>JAYRBT010000177.1:11751792-11767599 GCA_036023395.1 Myiotriccus ornatus | reverse complement strand
CTGCTCTCCAGCCACTCTGTGCCCAGCCTGTAGCGCTGCAGGGGGTTGTTGTGGCCAAAGTGCAGGACTCGGCACTTTGTAGTACCAGTGGGGGATGCTAAGAGCAGAGGAATCAAATGTGGAGATGAAATGTGAAGGCTCTCAAACTGTTGTGTAGAAAACTATTAGGAAACTATTTTGCAAGCTAAAAAGTACTTCTAGGTCTTGCACTGTGCTAAATGCTGCCATTGCTTTTCTAGTCCCATCTATTTCCATTTCTGTGTAGCTTTTTAATATAAGTGAATATTCTGAGTGCCTTTTCAAAACTAATTTAAAAATAAACCCTCATTATTTTTGTTCTTATATCGGTCCTCTACGTGCTGGTTTAATGTTTTTCTGTGAAGGCAGCGTAATCTTTGACATTTCTTCCACTTGGCATTGTCTTGGCAAGATCTGTTGTACTTCCTTTTATCACCGAAAGCTGCCCTTTCCTCCCCGGCCCTGTGGGTGACCTTCCCGTTGAAGCCTTGCATGCCTTGCACTACTCAGGGTGGCCTTCTGTTCTCTGACCTCTCTCTGCTTTCCACTTCATCCAAAAATACACAGTGATCTCCTTTGGTTTTGGCCTATGACCGACTTATTCCTCCTTTCTACAGTGGTCCACTAGTTTCCTGTCTTCTGTTTACACCAACTTCTTATGATGCTTATTATTATTTCCTTTGTTGTCCCAAGGAGTCAATATGTAGACAGGGTTTCTTTAATATTTCTGGATTACCTGCAGGCTTCATGGATTTTTAGAGCTCTGATAACTTCAGCTATGTTTAAAACTGGCTGTATTAGTATTTTGCTATGTCATAAACAGATTTTTTTTAATGACTTTTATAAAGATTTAGAAGCTAAACAGAAGTTGTTGTTTTAAAAGTAGTCTGATTTTTATTTTTATTTCTGTAATTTAGCTTGGACAATGAGAAGGTAAATGCATCAGTAGTATTCACATTTGTTAGTAATCCAGCAGATGTTGACTGAAGTACTTGCTTTAAGGAGAAGCAAGAAACTCTTGTCTACCTGTGAAGGAAGACTTGGTGTTGTGCAGAACTGAAGGCAGCTGGAGTGGGTGAAATTTTTTGGAGGGTCAGCCTTTGTCTATTGCAGAAACTTATTTTAAATAATAGTCTTCAGTTGCTTTTGAGAAGATACATTCCATGGATTTGTTTCCCGGTTGTATTGTGTGGACAGGGTGGAAACTATGCTGTGGCCAAATAAGCACTGCTGTTCCAGGGAGATGGATCCTTAACATGTATATGGAATGTTTGTTAGTCCAAATGTGCTTGTAGAACCCTTGAACTTAATGCTTGATGTCTGTTACAGGTGACACAAGAGGAAGGCCAGCAGCTAGCACGGCAACTTAAAGTAACCTACATGGAAGCCTCAGCAAAAATCAGATTGAATGTAGACCAAGCTTTTCATGAACTTGTCAGAGTTATAAGGTATGATAACTTGAGACAAGATAATTAATGTCCCTATATTAATGGATAGCTACAGGAAGTGTATCGAAATGCAGTGGGAGATCTGCCTGCTGTTACCTGTAAGCTTTGACCAATGCTCTCCAGTATGAAGTACTCCTGTGTATTGGGAAAAATGTTTACATGACTCAAATATATATATGAAAGATAATTTTGTCACCTTAATCTCTCAGATTTGATTGATCACCCAGTCAGTAAATGTGATAAACTAAATCCGAGATTGACCTTCTGTAAAGAATTTCCTTAAAAAAACCAAAAACCGAAAGGTGAATTAAAAAACTATCACTCATTTAATGAGTAATTTGTGTGTAAAAAGGAAGTCCATACCCTAAAAAGAAAGTGTTAAATACAGTCGTTATGTTTCTTTACCTGAAAATGATTCTGTGAATTTAATTTGAAATACCTGTTTCCAGGAAATTTCAGGAACAAGAGTGCCCTCCTTCACCAGAGCCAACACGGAAAGAAAAAGACAAGAAAGGCTGCCATTGTGTTATTTTCTGAGAATCCCAAGAACCAAGCTATCAACTGCCAGATTTTTTTTTTTCTTTCCATCATTTTACATCACTTCTGGTATTGGTCTAGCCTTATATGTGCATGTCCTAAAAGTGGTCACCAGAATAGCCTTAGTCCAAGAAGGTGGCAGAATAGTTCTTGAAGAAGACTCGGTCATCCTGGGGCAGACTTCAAACCAAAACACTAAGGCTGCTTCTCTAATACCACAGTTCCTTCCTTCTCTCCCTTCAGAGCTTGCACCTTGTGGAGTTTTATTCGCAAAGGAGATGAAACAAAACCGTGTAGGACAAGGTGTTGAAGTGATGCATAAGTTGTCTCTTGTGAATTAATTTATTTTTACTTCTGACATTTCATTAGCTATTACAGAGACCTATATTGAAGTATAGAGAATACTTTTTAAAAAGGGGTGGATTGGCTTTTTTTTTTTTCCCCTCAGTTAAATTAGACTTGAGTATTCAGCTAGCCTTAAGAAACCTACACTGAATTTCATTGTCAGCTAAAATTTTCATCTCTTGTTTATGCTGCAGTTTTATTTCGGTGGCCAAAACAGTCTACTGTATTTATTTTATTAATCCAGAACAGCTACAGGATGATTACTACTACTATTAGGATATGGCCAAATACCTGAGCTCATTCTGGATTGAGGCATTTCATCTTAAGAAATTTCACATTATGTTTGAAAACAAATTGTGTCTTCCTTTGTATTTCTGGGTAAGGGATTAAGGAAAACTAAATTGTAGCTGTTTTTGTTTCATGTGATATAAAATTGAATTTGATCTTTCCATTGTCAGAGATGATTAAATGTTTTTGCTATATACTTTTATACATTATTTTCTTATCAAACTAGTTAACAAGTATTTTTATATGTTTGTAAGCAAATATGCTTTCACAGCATAACTTGTGTATATGTAAAGATGAGTATTTAATTCTCACAGTTCACTTTTAACTGACAAAATGTGGGATTTGCCAAACTGTGGTAAACTTCTCCTTACCTTTCCCGTTATACCCAAGAATGGCCAATTATGTGCCTGCCCAGCACACCCATAGAGTAAAATCTAGTGTTGTCTTTTAATGAATTTCAGTATCCCTTACTAAAGACTGACCATTATGTGAATTATTAAACTGTAAGACTTTTAACTGATTGTTTAGTTAAACTGTGGATGGTTGTTTAATTTTGAGTTCTGTGGATTGTGTTTAAACAATTCAAGAGTATGGTCCCTGATATTGAAATACTCAGTGGTATTGCACAGTTGTCACCTTACTGAATGTGTCCAACAATTCTTTGAAACTTGATTATTAAGCAAACCCTTGTATAACTTCAGGTGCTAGAATTAAAGATGATCTAACCATTACTGGGGGGTAAGCACACTGCCTCTTTCTGACTCTCTTCCAAAACCTGAAGTTTTTGGGGAGTTGGGGGGAAGTGACGGAACCTGGCTGGGGGATAGATACGCGTGTCTGCACAACCTTTTCTTCAAGCTTGGAAGTAAAGAAAAGCCATTTCAGTTTAACTCATGACAGATGATAAAAGCTGGTGTTTGTTTTGGCTTGGAGTATATAGTCAGTGGTCCAATCGACAATTCTTGTGTATTCAGGTTATGCTCACTCTCAGGTGCTCTGCCATAAATCTGTACATGTCTCCTGAGACAACAGGACTTAAACAAGTTCTGTTACCTTTACAGCGGAAAAGAATTAAACCTTGAAGTAGTGCTGGTGCCAGGCATTGCAGAGGAATTTAAGGGTTTTTTTCATATAATTTAGATTAGCTTGTGTAATGCAGTTTTGAGGGAATGGGTAGCTTCACCCCTCTCCAATGGGTTTATTGGTTGATGAAAGGCTTCTTAGGAGGAATGTGTAGAAGATTCAAACAACAAGTTACAGTGGGAGCACATTTGGGAGATGTATTGCATTTTTCAAGTCTAATGTAAGAAATTACAGCCTGTAGCAAACACCACGTGTTTTCTCAACTATGTAAAAGCCTCTCTGGAGTTAAGTCACTGAATGTGTGGCATTAGAATGAGTTAAGACAACAAATTACAGCATGTGTGTTGGGACTGAACTTCTGAGGTGCAAATATCTTTAGGTTTTATCAGTTTTTTCCTTTTTTTTTTTAAACTTTTCACTCATGGTAGAGCAGTTTTAAGTAATAGACTTATATAGATAAGTCTTTTTTTAACGTGCAACTCCTTGTAATTGATAGAGGAGGTGGTAGTGCCCCACAGCTTTGCTTTCCCTCCTACAGAGCTTTGAGGTGGTTGATGCTAAGCAACCTACTCCTGCTAAGCCGCATTGTAAACACGGTGAGCTTTACAAACAAGTTAAACAAAAGTGGGACCACCAGCAGCTGCTGTGGAAGTCTGCTCTAAGTTTAATAACTCAGGACATGTGCCTGTGCTTTTTAAGGCTTCTGTTGGGGAGAACATACAGAAAAATCTCCTCTGTGTAATGTTGTGGTCTCTTTTTGAGACTGGTTCATATGTGGCTCATTAAGGAGATGTTAAATGTAGGCATTTTGATCCTACTCTTCAGACTTGAAGGAAATACTTAGAAAAGTAATACAGATTTTTGGCCAGTAATGGTGATCTAGGTGGTTGTGAGTTCAAAACAGCTTAGGGTGTTTGAGTGATTTGGTTTTCTGATTGTTGTACCTGAAGGTAATGGTGAAAAATGACACTTCTGGCCCTAGTGTGGAGCTTGAAAAATACAATAGGGTTCTTGTCAGTCTTTCCAAAAGTAATAGCCCCTATCCACATGCCTTGGATTAGTTATGGATTTACAACATTGCCACCTTGCTGTAGGATAGAGTTTAGCTGACAACCAAAGAGAGAGTTTCTTATGACTTTACCTGGCAGAAGCAGTGCTTAGAGATTTGTCACTTAAGTTTGAAGTTACGTCAGTTCAAGGCCACATCCATAAATTCTTTGAACTTACAGTTCAGGAATCTGGAATGCTTAAAATGTACCCAGAAATGACCTCCTGCTCTTCTTAAAGCACAGATGATGGTCGAGATCTGTGTTTTCAAAGCACAAAGTGACTCTTTCTGGAGTCTTACACTGCTGAAGCTGCTACTCCACTGGATGAGGTGGATTGGCCTGCTCACAGGCAAAAGCCTTTTTATGCATTTGGACAAGTTTTATGACTGGTCCAGAATTGGGGAAGAATGACTTCCACGTGAGTAATCTAGTTCCTTATGCCTGTTGTGGTTAATGCCTTTGCTTTCTCTGACCTGGCAACTCTTCTCCATCAATACTCACATGTGAACTAACATTCAGGTGAAGAGGACAATTTCCACAAGTATTATTACATCACCTGCTCTAAAATCTGCTCTGTTTTTGTGACATGTTCTGAGCAGGGGTAGTAGAGCCAGTGATAGTGCTGATAATTATAAATTGACTTTGTGCAGAAAGGAGATAAATAAAGGGTAGAACTTGTTGCTCAGTCTGTTTTCAGATGGTTGCACTGGGCATCTGCCTGAGCTGTCTGCCACTGGTCATTCTTTCTGCTGTAGGTTAAAACTAACCCAGTGTGGTAGAACTGAGGGTTGTGCAGGTATATGAGGTGGATGATCTTTCTCTCAAAAGCTGTTTTGCCCTGGTGCAGCTTGAGGCCATTTCCTCGTGTCCTGTCGGTGGTTGCTTGGGAGAAGAGACCAACCCCCACCTAGCTCCATCCTCCTTCAGGTAGTTGTTGAGAGTGATGAGGTCTCCCCTGAGACTCCTTTTTTTCTAGGCTAAACACCCTCAGCTGCTCCTCATAGGACTTGTGCTCCAGCCCCTTCACCAGCTTTGTTGCCCTGATCTGGACTCGCTCCAGCACCTCAATGCCCTTTTTGAAGTGAAGGACTAGAGCAGGACGAGGTGCAGCCACACCAGGGCTGAGTATGGAGGGACAGTCATTTCCCTGGTCCTGCTGGCCACACCATTGCTGGTACAGATGCAATCCACCCTGGCCGTGCCCCATCTCTTTCTGCAGAAGCAAAGCTACTTGTAGGAGTGCTGGCTGTTGGCCCTCAGGCAAGAGGCCGTCAGATAAATGCTCAAAGTGAGCCTGGCTGGCCCAGCGTAGGAGCATGAGATGAGCTGTGGTGAAAGGGTTAATAGAGCAAAATACATTTGGAAGGCGTTAACTCCCACTAATGCCAAGGAAAACTCTGACTTTATGCATGGCCTTGTGCTTAGTCATCATTGATAAAATTCGAGTCTGGATTCAAACAAAAATGTTAGCTAATGCTCTACTGACATCATTTATGTGACAAGATTTTACCTGTGGCATAGCTGTAGTTGTCATTGACTGGCCTTGCCATGTAATCTGTTACAAAACTTTAACAAGCTAATTCCAAACAGAATATTTTCGAAGTCAGTCACGATAAGCCCAGCACTGCCAAAAATTATCAGCACTTATTATTTAGAAGTTTGTTGCCTTGAAAGGGTCAGGAATCTGCTAAATAGGATGCATGTGGATTTTGGAAGTTGATCATTCTCATGTACCAAAACTGTGATAAAAAACCCCCACTCAAATAGAATTTAGGAAAAGAATCAAGCTGGAAATGTGGGGGCATGGCCGTGTTTCCCATGTTGCTGCACTGACTTTTATAGCAGGGCAGCAGTCTTTGTCAAAACCTGAAGGCCTAAAGTTGAGGTGGGCTCTTGATCAGAGCATCCCAGACGATAAACGCAGTGCTTACCACTTTCTAAATGTGGCTTTTTCTGCCTTGCTTACCTGGCTCTGCTGTGAAGTAGAGCCAAGTTAAAACTGCAGGCTTGAAGCAGGTTCTAGGTTTTGCATGGGGATGAGGAGAGGTCTTAATCCCAATGTTGTGCATACATGTTTTAAGGCCAGAAAACTTAGAAACATTCTTGATATTCAAATATTCTTGTAGAGCTCTGACCATGGAAACACTGGCATGCAACAGTTCAGGTGCAGGAATGAGGATGGGTAGCAGCTGAAGTAGCCAGTAGCTGGGAAGACAAAGCTTTAAGTAGCAGCAGGTGTGGAAAAGACAATGGATTAAACTTCAAGGAGAGCTTAATACTTAGAAACTGTGAATATGTGCTAGGCTTGCTTTCTGCTTGCTGTACTAGACTTGTAAGACTGCATTTATTTTGGAGAGTTTGAGAGACTCCTGTGGATTAAATATAAAGGACAGATCTACACAAAAGCTAAATTATATTAATGCATGTAATATAATTAGTCATGTTCCTCAGCCAGCCAGCAGGTAGTACGTAGAACTAAATGCATTGCCTTGTTGCTGGAAAGCAAATACTATTCTGTTCAGCTACTTTTTCAGCTGGATCCTGCTGTAGTAAGATACACCATATTTGGTACTCACTACTCTGTAGTGACTTCATAAATTACTACATTTTAAAAAAATGCTTCTGGTGTGAAAGTGTTGTAGAGAGAGAAGTTACCAAGCAAAACACAGGCACTAAAAATGCAAGTAGAAGCAGTGATAAAAACCTCTTGGTTCATTATCTCTTAGTCCTAGGCATGGATTAATACATACTAGGGACAGTTTTCACATCCCTTAAACTGAATTGAAGAGCAATAGCACTCCTCTGAATGCCCAGGGATCTCTGACGGGCCACCACGAGATGGCACCAGGGGCAGCCCTACGTGCAGTTAGCAAGTGTTGCTTTCACCGAAATCCCTGTACAGAGTTAAAGTGCCTATTTTTACAAGCAGGCTAGGAATGAACGACGAGAACTGTAACAAAGCTGTTGATCTATAATTAAACGGGGCCATGTGTCAGGGCTATTTCAGAGGAATTTTTTTCCATGAACTCTCTAAAATCTGGTATGGTCAGTAGCTGGGGAAAAAACAATGATTTAAAAATAGAGATTGCAAAGAAATTGATGTGAAAAGCAGGAAGGATGCTTGCGGTCTAAAACATTAGATGCATGTTAATTAAAATATTGTACAAATTCTTAATTTCTTTATAGTTTGCCAAACTTTTATAGTTGCCAGCTGTGCTAGCAATACAGGAGGCAAAGCAAAAATGAGTAATATTTGTATATCATTAGTAACATGTACAATTTGCAGTCAGAAAGTTATGTATAAACACTTCATGTTCAGCTAAATAATATGTCTACATGATGACTGCAGTTAGCATGACAAAAATGTAGTCCCTCTCATCTAGGCACCAGTGCTGGCATTTCTCTGAGTGGGGAAATCTCTTGACTGTGGTCTGCCATTTGAAAGTGAATCAGTGTTGTAATGCTTTTCTTCTTTCTACTGCAGTTTTCAGGCAACACCTGTCATGACTTTCAAACAGAGTAAAAGTTCATGTATACTCCAGTATTCCTCCTGCACACTCTGAAATGTGCCAGTCCCTCATTGCCTCTCTGAAGAATGTCTGCTCGTCTGACTGTAAAAGGCATTCTTTCCTCTCTCTTGCCTCATGAGGCTCTGCTGTTGTGTCTTGAGCTGATTTTTATTATTTGTGAATAATCAAGTGCCTTAATGCAAGCATGGAGTACCACACTGGCTCTGAGAGCTGATGCTGCTTGTTACACAGCCGTCCTTCTCAAGCAAAAGGCTGATTTTTGGCCATTCTGAGGGCTGCAGTTTCAAGGCTTTGTAAAGCACCCTGTGTTTGCTGTAACTTTCTGTTCCTCCCTAGCACCACTTTCAAAGTATCTATTCAGCCATTTGTGTTTCCGGGAAATGGGAATACCTCGTGAATTCTGAATGTTTTGGTACTTTTTTTTTGTGTTATGGATACCCAGTGTGCAAGCTGTGCAGTGAAGTTGCTCACCTCTTTACTCCAATTGCCTTTCTAAACTGGTCATCTTCTTGGTTTTTTGGTTTTTTTTCTTTTTTTAATTAAAAGGCAGTGAGACCTCTCCTGTTTATCTTACTCTTGAACAACCAGCTTGAGATCGTTCAGCTCCTCATTTCAACAGCCAGCTTCATGATGCTTTTGGCATCTGCGAGGGTCTAATAGCATGTTTTGTTGGTTTTGTAAGGTGTCTGGGAAGGCGTCTGTCACTGCCAAGTTTTAAGGTCTGGGCTCCACCACTTCTGCCATAAGCTGCTCTGGGATGATTTCTTCCCAGCAGTATTACTTGAAATGTCTTTGAAGGGCTCTGGATGTGCAAATAGGGAATACCCACCTGTTTCCCATGTGTAGTACTGGAGCAATGCCTTAGAACTACTATTTGACTTCTTCATGTTACTAGGACTGAATCTGACTTAATCTTCCAGACTGTTCCTCATACTATTCCAGACAATTCCTCTGTTTGTCTTTCAAGAGTTAGGTATGACTTGTTGGATAAGGAAAATGGGGAACTGTTGCTGGGTTATTTAGGGACAATAGACACAGTACCCAGAGCCAGGTGTCCCAGGTCCATGTGAGAAAGCAGAATGAGGAGAAGAGTCAGAAGTGGATGGAGTATCAAGGCAGGGGTTACTTTGGAGGGCTCAACCCATCCAAAATCACAGGACATGATGGGCTCCACCCAAGATGGGTGAGAGAACCTTCTACTGCCTTCACAAGGCTGCTGGGACATCTTTCATGGCCATCTTTATTGGAGATCAGAGAAATTCCGGGTGACTGGAGGAAAGCAAGTGTTGCACCCCTCTTCAAGCAAGGCCTGGAGAGCAACATGGGGAACTGTTGCGAGTCAGCCTCCCATCTGTGGCTGGCAAGTCACACAGCAAGTCCTCCAGGACCATGTTTTTGGGCATATAAAAGAGAAGTGGTTGGGAATGGTCCACATGAATGCACAAATTTACTGGAGTCAGTCAAACCTGACCACCACGATTGCCTTTTATGATGAAGTGACTGAATTTGTGGACAAGGGGAGAGAAGCATATGTTTTTTACCTCAGCAAGGCTTTCACTACTTTGTCCCCACATATTTTTGTATCAAAGTTGGGATGTTGTGGACTGAGTGGATGGACAACCAGATGGGTAAAGCACTGACTGGTGGATTGGGCTCAGAGGGTAGTGGTTGGCTTCTGTGGGTAATGGACTGGCCTCCAGGTAGAGTACGGTGACAAGAGGAGTGCTGGGTCTAACCTCTCATCTTAAAACATTTGGTCAGTGACCTGAAGGAGACAAATAAGTGCATTCTTACCATGTTTGCAGATGACACCAAGCTGGGAAGAACCAGTTGGTAAACTGCTGGTGGAGTGGGTCAACAGGAGCCTATGGAATTTTACAAGGACAAAGGCAAAACTCCTTTTAAACCCATAGTTTTTAGTTGAAGCATCTTAGAGCTCCAGCAGTGTGTTTTAGGGGGGTAATCGGGTATCTCTTATATTTTTGAACGTGTTAAATGCTGCTTCCCGTTGCAGAGAAGTTGGTTGTTTCTGGGCAAGAAGTAGCTTGTCAAGCAGGATGACGAGGAGACAAACGGGGAAGGCTTGCGGCTCAGGCTCAGGTGCTTTATGTGAACCTTGAAACAGGTATTGTACCTTGTGTGCAGAAGGACAAGGTGTTTTGCTCTTTAATTATGGTCTGCTGCCTGTGAATGAGAAATCAATATGTTACAAGGCTTGCAGTTTAGTTTCCAACTGGTCACCTGCCAAAAGATTCGGCTACTTTACTACCCGCATGTGGATCCTCTGGAATAATGCCCTGCACAAGAGCAGATCTTTGTGATGGTTTTATGGTCTAGTGAAGGATTTTGCAATTCAAAGCTCTTCTCAGCCAGAGCAGGATCAAGTGACTTTTTTCCATATCTGGAAATTATGTTATTCATTTCAGAACGTTAAAAAGCTGGAAAGTGAAACTGGGGTGTATGCGTGTTCCAGGATGAGATCTGTCATTGTTTGTCACAAATCCCCTGAGATGTGGTAGGACTGACAGATGCAGGCAGACTTGTTGGTGCTTTTTTGCCTGTTCTACTGAGGATGACATTTTTTGTCCTTTGAGATGTGGTGGCCACCTCATTTTTGGCTTGTCACTATACTGAGGTGACAAGTTCCCACTTTCCAGCTGAGAGGACAGCCTGAAGTATGTGGGTGTGTTTCTGGATTTCATTCTAAAATCTCAAATTAACTTTTCTATATTTTTAAGTACTTCATGTTCCATTTTCCTAATGACATTTCTCATGACATTTGAACAACAGCGACTTATTTTGTAAGTTTTAAAAAATAATTTTTAAAGGAGTAAATTTCCTAAGTTCCTCCTCCTCTCTCCAGACTGATCTATAAAGCCTCTGGAGTGCTGTTTTAATGCTTCTGCTAATGAGTGTCTTCTCTAGCAAGATGTACAGTTGCTTTATGGAAGAAATTCTTTACTGAAGGGTGGTGAGACACTGGAACAGGTTGCCTAGTGGAGCTGTGGATGCCCCATCCCTGGCAGTGGGCAAGGCCAGGCTGGATAGGGCTCTGAGCAGCCTGGTCTACTGAGAGGTGTCCCTGCCCATGGCAGAAGGGTTGGAAATGAGATGGTCTGAGGTCCCTTCCAACCCAACCCACTCTATGATTCCATTCTGTGATTAAAATTCCCCATATTAGAAGCCAGTCAGTGTCAGTCCTTGTTACTGCATGGCTTTAAGGACAGGACTGCCTGCCTGGCTGCTTATCCAGTGCCTGTAGTAGCTTCAGAAACCTGCAGGAGCAGCACTATTGTGTTTGAGGACACAGCCAAACAAGGCATTGACAGTTTGCTTCTGAATGCTGAAGCTGGCAGGAACCGTGGAGGAACAGGAAAGGGAACAACATGTATAGTGCGGGCCAGGGATTTAAAACACCTTTAGTAAGACCTGATGCTTACGTTTTTACTTCTGTGCTTTGCTAGATGATGTGGATTATTATAAGTACAGGACCTCTTTTATCTAAGCCCCTTAAAAAATATATGTATTAAAGAAGTATTACTGTGGTTTAATTGAACCTGAATTTCTGTTGGTGAAGCTAGGAACTTCTTTAACAGATAGGAGGGTGGCAGTCCAGAGGGAAGAATGCGATATAAAGATCCCCAGCAGATGGTGACTGGAATTGAGCTGCTTAATTTTTTCCCTTTTTTTTTTTTCTTCTTCTTTTTCCTTTTTTTCTTTTTTTTTTTTTGTTTCAGATAGTGAAGGACAAAGATAACTTTGAGTCCTCTGAATCGCAGGAATGACTCCTTCACAACCTGTTTCTACAGCTGAAGCACCTGATATGGCTGCTGGATCTGAGTGGTGTTTTGGGGTCTTGCATCTCTCGCCTGTCTTTGCGCTGCCATCCCAGATAGAGTGCCCATGTACAGCCCAGTGCTGTGACGGCCTCGTAACTAATAGAAACAAAAACTTGGGGAAAAAACAAAACCCTTCTTCAGCAAGCACTGGTGGGTACATGCGCTGTGTCAAATTATCTGTGCCTTTTCCCAAAGAGCAGTGCTGCCAGCTGACTCCTGGGGGGCTTTCAGGGATGACAGGAGCTGCTGCAGCCTGAGGGAAATGCTGGGAGGCTGCTAGCGTCCCAGAGGAGTGGGACGTGGTTGCATCAGTGTCCAGAGCTGCTTTGTACCTTCTTTAACACAAGGGAAATACCGAAGCAGTTTTTACGTTTCAATTTCTATTTTTATTGATTAACAGAGCAATACCTCACAGAAGGCCACTATGCTCACCCGACAGCACAGTCTCATGTTTTATGTACCACCATTTCTGTACATGTGGGAATTCAGGAAATGTTTGAGATGAGTAGGGGATGAAAGGAGCTAATGAGCTACTAAGTGCTAACTTAGCAGTTAGCACTGTACAGATGGAGGAAGCCAGCATGCTGTCCTTTCAGTAATATGATCCATGAGGAAGACACAGCCTGCTAAAAATGCAGATCAGCACCCACGCTGCTATGGACTTCCTCAAGTTTAGTAATTATAGTATTTTCTATAGAGCAAATATACATACACATAATATATGCATAGTAAATAACGGTATTTTCTACTTGCTTAAAAAGAAGGAAGAGGTTGAGGTCTCATGAGTGCAGTGCCAGTTCCTTGTAAAGAGAAGAACTTTGAAACCACCACAAATGGCATAGTCAGGTCTCTAAACACTTGCAGGCAGACGACTATCAGAGGGTTAGGTCATCCTGTGGCTGTGTAGGACTCGGGGGCGTTGCAGTGTGTGGGGTGCTGCACCAGGACTCAGGAGGCTGCCGGCAGTGGGGATGTCTCCTGGGGTTTCTTGGTTGCTGTTGGGAAAGCTGTGCTGCTTCAGGTTCCTTTCTGCAAGATGTACATAGAGATGCTGACTTCTTAGTAAAATGCCTGCAGACTGACAAATGAAGCTGTTTATTATATCAGGAGCAGTGTAAAATTATAATGGCTCTTGGAGGCAATTTTTAGAAGCTGCATTATCCCTTGAAAGGAAGATGAAACACTGAATTATGCCAGATGCTCTTAAGGATGTAAATACTCTCTTTTTTCAGACAAAATCGTTAAGCCTAACTTACATGAGCTTTACTTTGGCAGAGTAACATGAGGGCATGTGGAAAAGCAAACAGGCGCATTCCTCCTTCCCTAGTTTCCCTGCATAAAACATTATGTCATCCAAGGCACTGGCTTATGAGTGCCCAGCACAGATGCCAGGTGGCCCAGGATCACCTCTGCTGGTCCCATTAGGGTGTTTCTCCTCATTTTAAGTAATCTTTCCTCTCCGGTGCTCTTGTGCTGTTGTCCTCTGCTGTGCTGGGATACAGTTTACCTTGCAGCCTGTTTTTGCTATTTTTTTTTCTCTTTAAGCTGTGTTTTTTTCACAGGCATCTCATGCTTCTTGTAAGGCAGCAGAGCCCTTGTGAGGTCATAGGCTCTGCAGTGCTGTTCCTGAATCCCTGGACATGCATAGTGTCTCGAACTGCTCCTGGTCAAGTGCCTGCAGGAACACAAGTGGTGCCAACGCGTAGTCGAAATTCTTAATTCCTGAATTTGTCCGGAGCAGGTGTGAGGCTCTTGCATTATGAACCTCACTCAGGGGTGCACTCAAACCCCAGGGGGTCATTTATTTAGGCTTAAGTATAAGCCTGAGTGGGGCCCAGATATTTGTTCTGCAGGGGAATGCACTGATGTCTGCCAGGTGTGAAAGGGTTTGTAACAGATTTTTGAGTTTTTCCTGTAGCTGTCCTAAAGCATGTCTGGTTTTTGAAGGAAAAACATTGTGTTTTGTTCAAGCCAGCCTGACTCTGGAGCTGACATGGAGGCTGGGTTACAATAGTCTCCTGTTGGTAACTCGTAAATGCCACCCTGGCATTGTCCCCCGGCAGCCTGCTGGAGGCAGCGGGTGTCTCGCAGCATGTGATGGTGATGTTCTGAAAAAGTCCCGTCTTAAAACGGTGCTTAGGGGACCAGATCTCCTCTGTCCTCACTCTCCTCTCATCTCCTCCTCACCTGGAGACTGGCTGGTCAGAGTTTGAACGGGGCAGCCCCTCAGGAGGAGGAGGGGAGGAACTTTTCTGTAGAAGCAGCAGGGGAAGGGCATTAGTGCCCCACTGTCCCTGTGCAGGTCCCCGTCTCCGGGCACTGCCTGCAGATCAGGGAGCATCGTCCTCTCCCGGCAGCAGCCCTGAGGGCTTGGAGAAATCCTTGTTTGCGTAAGCACTAATTAGCACTGCTGAAGGACTCCTAATCTCATTGAGGAACTGTTTGGGGCGGTGGCTGGAAAACGCCCTGAGCAGTCCTGGTGGGGGTAGCTGCGATCCTTACGGTAGGGAAATCTGGCGATTCGTCCATTTAGCAGGTCCGCGCTGGTGCTGAGGTTTTGGAGCAGGAAAGCCGATGCCGTAGCCTGCTCTTGTCAGTGCCTTTCTGGCTGGGCAGAGCAGAGACCTGTCTGTGTCTCTGCAGAGCTCACCTCTGGAGTGTAATGAAGGGGCAGATTCTGCAGCCACAGACACTCGATGATGGAACAAATGGTTGGTCACAAATATGTTTTGCTGGGAAAATTACTGTCTGGGCATGCCCAAATGTGCACTTAGACCTCAGAGTATTTCTAGAATACTTAATCTGGAGTTGTTCTACGTAGTGTTCTCGACTTTATGCTGTTAAATGTGTTAGGCTCCATCCAGTGACTCAGCAGATAGTTTGTCACTTATTTGCAGCAGGATATGTGCCAGCATGGAAATGCAGGAACAGCCTATTTCCTTCAGCCCTGCTGCCGGTTCAATTTCTGTGGTATTTCAACAGCTCAAGCCAGTATTCCAGATCACTTTAATTTTGGTGATAAGGTCACTTGCCATATACTAAACACCTGAAAAAAAGGAAGATTTTGTGTTTTCTTGGTGCTCAGTTCCAGCCTTTCACCCAGCTGGCACTGGGATGGGCACTCTGTGGGGCAGCCTCTCAACACTTTTCAGAACTGAAATTCTATTACTGCTCCAGCACTCACATGTTCTAACCCAGAAATCTAGCCCCTTGCTTCCCCCAGATTAAACATGCTTGCTTTGAGATGTCCCTGTATCTGCAGTGGTCAGAGGGAATCTCTTGAAACAGGGAGCAGCTGTGACTCAGTTTGGATGTGTGTAGCTGTGGCCATGCACAAACATGCCTTGCAGCACTGGGGGCAGAGCAGAACACGTGGCAAGACAACCTCTTTCTGACTGAATTCCAGCATGGATCTCATTTTGTGTCTCTTCACCTTGCATTAGCTTATGAGTCCCCATGCTTCCCCACTGAAGCCTTTTTGCAAATTTCAAGTTTGAAGTAATACTGTCAGCAATGCAGATTGTGAGGTCAGGAGTGGAGCTGGGAGACAAAGAAGAAAGCCACAGTTCTGCAGCAGGAGCTGGAGGTGTAACGTAATGGCCAGTCTTCGTGAACGAAGAACCGGGGAAGGTCTTTACACCTTCCAGCCTGCGCATTGGATTTTTTAGGT
>JAYRBT010000177.1:11740386-11751692 GCA_036023395.1 Myiotriccus ornatus | reverse complement strand
ATGCTTCCCCACTGAAGCCTTTTTGCAAATTTCAAGTTTGAAGTAATACTGTCAGCAATGCAGATTGTGAGGTCAGGGGGCGGAAGTGGAGCTGGGAGACAAAGAAGAAAGCCACAGTTCTGCAGCAGGAGCTGGAGGTACTCACAATTGATCACAGGCAGAGGCTTCACTGTCAGTCATTAGTGTTTGTTTTGAATTAGTGAAACAAGAATTGAGAAACTCCTGAGCAGAAGAGTTGGGAGATTTTTGCATTCAGGGAGTTTGTCAACCATATGCAGGAAGCAGGGAGACAGTTATGTCCTAGGAGGCTATATCTGCTGTCCAGAGTATTTTTCTGAGAAGTCTTAGACTGTTGTTTACCTGCAGCAGAGCAGTGGAGAGCACACTTGGTTTTATTCTGGAGCACCTCTGAGTATGTGTGTGAAGGGATCCCCTGAGCCCCAAGGCAGACACAGGCCAGTTCTCCAAGCACTGCTCTACCGAAATGGTACTCTGTTTATATGTGGGGTTTTGGTTTTGGTGTGTTAGCCATCTGGAAAGGCTGTGTTTGCCACGAGGGTCAGCAGGGTCAACCCAAAGCCCACCTGCCTCAGCATGCTGGGACAAGATGACTGTGGCTGTATTGCTGTGTTTGCCCCGTCTCAGTATGAACCACCATGGTTGGTGTTCTCCTCCTCAATGCTTTGGTCCAGGTTGGTGAGAAAAAGCCTGAGGTGCCAGTGAGCTACTCTTCTCTCATGTGGAGAGGAGAGCCCTTACTCCAACAGCCAGCCTGCGCTCCTTGCTTTTATTGATGTGCCTTGAAGTGTTTGTTTCTGACAGAGGCTTCTCTGGGATACAGGGGCTCATCAGGGTGATTTTTCAGCTGCTCCCATGTGAAAAATGTTGGCTGAGTAATCCAACAGGCAAGTAAATGGTGAGGTTTCAGTTTGCCCATTTACAATTGCCTCAGTGTAAGCGGAGCAGGTGGGTGGAGGAGATGGACTGTGACTAAGTCCCTTCTTTTCAGATGGTCCATTTCATTCAAGTCACTCAATGTGGATTATAAATAAGATAAATGGGAATGTGCTGCCTGTACACAACAGCACCTGTAACAGAGGTCAGGATGGCAGACTTGCAGGGTGTATGCAATTACATGGAGCAAGGCCCAGGTCTGGGCATCTTAATTGCCATTCCGGGGAAGCCTGCTTAATGTTTTCCCTATTTGAAAGAAATGTTGACAAATATCACCCATATTCAGTAAGGGTTTGATTTGAATCAAAATTGGTGTGTGAAAAAAGCTATTAGGCTGGTTCTGCCTATCCTGATGAGAAGGCATGAAGGGTTTGGCCTATTCACCCTCTGAAAATGAAGACTGGAAATTAAAAGATTGATGACAGATATTCATTTACTTGAACTGAAGGAACTGTATGGTGCATGAACAAGTGGATAACAGATGTCTGTGTATACCTTTGAGCTAGGAATGGGAAGTCTCTGTCTCTTGGCAGGGTGGAAGTCAAGGAGCTCTTCGCTACCAGCCTCTGGAGCTTCAGCCTCAAACCCCTCATCAGATACTGTTGTTTGTGAGATGAGAGACTGAGCCTGATTGACCCAAGTCCCTTCCAGTCCTTAGTTATGTAAGCTTGGGATTTTTAGTCGTTTCTCCTGAGAAATTTTACATGTAGGAGCTGGGAGTGTGTACTGCTTAGACCAGGGCTGGCCACCTGGGTGGCCAAGCAGTGAGGGAAGGGTCCAGGAGATACTAGTGCAGGCCAGCGACTGGCTGGGAAAGGTTTGAGAGCAGTATGTAGACATATGGGGTATGTAGACATCCTGGGTCACCCTCAGCGTGACTGTGCTGACCTGGCACTGCTTCTGGTCAAAGTATGGTCAGGTCCTCTGAGCAGCCCCCTCTGCTTGTGGTGTTCTGGGAGATTGAGAAGGGATAACTCCTTAAATCAGGAGGGAAGAGTAGGGCAGGGCACAATGTCCTGAGCAGTGCTGTGCACCACAAGGTCTCGGCAGTTCTGAACCAGCATCTGGAGAAACAAACCTGTGTCTGCCTACACCTGACTCTGCAGACATCCTTGTCCTGGGACTGTCTTCAGAGTGCCGTCAGTAAGCCTTGCTCTTTGGTAGGATTTGTGAAGGCTGCCCCATGCAGAGGGTCATGATTCTGACACTGCACAGCCATACAAACTTCACAATCACGTGACACTGGGAAGCTGAGAGCAAGAAAATATTTTAAGAGGAGATGCGAGAAACCACTGCACAGTTTGAAGGCAGAGTTGTAGTAAAGCCTCTTGAAAAGGCAAAGGTGCTGGACAAACTCTGTTTAACTCTTCTTTTCATAAGAGGAAAACCACAAGTCAATTTGAAGAAAGTTTTTTGTTGTTTTTGGTTTGGTAAAGTGTTTTGGTTTAAACTACTCTCTCACAGTCCCTTCACGTTGTGGTTATCAGAACTAATCAGAAAATACTCAATGAACAAGAAGGATTTGATTCCCAGCAGTGAGCAGGTGTGGGCACCTGGGAGCATTGCATCCCCTGTGCTTCCTGCAGCTGGCAGGAGAAATGAGAGACCTACAGGTCCTCAACACAGGCTCTGACGATGAACACTGCTGGTTACCACCAGGGACACGAGGGCAGGAGTCATGAAGTTTTTTGGTTTGGCTTTCAGTGCTGTACCCAAGACCAGGGTCACGCTGAAGGTGGAGGGCTGTGATGTTGCTGCCCCAGCTTTGGGGCAAACTGGGGCCGTGGGCTGTGCAAAACCGGGGACTGAAATGGGGTGCGCAAAGCGCTTTTTCTGAACTCTGAGTGACCCCTGGAGAAGCCCGTACACCAGCCTGCCAGGCACAGGGGCTGCAGCGAGTGCTGCGGGAGGATGAGCGGCAAGGCCATGCCTCGGGTGGGGAGATGATCCCGTGGAGCTGCCTGAGCGCAGCCGGCTCCCAGCGCTGACCCCACAGGCCGGGATGTGATCGGTGCCTGCCTGGGAGATCATGTTGGCGAGACCCAGGGACGGGTGGTGGGTGGGAGGCGGCTGATGTCAGAGCGATGGACCCGTATCTGTGGCAACCGGAATAAATAAATAAATAAGGCGTGTGTGCTGGAGCAGGAGGCGCACAAGCTGCTGCACTCCTCAGCACAGGCTCGCTGAATATCTCTTAAGCAGCTTAGCACCCTTGCTCCAGTTTATTACCTGAGCGTCTTGGTGTCTGCCGGGCGGCTGAGAGCATCCTGCCGCCGGTCCCCTCGGCAGGGACCCCGGCAGCCTCCCCCTCCCTTCGTCCCTCCCTCCCTCCCTCCCTGCGCTGACAGTGGTTTGCTCCGAGCATCCAGAGCTCGATGCGAAGCCGCTGCTCCGCGGTGAATTTCGGTCTTGCCGCGGAAGGCCGGAGGCGCCTGCCCGCATCCCCACGGCGGGCCCGTCCGCAGGGAGCTGTTCGAATTCCAAGCCCGGCAGCCGGTGCCTGCGGGAGACGAGCAATGCTGGAAGTGCTGTAGCTGAGCCGGAGATGGATAGTGTCAGCAGCAACAGGAACATGTCTTACAGTAGATGGAGTTACAACAGGTATTGTCTGTCTTGTTTTGGTTTGTTGTTTTCTTTTTTTCTTCCTTCCTGATACTGTAAAACCATCACGCTGTTTATATAAACCGAGACGGAGAGCCCTCTTCAGGGAAACAAAACCTTTTACTGATGCTTTAACAGTCTGAAAGACACTTGAGACACCCTGGGTTCCCAGGAACTCGAGCAGCGGCGTTTGCTGTTGTTGAGCAGGTGTTTGTCTGGAAATCAGGGTGGTAGTTTCACCCTGTGTGGCTGCATTGGGGGTACTCCCAGCCCTGAATGCACAGGTTTCCCGGTCTCTCTCCTCTGAGCAGGGCACTGAGACACAGCGATCACCTCAGCAGTCACCCAGACTTCTGAAAGGTGGTCTGTAGGAACTGCTGCTCAAAGCTGGTGCCTGCACATTTTCTACCTTATAAGCTAAACCTGAGAGAATGGAGACAGCAGGGAGCCAGGATGTGGTTAAAGAGTGACATTTTCAAGCAAACACTGTGTACAACCTGGGTACCACAGAGCTGACAGGTCTGAATTCAGTGTCTCACTGAGACAGTTGCAGTATTCCCACTGTTTCATATCAGCATGTGTGTTTTTTCTCTTATGGGAAATAGAAATTTATTGTAGCGTTTTTTATGTGATTCATGGTTGTGACTGACAGGTTGTTCAAGCCTGGATTAAAAAAAGAAAGATACAAACTTCATTCTCTTTTTTTCTTTTCCTTTTTTTTTTCTTTACTTTTTGTCTGTGTAAATGTTACACCTGAAACAGAGCCAGATGCTAAGCATAAGCAGTATTAGCATCTCACTGAATCACTCCCACAGGCCACCATGATATCCCGAAGAAATGCCCATGGAAGTGGTTTTTAGTGCTTAAACAGGTATTTGGTGTTGCCCACGCTCCCTGGGTGCGTGGGTGTATATTGTTTATATGTGCATCCAGAGAGTATCACTCATTTTCAGAGCAGTCCTACTGCCTCAGCAGAAAATGTACAGATGCATACAGTGGTGGCAGTGGAACAGTGTCCTTAAAAAAAAAAAAAAAAGAGTATATGTTTATGTGTATGTAAAGCTGAGTTACACAACAAGCTGTGGTTTTATGCATATATTGTCCCACAGAGAGGTTGCCCCACATCCCATCTGATGCAGTGTCCTCAAACAGCAACACTAGGATCCTGTAGTGTTCAGTCTGTCCCATGCAGCCCAAGTTTGAAGCAGTTTTGGCATCCCAAACCTACAGTGAACAATCCATAAGTGTCAAACAAACTCCTCTTGAATGTCTTCTAGTGCTACTCCACTGTGATTTGACCTTATGTATTGCTTTCAACCTATTTCTCCATTTTTCAGTCTTCATGACTGTTTATCAGCCTTGTACCCAGGAATGTGCTACACTTGTGTGTCCACCCCGCTTGGCTTTTGTATTTCATCTGGGGGGAGAGATGCAACATTTCAGTGCCCAGGCTGTGTTTTTTTGGTGGCCGGTTTCCAGATTCTGAGATTTTTCCTAATAAATCCAAGATCCCTGAACTGGTACCTGTGTACTATACATATATTTTCCAGTGCTGGGAGGCCGAGGACTCACAGTCTTCCCTACTGAAAAATGGTGCACAGTTGTTCTCACACACTGAGCCTGCTCTCCCACACCCCTTGTGCCCAGGCCCTTGAGAGAAGAAGGATCTAACTCTCTTGTACCCCAAACCCTTGTGGCTGACGTTTGCCTTTGGAATATGTTCCTTGCCCCACCTTTGGTCTCACTGAGCAATGACAGAGGTCTGGGGGGGCTTTCTTCCAGGAAGGGAAAGAAAGAAGAGGTTCTTGTTTTGAGCATCTTGGAGCACCTGTGGTGCATGCCAAAGCCTCTGGCTGGGTGCAGGCTGCCTTTCTGTCTGGCAGGCTCATGGGTTGACACCCTCCCATGGCTCCATATGTGCTTGGACTGGAACATAAAGTTACTGCAAGATTTCATGAAAGTTGCACTCCAGTTTTGTGTGTTGTAGGAGCTTTGTTAGCAAAGTTAAATGACATAATTTACCCCTTCCTCAGGGGACACCTGTAACCCATTGGGCAAGAAACAATGCTGCTTGTAAAGTAGTGTTAATGATTCTTACCTCATTCACAAGAGTCCTGTGAAACAACTGATAGCGCTGGGGTCATTGCTCCTCACCAGTGGCCACAGAAGTTGGGACAGCACTGTAAGCAGCCAAGCACTGTGTGAAAGCCGACAACTGCAGCTGGTGAATGTTATCCCGATTTTTTTAATAAGGGCAAGAAAGAGGACCCTGGAAACTGTCAGTCTCACTTCAGTGCCTGGTAAAGTTATGGAAAAGATTATTCTGGGAGGTATTGAAAAACATCTGAAAGGCAATGCAGTCATGGGGCACAGCCACACAGATTCAAGAGAGGAAAGTCCTGCTTATCAAACCCAATTTCTTTTTGTGACAGGGTAACCCACCTGGTTGATCAGGGGAAGCCAGTTGATATAATCTTCTGGAATCTCAGTAAAGCTTTTGATACTGTCTCTGACAGTATCCTGGACAAAATGTCCGTCCCACAGCTGGATAAACTCATCATGTGGTGGATGAGCAACTGGCTCATGGGTTGAACTCAAAGGGTAATAGTGAATGAGGTGACATCAGACTGGTGACCTGTCACTAGTGGGCTTCCACTTGGCTCCATCTTAGGCCCTTCATAAATGCAGAACTGGAAAGGATACTACAAATTAGAGGACTGGACAATTACCAGTTCAAATATGAAGTTCAGCAAGGGGAAGTACTGGATTCTGCACCTGGGGTGGGACAAACCTCTATGTTCAGACTGGGGAATGAGATGCTGGAAAGCAGTGCCACAGAAAGGGACCTGGGAGTTGTGGTCAAGGGTAAGTTGAATCTGAGTCAGCACAGCCCTGGCAGCCAGGAGGGCCAACCCTGTCCTGGGGGGCATGAGGCACAGCATCGCCAGCCGGGCAAGGGAGGGGATTGTCCCGCTCTGCTCTGCACTGGGGCAGCCTCACCTGGAATATTGTGGCAGTTTTGGGCATCACAATATAAGGAAGATATTAAGCTATTAGTGAGCTTCCTCAAGGCCTTGAGGGGAAGCCATTTGAGAAGGAGCTGAGGTCACTTGGTCTGTTCAGCTGGAGAAGAGGAGACTGAGGGGAGACCTCATTGCATGTACAGCTTCCTTGTGCGGGGAAGATGAGGGGGAGGCACTGATCTCTTCTCTGTGGTGACCAGTGTCAGAACCAAAGGAATGGCCTAAAGTTGTATCAGGGGAGGTTTAGGTTGGATATTAGAAAGAGGTTCTTCACCCAGATGGTAGTTGGGTGCTGGAATGGGTTTCCCAGGGAAGTGATCACAGCACCAAGCCTGACAGAGTTCAAGAAGGGTTTGGACAACACTCTCAGGCACATGGTGAGTCCCTTGGGGATTGTTTCATGCAGGGCCAGGAGCTGGACTTGATGATCCCTGTGAGTCCCTTCCAACTCAGTATATTCTGTGATTCTGTGGTTCTCTGGATGCACACCCAGGTACTCTTTGTGTTCGCCTCCATGGATCAGCATTGCAGGTATAGAGGGACAGGGCCAATGGAGCTGGTGCTGCCTGCCATAAATACATGTCCATCTGTACTTAAAAGAAAAAATGCTCATCATCTCTCAAATGAAGGGATTTAAACAAAGATTTTGGCCTTTGGACTCTGGAACATGCATGGATTTTTCCCCATGGAAATGTGGAGAGTTACTATGTCCCTTCTAAATGGCCAAGCACACGTCTTGCAGATGAAAGCACTTGTGTGCAGTATGCAGAGGCTTTTCTAGTGGGGTTTATCCCACATTTGTTGTGTATCATAATATTTGGCCGTGTGATTATGATCTTTCCTTAGACTTGCTGACCAGGATATCCACAGATGATTCCTGCAGAGAGTTTGTGAAACAAAGAGCAAGCCCAATCCCTGACTGCGAAACTGGAGGTGAGGGAGCCCTGGGTAATGAGACTCTTCAACACAGTTCACCTCAGTTACTCTCCTAACCAAGGGAAAACCCTTCTTCCCCTCACCCGCTGCCATTATCTGCCCCCAGCCTAGACCCGTGTGTGTGTGTGAAAAGGAAACAGGTACGATATGAAAAGTTTCTTAATGGTCACATGTGGCCTTTCCAGACCTGGCTTGTTGGCCTTCCTACAAGGCCAGCCTTCACTTGCGCACGTCTTTGCCTTCCTCCCATTTCAGTGCTGTGACAATTTCCTTGTTGCTCTGAATGTTGCCAGGCAAAAGCAGAGGATAAGCAGCAGTTTAAACAAAAGCTGAGGGTATTTTGGTGATCCTAGAAACATCCTTAGGACTTCTGGGTTCAGATGGGTAATTTCTAGTGAAATAATGCTGCGCTTTCACCTTCTGCCCTTGTTGATAAGCTGTTTTCTGCACAGGTACTACTAATTTATATTCAGTTCCTGTTTGGTTTCTTTCCCTTTTGAGCATCCTCAAGGCTTGAGCATCCTCACACTCCCTGCTCGCCACACCTGTGGTCCCTGGGTGTTCACAAATCCCTGTCTTCCAGAGCAGAGACAAACCTGCTCTTTTTCATGCTCTCAGTGTTTAGTGCTGGTGGAGGTTTTGGCAGCTGGGCTGTGTTACCCATCAGCACTCCTGCTGCCTCCTGCCAGCTCTGTCCAAGAGTCATGCAGTGCCTCACTCTTGGGGATGCTGCACATGGACTAGCAGAGCATTTCCCTATTGATCTGTTCAGGAAGCATTCATCCATCCATCCCAGTTCACCGATTTCAGATGTCATCCACGTGGGTTTAAGAGCCTCCATATAGTACTTTGGGTTTGATGCGCTCCTGTGGGAGTTTATGGTCTGTATATGCAGAATTGTTCCTTGAAGGGGCTCTACTCTGTGCTGGGGCAGTTGCTGGTGGTACCTAGCACTGGCCATGTATGATATGAACGCTGTGTGAACCTGACTTTTCCCCCAGGCAACTCATAGCTGAGCAGTTACTGAAAACATCTGGTGTCAGGAGTGGAGTGAAAAGCAGAAGAGGGGGTATTCAGAAGCCTCCTTGTGCTGGTGCTCTCAGGAAATGGAGGTGGCAAGTGGAGGTTTTACCCATCACACCCGGGTGGAAATGAAAGCTCAGAAAGAAGAACCTTTAATATGATGGGAAGGTGAAAATGGAGAATGGGTTTTGGCTTCTCTAAGACTGAAGAGCCATTCTCATGAGCTGAGCCACCTGAGTCCATAGCACACACAGCAGCTGGAGACCAGCTTGACAAATAATTAACCCTCCACACTACCACCCAAATTTGACCACTGAAGGTCAAAATGGTGCTTGTGAAGGCTCATGGTATCAGAGGGAGCTCTGATGCCATGGATGTAGTTGAATTCGATCTCTGTGACGGCACAATTTTGGAAAGTGTAGAGAATTCAGTCAACCCGTGGGCACAGGAGACCAGTTTGAATCAAATATATGGGCAAATATTGCAGACTGGGTATGTGCAGTCTGTGTGTGGAAAACCTGTGCAAGGAAACAGTGATTCTGCCTGATTTTGCAAGGTTTTTTCATGAGTCAGTGGGCTATGCGTAGCTCTTATGAGGAGGGTCACAACTGAAGGGCCAGTCCAGAAGGATTTCTTCAGGAGCAATAGGAAACTTTGCAGCAGAAGGAATGGGTAACCTGCACATTAGATGGTAATTTTTTTTTTGTTTTTTTTTTCTTTTTTCTACAAAAACAAACAACCAAACCAACAAGTCACAACAAAATACCAGCTGTGGAGTCAGTAAAAGCAATTTTGTCCCTCCTGTCTCACATTTCTTCCTGAGACCAATACATTCATAGTTTTCCTCCCCTATGCTCTTTGCTTCGTCTCCATACTTATTTTTTATTTCTTTCCTGGAGGGCTTTAGTGCAGCCATCCTAGATTCACTAATTACCACACTGTGATTGATATAGGTTTTTATCCACTAGCATTTGCAAGTATATTTTTGGAAACCTACTCTCAGGATCTTTCAACTGTTGGAGACAGCTCAAAAATTTTTTCTATTGATCTGTACCTTTGGTCTGTTATGGATATCAGTGTTGTTTGTGACTTCCTTTTGAAGCTGCTATTTCTGCTTTTTCTTTTTTTATCCTGTGTTGGAAAGCTCTGAGGGAGTATTTGGGTCATGGTATTGGAGGGTTTCGATCTTAGATCTTGGTTTTTGAAGATTTTTAAACTCTTCTGCCTTGATTTTTCTGGGGCATGCTGTCATCAATGAGTAAATAAGGGTTGGCCTCCAAACTTCATCCAAAAAAGCTGTTTTATGGAAAATTCCTTTTCTTCTTTGAAGTAGCATCTGTAATCTTGAAGATTGTACAGGTTTAACCTTCCTAGGCTTGCTGCAGGGAGTGCACTTTGACTACAGCAAAGAGTAGATTCTCCAGTTGCAGCAAAGCCACACTTTTCTCCTCTGCCATCTTGTGTCTTCAGGTGTTTCCTCCTGGAACAGGTACCTTTATAGCTGTAGTCATTGGACAAAGCCCCTGGGGAGACCAGAAGTGGAAGTTGTTCTGTGGGACAAAAGGAAGGGTAGATCAGCCAACCCTCAAGTGAAGTCAGAATAAAACATTCATCTCACATACACATAAATCCTTATAAGTTTATAAATGTTGTGCTTTTTTTTTGCTGGAAATAGGTTCTTTATTTTTCTTTCATAACAAAGTATCTTAATTTCAATTCCAAAGGAGAACCTAGAGTATTGCAATGATGTTTCCTTGCTCGAGTCAAGACACTGGGAAGGATCTGCAGGTGTGTTCATGTGCATCCTCCCATGCTCAGGATGAACATTTCATGTTGATTTGTAGCACATCCTTGGAGTGTCTGAATTCCGTACACTCCATCCTTGGAGTGTCTGAATTCTCCAGAGACTGCATGGTGGCTTGTGACAGCCTGACAGAGAGGTGTGGGAGAAGAAACTTCAGCTCTCACTTCACTGAAAAAGAAATTTTAAAGCTTCTTAAATAAAAGTAGCCTGAGAAAATATTTTAAACCTACTTGGCTCATGTACAGCATTACAAGCCTAATGAATGCAAGAATTTCTTCACTGAAATGATTGCATGCACTTGAACAGGCTACCAGGGAAGTGGCTGACTCTCCATCCTTGGAAGTATTTAAGAGAAATGTAAATGTGGCACTTAGGGACATGGTTTAGTGGTGGACTTGGCATTGCTGGGTTAATGGTTGGACTTGATGAGGACATTTTCAGCGTAAATGATTCTGTGGTTGGTGTTTGAAGCAGCAAATATCGTGTCCAGCAGCTCAGCAGTGAGAGTGAAGGGTAAGTTTTTAAAGGAAAGTCAGTATTACAGCTGGTCATCAGTTAATCCACAGTAGATAACAGTTTAGAATTTACAGTAAGAAAGAGAGAATTACTTGAGAGAATGACTTAAGAGCCTTAGCTTGTAATAAAAATAGACACAAAATATACACGTTTTTTCGGTACAGTTGTAGACCTCTGTAAAAGGTTCTGAAGCCTCTGTAAAGCTTTGTGCTTAAAACCCACATTCAGGTTGTCTCTCGAACAGCAAAGGCAACTCAAGCATCTTCAGGATAGAAGAGGCAATAGGAAAACAGGATAACTGGCCATGAAGAGAATGGCATGTGCTATGCCACAAGAAATGCTGCTCTGCCATCCCTTATCAGGAGAGAGTGGTCAGGCGTTGGAATGGCCTGCCCAGAGAGGTGGTGGATTCACCGTCCCTGGAGGTTTTTAAGATGAGGCTGGATGTG
>JAYRBT010000177.1:11676639-11734539 GCA_036023395.1 Myiotriccus ornatus | reverse complement strand
CTTAACCACTAGACCACTTAAATGCTTGTTAGTCTGACTTAAAATTCACCTTCACCTGAATGCTGTGCATGAGGGCAGTGTCGCTGCCTGGCTTTGCCAGGTGGAGCAAAGAGAGCACAGGTACCAGGGGAAAATCTTGCTGGAGTGATACTGATTGTTTTAAATTCGAGCTCAGCTTTGTTTTGATTACAGTCTTGTGGGCTGACATTTGACTACAGCCTCGTGCTCTCCATCCTGGCCACAGATGGGCCTATGAGGAATATGATCGATGGATTTCCAAAGAAAAATAATCTCATTAAGGAAGACCCAGAACATTGCTGAGGAAACAAGGAGTGTTATCCACCATGTTTTAGAGAATTGGATTGCTGACATCAACCAGCCACTCTCCATCTTTTGCTCACCCAGGTGTAGGAGGGATGTTTCTTATTGCATGTCAGAAGATGTGAAGTTTCTAGAGTTAGATGTTTGCAGTGAAGTCCCCTCTGTGATGCTTCCTGAGAGCTGCCAGCATGCTCCATGGTATCTCTGCCATCTTCTTTGTCCTGTGACTGTGAACTTTACCTTTTCCTTGATGCTTTTCAGACAACCTCTGGATATCATGGGAGACTTTTAGGGCCATTAGATGAGCCTTTTTTTAACCAAATCCATATTCTCATCCTTCAGTCTGTAAAGGCGTTGGTGCAGGAAATACCCCTTTAAAAATACAGGAAGCTTAGAAAGACAGTTTGTTTATTCCCATCTCTTTCAAGTCCTCTCCTTTGTATTCCTTTCTTTCTTCTGCTTTATTGTCTTGTCTTTTCTTTCCAGTTTTACTGCAGTTATATCCCTGGGGATGGACCATCACAAAAAAACGAGAAGAGGTATTATTTTTTGTTGCACCTTAGCAGTGGATGAGGCTAGAGAAAACAAGGGTGGATCTTCACAGATGTTCACTTGCCTGAGCTGTCCCACAGAGGATTCAATTGCCTTCTGAATTAAGTCTGTGCTGTCTTACTGGTATATTATCTGACAGTTGGCCGGAGAAATACGAGCTGTTATTTTGAGGTATTACTCATGTTCTGCAACAGAATTACAGCGTGGTGGCTGTGCAATGAGCACAGCTTTGCAGTGCTGAAAACCTCGCGTATGCAGTGGTAGGTTTGCAGCCAGGCACATCTGTAGTATAGGGGATTTACATCATGCCTGACACAGGCAGCAGTAACTGGAAATGCTCAGGGACAGACAGGACCTGCTCCAGGTGAGCATCACAAAGTACCTACCCAGCAGAAGACACTGTATGTCAGACTGAATGGGAGGGACGATTTCCTTGATATCTCTCTAAAATACCCAGGACTGTGCACTGCTGGAAATGCCATTGACATGACTTTTTTTTAAAGTTTAATCTGAAATTATATGATTTCTTTGCAGTGAGTGGTGTGGATGGCATATGATGGTGCTGATGGGTCACACAGACTCTCCCCAGAGAAACGCCTCTTGGGTCTTGGTCCCACTCTTAGCTGCCTTCTTACCTTGCATGTACTGTTGCCCCATTAGCAATTTGGTTTTTGCAGAAAAGGGAGTGCACTGTGTGGACTGGGACTCCTTTGCAGTACTACTCTTTGGATAGTCCCTCTGTTCCCAGGGCACACAGTCTCTGTCAGGACAGAAGGGTTTAGTCTCAGACTAAAGAAGTATCATCTGTAAGGCCTGCAGAACACGAGTTGGTCTTCTTTTTTGTCACTAGTGTTTTGTCCTGTTCCTTTCAACCATGGCATCTAATCTAGAATATGAGCAGGAAAAGGCACCATCAAATAGTGGCTGCTGTGTGAAGTAGCTGTGCTGTGCAGATGCTGCCAGCAAACCCGATTCCTGAGGACCTGTCTCTAGAAGCTGGAACAGGCTCAACTCATGCCAAATTTCATCTTGTCCTTACGTGCAGAGCTGCAAACTGCTCTCAGATGCTGTCCTTCACCATGAAATCTGTCTGGATGGGAGTGCTGACTGCATCCTGAGTGCTTCTTTCAAAAGAAATGCAAAGGAAAGTGCTTGGGCTGTGTTGGTGGACATGAGCTGGCAATGTGAGCACACAGCTCAGAAACAAACCATATCCTGGGATGCATCAAAAGAGGCGTGGCCAGCAGGTCGAGGGAGGGGATTCTGCCCCTCTCCTCTGCTCTCATGAGACCCACCTGAGGTGCTGCATCCAGCTCTGGGGTCCCCAGCACATGACCTGTTGGAGCAAGTCCAGAGGAGGGCCACAAAGCTGATTAGAGGGATAGAGCCCCTCTGCTATGAGGAAAGGCTGAGAGAATTGGGTTTTGTTCAACCTGAAGAAGAGAAGGCTTCAGGGTGACCTTATTGCGTCCTTGCAGTATCTGAAGGGAGCCTGCAAGGGAAACTGAGAGAGATTATTTACAAAGGTATGTAGTGACAGGACAAGGGGGGATGGCTTCAAACTGAAAAACGGCAGGTTTAGATTAGATATTAGAAAGAAATTCCTTACTATAACAGTAGTGAGACACTGGAATGGGTTGCCCAGAGAAGCTGTGGATGCCCCATCCCTGGCAGTGTTCAAGGCCAGGTTGGATGGAACTCTGAGTAACCTGATCTAGTGGAAGGTGTCCTTGGCCACAGCAGAAAGGTTGGAAGTAGATTGCCTTCCAACACAAACCATTCAATGATTCCTCATTCAGGAAATGGGATGGGGAGAGGTGCCAATGGCATGTGCCTGCCTTTCCTCTCCCCCAGTCTCAAAATACCAGTTATCAAAGGATGGAGGGAATGGGGAACCCCTCTCCCAAACAAGCAGCTAAATCCCACTTGTGAGTTCAGCTGTGCAAAGCTTGGGTAGGTCCCCTGCCTCAGACCCTGCATGTGCACTCTTTTTTTCCCCCTCTACCTCCCAATACATATCATATTCACCTGCCTTGCTCAGTGTTGCAAGGCATAATTTCTTCCCATTTTTTTGATTCAATCAGTGTCAAAGCTCTACTTAACTGAATAAATACACCTTATCCCTACTTGCTGAATTAAGACACTCATCAGAAACATTACTTTCATGTGGAAATTAGGTCTCTTCCCTGGAGTCTGCATCATGAAAAATAGCATTGTTGGTGTCAGTGGCCCCATGGATTAGAAGACAAGCAGTTCAGCTCTTTGGACAGGTCATGGCTGTGGCTGAAGCTCCTCAGCACTCTTTGAGGCAGAGCTGCCTGGAAAGTTTGGAAAAATGTCTATATGTCTATGGAAAATGGATTATCCTTTACCTTCCAGCGATTGTGAAGGTTTGGGGAAGCCAGTCTTGGGCAGTTTTCCTGCACATTCCCCCCCACTTTGGACTCGTTTGATGAGCAAGCCCCAAAGTGGCTGTTTGGTTACCAGGAATAAGCGTTACCGAGAAGTGTTACTCCAAAGTGCTCAGTCACTCAGCACCGAGCCCCTGTGTCAAAAAATAGAAATTATGTAGATTGCAGGAGGTACTGAGAGGAAGCTGAATCCCCTGAGGCTCTTGTAGGAGGGGGAATAAAAAGGCTTTTTTGTCCAACTATGTCATACTCATGCAGTCATGCCAAAGCGCAGCGGTGCGGTGCTTCTGCTTTTCAGAGGCCTCTAGATGAATTGTTTGTCTCCAAGAACAAGATATCTGGAAGACAGTGATTAATGACAGGGCAGGCTTTCCTCCCTCCCTGCAGGTCAAGCCTTCACAAGCAAGAATGAGGAGGCTGCTAACATGGGGCTGGGATTTCTTCCTGAGACCTGCCAAATCCAGAAACTTTATATTTTTTTCTCACTCAGTGCATTTTTTTCCAGTAATAGAAACTGTCATCTGTAATTGAGACTATCACATTGAAATGTGAGAATAGTGCAGAAGTGTATGTAATTTAACCAGTTCGGAGCCTGCTCATCCCCCTTGCTAATACAGATATTTTTAGTAACTCTTTCCAGTCCTTTCCAGCCAGCAACACGTTTTGCTATAAAAGCAAGGCAAGCTTCCATCACTTAAACCACAAGGCAGAGGAAGGATGGGTTGCCTCCTTCGCCTTGGGCTACACCTTTTGTCCTTCTGCTTGCCAGATATATATGATAATGCCTTCTTTGTTATTTGACAGTAAACTGATGACATATTACTTTACTTTACTGTCACTAATTAAGGAATCACTTCACCTGGGAGATATGTTTATTTTTCAGATGCTTGATTTTTCAGGTGAGTTGAATTTCAACCCAGGTCACTTGAGTTTGCTTCTTTTAACCACAGCTGAGTTAACAAGTTTGCTAGTATTGGCCCCTTTTGACAAGACAAATTTTCAGTCCTGTTCTGATTAAGCTGTGATTTAGGTGGAGCATCAGCCTGCTAAACAAATCCAGGTATGTTTCTCAAATTGTAGTTGTGGCATATTGTGAGTGAGAAAGTTGTGATCAGAGTTCTTGATATAAAAAGCCCATTTAGGATAAAAAAAACACCCCAAAACATAAGTGAATAAGAAATCTAGCATTTTAGAAGTGTAGGAAATCGGTAACATATTGGCTGAGTGCTAAAAAAAACCCAGTACATTTAGGGAAGTACTTAAATTCCTTGGTCTCCTTAAAATACTGCATGCAGCTCTTCGTTCCTGCGTCATTTCTGATCCCCTGATCAAGAAAACATAAGCCTGATACTTGCACACAGTTTAGAAAGGAGAAATATGAAAATAGTCACAGGTCCTCATGGAGAATTGAAAACATAACAGTTCCTTTGACCTGTGGCACGCAGGACAAGTGATGTGGCTCTTCCTGTGCTTGGTTGCCTGTGGATGCTGAGGTTGGCAGGCAAGAGCTGGTTCCTGTGCTTCACTGGACAGGAAAATAGACAAGTGGTTGTATAAGAATGCCCCAATTCCATGTTTTCTGAGACACTCGAGTTCCATGATATTGTGCAGAAATCTGTCTTTGGAGCACAAATCATTGCTTCTGAAGCAGAAGGCACCCGTCCCCCAGACTGTCCCCAGGTGCCAGGCGTACCTGGGGCACACGGGAAGGAGGACAACCCCACTGGCAGAAGGAAATCTGTGGCCACACTGAGCTGGCCTGAGGCTCAGAGCTGCAGAGGGCTTGCAGGGATTTGTTTTTTATTACAAAATGTTTATTTACATTTGCAGTCATTTTGCCATATTGGCAAAAGCTGGCAGGGAAAGGGAAGCAGTGATTGTCCAGCAATGTGGCTGGCATTTTCTGAGCTGGGTTTGACAGATGCCTGGGTTTAAATTTTGGTCTGGACCACTGGAAATCCAGGGAAGTCTGCCTCACAGCAACTGCGGAATGGCTTATGTACAGGCAGGAGACACTGCTTTACTGTCATGCTCAAAATGTCACATCTGCTTCCTGTCCATACCAGCAAGGGAGCATCTCTGAAGTATATCCTTCTTACAGAGCTGGCAAGAGCCAGATAGCCCCAGCAGTGCTGGGTTTTCATGCTTGGACACCAATAGGATAAGTTAAGGGTAAATGTTCAATCAGAAATCACACAGTCACAGCAATATGTGTGCTTTGCTCCAGTGGCCTGGTGGGCTATTTTAAAGACCGAATGGCTGAGCCCTGACAGGCCTTGTAACGGACCTTGGAGCACTAAAAGTGACTTAAATGGGATCCTGAGACTCAACTAATGATAAAGGATAAGAAAAATTGTGACAAGTGCAGCTAGACTAGAATGTGACAGTGTTCCCCAATTCTGTAGGAAGATGTTTCACAAAGCAGCCTCTCGATCACATTAAAAACACAGAGCCTTTAGCCCCAGCAGTTTCAGTGAGTTTGTGCAGTCCCTGAACAATTGAGAAATTTTCAATCCAGACTGTCCATTATAGCAGAATAGATCTATATGACAGAACAAAATAGCTGTCTTCAGACTTTTCTTTACGGCACTTTTAAGCAAGGGCATGGTGGAATTTAGCAAAATTTGCCAGGAGTTTGTGAGAGAGCAGAATAAACAAAGAGCCTGAGCCCCAGCTCCTACACAAATAATCCACATCCTTAAAATAGTGAAAATGCGCTAAAAAACGCAGAGCCCAGTCTTTAATTCTAGATAGTGATTGAAAAACGTCATCCATTTAAGTCTTTGCAATGAACTTGGTGCTGGGGGTTAGACAGCCAGGGGCATCTGGCAGATGGGACACTCCTTTGGAAAAGGCACTATAGGGTTGGATGAAGTGGATATAGAAACAAGGGAGCCTGGCATAACCTGGACAGGCACAGACAGGTAACTCTGAAACAAGTCTGAGTAAAAGTCTGAAGCAGAGCCCACATGTTCCAGCTGAGAGTGGTTTTGGATTTTGGAGATGGAAAAGTTTTTCTAGTGTATGCTAGTTTGGGGAGACAAAACCGAACTCTCAGCTACAATTTTCTACTTCCCTAATCAAATTCTCAGGGAGATGAGGTGCAGCATGCAGAGCACAGGAGAGAGACCCAAAGACAGGTACTCAGGAGCTCTGCCAGTGTTCTAATTTGTGCCATCTGATTTCGTATTGGCTGGGACATGGTCGAGTAAGGGTGTGGCCTTTCATGTCTGATGGCTGGTTGTTTAGCACATCCCAGGTATGGCCAGAGATGGTTGCCCTGACAATTCCCTGCTGCTGAATGAGACTTGTTGTCTAGGCAACTGCCTTCAGTTTCAGCTGGAAAACTATGAGTTAAGACCAGAGTCGTAACAGTGCAAGATCTCCAAAGGCGGTTTCATCACACTGAAGGCTGTACTAAAGTTTAATCCCTACAGGCATGTGCTGTAAAGACCCAGTCCAAGAGCATGAAGGGGAACATGGCATCAACAGGAACTGACAGATGATTTATTGCAGTGGAGAGCTGTTGCCTCCCCCACAGTGCAGGGCTGAGGGGGCGGATAGGATGCCTGGGCATGGACTCCAGATGCCCACGGGAGGATGCAGAAGGTGGAGTGGGAACACAGAGTGCCCTCTCATGCCCTGCAGATGTCTGGCATTTCACTGAATGATGCAAAATGTCAAACCCTTTCCCTTCTGTTAAAATTTCTGTGCTGGGTAGAGGAACCTTTTATTAAGTCCAGCACAGACAGGGGAGACTGCTTGCCAACAGCTGTGCCTGACTGATGGCAGTGCTGCCACCTACTTTTGAGAGTCATAAGAAAGAGGGGAACCACTTTTTACACAGGCTGCTAGTCATAGAACAAGGGGGAATGGTTTTAAACTAAAAGAGGAAAGATTTAGTTAGGAAGAAAGTCTTTACTCAGGGGTTGCTGAGGCACTGGGAGAGATTGCTTAGAGAAGCTGTGGCTGCCCCATCCCTGAAAATGTTCAAGGCCACGTTGGATGGGACTTCGACTAAACTTGTCTAGTGGGTGGCATCCCTGCCCATGCCAGGGGCTTGGAAATGAGTGTTCTTTAAGGCCCCTTCCAGCCCAAGCTTTTCTATGATTCTGTGAATGCCAGCATGGTTCTTAAAAATGCTGTTTCTGGCTTTCCAGTGTAGATGCTGGCAGTGCCCTTCCAGTCCCAGTCTTGGGGCCACTCTGGTGTGAGGGACGATGACAGAGGCCACAAATAGATTTACTTGTTCTTCTTTGATACATACATGTTCAAAAAAGGTTTCAAACAGACTAGCTGTTCCAATATAGTGGTAGCAAGGTAGCACTCATTCGGAGTCAAATGAAATTAGTTCTGAATCTCATTGCACATGCTTTTGAGTGCACAGCTGGGCACCTTCTTAATAGCATGAACCAGGAGTACCGAACCTGGAAAATACAGGGAGTGTCTGGGTGGGTTTATACTGATGTTTGATAATTCTGGTTGGCTTTACACTATGTGCCAATGTGCTGAATTGACCGAGTAACCACTCCAGGAATTTGTGGGAGTGATAAAAAGTATTGCTTCCCTCTCCTGAGTCTACAGCTGTGCTGAGGGTGTCTTTTTCTAGACCTGTGCTTTACCTGTAAGGATGCAACTGTGGGAACTGCAGGTGATCTGTACTAGGGAATTCATGGGATGATGGTATAAAACAAAGGGGCTAGATCAGAGAAGACAAGTGAAGCCAGCAGGTTAAGGAGTGAAATACAGGAAGATGGGTAAGCAAGAGACAAAAACCCATATCCAGCAACCTGAGATTCATTCCCCAGGCAGCTCAATGCTTAGCCCATCTCCAAGGCCTCAGCTGTTTACTTCTGCCACTTCTAAGCATCACTGGAAATAAAGAAAGTGTCTTTTTCTAAGAACTTAAGCTGCCTATTGAGTGGAACTTGTAAGCTTCCATGATGCTTTGTCCCCAGTAAGTATGAAGTATCTGTCTATATTTTTGAGAGCTGCCAAATGTCTGTCTTCTACATTTGTGTTGAAAATCTGTGTGACCAGACAGACACTGTAGCTTGAGCCTGGGAAGAGAGTAATAAAATGTAGGAAAGGATAGTCTTTGGGAAAGGAATCATAAAATTATAGAACAGTCTGGGTTGGAAAGGACCTTTACAGAGGTGCTGGGTCAGAGAAGACAGGTGAAGCCAGCAGGTTAAGGAGTGAAGTCCTTAACCCAGTCCAACCCCGCTGCAATGAGCAGGGATACCTTCAGCTAGATCAGGTTGCTTAGGGTCCTGTCCAACCTGACCTTGAGTGCTTCCAGGAATGTGGCATCTACCACCTCTCTGGGCAACCTGTGCCAGTGTTTCACCACTGTTATCATAAAAAAATTCTTTCCTGCATCTGCTCTAAAGAGATCATCCTTCAGTTTAAAAACATTACCCCTTGTCCTATTGCAACAGGCCCTGCTAAAACATAATCAAAATAGTTTTGGATTTGTTTTCTAGTAAAGCAAAGACCATTGCTTCTGTGAAGCTTTCCTTGGCTGTCTGTGAAGCCTGCGTGTATGAGGGCTACAGGTGTTGCCACAGCTACAAACATTATCTTCTTCCCTTACAATGTCGAATTTTACAGGCTGGGGTACATAACATGAAATCTAACCACAACAAACCACCATAACAGATGAATACAGATGGATGAAGCACATTCTCTATAAACACAGAGAAGCAGTCACCTGAGAAGGTTTTGTTGTGGTGCCTCTACCAGAGCCATCAACAATCTTGGCAGTTCTAGTTTCCTGCTGAAATTGAAATGTTTCGCGGGGATTGATTAATTACCGCTAATAATCTTGTCAGAATGCTGTCAAAACATCTTGGTTTGGTTTCTGTGGAATACAGAATGCAAGTCAAAATGAATCACTGGTGCTTGAAGCAACATACTTTATTTATTTAGTGCTGTCTGTTCTCCTTTAAAGTGAGTTCTTAGCAAAAACTTGGAAATTCTGGTATAGAAATTTTTTCCCAGTTGATTCCAGGTCATAGTTTTCTCTTAAGCTGATATTTTAACCAAATATATCCAAGGCACATAAAAGAAAACTTATTCTTAAAGTGGTGATTTTTACTGTGCATAAAATCTTTATATGAATGTACTATTAGCTGCAGATTTAAAGCCTTGAAATACATTTGCTATTTTTCTTGATGCTGAGGATCAACACAGTATGTTTATCACATTTTTGGGGGAAAAAAATCATCCTTTTCTTCATCACATCCACTGAAATTTTGGAGGCCCTACCTAGGAATGTGCTATGCCTAAGATGCTGAAACTTTCATTCTGCTTATCAGATACATCAAATTCCTTTTTCTCTAGAAAAAGGTGCTACAACAGACCTTTTTAAATGTAATGCTGATTACTTGATCAGGAAAATGTAGCTTGTTGTGGTAGAGGATCCCATCACAGCTTTAGTTCCCTAATGTATTCTGAGGGGATTTACGGGATCTGAAAACAAAACAAATGGGGTCTCCTTCTTTTTGTACAGTGTCGTGTTTATTTCATAATAAAATAGGCGTAGGGGAGTGGTGCAACTAAAGTTGAAAGGGAAGAACAGTAAAATCTAATCATGGATGGAACGTGTGTGTAACATGCTACAGAACAGCTCAGGACCTGCACCCACAGTCACTGGGTGCCTGGGACTTTTCAAACACGGGCAGTGAGACGCAGAGCAGTGCCTGGGCAGCACCAGCTTGCAAGTCTGGCTTTTAAAAGTTCTCTTCTTTCTTTGAACTCGGGAGTTTCAGGCTCCCTTTGCTGTTTTAGACGTATTTTCTTCTGTTGGACCGCTGTGACAGATAGTCCCCTGTCTGCTGCATTCAGTGCCGAATTTCAGCAAAGACCTGGAAGTGTAACACTGGAGTCCACCTGTCAGAATCCCCTCTGTTTAACAATGAAAGATGTTTCACATTTTGGAACAGTGCATGCTCTATAGGGACATGAACAAATACTGGATTTTTCAAAACAGAAAGTGAAAAATGAAATGGTTTGGCTGATTTGGCCAAAGTCCATTGAAGAATGTTGTTTATTCCCCTAGGCATGATGAAGCATTTTGTGCTCATTTGCTTTAGGGTTCCGAACAAAAACTGCAGAACCACCTGGGTATTACTTTAAAAAAAAAAAAAAAATCTGCATGAGAAATAAGAATTATTTATGGCAGCATTTAATTGTAACTATAAACAAGATTCATTCAGCAGCCTCATAGTCATTTGCCCATTTGCCTTTTTAAGACTTGCTTTGTATCTGTAAATATCTCCGTCTGTTTCTGTGGACCATGAAGTTCACACAGCACTTCCAGACTTCTCATAAAGGGCAGCTAAAGAAGCCAAGCATGAATATACTTAAAATATCCCTGTGGCCTATAAAGAAAATCTGCAAGTGTGGCAGGGAAGGTATATTACAAAAAAAAAAAAAGACTTAGCATACAGGTGAATGCATTCCAATTCACATTCTACTGGCATTAAATGAGTGAGGGAGCTATTTTGGACCACTTTAACAGTCTGGAACTCTGCATGTTGTACTGAGGATTATTATAATGCTAGTTGCCGTAATCATAGCAGCCATTATTAGTTACGTTCTGGAATTGATTTTCCCAGTTTCAATTCTTTGCTTTACAGCTTTGTTTACTTTCTACTTTTCTGTGTTGTTTTCTAGACATGTAATGAGAATTGTGGTTTTCTTGGTTGGTGTCAGTGTAAATTATTCCAGCAGAAAACTTCATATATAAAGAAAAGTTAGGTGTAGAAGCATAACTTGTTGTAGCCTATCAGCTAAGTCAAGTTACAAGGTGAGATGTAAGGAATTCGCTGTATGTAAAGTGGAAGGAGGAAATATTCTAAGATCCAGTCTCCACTTCAAGGCAGCTCTTAAATTAAGAGTGTTTTCTGCACGTACCTAATGCAAGATAGTGGTTTAGCAACTAGTGCAACATGGAATGTAATCTGCTTTCCCTTCAAATTTAAGATGTTAACACCTCTATTAATAGTGGAGAAAATGAGATGCCATATTGAAATACAACAAATATTTAATATCCATATTTTTAATCTGCTGATGTCTCCAAGCCCTCCTGCAGTGCTCCAGCTGCAGAAAAAACTAATTTATTTTTCTAATTGAAATAAACAGCTCTTGTCATTATAGACAGATTGTGCTGCCAGAGAGTTTTTATCTGAAGCATTTGCCACTTTTTCTAGCAAACTTTGGTTTCATGACACAGGCAAGAGGTAGCTGAAGGTGACAGCAAGTAAGGAGTCAGGGAGCTTGGTGCTTGCCAGTTTATGGCAGACCTACTTGTTAAGCCCATTGAACTGAGACCCACAGTTCTGGTGTGGAGGGAGGGAGGGAGGAAGAAAGGAAGGAAGGAGGGAACCTCAGCTCAAGTAATTGAAGGGGCATTTTCCCCTCATTTTTTTCCCTTGGTATTTTAAGAAATATTTGTGTATAAATATACTTGCTCTCGAAAGATTTGCAGGGTTTGCCAAGATCTGTTTTCCTCTCTTATTTTGGGAAAAAAAAAAAAAAGAACCCTAGAATCCTACATATGATGAGCTTTTCTCTTTCTTTCCTCCCAGTTTAGTGTGTCCTTAAGCCTCAAACTATTTTCTAGTACAAGAACTAGGAGTCAGAGCAAACTGAGCTAGTGGGAGACACAATCAAAACAAGGAAAAGGAAGTGGGTTTTCACACAGCAGGCAGCAGACATGGAGCTGCTTGCCAGAGAAAGCTGTGGATGCAAAAGTTTGTCATATGGATTCAGGAAATGCCTTGAACTGAAAAGACTTGAAGGCTGGAAAGCGAAGTGTCTTTTTTTTTTTTTTTTTTAAGCATACACATGCCATATTATTTTTTTTCCCCTGGGTGTCCACATTTGCTTGTGCTGCAGACACGATGCTGAGCTAGGCAGGCCCGTGGTCTGAGCCTGCACAGCTCTCTGCTGCTCTCATTGGATTTCACACTTCGCTCTGTTAGTGTTTCCATGGCTTTTATGGAAACAGAATAACACCCCAGAGGTAGCTGCATGCCAGCATGTGCTGATGTAATCCCTCTGAGATGAAAGGAGCTCTATAAGTAAACATAAAGTCGTGTTCTAACCTAGCACTTTTGATGAGACAGTGAAATGATTTACAGACCAATAGATGTGAATAACTCTCAGCTAGCAGTTTTCTTGCAGCTATCCACCCTTCAAGCAAACAAGTATTGTTCTCTATAGCTCATCTTATCAATTGGTAAGACTCTTACCTGGAAATCTCTGTGTAGACAATAAAAGCTGCCCATTCTCCAGACAAAAGAAAGAGCCATTCAACCTGTCAGAACTGGGGGAGAAAGACAAACAGTATGGACAGAGAAGGATTCTGTAGTGCTGGATAATCCACCTCCTTATAGGTTTTTTAAGCACCTCCAAGTGCTCCTTCACTCCCAGCTGATTCTTCCAGTGCCAGCAAGAAATAATCATGAGGTTCAGGAAGAACTTCTCTCCTAGAGAAGGAAAAACACCTTTCCCTCTCTGTCTCTTTGCTTTATAGTCTGCCTTCAGACCAGAAAAACACTCACTTTGTTGTTCAGTGCAATTCCAGTGCCATTTGATAGCCCTATATTTGGAGAGAAAGGAATTACGGCATTGCTCAGAGTCCAGCAGGACCAAGTCTGCAAAACTCTGCTCCCATTCATGGTTATTTCCCACTCACCCAAGTAGTTGTCAGCAAAGTATTTTTGTCTTAAATCCCTGTGATTAACTTCATGTGCCTTATATAGATAAAATGAGGTAATGATTACATGTAGCCGGTTTTGCTTTCCTTTCTCTTGCATATAAATAGGGATGAATGCAAGCAGACAAAAAATAGTTGTTCTGTCATCTCGAGGTTATGTTGTGGCCCAAAAGTACCCAGTCACCTCTTTGACCACAACCTGCTCTTGGATTGAGTTATTAGTGATATTTAATCAACAAGTGTGTTTCCCTGTCAAAGAATGAGCAAACTTTATGAATAAATTGCTATTCCATGAAGCAGATGTGTGCTATGCTGTCCCTGCCCGTGGGAGCCACACCACCCATAGCAAAAAGTCAGGGAATACCTCATGGTGTGGGCAGGGGGGTTGCTTTTTTATGTCAGATGTTTCTCTGAAAGGACTGGCCATGGAGGAGGACCAAATTCTGCTCTCTTCAAATGAGCAAGTGGCATTTACAGCCTATTACTCTTGCTTCTCTGGAGTGGAAGGATGCACCCTGAGGAGGTGTTGGAATCTCCAGTACTAATCACCAGCTAAAAATGCTGAATACTGCACAGAAAGAAGAATAGATACATGTTTACAACAGTGCACAGAAAGAGTGTGAGAGGTGGAAGAGAAGCAGCTCAAAGAGGTAATAATACTTGGAAACACTTCTTGATGTTGATGCATGAGGAGCATCTCATTTAATCCATCACAGTAGAACTCTAATAAGATGGGGAGGGGTGGGAACCAAGCCCCCAAACCATAAAAAGGTGGATTGTCTTTCTCTGCGCTTAAAAACCAAGAGGAAATTATTATAACATTTCCCCATCTGTTCCACTGTGATTGGAGTTCTTCAAAATGCATCTCTTTCTTAGCGGGTAGGAAAATAGCAGGAAATGTCTAATAATAGCAAGACTTCCATGCCAAACTCTTCCTAGCCTAGACATAGATGCATTAGTTTTATCACAGCTCTTATCTCTGCTTTTGTTATTTAACACTGTAATTCTTGAGGGACAAGACATCTCAGCCGTGGGATTGGGTTGTCTTGTCCTCCACACTATAGGAACAGCCATGCACAAAAGATTTCTCTAAGAGATCCCTACTCTGGAGAGAGGGTCAGAAAAAAATGAATTGCAAAGTGATATGAGCACAGTCTGCTTATTTGCATGACCTGATGCTTCTGTGGGAATACCAGAAAAGATATCTGCACCTACTTCTTTTGTCAGGGTCATTGCACAGCCCTTGTATTACAGACCGGCATATTAATTAACTTCTGAATCTTGACACATAGGTCTTTCACTTCTTGTCTCTGGTACAAGAAGACAGAGAACTTGACCCATTAGTATGAATATTTTCTTTGGTGCTTATTGCAGCTGTTGCAGGAAAGGTTACTTCCTACAGGTGGACAGTGATGAGATCTGTTGTGTTGTTGCAGGATTTCTACCAGCATTTAGCTCATATGCCTCTCTTAGGAATAATAAGACATGACAAGCTGTGAGGCCAGTAGGATTGTGGGTCAAGAAATCTTGATTTCTTCAGGATGTTAGGGCTTTTTCCTACGTGCTGCTAGGCTGACTAGAGGTGAAAGACTAATTTTTGGAAGGCTAATCTATCTAGCTGTGTAAAGTTGCCTGCTTTTATTTTTGTATTTCAACACTAATTTTTCTTTGGTAAGGGTTTCATTTGCTGTTTTCAAACACTACCTATACTTCAAATGCATCAGTGATTTGAGTAACTTAGTGGAAAAATACCAGGACACTGACCAAATTCATGATATATTAGTGTTGAAACTGGGTGCATTCAGGTATGGCTGGGTATAAATTGAATACCTCCTGTGTTATTAGTTGTAATAGCTTAGTTTCTTGGCATTAAAAAAAAAAAAAAATCTAATTCCCAAACTGTCTTTACTAGCCAGTCCTTCTTTAATGCTGTTATTGATTCAGTTCCTGGAGACTGGATTCTTTTTTCCTTGGGAGAGGGGGAAGCGGATTTGTTATCCAAAACTGCTTTTGAAATTAAAATGTTGGACAGATCTCATTACATTAGCAGAGAGAGATGAGAGTTATTTTGTAGAATACACCAAAAATTAGACTTTTTAAATGAAGCAATGTTGCTATTGTATGTATGTTCTCACAGAAGTAATTTTCCTCTGTCTCGATGCCATCCAATGAATGCTGATGTAAAATTTAGGCTCAGTACTCAGCCACCTAAAAGCAAAGCTCTGACTCTCGTGTTTTAATCCTGCCTAGGCCTGGCAGCTGAGAGCACTGAGCTCTGAGCAGCTGGGGGAGGCTGCGGAGGCTCTTCCATCTGATGTGGAACCAGTGAAGTATGTGGGTCCTGACAAAAAGTAGTAGCAAAATGCAATGTTTTTATAATGGCAAAGTGTGTGTGGGTACCCAGCACCACTGTGTCCCAGGAACATCTGTGGCCAAGGACACTCTAGATCCTGACCAGCCATCCCTGGTTCATCCCTGTTCAACAGCTCTGTGGTTCTGTGTCTCGGTTTTGTGTCTCTCTCTGTTCAGCTCAAATAACTACCCACATAGGCATGAGGATTCGGATGCTTGCATTCTCCTGTCAGCTCTGCAAGCTTAAACAGGCACTTAAACATGTTCAGGGGCAGAGCAACACCCCACTGTGTTCAGTTGCGGACAGAGCAGTGCGTTTGTTTACCGGTGGATTGTTGGTTACTGTCTGTTCTTGGTGAAATTTAGCTCATTTTCTCCAACATGCAACTTGCTCCTTCACTTGCATGAGGCATCGCAGACAACCAGGGAAATAAAGTTTTTTAACTGAAAGGGAAGGATCTGCTATTCAAGTTCAATAAACCTAAGCTGTCCAAACACATGCTCTGATTTGATAGCAATGGGAATTTTACGAATTCAACAGTCAAGTTAACTCAGTGCTTTTTTTTCCCCTTGGTTATAAAACACATGCATCTGGGCATTTACTAGCAGAGAGAAGCATGAGGAGCTGAAGCAAATCTGTTCACATTCAAACCAGGGACAACAATTTGTGAAATTCAGATGGTGTCACCAGGCAGTTGATGGAAATAGGCTTCAGTGTTGTAGAAGCAAAGATGTAGGACTAACTCCCCACAGCGAGCAAAGGTGTTTCTGACATGGCAGACCTTGAAGCACATGCTTTTAGGGTATTCCTAAATCAGGATCAAAAGACATAAAATGGCCAAATGTTTCTGATCTTGATTAAGCAAACAACAAATAGGTTTCTGGTAAGTTGCAGCCCTGATTTCAATGTCTTCTACACTAAAGGCAATATATAGCATCTGAGTACCTGTCCCTTCACATCATTCTCCAGTAACACTGGTGTTTATTGCAGGGCTTTCTGCAATCAAATGCTCTTTGAGCTGACCATGCTTTGTCATGCTCCTTAAATTAATCCCAGCTGAACTGATCAAGGCCAATACTATTTCTTGGGAAACAGCTGACTGAGTGAACCACTTTTCAGCTGAAAAGGAAGATAAATACCTGCTCTGCACATGAACTTCTTTTTTTTTTCAGCTTTAATTTTGGAGTATTATTATTTTGTTTGAGTTGTGGCATAACCACAATTACTTTGTATCATTGATCAGATTAGGCATGGGTACTTAACAAGTAAAACTCATGTAGGAGAGAAATGTTTATGGAAAAATATGAAAAGGAAACTTTTAAAAGAAAATGGAACTGGGTAAGTCTTTTATCCTGTGTCCTGTGAGTATGTCATGATCTTGAGGAATAATTTTAGTGCGGGTAGCTCAGTGTGTAAGCTGCAGTGCAAGTTGCAGATTGAACTACTTGCACTAAATGTATTCTTCGGTAGTGAGAGGGGCATTGTCTGTGGGGGTGAACAGTTTCTGTAGAAAAGTTCATGTTTTCAGAATAGCTGTACTGTTTGGCTGTATCCTATTTCAGAAATTGTGTACAGTCTCTTGGGGAACACAAGCTCAAGAAATATTGTCCTATACCATAGCATTCTTTGGGAAAATTTTTTATCAGCATAAGTTGTTGGAGAAAGCAGATGTTTCGCCAGGCAAGGTGTTGCTGTACTTAGATGTTCCAGGTTTTCATGGACTTATTGCTTATGCCTTTTAGGAACTGATTTATCTAAAGAAGCTGTCTCCCCTGTTTCTTGTCTTAATTACATGATACAACCTCAGTGAAGAGAAGCTATTTTTATTTCATTGCAAAACAAACTTGTTCAGATCTATACTTTTATCAAGGACAAGTTGGTAAACAAGTGCAGGCAGCTTCCAAGCAATTTCTGTTTCTGGTTATCTAACAGGTATTATTTAACTGAGATGGAAAAACACTTCTAAGAGGCAGGTACTTCAAATGTAAAAGAATGCTTGGAGCTTATATCAGAGATCTAGTCATTTCTGCTCTTTGTGTTTCAGTACTTTCTGTTTGGTAAGTTGTACAAAGTTCAGAAAAATTCTTTTGCTCTTGAGTTTTGCAGTGCTGATGCTTGTGAATCACCAGCAGTTTTTTGTGCTGTACACTCAAGTGGCAAAAAGACTGCCTGTAGTGAGGTCTGCAAGAGCTGAACTTGTGGTTAATGGCATTTGCAACTCGATCAGGATTGTGGATGAAATTACCAAAGTATGGTAATGCTGCACCCAGATGCTTTAGTGTGGGGATCTGGTGGTGGAAGCCAGCAACAAAAACAACATTTTCTTGTCTAATGTTGAGAGCACTGAAAAAGCAGCCCTTAGAATGAAGGGTGGAAGGCTGGGAGTGCATGCTATAGTGTGGTGCTTTGCATCCCTGAGGCAGGAGAGAATTTTCATGAAAAAGCTGGCATGTCTTGATTTTTTGAAAAACGGACTTTCTTAAATTTCATGACCTTGAAACTCCAAGTATGAGCATATACAACACTTCAGTGTGTTTTTATAGCTATTCACGAGAGAAGCATCCGTCTTCTAAGACATTCTCATTTTCTACCCTGTGGTCATTATTAAGTGGCACGTTACAGAGTGTGATGGTGACTTGGGAAGTTTGACTGGAGGCTGTCAGAGATGGGGTCTTGCAGGTTGCACCTTCTGTTACATGCCCAGCAGTGAGACTGTGAGAAGATCTGGAAGAATTTATCCCGCCTGCCCCTGGTGGTGCCGAAGGAAGGACTGGAGGTGGCTACTGTCTTGTGCAGGTTGCTAGTTGGGTCAAGAGGATAGATGCCAGGAGAATGTACAGCCAAATCAGAATAAGTGTTTTGTATCTCCGAATTTTTATGGCAATAGAATTACAACGGACTGCATAGGAGGATGAGGCAAGAATGGGAGTAAAGGGAACTGGGGAGGCTGATGACTAGCTGAAGACAGGCAAGAAAGCTGACCTGGAGGAGACCAAAACAGACCTAGAGATGCTGGAACAGAGAGACATTCAACCAAAACTACTTACTTACAGGTATTCCCTGATAACCAGGAAGGTATGTGGGGATTTTTTTGCTGTTGTTGTTGTTTGCTTGGTTGTTTGTTTAGCTTTGTTTATTCCCTGCAGAAGCTGAGTTGGCTTGGCTTCCTGTCTGGTCAGTGGTGTCCAATACTCCCACACATCCCCAGGAACAGACCCTGTCCTGCCCCTTTACCAGTGTAGTAGCAGCCCTTGTTTAACTGTCTGTTGGAGTGAAACTACTAGTTGCAAAATTACAGCTGGGAATTAGGGTCAGGTTTGAGAAAAAAAGAAAAGATATGTGGGATTCTGTCACTTTAAAACATTTAAATGTTACTTAAAATTCTTATAACAAAGTAATCCATTGCAGGAGAGGGTCAAAACAGTCTTCAGCTCTGTATATCTGCTATATTTTGATTATATCTAATTTTTAATAGTCAATCCACAGCAAAAACCTGCCCAATCCAGATAGCCATTCTTTAGCTATCTTCTTAGAAATAGACCTGTATAAACATGATATTTGTGCTGATATTTACTGATCTCTTCTCTTAAAAAAATCAAATTCATGAATTATTTTCTCATCCATCAGAGCCAAATTTCAGCATCAGAAGTATTATTATTGTCTCTGTCAATATTACTAGGTCAAGAAAAAAGTTATTCTTTTTATCTTGGCTCTTTAATTTGGGATATAAATGTAAAATAGGTCATCAGCTGTGTTTTTTTTTTTTTTCAGACTGTAAAATCTTTGGCTCTGATGAATCAAAAATACACTGTTATAATGTTGTACCTGTCTCAAAGGATTTGAAATTATACATTGAGGTCAGATTTCAGTACTTAGTGAAACTTTATTTTAATTTTCTGTAAACATCAGTGGTGTTTCTTTGAATAAAGTTGCAACTTAAATGTACTTGCAGTAATTTGCCATCTAGTCCCTTTATGCCAATAGAGCAGTTTAAATTCTTCCTTCTTTAGTTTGAAAATATTTTCATTAAAACAAATGTGCGCTGTGTTGAGATTTTTCTTATCCAAAGCATGTTCAGATCTTGATTTCATCAGGATAGGCATCAACAATTATAGTCCTAATCTTGTAATCTGGTGTCCTTAACAAAGATAAGTAGTTATCTCTGTTGCTGTTTAAGATATGTTATTTCCTCCCTGTGAGAGGAGAATGTGTGTTGTTTGGGCTTCTTTTTCAAATTCAGATGTAGCTGGGGTGAGAACATGAGCGTGGCGCTATGTGGGACACTCCAGGTGGTGTTGATACACGGCATCCTTGTGTCCAACTCAGTGCCCTCTTCTTGTTGGTCTAGTTGCCTTACACTTTATGTAACTAAATGCCATTTAGGCTCTGCTCTGTTTCTTAGGGTCTTCACAAGGATCTAAACCATTGCAGAGGGTAAAAGAAACCGTATAAATAACACATCACAGTTCACAGTCATTTTTTGTGTGTATTACTGAGTCAACAGGAAGGACAATGCTCCAACAAACACATGGGGAAGCCACTCCATCCAAACTACATGTGTACGTGCACAGAGGAAACCAAGCACACCCGTGGCAGGAAAACAAACTTCATCCCTGGTGGAAACAGCAGATGAGGTGGCTCTGTAGGCAGATGGGACTTAGAGTGGCCATGTACTTCTAACTACCTCTGAAGAACCTTGGGAGCTTTAATGTTTGGAAAGAGACTGAAAGGTGTAATACATAAAATGTTAATGATAAAAGGGGAGCAGGTGTTTTTTCTCTCTTCATAATTCATAATTAATGTTTTCAAGGCTGGAGAACATAAGAGGTTTTGTTTGGTTTTTTTCCCCTCTTTATAACTTGGGGAATTTTAGAGCTCAGTAAACAATGGGTTTTCCATTCCAGTGAACAAGCTGGTCTGGGCTCCATTAGATTGGAGTCTGCTGGAGTGATGGATGCTGCAACCACCATTCAGTTGGCAGTCTGGTGTGCCTCCATGCTTAATTAGTCAGTGAAATCAGCTTGAAAGGCAGCAGTTGCCTTGACAGAAGCACTGAGAGAGGTTAGTTGTCATGTGCTGGGGTTTTCATGCAGTAAATGTTTGGCTCCCAGGGGATGACAGTTGGCTGGAGCCTGAAGCAGAGGAGGTAGAAGGAAGAGTGAGCATTTATCCAAGAGGTGTGGGAAATGCCTTGCAGTAAAGGGCAGACAGGATTTGGTTCTGTTGGCACAAACCTACTAACCATAGGGCAGATTTCAAGAGCATAGAAGAGCTGGCCGAGTCGAACTCGGGCCTTATGCTCTGAGCAGCTGAGTGCCCATCTTGCCTCAGCACACAAAGTAGCTATGAGATAGCTCCGTAACTGAATAAGAAGATGATGATTTTGGATATTCTTAGTACAGCTCCCAGGTCAAACAACCCACTGGTGCTGGTAGTTTGGCTACACTGGGAACGGGATCAAATCATGTATCATTTAGAGAAGGCTGTAGCCTGTGCCCTCCTACTCCTTGGCTGTTATCAGGAAAGACTGGTCTGTCCCAGCCTCTGTAAGCTGAATGTTGGCTCTGATGACAAGAATCTATGCTAACGGTGTGCTCTCCTTGCAAATAAGGCAAATTGTGTTCTGAGCTGCATTAGAAGGTATGTACTCAAGCAGAGCAGGGGAGGTATCTATCCACACTTATTTGGCCCTGGTCAGGCAGGACCCAGGGTGACAGATCCAGTTCTAAGGAGGCAATTCCTCACTAGTTGCCCCTGGGTGTGACTGCAGGATCTCTGCTTTTATGTGCTTTGGAGTGGTCATTGCTGCTTGCACTGAGCTGGAAAAGCATGGAATTGGTTTGCAGGTTATCTAAAGGGCTCTGTTTCCTGGCTAGCTGTTTTTTTTGATCTTCATTTCTTACCTATCTCCATTTCAAGTGCTCCATAGAGATTTTCAGCTAGGCCCACAGGGCTCAAGCTCAGCTGATGTAAATTGTTGCATCTGGTTTTGGTTAAAAAGACTTCCTGGGTCCAGTCCCTGTGGAGTCCTTGCTCCAAGATACTAGGTGGCAGAAGGCACATCTGCAATTTAAGTGAGGCAACAGATATAACAACCTCACTAATTAAAGCAACTCTTCCCATGATGTCTCTCTAAATTGCACTCTCGGGTAACTGACTCTTTATTGTTATGATACTTTTTCCAAAGCATCTTCTCAAATAGAGGACGTCCTTCTGCCTGTATTTTTTAAGACTAATATTCTGTGTTGGCAGAAACTGTTTTTGTCCATGGTCTAATGGAAAGTCACCTATTATTAAAGTCCATTAAAGAGCCTGGAGTTCATAAGCCCACCAGGCAGGGAGAAACATTTAGGAAGCAGCAAATGGGCTGTAAGGCAGTTACAGTTTCCCAAATGAAAGGACTTAAGAAATACCTACAGGGAGAGTGGGAGAAGCACTGGGTGATGTGAGAAGATGAGCATTACTAACCAGAGAGCCCCTACCCTGGAAAAATGCCTGCTACCCACATCTTAACAACATTGCTCCTCTGTCATTCCCTGTTGTCCATCCTAGATGTACATTCTATTTAATGTGAAAACACCATATCTGATGGGGTTTTGTTGCTGTATTTTGGTTTTTGTTATCTTAACTCAATGACATCTAAACACGTTTAAAATTCACGTGGGTTGGAATTGCTAGCGGCAAGAATTGAGCCAAGAGTATAAAACTAAGGAACCAGGAAACTTGGGAGTTACTCTACTTTTGGTAAAATTCAGGCCTAACTGTAGTGATTCAGGTGATCTAAATACCTCCAGTAATATGAACAGATCCATAGGTGGAACATCTAAGAAGTAGTACTGACTGCCTATAGACTAAATGACTCTTAGGTACTTTTTGGCTCTTATTTTCAATGTGTTTATGCTGCTGAGGTGAGGAGCATCCTGTGCTCATCAACTTCACTAGAAGTTTGGGATGTTTAGCAACTGTTGGACTGGTCTCCAACTGTATCTTCATACACCAGAGCATGACTGCTTTGTAAGAGCAGCTGGTCTGTGTGCAGTTGTGAGTGACTCTGTTATGACTGAACTAACAAAGCTTCTGTCTTTTGGGTTCTTCGTCTTGACCCTGCCAAGTATTTTATCAGGTCCTTAAATAAGCTAAGTATCCCTGACGTGATACTAGTCCCAAGTGTCCCTTTCCAACGAGGTTTTGCTGCATTGCAAGGACACTTCAGCCGCTTGCTTGCTTCGAGCAGTTCACAGACGTGCTATTAAGAACAATATGTTGAAACATTAAGCAAAAACATCTTCAGCTAAGGCAGGCTCCTAAGTTCTTCAGGACTTAAAGGCAATTTTACCAACATGTACTAGAAACACTCGAGTGAAGGCAGAGAGCTTGACACCTTATGTCAGAAAGCATCTGAATAACACCACATACGTGAAAGGAGCTGAAAGCCTGTATACACAGCACACTGTTTTAAAACAAGGAAGATGGCTTGTGGCAATGCTAAGAAAAGCTGTGAAACTGTCACAGGCAACAAAAGATGGTCAGGCAATGGACTTCCTTGAATATGTGCTTTGTAAGGGCTGCTAGAAGTGAGAGCTATAAAGCCACACCAGTCAATGGCAGCTTGAATAAATTTTGCTCGCTCCTAATGCAAAAGGTGGCCTTGTCACGGTTATAAAGGCTAAAATAGGCAGTTCCCAGTGAATCAGCAAAACAACTGCTAACAGAGGAACAGAGAAAATATCCAGACTAGCAGGGGAGGCAATTCCTTTAGAGAATACTTGATAGGGTGAGCCCTTGTGCAAGGAACAGGAACAACCCACAGGCAAGCACCAGGTTTACAAACAGACTTCGATAACTTCAGAATTGTAAATTTCCAGCACTCTGGTTCTGCTAAATCAGCTCCTGGAGGAAAACCACTCTGTATCTCCTGTGCCCAGAATGATCTGTGTAATGTTCATTGCTCACAGTAGAAGCTGCCTGACAGTAAGGCTTTGGACTACAACTAGCACTTTCATATCCCTTTTGCATAAATTTGACTCACAATCTTATGGTTTGTACACGGATGTTGCAGACTACAGCCTGAGTGTTGTTACCCTTTGTCTTTGCAAACCTTTTAAGCACAAATAACACTCACTGCAAAACTCTTTAGCTTTGCCTTGATTGTAGCTTGGAGGGGTTCACAGAAACAGTCCTTTTGTGCCCCAGATCTAATAATAAATAATCTCTTTTTTTCCTCAGTATCCAATATTTTTTCCAATCATCTGTGCAATAGAAATGCAGAACTCCCATAAAGAGTGCTTTACCATAGGACCATAAAAAAAGTGGTTTTTGCTCTCTAGTGGAGTAGCCAAAAGCCCCTGAGGGCTGCCACCCTGCGTGGCAGAACAGAGGGCCAAAGGTGAGAGAAGCTCTGAAAAAGCAGTAGGCACGCAGTGTTACATTTTAGAGCATTCAGTAATTTGATTTCCTTTGCTGTTATTTAATGAAAATTCAGGAATGGGACAGTATGTGTTTGACAGGTATGTTTCTGTGTGGGCTGTTGTGGTGCTCCTAAAGGGGGGGTGTGTGGTGTTACATACATTTCTAAGTCAGGAAAACAATCTCACTCGGGTGGTTTTGTTTTGTTCTCTTCTGTGAATCATTTTCAGTGTGATAAACAAAGGCCTGGGGATGAAATTGCAAAAAAATACCCTGGCTTTTGGACTTCAGATTATGAGGTGAAATTAAGCACTTTGGAAAGTTTGGAAATATTATGGCTTTCTAGTTAAAATTGACTTTTATTTTGCTGTGAGGTGTAAGACCTGATAATAGCAGTTAAGAACCTTTATCAGAGGGGGTCATGCAAAAATATGCGGGAGGCAGCTACATCTCAGTGTGCTCAAAGACAAAAAGAAATTCCACTTCGCTTTAATTATCAAGGAATCTGCCTCAGTAATCCCGGTTATCAGCCCAGCCTCTAAAAGGCGACAAATATCGCCATCTTGAGGCTACTGTGCTGTATGGAAAAGTAAAGAAAGGCAAGAAATATTCAGCTACAGCTAATTAAAAATATTTTCCGTTCTGCTTGAAAGGCTCTGATGGAACACAAAAACAAAGTTACTGCAATAGAGATAACCTGATTTCTCTGTAGTTGTACCCTTTTATTCTAAAGAAAAAAAACCCGTTGATGAATGGCATTTGTCAGGCTGTCAGAATCCTTTTGAAATAGTAAGTGTTCTTTTGTTAAATAAAATGAAAAAAGTCCAAGTGATATTTTAGACATATTTCTTAATTTTAAGACAGCCTAACTACCACTTGTGCCATCATCTAAAAATGCTGCATTCATTTTCACAGGTATAGCACCACAGTAGATCTGGGTTCTTAGCAATTGCTAACATGTAATTTTGTGTGTTTTGAATGTACAAGATAATTCTTTTTTGAAAGTTGTAACTGTGTGTAAATTCTATTATGACAAGAGCCAAACACACCTAAAAATTTGTTATGATTCTACTTTTATCACCCTGAGACTGATCTATTATATACATTTAAAGGTTGTTTACTAAAGGTCTAAGCTGCAGGGATAAAGAGCTGTGTTCTGACACATATGCCTGTTCCTAATTCTTTAGGTTATCAAATTAAATTGTTTGAGATCCAGGAGGCCAAATTGAAAACAAATGTTGAATTTTAGCACTTAAAATACTTACAATTTCATCACAATATTTGCTGGGTTGAAGTCAGTCCAGTGGGATTTCACAATACTTCAAAGCCAAGCTTTAAGAGCTTGCTTCCAGACGAAACTAAAAGATCACCTGGGAGCAATTTTGTAACTCCTTCCTACGCTCTTGACCTGGTCACTGGCTTTCTGATTAACTCTGAACCTGTTGCTTAGTGCCTGTGTTCTAGCTTCTTTGCCCATAGAAGAGACGATTTGCTACCAGAAATGCCTAAATGAGGTGACATACATGGTATGTGCTGAATACTCTCAGAAAAACGGCTTTGCTGTGTAGATACTAATAACAGCAGCTGGCAGGACATTCAGAACAGCTGGGGAAGGCAGGGTGGATCCTCCTTGTTGTGGGCTGGCTCTCACAAGCTTCCCTGCAGGTCACTGAATGCAGGATAAGTGCTGACTGCACCCCTCAAAACCACCTCCACTGCTCAAGGGAGTGCTGCCTGTGTTAGTTACACCATGGTATCATCTTTCGGAGGAATTCTGTATTTCTGCAGTTATGGCTGTGTGCATACAATGTACTGTGTTTACAGTTTTCTTTCTTGGGGGCTAAACTGCAGAAACAGTATCTCAGCTTTAAGACGTAGCTTTTCCTATGGGAAAGAGTTAATGGAGATACAGAAACTGTGGTGAATTTTACAGTGGAACAGCTTTGTTCCTTCCCTCTCTTTTGCATCCTTCTGGCTTGCACATGTTAATGACTGTGGGGTTTTTTTAATATCCCATTTAGTACCTCCATTTCTATTAAAAAAAAAAAAAGGCCCAAGATGGTGCTGAAAATGGAAGCTTCATGAATCCAGTTTTCTAAAGATTTAGGACTGTTTCAGGTCAGGGTAGAGGTCTGACTAGTGCATTAATTTTTTTTCTAACAGCCATTAGTAGAAGATGAAAAGAAAACAGTGTAAGAAGCAGCCAAGAATATTTCACCACCTATTTTTCCACTCAGATTTTCAAGTCTACATCTTCTGCCTATGAAGATGTAACTCAGTTTTCCCTTCTAGTCCCCCAATTTGCTCCTAAAAATCAGAGTGAAGAAGAACTTACTTATGGTAATGAAATAAGAGAAATCTCTTGTAATTTGTAAGAAAATAAACTGAATGGGTCTGGCCCTTTGGTTCCTGTGTTTCTGCTTTCTGTCCTGTCTGGGGAAATTGTGAGCCCATAACTGTTCTTGGACTGTGCTCCCCAAATGGAAAATGTTGTCATTTAGTGCTAAACTGCAGTATTGCTGGGTCTGAGAATTTATGTATTGACAGTAAGGATTATCAAAAAAAAAAAAAAAGGAGTTTAAAAATTAATTTCTATACTTTATTTTGTTCCAAGACTTTTGAACATTTTAGAGGTCATGGTTTTCAAGCTTTACGCTGTAAACCTGGTAGCAGACTGCTTTATAGAAAAACGGATCTTCTTAACCAGAAGGCCTCATTTAAGGAAAAAGGTTAAATATCCTGAGAATCTGGATAAATGTAGTTTTGTCCATGCTTGTGGCTTTTATGATCTTCCTCTTTTCTCTTTAAAGGAAGTGCCTAGTTAGAGTTGACTCTGCTTTTGGATGTGTTTCCATGGTTTTGGTTCCCCTCATCAGCTTGAGGACTGCGGGAGCTGAAGTGACTGTACTGAGGGTCAGAGGTTTGGTCTAAGCCTACAGTCTGTCCCAGACCTCCCTGCTGCCTTGGTCAAGTCCTTTAAGCACTTTGTCCAGGCTTAGTGGGGAATAGTGATGGTGCCCTGAGCAAAATTTCATTAATGGGTAATGAGTTTTTTCTATACGGTGGTAACAGGAGGCATCTGTGGTACCTCAGTTGTTTGTGCCTTGGTCTGAAGCTCCTGTTCTTGCCTTCTGGCAAACCAGAAAGTCCTGAGCTCTGCCTTTGAAAAGATTTCTAGTGCAGAGGTGTTTTTTACTCCTGACAAAAGGTAGATGGAATTACAGCTTGTTTGCAAAAGCAAGACACTGGCCTTGTGGCAGCATCGGTAGGAGGGGAGGACAGGAGCATGCACTGCTATTGGTACTCCTTCCAAGCCACTCGCTTTGCATTTTTTCTTCTTGCCAAATTATAGATCAAAGTTCAGCCCTGAATATGCATGTTAGGAAAAACCACTCAGATAACTTCTACTTAATTATGTTACAGCCCATTATTGCATTAAAACGTAATTGTCAATTTCATTAGAGTTAATTGTTGCAATTTTGATGTCGCTCTCCAAGTGAAGTATCCTGGCTCTAAGAAGCAGCACATCATTTTCTTCTGTGTAATGGCCCACGTGTTGCTGCATGCCCAAGATCAAGACTTGGCTGACTTCGTCAAAGCCAGATTTGATTTTAACAACAAACGATTGGGTTTGGTGCAGCAGTAACTGGGTGATACTCCGAATCTCTTCAGGCAAGAGGTCAGAATGGCTCTCCAGGGCTAATGTGTCTGATTGTGGTGAAGCTTAGATACCTGTGGTTCTTTTTGTACTGCTGTCTCATTGGGTTTTTTGGTTTGGTTTTTTTGTTTGTTTGTTAATTTACCTTTTTTTCTTAAAAGGGAGCTGCTTAGCTGCTCTGATGTGGTATTAAGCAGTTAGGCAAGCTGCTCCCAAATCTTTCCATGGATTCCCTCAGTTTGTTCCTGGAGGCCACTTTGGTTTTGGATAGTACCTCATGTGAGCAGGAGGTGCACTCCCTGAAGTGTCTTCCACCACAGGCTTTCTCTGGCTCATCCTGTGGAATATGCAGTGATTTGCTGCTTTGGATCAGCGTGTGGTTTTGAATGATTAAAACCAAGCCATGGTAGAAATGAAAGCATGTATAATTTAGACAGGCCTGTTTATTATATTATATAATCTTACAATTATTTTTAGCATTGTTGACTCTCTACAAAAGACAGAATAATTAGATGATATCTTTGTTAAAATATAATGTACTACTACTTCAACTTCTGAACTGGGAGAGGAAAGGATGCTAAATATGATTTAAGAGGTACTTAAAATTGTATAGCAAAGCTGCTCTTAGGGAAAGCTGTGATAAAACAGTCACTTCAGAATAAAATTAACTGCTTTATCTCAGTAAAGGCCAGGATTTGCTCTTCTAATGGCTTTTAGTGTCCATTTCCTTCTCAGCTAGGCAGAGAAACTATAGAGTGAGATTGGAAAATCCGCTTCTGAATTGAAAGAATCAGCAGATGTTACTGGGAAGATGCAACTAAGTTTACCTAATTTATTTTCCTTTTTCTTTTTTTTTTCTTTTCCTTGTTACCTGCTTTGGGCATGTACTGGTGGGTAGTGCCTGTGTGAGAGGGAGGGAACATGCTGCACATCTGCATCCCCAGGAGAGCATCTCCCAGGCTTTAGTGGACACCCAGACAGTGAGTTTTCCTGCAATGCTATTTGTTTCTCTATTAATTTCATCTTTATTCAGGATTTTAATGGAGTGTCCCTTTGAAGGGCCCACGGTGGCACTGAACCAGTGCTCAGTGCTGTGGCCGACATCCACCACCCCAGTGAAGTGACTGTCCTGGCTGGGTGGCACCGTGCGGGGCTCGTATCCCTCATAACCAAGGCCTGCTTCATACAGTGCTCCTAATTCTGAGTGTTTCCAGGCCTAATTCAGTCAGAGGTCAACTGACTGTCTCTGTTCAGTGCCAGCTCTGCTCAGTCTTTGTGGGCAACACTTACACCTCCACAGAGATGCAGTTTCCTGCAGCCTTTACCAGCAGGTCTGTGTTGAGAAAGCCACACACTGACCAGCAATAAATGCTTATGGAGGGGTATGAAAGCAAGGCAGCATCACTTAACCTGGGCAGGGAAGGCTTGTGTTTTGCAGTTCAGAAATCTTAGGTTACCTGGGCTGTTGGTGACTGATTGTCATGTTTTATTATTGCTCACAGCAGTGGGTAACTGGGAGGAAAGCCTTGTTGTACCAGACAAAGTCTTTCCTTGAAATAACCAGTTTGAAGACAACAGCTAAAAATAGGGAAAGAAATACAACATTGCCAAGAAAATGCAGCTCCTGTGGGGTGGGATATCACTGGCTACCTAGCAAGCCTTGCAAATCCTTCTTGCAAGCCTGGGTGCTTGATGCATTGCTGGCTTCAAATTAAACCAAGCACCAGACCAAGGTTAGTTTTTTTATGTATTTCCTTAGTCAAAAGGGTGAATTAAAACAGCACAGTTTGGCAGAGGCAGTAGGTGGCCTTTCAGATGGAGTCCTGGCTTGTAGCCAGCCAAACTCCTGATGTCTGTACAGCCCAGGAGTCAGCGAGGTAGAGCAGAGTGAGGGGGTGCCTTGAGCCCTGGTGAGTTGACTCAGAAAGTCAGCGCTAGAAAGGCAAAGTTGCTTCCTTTGGGAAGTGGGGAAGTCTGTAAGTGCCTTCCAGATTAGGAATCATCAGTGGAGTAACAAATCACCTCTGTAATTGGCAGCAATTGTTGTTGTCCCCATCAGCCCATACCTAACCAGCTGTAGGTTTTGCAGCAGCTATTTGCATTCTGAGGTTTCCTTCAGTCAGGGTGTCACTCACTCCTGAGACTGCTCTGCCAGCAGCTACGTGATGCCTGGTGATGGCAGTGCAAGAAGGAAAATGACATTTTGAGAAAGATGTCATTTCTTTTTCAACACTGCAAAACATCCACCCATCTGTCACAAACACGTCTTCCTTCCTGGCACCCCAGCATCTCTGTATCAGTCACACACAGAGTACAGCTCAGCACAGAGGAATTTACCAAGTTAATGCTATCACTCATGCACCAGTTTGCATTACTTGGGAGTGCTAGAACTACCTTCCTTTCACCACTTACCATCAGGTTTGGGGTTTTATTTTAATCTTGTCCTAGAGAAAAGAGCTGTAGAAAACACAAGTGGTGAGATAGGACTGAAGTGTCTCTGGAAGACCAAGCTGTCTTGCATCCTCAAGGAAATCCCCTGTCAGATCACAGAATCGGAGGCGGAACACTTAAAGCCGCGCATGGCTGATTGCTCTCCACATCCTCCCACAGATTCTTTTAGTTTGAGACTCAGCCAGTATATTTGGTCTGTATTAGATGATGCTCATCCCTTACAGAAGAAGAATGCATGTGATTTGCCTGAGAAGCTGTAGCGCTAATAGCAAACCAAGCAATCTTCATCCTGTTGATTCTGGAAATCTTGTTCAGTCTAGTCAAATCCCAGTTCCAGTGTTGCTTAATGTCTTGGGGCCTGATCTGTTTTTTTCAGTGTCACTGTATGCCACTGTGGAAAGCATTCAGTTAACATTCAGGTGGAATATGTTCTGTGACTGTAATGAAATATCAGTTACATGGTAATTAATAACATGCTGCAAAGTTCTTTCACATGAAAATACAGTCCCAGGTGTGTCTATGTTACCAGAAATACTTTCAATTCAGATTGACTTGAAGTTTTGATTCATTAAGCTGTTAGTAACTCTCAACAACCATAAAAAGTAGAAAGCATTGACTAGTAGCATCAGAAACTGCAGGTATGTTTGCATTTGGCTCTATGAACCAGACTAGAGCTGGCTGTAACTTTAGGTTTGTTTTTAAGTGTTTGTTTACTTGTTACTGACATATTGATCTTTCATAAAATTTGAAGTCCCACTATTGCATCAAGCCATGTTAGAAAATGAACATTAGAGCATCATCAGATACATAGGAGTCTAAAACAGAGCAGTTCAGATAAAAGGCAATCTAATTTAACATAGAATATTAAACAATTTTTGTACAAATTGATATTTCTAAAGTTACCTGAAGCAGTTCCATTGTTACAGAATTATTTATTTAAGAATAACTTCATTTTAAAAAGTATGAAGAATACATGGTGCACACACTTTGCTGTAAAGATGATCAACTTGCTGATTTGTCTGCAAATTATTTAATTCATTCAGAGGTTTCCACATTTTTCGTCCAGCCCCTTATTGCCACCTTCAGAAATATCTCGTTGAGACAAGAATTTTTTTTGCTTTATCAGACATTTATATCTGTGTCTTGGGTATCTGTGTATCACCACTGAGTTACAAATCAGCCATAACAATACTGGAGAAAATTCATTCTCCTTGTGTCTCACTCAGTCACCTTGAGTGCCAACTTCTAGAAGTGGCAACGCATTTGTCGTTCTGAGAGTGCTGTTATTTTGTCAGAGATAAGATGAAAACTGGGATTAGTAAAGCACACAGAGGGCTTATCTGGCAGTTCAGTGTATGCATTTTAGGTTTGGAGGACTATGAAATATGGGACGAAATCAGGGAATTTTCAAACCTTTGCAAACTTGTGGTTTTTTGGAGCATCTGTATTTGTCTGTAAAAAAAAGGCACATGGCATTATCTGACCACTCCCTGAGAAGGGACAAAAATGAAACACCAACCCTCAGTGAAGAAATGACTGACACAGGGAGCACTTTTCTAGTCACTGGTGTAAAAAATAATTTTAATTTAATAATTTTAAAATAAGATATTTATGTATTTGACTGCAGAAGAGGGTGGGCCCTGCTGTAGGCTGCTGGCCAGGTGGTGTGTCAGTGGTAAGACATGAACAACACAAAAAGTACAGTAGCAAACACTAAATGGAGAACTCAATCTCCATGTACTGGTGCTTGTCTGTCACAGCAACATGTACTTACTAAGCAGGCCAGGATATGTAAACAGCATACTCAGAATTTGCTACTTCTGTAGTAATGGGCCTGTTATCAAACTGTCAGTCAAACCCTATTTGCTTCAAAGGAAAGTTTGAATGCAGCTTTTCTGCAATGGAAACTCCATTATCCATCACCTGGATATGTTACCCAAGCAGTGCAACATCCTTCAAATGTCCTGAGTCCTTTTATATGTATATTTTACTTTTGACTAAATCTCTGCAAAAAAATTTCTAGTCATCTCTGCTAGCAAAGCATAATCCTTTTTGACTTACAGAATAGGATGCAGCACTCTTGCTGCCTGAGAATATCTTTAAAGATACAGAAAATGCTTTACACCAGGTTAGTGAGTGCACCTTTTAATGAACTGTCTGAGTGATAAACAGAAAGATTGATTGTGGGAGTTGATGTTAAGTAAGTAAGTACCTGTCAGGTGGAAAGCTGATGGTTTGGGAGGGGGTGGTTATTTGTCAGGGATCTGCACTGGAAATATGTAGAAAATGCTGATTGTTATAAAAAAACCCAAAAACACATGAAAGGACAGAGGAGGCTGGCTCAGGGGAAAGATGTAATGCTGTATGAGTTCCCATATCCTATTTCTCAGTCTGTGCTCCAGGCTGAAGAAGATGCACAGCAGGGCAGTGGGGACATCAGACCACCGGGCCTTTCCTAGACATTAACCCACTTTACTTTGGCACAGGGCTAGTGCTAGTGGTTTCCCTACCCTATCTTAGGCTGGAAGAATATGGACTACTGAGGCTGCCACAGTGGCAAGGTTCAGGAATTTGGTTTTGAACCTTTTCATAGCATCCTCAGAAAGGAGCTGGTGCAGTGCTGTGTGCTGAGAGGGAATGTGTTAGCAGGCAGGATCCCTTCCGTGGGGGGTGCAAGGACCAACCCAAAACGTTACACTGGCAAGCTTTCAAACCTCCAGCCAAGGCCAGAGGACGGTCCACAGAAGAATGTACTGGGTTTTACAGTGGTGAGTCCTCTTGGGAAGGCAAACAGAGAAGTAAATCTCTCATCTTCTTGTCCTGCACAGTGTCCAAACGGACCAAGTAATTTTGGTACTCTGAAACAAGATATAGAAAGAAATGGCCCTCTGTTAATGACCCAGACACAACTAAGGCATAGCTATGGATAATTTGCTGTTACAAATTAACCTGATGCCTCATCCCATTTGATAAAACAAGCTTGTGGTCCTCAGATTTAAATATTTCTGAAGGTTGGTCACACGGACTTCCTCTGATTTTTCCCTTCCAGTTAGTCTGGAAGTAAAATGCTGCTTTTGAAAAAGCTGTGTGATTTACCTCCCTCATGTTCATCCAAAAACACTTAAAGAATATTTTTTAAGAGAAATAAGGTTTTAATCTCAATTTTGGAGGAAAGACAGACTTATTTTGAGAACTTTAATTTACTCCTGCTTAAGCAACTTGCTGGATAATCCAAATACCCTAGGGAGGGTATGTGAGACAGGAAGACTGTCATAGACAAAAGGATCTCTGTCAGTAAAAGAGAAGAAGTGAAAAGGGATTCCACCAGGCTAGGAAAAGGGAAGGTATATTATGGGAATAAGAGGTTTACATGTTGATTCAGAGAGCAGCATATGAGAAGGAAGGCAAAAACTCTCTACAGACAGTCTGGAACTGGAAGAACTGTGCCAAAGAGAGAAGCAAGTTCAAGGATCAAGTTAAGTGTGGTTGTTAAGAAGTGTCAGTAAAGAAGATGATTTGACTGATGTTCAAATGTGGTGATTAAAGACAATGAGAAGAGTAATATGACCAGGAAAAATAAAGGGAGCTAATGACATGAAATTTATAGTGCTTATATATTTCTGTTCAAGTTGCGTTACTGAATCTGTTGCCCATTTTGCGTAAACTGGAAAACAGTGAAAATTGATTATTCTCTTGGTTATTTATTTTTGTTACTAGTGACTTGAAAAGACTTTAAAAGTCAGAAAATAGGGATAAAACTGTTTATTCAGCTTGCCTGGATTCAAAAATCTATTTTCATTCAGTTTCTGTGCCTTTCCGAAGTTGTCTCTATCTTTTCAAGTATATTAAAAATTGTTTTCTATAAATACTTTTCATTGCTTCTGGTGACAGCTCTCAGCATTTTCTCACACACAACCTTAACTAAGGAATCCCAAAGCAATCCTAAATATAAATATATCAGAAGGGAATGTTTTTATCCAAAGAAATGAGGCATTCACTTCCTATGAAATACCACACTGCAGGTTCTTTTAAGTCTTTTGTTGGAAACATCGCATTTAAATATCTGCTCCTGCTGCCTGTATTTTCATTTAAGCTGATTGTTTGATGTTTGCCACAGCAAGGAGCTGTGCCAGTACCAAGGGAGTGGTGCCAAGATGGCAGAACTGAGCAGCCCAGGGGTATGAGTGTGAGACTGTGCATGCTGAGTCTCAGCATCCAGCCTTCCACCTCCACCCTGCTCCCACTGCGTGCCATGGGAAGTGCTGCTGCTGCGCTCCCTCTGACAGCCCAGCTCTTGGCACAGCCTAAGGAAGCCTTTGTGTGTGGTGTTAATGGAGCCTCTGAGGTCCAGCCACGTCCTGGGGGTTTTGGACGCATCCTCTGTCCTCATCCATCAAGTGGCTAGAGGTGGTGGAGAAGGCAAAGCTGCCCTCTGAGCAGGTCAGGCTGTCTCTACAGTATCTGAGGTTTCTGATGGCACCAAGGCCACCAGAGCTTTCAGTGTATTGCCAAGGTGTTTTTTCACTTCTTAATGAACACCTAACGTACAAGTTGTGGTTCTGTCAATACCAGTTAACTAATAGTAAATTAGCTTGTTTACAGTGTCAAATTCTGTGTCTGGACACTCCACAGAACTTTTCCTCAAGACAAGTTACTACATACATGAGTAGAAACCAGCTGTTAAATACTAGTCTAGGTGTAGATGCTACAATGATGGATAAATGATTAAAACCTAAATATGTTATTTGGCTTGTGTCAAAGATATAGCGACCAGCAGGACCAGGGCAGTGATTGTTCCCCTGTACTTGGCACTGGTGAGGTCACACCTAAGAGTGCTGTGTCCAGTTCTGGACCCCTCGCTGCAAGAAAGACATTGAGGTGCTGGATTGTGTCCAGAAAAAGGGAAATGGAGCTGGTGAAGGGTCCGGAGCACAAGTCCTGTGAGGAGAGGCTGAGTGAGTTCGGGGTGTTTAGCCTGGAGGAAAGGAGGGTCAGGGCTGACCTTGTCACTCTACAACTACCTGAAAGGAGGTCGGCCTCTCCTCCCAGGCAGCTAGTGACAGGATCAGGACAGGTTCAAGTTGAACATCAGAAGGAATTTCTTCATGGAAACTGTAGCTAAGCATTGGAACAGGGTGCCCAGGGAACTAATCCCTGTAAGTGTTCCAGAAACAACTGGACATGGCACTTAGTGTTACGGTTTAGTCGACAAGGTGGTATTTAGTCAGAGGTTGGATTTGGTGATTTTGGATGCCTTTTCCAGTTTAAATGCTTCTGTGATTCTATGTTTAGAATCTATACTATAACTTTGGTTTAAACGCTGTGGTTATTTTGAGTAGGGCCATGTTAAGAGTTTCGTCAGTCCATTCTAACAATGAAGAAACCTTGGAGAGGTTTGATTGGGCTGATTCAGACATTCGGTGTGGTTAAAGCAGTTAGTGAAATAGCTGAATTTTTGTATGCCAGGCCTCAAACTGTGTAGGCTGCCAGCACTGAAACACTGGGAGGGAAAATCCTTATCTGGGACATTCTAACACAGTGCACTTGAGAAAACTACACTGTGTGGTTTATGTAATTTTCTTCATCTAAGAGTATAACATAAAACGGTGCTGCATCGCAGATCAGAAAGTTATTTTTTTCCCTCCACTTATAAAACTTCAGGCAACGTCTGAAAATGTAGCCTGTAGATGTTTAGAAGGTAGGACAACAATAGGAATTTAGACTGGAGGTTATTCTTTCTGATTCAATTTTTTTCTCTATTGATTACAGACAAAGAAATGCAAAATGCATACTAATTTGCTATTCTTAGCTTTTATTTTTGAGTTTCATTCTTGCCTGTAATTGTTTGAACAAACAAACTATAATCCTCCTCCTGAAAGCTGTAACTGTGCAGAGAATTATAACATTTAGTTTATTGCACAGCATATCCAAAATTACAGTTCAGTATCAACTGAATTATAATCAAGGACTAGATTTTCAGTGTTGTAAATTGGGAAAATTAACATAGTGGAAAAAAAATTTAATTCCCTAATATATGAAGAAACATTTAAAAGGACATACGTGAAGAAAATCTCACGAGGTTTCTGATGAGACATGAATCAGAAATTGTTATCATTAGAAACCAGTAATAGCCAGTAGCACTACGTATCAGTGAAAGGAAACATCATTTACAAAAACCTGTGTCTGGTTTTTCAAGATGCCTGATGTTATTTTCTTTCTTTTAGTATGCTACTTCCAAAATCATCTAAGCCTTTGGAGCTAAAAGCCATACTTTGACTGACATCCAGGTTTTTCAAGACACGTTGTGTTTATGAAAAAAATCAGTATCATCTGTGGCCAGTGACACTACCATAAGATTATCTAGATGAGGCTCTTGCCACTTTAAACTGAAAGAGCATAAGAGCAACTTGGCAAAGTGATTCCTGATTTATATATGCATATCAGCATTTCACAAGTACTAAAATGCAGCATTTGCTGATTTGCATGATGATGCCTAAGCTGAAAGATATCAATTTAGCTGCCACTGGTTTATTTGGCTGTTGGATCATGCTTCTATTTATATTTTATAAAAGTGAAACAGTTTTATTAATCTGGCATTTTTTTATTCACAGACACCAACATATGGAAACTAATATGATTGTTCTCTTCAGCAGAGTATTTCATTGTGAGCATGAACATTGCCTGAAACACCACACAGCTGAATTTTGCAGTAGTCCTTGGCAAATGGAGAATGCCAGGGCTCATCTTTGTGTTTAATTTTGTGGCCATAACTAACAGCCCTGCTGTTCACAGTCGTGACTCTGAAGGCCACCAGTCCAGCTGAGTCGGTACCTTGTCACAGGTGACTCAGAGATGCAGGGTGAGGTTTTCACCCTTTTTTCCTTGGTGCAGAACCTCTGAATATCTGACAAGGAGGTGCTTTGCAGCAGTTGTGCAGCACAGAGGTTGGGCACGTTATCGCAAGGGAGTTCCTTTTGCTGCTTTTCCAGAAGAAGCCTCCAGATTTGAAGCACTGTGATTTCATTCAGGCACTAGAAATGCTTTCAGTTTCTTTAGATTCAGCCTTTTTTTCTCTGCTGTGCCACCTGATGGTGCTTCATCAGGCAAAGGGCCGAGCTGAAAGGATGTGAAGGGCGTGCAGTATAACCATGCCACAGAAGTATTTATTCATTGGGCTAAAACCAAGACAGGTTAAAAAAAAAAAAACCCAAAACATAATCGGGGAGTTGGAGTGTTGGTATGCCTTTATATCTGAAGGAAAGCACAGCATTGTGGTCACCAACATGGTCTGAATTTCAAACTCTACAGTTCAGTTGAGTGAATCACGTATTTAAAGGCTTTAAAAAATGCATGATATAACAAACTCTTCTGGGTGTTCCTTATTTAGAGCTAATTAGGCTACCTTGACCTGCAAAGAAATTAGACTAAGTGTTGCGGGGAACAGAGAAAGTATTTTTATTTCAGTTTTTGTCTGGAGGGACAGTTTTTGCATGGCACCCTTCCATAACGTTCATCTTGTTGCATATATTATTTTTATCATGCATGTATCATTTTGATTTACTAATTAGATTGCTGTAGCTCTTAGAAGGTAATCAGACCACTTGATTATTCACTTTTTATAGCCATGGTAGAGTTTGAGAGGAGGAACCAAACCCCTCAATCAATCCTTAAAATCTTCTGAGCAATACACTTTTTCTTTTGCTCCCATTCCTCTTTGCAGTCTGGCAGAGATAAATGGGGAGCAGAGAAATTAATGAAACTAAATATTTTTGACAGCTTGTTAGTCTCCAAACCACCCGTTTGGCTTGTTTAGTGTGGCAAAAATAGAAAACATGGGGCTTTAACTAGACAGGTTTGAAAACTGGAATCTTTGTACAGGCCAATGAAAAATATTGCAGTGCATGCAAAGGAGAAATATTGGCTGACACACTTATAAAAATGATTCAAACACTAACACGCTACTAACAATGTTAAAAATTTTGTACATGTACATTTGTAGTGATTCATTCTCATAATTAATTTCCCTATTTTTAAAATATGAAGTCAATAACTTTTTGGCTTGGTGGAAGATGTGAAAGCATTTGGGTTTTTGTTTGTGGTTCATTGGGTTTTTTTCCATTTGCTTTTGTGTTTTGGCTTTCTTTTTTTTTCCAAATTACAGTGAGGTAGGAGAAATTTTTTACTTTGTTATGTCTGATTCTGAGAAGTTAAGGGCATGAATTTGCCCTTACATGTATTTATTTTTCACAGCTGTCTTTCACTTGAGAGAAAGTGAAGTCCTCATGATAAATATTAAAGTCTTTTTTCTTAATCAGGTTTTCAAAGACAGATATCAGAAAAAAAATTGTAACATTTTTCAACTCGGATATTTTTCTTTTGTTGTGAAGGGGAAAACACGATTTGCTGTGGCTCTTTGGAGGGTAAGTGAGCATCTTGGAGTGATGGGCCAAAATTATCTCCTCTTACAGCACAGTGGACTTGCTGATTGCTGAGTGTGTACCTGCCTTATGCTCTTAGTATGTGTTCAAGGGGGAAGATACACACGAGGGAATGGAATACTGGCTTTGCAAAGTCGGTGAGAGTTTGACTCATGGTAAATAAACATGCTTTGAGGTCCTTCAGGAATTTCAAAATACATTTCTTCCCTGGAGTAACCAGTGGGAAATAGTCCCAAAGAGCTGCAAAGGGTGTGCCTGGGGACGAACTGAGTCCCCTGCTCCAGTGATTTGCCCTTTGGCACTCCTGCAGCAGAGGCAGCAGCATTGTGGATTTTCCTCCCGTGTCTCTAACCAATTTTGGAACACGTGTAAGATTTGAGCAGTCACAGAATCCCAAGGCAACCAGTGCCTCCAGTTAGCTGCTTCTAATGCCAGGGAAAGGGGCTCTGTGCTGCCATCCCAGTGCATGCAAAGGTGGGCAGCTGCTCTGTGGTGTCCCGTGCCCCTTTCCTGGGGCTTGCTCCCACCTGCCATGCTGCTGGCATGAGAAAGGCTGTCCCTTGGGACTGTCCCTTGGCTGCCACCTCCCCTCAGGAGCCCTTGGCTCCAGCGCCTTCCTCATCTCACGCCTGGTGTCCCCTCAATGAGGTGGTGGCAACAACATTCCAGGAGGGTTGGGGGATCCTCAGTGACCCCCCTCCAGCCTGGCATCCTGCAAGTGGCACAGCCCCCCACACTCGACAGTGGCTGAAAGGGGACGGAGCATCCAGACATGCTGGATGGAAGGGGAGGTGCAGCCACCCTGTGTGAGTTCTCCCAGCACCCTATAACAGAGCTGCCAGTTGGTTTTATTTCCCTTTCAGCATCTTTTCCAGTTTGCTATGTTCTTTTGAAAATAGGAGGACTAGGACAGTGCACAGTGTTGGAAATGTGGGTGCAATATAAATTGGGTGATTGAGGTAAAGGTGCTTGTGTTTTCTTTTGTATTTCTTTTCTTTTAGATTTCTTTTAAATTTGAACCATCTATTGACTCCCTCCTTCCTTGTTTCTCTGAAACTTCAGTAATTTATAATCATAAAAGACTAATTGTTGGTGTAAGTAATAGAGTATTTGTCAAAAATTAATTCCCACTACTGGGGTCCATCAAACACAGCATAGCCAGCTGGTCAAGGGAGGGGGTTGTCCCTCTCTGCTCTGTATTTCACCCTGAATATTGTGTGCAGTTTTGGGCACCACAATATAAGAAATATATAAAGCTAATAGAGAGTGTCCAAAGGAGGGCAATGAGGATGGTGAAGGGCCTTGAGGGGAAGCCGTGTGAGGAGCAGCTGAGGGCACTTGGTGTGTTCAGCTGGAGAGGAGGAGACTGAGGGGAGACCTCACTGCAGGTACAACTTCCTTGTGAGAGGAAGAGGAGGGGCAGGCACTGATCTCTGCTCTGTGGTGACCAGTGACAGGACCCCATGGAGTCACCTGAAGTTGTGTCATGAAATGTTTAGGTTGGACATTAGAAAAAGCGTCTTCCCCCAGAGGGTGGTTGGGCACTGGAACAGGCTCCCCAGGGAAGTGGTCACAGCATCAAGCCAGACAGAGTTCAAGAAGTGTTTGGACACAACTCTCAGGCACATGATATGATCTTGGGGATGGTCCGGTGCAGGGCTAAGGGTTGGACCTAATGATCCCTATGGGTCCCTTCTAACTCAGCATAGTCTGTGATATTCCCATTCATGGCCTCAGCAGGCTGTCCTGATGCCAAAGAGACTGCTACACCGTATCTTGTGTTCACCTAAGTTTTTTATTCTCTGTCAAATTGATCTAAAAGTGTGACTATGAACTTATTTCCTAAAACGTTACTTTGTCCATAAAATGTGTGTTCCTATGCTTGAGTTATATGAAGTGACTGTTTTTAAGCAAAAACAGTGAAGTATTTTTGTAATGCTAATGCAAGCAGCAGAAACTCTTAATGAGTATTTCATAGGGAATTAACCAACCAGGAATGAAATTCCTGGCTTGGTGAAGAAAGCAGTAATATTTCCATCAGTTTCAGGGATGTGAGCTGCTGAGTAATTTCAAAATACCGAATAGGTCTCCGTATTGTGGCAGTCTTCAAATGTGACTTTTGAACAAAGAAAAGACCAATAGTTTAACTAAATACCCAGATTTGTCTTCCTTTTCCATAGACCCACAGTGAGCATACTGACAAAAACCAAGCAGAGGCCCAGAGAGCGTGACAGGTAACTAAGTACAATCCAGACACCACCTCCCTCCCTCTCTGTAAGCTCAGCACCCAGAAGCCAAATAGCTCAGCCTTGTCAGACTGAGTCAAATTAATTGCAAATGATGGGGTGACATTTTTTTAGGGCAGCTCTTGGCATACAGTTAATTTACATGTTCTACTACTTAAGGATTTGCTCTTCACTAGAAAGCAAACTCATTAAAATACTAAGGGAAGATTTTGTATTCTTTCTTGAAACGTGTTGAACATTTTTAATAAAAGAGTAATTATAGTTGTTATAGTCTGCAGAACAATGTGAAGTCACTTTTCTTAGAATGATATGCAAGCACTTGTCAGCTTGCCATACAGAGGAACCTTTTAAAGTGCCACAGTAGCTATTTTCTAATTGCAGAAATATTAAGTCACTGGAACTCAGTTAAAACAATCATATTCAGGGAAAGATATTCCTGTGTTTGGATTTTGACCTCACAGTCCATGGTAGAAAAACCGCATATTTCTAGAAAAGTACTAGAATAATATTTCATGGAAGCTAGATTTCTTACTTAAATTAAATGGTTGTTAAAAAAATCCCACACCAACCACTCCTGCCCGTCTTGGTATTATATTTCACTGTCCATAGTATTTAACAGTAATCCATGCAAAAATGTAAGTAAATGAGAAAAGAAAATGGCAATACAACAATTACAGGCATGTCCACAATGTGTAGGAAAAGCTGCATTTTGCTCCAATGATTTGGAGCTTCTCTGTTTGGAGGAGCTTACTACTCTGTGATGGATCTCTGCACCATACTGCATGAGCACTGGGAAGCACCAGGATACTGATCCCCTATGAATGCACTGTGCTAAAAAGTTACCCTGATTCTAAAATACTTAAAATAACACACCTGGCATTGCTGAACCTCATTTTAACTAGTCAGATACTTGTATGTGATACTGTCCCTCTGGTTGTTGCTGAAGGTATAAGAGTGTGGGAGGCCAAATTGTTAATCCCCGTTATCTCTGCGCAAATCTGGCAAAAGTTAGACTTCAGAAGGGTTCCTGTTGAGATTTTCGCTTGTGTAATAGGGCAGAATTTGGGTTATGTTCTCATTTCCAAGACCAGTGCTCCTGCAGACTTCTGTGCTGCTCCATGCTGGCTGCAATAAAGGCCCCACACAGCTCAGCTGCCTCCCGAAAGCAGAAGTGCTCCTTGACATTTGAGTCCCAGCTCATGGGAGTTTTGCTGCCTTTCTACTCTCCAGCTTCTGTGGACTGACTATGTTCGTCAGGATGCCGTATCATAAAAATAGACTGGTTACTAAGATATCAGTAAGTCACTTCATTTAGAAACAACACATGGATTTTTTCGTTGGTGATTCTGGGCAAGTGGATAAGTTGCATGAGAACCCCAGGGCTGATTCGATAGAGTATCAGCTGGGCTTTCAGCTAGACCCTTGTGAAACTGGGTATTTAGGTAAAGCTGCTGTGCTCCTTCTGTGGAATATGCTCGAGGTCTTGGGCTCTTAGAGGATCTCTGGCAAAACCCACTACTTCTGAGTGTACCCTTGCCAAAACCACCCTGTTCTCAGCTGCATGACATCACACATAGACTTTTCCCCCCCAAAAAAGGAAAATACACAGTTTGGACATCCAGACACCTTTAAGCAGACTGTTAAGGTGTTGCTGCATCAAAGATTAAACCAGCTCTCTATCCAGAGGGAATACACCCTGACAACAGGGTATTATTGTAGTTAGTACAGTGTTGCTTTTAACTTGCATGGTGGTGTGAACTTACTGGTATATACTGTGTCCAGATGTGAGAGTACTTTCTGGGGGACGGAGTAGTCTGTGGGTAGCTCAGATAAGATTGCATGCAGGTGTTAAAAGTGATCTGTTTAATCATATACACACCAATAAATGTCGACTGTAGGAATAAGGAGGTTCTTTGTGAAAACACGTTGGAAAACTGAAGATTGTCTTCACATTAGAGAGTCCACAGCAAATTACCTGACACTCAGGCTGTTAATTAAGAGCCTGAAACAAGGCACTATGTTTAAAAATACTGGTCATGATATTACTAACCTAATTTTTTACACAAAAAGCTCAAGGATCCTTGTTATTCACTGAACAGATGAATGAAAATCATGCAGTTTAAGGTTTATGCTCATGCTTTTTCTCTGTTAATTAGAAAGCCACATCACCCTTTATGACAATTTTCATAATATTTCCTGATATCTAGCTTTAATGATTTAAACTAAAGCTTAGTTGTAGTTTGTAGTTTCTGAAGGAATGGTTGGACTGATGAGAGGGGATATGAGAGCTCATTGACCAAAAGAAATGGAAAAACTGGCTGTGGAAGCAAGGAAGTTATTCATTAAAGAGGAAAGCAGGGGCAGCTTATCAGAAAGGTCAGAAAAGTTTTCTTTGAGAGATTTGTCTGACAATGACATAAAGACCACATAGTTGTGAGGAATACTGAAACTTGAATGTGGATGGCATGTGCAACACAGCAATTTCTTGCATCAAAACTGAAAACTGGTATTTTTATCTTTGGTGAATGTTTTTTGATTAATTTCTTTTGTTTCCTTGCTTCACTGGGACAGTATCTTTCCACACAGGAAAATTTGATGGTGTTACACAAAACAGCAGGTGTGGCAGGGCATTGTGAGTAATCAGCTGTAGAAAAGCTAGAAAGATCTATACTTTTAAACTGCATTTTATAATATAAGACAGCTATATGGAGAAAACAGTGTAGCAAGTGTTTCTGGTTATGAAAATTATGTAAGACTCCACTATTTTCTTTATTTTTTTAAATGGAGAATGAAATGGACAGTCTCACAGGTATTTTCTATGATTGTATTTTGGGACAAGAAATGTATCCTCACACTGACTGTTCACTCAGCGGTAGATTTATGTATTTAATGCATTGCTTTATATGTCTCAGGGGACAGAATATAATAAACCTCAAGATTTAAAAAGAACATGCCTTAGTATTTAGCCCACAGGCAACCCCTTGAGGTCTAGCTTCATCAGAGGCTTTCAGTAGCTGGAACATTAATCAGGGCAGGAATGAACCCAGAGCAGAACATAAGTAAATGAGGAGTGTCTGAAATATTCAGGGTGTAGTTGGGAAGAAAAGATCAGTGCTGGTGTCTGTTGCACTGTTATCTTCCTCCTACCCCTTCTCTCTCTTTCATGCTTTTTGTTCTTATGTTTTTCATTTGGGTCATGGAATTTAAAAAAAAAAAAAATAAAAAATTTGACTCAAATGTATTAATTCTGCATTTGAATTATTCCTTTAAACAAAATCTTGCACTCAATGTTCTTTATATTATTAAGGTGCATGGTAATTTTTTTCTTTTCTAGCCTGTGAAAAGTTGTGCTCCCTACCCCTACAGTCCTGTTTGAAAGTGGTGGTAGCTCTTTAGTATCATGACAAGTAAATTCATAAGGCCCTGAATAAAGATGAAATAGTCTGTTTTTGAACACAACCTGTATCTTTGCCACCAAGCTCCTCTTCCACTTGGTCTGAAGTGATAATGCTGTAATTTGGCCAGAATACAGCTGGTGAATTGATTCCCAGTCCAAACTGTGGATCCAAGGTACAGCATTGCAGTGGGTTCTTGAGTTGCTGACCTATAGCAGAAGCTTATGAAAGAGGCACAAATTCCTCCCCCAGAGCTTGCATGGGCATTCCTCTCTGTAATACATGTAGTTTTGTTCCTCCTGCTTATTTACAGCTTGTCTTATTGGGTTACATAAAAGCTGACTTACATAAAGTGCTACGCACCACATTACATGTGGCAGAGACCAACCTGGTCCTGAATGAACAAAATGGACACATAAGGGATAAAAACTTGCTCCAGGTGAGGATCAGCCTGTGGCTGAGCAAAGTGCAGAATCCAGGTGTCCTGATGCACAGTATGGTGCCTTTTCACTAGTCTGTAACAACAGTGTTGGGCAGATAATGCAGTAAGAAAATGAAAGGAATGGAAAGTATGACATGTAATCTGGACTGTGAGCCACCTCCTTTTCAGCATTAAATGAAGAGCAAAATCCTACAGCAACACAGTGAGATGATTGCCCATACTGTAGGTGTTTGTTTTATGGCTGGTGTTTTCAAAACACACCAGAGAAAAGGCCATGCAGACTCTTCATGAGCTTATTTTAATTTTTACATCAAGTGCTTTTTTTTATCTGTTACAATTCTGTGTGTATTCATTGATCTCGTTCTTCATACTTTCTCAAATATGTAAAACTGATCAGAATACCTGCTGCTGTACAGCTTTTACCACAGTTTTGCAGTGAGATTACACTATCACAGTATTTCTGGATGATATTCTGGAATCTGAATAAGATCATGATCTTTCTTTCATGTCTTCTTTGAAGAAAACAAACTTAACAAAAGAGACTTCATGGCAGTGGTGACATTTAGGCAACACAATCTGTTATTCCCACAAACTTGGCACGCCTCTGTTTGAGCAGAAGTAAGACTTCTGCTTTGCTCTTCGCTGAGGGGACTTTTTGGGGGGATTAAGCAAGCCAGATAAAGGTGTTTAAAATTGATACCGTGGCAGATGAGTCATCTGAGGATGTCTCTCTGATCATGTGTTTGTCACAAAGAGACATATGAGGCCACTTTGCAGGTGTCTCTTAAAGTTCTGAGGTTCAAAAACCTGTGTCCTGAAATAGTCTATGACTCACCTGTACCTGCAGTGCTTGCCCTTGTGACCAGAACATTTTATTATTTTAATGTCCTTCTAATGCAGGTGCCAGCAATTCTTCTTGGGAGTATCTCATTTGTTTGAAACGCAGCTGTCTGCTTCCTTGCAGAAGTCAGCAACTGTGCCTGTTTTGCTGTGACACTGACAGATTGCCTTTAAGTTGTCCCTTTGTTTTTTGAAGATCTTAATGGAAATGCTACTTGTTTTTGTTTGGTTGTGGGTTTTTTTCTCTGAGCCTTGAGCTTTGAGATTTGCATTCTAGCCAGAACAGTAAAGATCCCAAAGCTGTATTTTCGCAGCAAAAAACGTATATTTTGTCTTCTGTTGCTTCTAGGAAATTAATTTCCCTTCAACAAAAACTTTGGAGTATTTCTTTACTCCCTGTCGTACAGTCCTTTTTCATCTTTGGCATTATGCAGCAATCCTCAATGTCCTGCTGAATGCACATAAAGTTTAAATGTAAAATTTGTGCTTTATTCACACTGTAAGTATTTGACAGAGAGATATTTTAAAAACGTAGTCATCACATTTCACCGTGGTAGTGTAAACTGGAATGGTCCTTCAGGACAAGAGCATGGGGTAACCAATACTGTTAGTTTAGAAGATGGGGCCTCAAGAGTCAACTTTGACCCAAGACACAGAGTGAAAATATGTTACTAGATGTGGACCTCAGCCTGGAAACTTGGAACTTCCGGAAGAGTTCTGTTCTGAGAAAGGTTTAAGATAATTTTAGGACATGTAGCTCTTCAGGAGAAACAAAGTACTTCTATAGCATCTTATTTGACTGATTGGGTAATAGTCTGAGCCCTGGTTTAAAGGGGACTGAAATTTCTTGTCTTAGGGCAGGCAAGAATTCTGATTCAATTATCCTGGAACGTTCAGCAGATGACAGGCACTGTCATTGTCACTTCTTAAATTTTCACACCATGTAAAGTGAGTACCAGAAGTGCCCGCTGCCTTTCGTGCTTCCTTTGTTTCCTGCATTTGGTTCAGTTCCTGCATGCTTCTGCTGAAGCTTAGAAGTGCCTCAGGCTCCTTAGTACCTCTTAGGCTGTGTTAGCATGAAAAACATATGAAGGCAGCAAAGCATTTGAATAGCCATGAATTCCAAGTGCAAAACAGGCATGCTGAATGCCAGTTTTGGCAACCTTTGGGAATTTGGAGGTAAACCTCTAAACTGCATTGCCTTTGGGGAGGTTGGCATTATCATTATTAGTTTAACTAAAACCTACCAGTCTAATGCCTGCTAGGTGCCCATGTTCTGCAGAGCAGGAGCCTACTTCACTCCTAATTAAAATTCTGGCTTTAAAGTGAGTGAAGATGGGCCAGAATAATTTTCTTTTTTCCTTTCTGTCCTTTGTTAGTATCTGTGCTACATTTCTGTTTTATTTACTCTCACGGGGTCTGTTCAGAGGCAGAGCAGGTGGGTGGCAATCCTGGGATTCCAGACGTGCATTTTGTTAGTAAATGTTTCCAAGTGAACAGAACTGTTTCTTGCTTCATGGTTCCACTGCAGAAGTTCCTCCACTCAGTTTTCTTTTTGGGAAGAGGAGGATCAAACTGCTTGATGCACAGCTGAATGATATTTGCTTTGGTGGTGAAACTGTACCCATTAAGAGGATCAGAGCAGGTTGAGAGACTGGCCATGCTTTGAACATGTTACCTATTTGTTAGAGCTATGAGCAACCTCCTGAGAGGTGACATACTTACAAAAGTAGCTCTCCATCTTTTTTGCCACAAGCACAGTCTTTCTGCTGAAAATAGAATCCTTAGGATCCTCAGGAAAAGTGAAAGACAGTGATTGCAACTGCTCGGAGCCACCTCATGCCATACACGGAAAGCATAAAGCTGCAACGTATGCTCAGCTGCTGGTACCAGCTGTTACATTCATTATAGTAATTGCTACCATTAGTGTGCTATTAATATTTCTCTTACAAATTTGTGAGAGAAATCAAATGAAAATGCAACGTCTGCTCCATCTGCAACCATTTAGGTTCTTTGTGGGTCATGTCACACAAGCCACAATTTCTAGCAATGCTGTTGTCCTCCTAGGAAATGGTTCTTAGGAGGAGCTTCCTTTTTCTGAGTTACTTGTGGAATTTTCATTTTGTGCTGGAGCAGAAAGATGACAACATGTACAGGTAGGCACAGATATAGCTACTGCAGGCAGAATCTGCTTGCCTATTGCAGCAAAACCCTTCCATCAAGCAGCAGGAAGCTTTCTGGGCCTGCTCTGCCTTTGGTGTAGCTTTGTACAACTTGGAGACCCTGGAGCTGGCAGAAAACACAGCCCTTTACCAGATGGTCTGAATAGGTGGCTTAGCCTCCAGATTAGAGTCAGCATGCCAAAGAACCCTCAGATGTGTTCCTATAACACCTCTTCATCACCATCACCTTCCTAGAACAGCTCTGTTGTGGACCAAGATTTGTCCCTATCATGTAGAATTTTTTTCTTCCCTATCTCTGATTTTTCTCCATTTCTTTGGAGAAATTCTCATCTCCAAAAATGCTGTTGAGTCAGCAAGTTTCTGATCATGAGTGCCAATATTGTCAACAACAAGTACCTGAAAAATATTTGCATTTCAATTTTCTTTTTCATATAAACTACTGCAATTGAAAATATTGTTGATCTAAATGACACATTAATCTAAACTGTAGCTGAGAAAAGACTAGTTAATTTTTCTAGTTCATCTCATATGAAAATGCAAAGCACTGGGAAGAGTTGTTACATGATGGTTTGTAGTCTGATTCACTTTCCACTGTTACGGAAAAAATTATTAATCAGAAATATGCTGCAGGTAAACATTAATTACTTAGTGATCATAAATGACTCAAGACCATATTAGCACTGTTGTCTGCAATGGAAGGAATATGCTAATGCTGCATACATACAGCTATGACATGGACTCTTTCATGGTGACTGTGCACATACTGAACACTTTCACTGAAATCAGCTGGACTTCTTATGTGCCTGCTCGTCATTACTGCTTGTCTTGCAGCACTTTGAGACTCTTGTGAGATGCAGCCTAAAGTCACGACACTTGTGACCTCTTAAACCTGTCCATTTACAGGGAAAATACTTCCAGCATTCCCTGTTCTAGAGAAAATGTGAAAAACAGAATTCTAAAGCTCAAATCCAAGAGGTAGATCAAAATAGCCTCAATTTATTTGGGAACAGTATGATTTTTAAAGCCAGGGCTGCAGCACTGGAGAAGTACGGCATGACTAATGGATGAATGGAATGCTCAGTGCTGGTGCCATTTTCACAGAGCCTCCCAAGCTCCTCTGAAAGAGATAACTGCTTCTGTATGATAGTCGTTCACCCACCTGCAGGCCCCAAAGCCTTTAAAAGGCTGTGGCTAAGCACAGCTGTGAGATGGGATGGGCTTCTCCCTCAAGAGGCTCTAGGACAGGCTAAATACTCTCCTGTTTCTTACACATGCCTTCATATAAACACATGGAAAGTTGAGGTGTGCCCTAAAGGGCAGTTTCACCACACATGCTGCAAATGCTTTGTCTGACTTCACAGAGAGAAATTTCCTGTGTCTGAGGGGATGTGCTGCAGCTCTACTTTGAAGAATTAAGTACTATGGGCAGGGCTACTGTCTTGCTGAAGTGTGTGAAAGTGCCATTCTCACGCTCTCTGCACACTCTTCTCCTTACTGCCTGGAGGGTGAAGGATAGGAAAGCTGGTTCTGGGAGTTACCTTCTTCATTATTCTGGATTTCCCCTTCATCCTCCCTAGAGTCAGCTTGTTCATCCTCGGGGCTCAGTGAGAGGGAACTTGTTTGCCCATCAGATAACCTGATTCTCACACAAATTTCATACACCCTCAGAAGTGGAGGAAGGCTGTGCTCAAAGTGAACTCTAGTCCGGGATCAGCAAAGGCCTGACTATAAAGCTTGTTCCCAGCCGAAAAGCAATCACTTCAGGGAGAAGCAAAATATAAAATTTGATGGATTTCAAATGAAAGAGCACTTTATTCCAGAAGTGTCATGCATAGCACTGATTGAAGCAGCAAGGTTTGAGGGAGACCCTGGTTAAGTTTTAGCAGCTCATCATTAATACTGCATCTGTCATGTTTTATGATGACTTGTATAATATTACAGAAGTAATGGACTAAGTTCTCAGCTGATGTAAATCTTCATCACTTCCTCCAACTCAGTGAAGTTCTGCTAGTCCCTTTGGAAATTTGGAGTTTGATTTGCAGTTTTTATTGTTACACACAGTATTTTCCCTGCTTCCAGAGGCTTTGCAGTATATATTCCAGCTAATATAGACAGTGTTGATAAATTCATCTGAATGCAGAGTCTTCTCTGCAGATTAATACCATGAAGTTGGTCTCATAAAAGGACAAGTACCTGACCTCACATTGCTAATGCAATTAGAAACGTTGAAGAGGTCTTGCTGTGGTATTAGCACGTAGCATTGCCATTCTTCCATCAAAAATGTAATTTGATGTTTATGCTGCTACAGCAAATTCAATTCTGTTAATTCCCAAGTTGTATTCCTTGCATGTGAGAATACCCATCAATTTGTCTTTATGAGTTCTGCTTCCTTCTAATAGCTGCATGTAGATTCTAGAAGTTGAACCAATCTGTTCAGTTGCAAAATTATATTTGATGTGACCTCTGTTTCACTTCTGTCATTATATTTTCATCCAGCTTCTTTCTACAGTTCATTTGTTTGAGCTAGGAATGTAGAACTTGATTTTCAGGGCTCTCTGCTTCTGAAATGTGAGGGTACAGAGATGCTGTCAGAGAGCCACCCCTCAAATACCCTGGGGGCAGGAGCCTGCCTGGCAGAGGGCCAGGGCAGCAAACTACCTTCCTGGAAGGCTTTGGGCTGCTAAGCTGGCCAGGCTGATGGAAACTGAAGTTTAGGATATCAGTATGACTGGGAGAAAAAGGGGAAAAACTCAGTAACATTCACAAATTTGGCCTAAAGGAGAGACCTGAACATGTAATGGTGTGACCTGCCAGCCAGTCTTCAAATAGATCACGCAGGTCTTAAATCTAAAGCCTGTGTGCCAGCAGTCTCAGACAAAGAAATTTAAAAGCTCTGGGCTCGAAATCTGATTTAAATTTAAACCATAATTGATTTTTTTCACATTTTGATGAACAGATGGACTATAGCTAGCAGTTGCCCTTGAGGAGTCTTTAAAAATGCAGTTCTATGAACTGTTTCCCTGAAGATTGATACGGCTGCTATTTCTTCAGCTATCTCTGATTCATCCTCAATTACTATATGTCTTTATAAAATAATTACAGGTTTTATCCAGGAACTGAGACTTGCTCTGTATTTTTCATAAAACACTTATGCAAGGCTGGTTAGCAAAAGAGATGATTTTACCCAAGTATTCAATTGTTTAGCTTTGAATTTTTATTCTCTTATTCAATATTTTGCTATAAAGCAGCAGCTATTTTTCCTTGAAATTGAAATGGAAAAGATTTGGGCTGCTCTGTCCATCTCTTTACACTTACTAATTTGTCTGCCAGAGTAAATCACACACAGAATTAACTTAGGAGAGCTATTAGTTCAGATGAAGCTATTCAGACTTAACACCAATAAATAATGATCATGCCCTACAACGTCTCCACTTGTGCAAAAGTCAGTCCACTCTTTCCCTTTCCCTGTGAATGTATTACGGTGAAATACTTTGCAGAAAAAAAATGTAAGATGAGAATGAACTGAGTGAAAGTACTTGGCATTAGCTCTGGGTGACAGGGTGATGGAAGCTGGGTGGTAGTCACATGAAAATGTCACCTGATGATGCAAATGCAATTCACAAGAGCTCATCCAGTTCTTGCCCCTCTGTATCTTCAGATACATCTTTGGCAAAGTCTTGGACAATGACATATCCCCTGTAACAAGGAGGGCAGCAGGTGAAACCACTGAGACAGCCAGCTGTCCAGGCAAGACAGCTCCTCACACATTAGGGCTGGCAGGTCTCTTCCTTCAGGTGCCCTGGGACATTTGGAGTAGAAAACGTTTTTTTAAGAAAATGATTTGTTCCCTCTGCAGCTTCCATTTTTTTTTGTTACCGTTAAGGACAGAGATTGTGTCCTAATCTTTCTTCTGAAGGAATGTTAGAAATTAGTCAGCCATGTAGCTTCCATGTGCCTTTATATAATGACATGAGGGGGATTCTTCATCTTTTAAGGTGAGTTAGCAAACTCATAGATTATCAGAAGTCTTGTCAGTAAAACAGATTTTCAACTCCATAGAAGTTGTATCTCCATCTTTGTTTTCCGTATTATTTTGATGCACGTAACCTGTAATTTACACACATTGCTGAGGATTGCATGTGTCAGTCTTGTGCCTGGAGGAATTTTCAGCATGTATGTCACTGAAATGAAGTATGGAAGAGGTCTAATCCCTAGCTTGTTTTCAGTCCAATGTGCTCAGCTTCTGCTGCTGGAATTTTGCAAGGCTTTTTGATGGAAGTTGCCACTTCCAACTGGATGTGTTTGGAATAGCTTCTGGTTTCTGATGTTTCCAGTATTGGTATACTACATAACAATCAGCAGCCTGACTGTTCTTTGGGGATATGATTAAAATCCTTCGGCTTAATGAAGTAAATTTCATTCTTCCACCTCAGAGTGCATAGTCTGTTACAAGTTGATTTAACTGACTCTCATTTAGGCCATGAAAGTTTGGATTAGACCTCTGTGCTCTGTTTTCTTAAACTTCTCCACTGAAGATGCTTATTATGAGACAGCGAGAGAAATTCTTTAGTACCTCAACACTGAGTGCTCAGTAGGCGCTTCAGTGACATGGCCTTCTTAAACATCCCACAATTTTTAACTCATTTAAATTATGGTGGTTTACAAGTTCATCTTAGCATAAACTGATTTAGATATTTTTTCTATATTTGCTTTTTTGGGTATTTTTGGCATAGCTCCTCATGCGGATAATGGCACTGCAAGGGCAGAGAAATACATCTGGGGGCTGTCCTGCATCACACTTTGACTACCTGGTGTGTTTAGGCTGTAAGCATTGCATAAGGGAAGAGAGAAATAAGGGTGAAGTGACAGTTCAAAATCACTTCATCAGATCCTGGACTGAGAATCTCATTCATCTGAAATTCAAACTCATGTGCTCTTGCAGTTAAACTGCAGTTTGCTGCCTCTTTTGATGCTTTGGTTTGATGCCCGGAGTTCTCTTATTCTTCAGGGACTACAGGTGTTCATAACAGTACTTTGGTCATGAATATTTTCTTTTAAATAAACGGGAGATAGATTGCTTCAGGGATGCAGCTGATCACAAGATATGAAATGTAACTTGAGCATCTCTGGAAATAAATGAGTGATGCTGAAAACCGGGCATTCTTCAAGATAAATATATTGAATCAATTCTGCTCTGGAGATTGCAATTGGGACAGAGGCACATCTGGCTCTGTACCTGCCTAGAATTCACTTCATGTCAGTGGGGAATGAAAATAAGTCATATTCAGTGACATAAAACATTGATTGGTGGGTGTTAAAAGAGCCCAGACTCTCCATTTTAAGTTTGGTCCAAGTGTCCCTGTGTCATGTAAGCAGACAGGAGTACTCCTAGTACTCAGTATTTATTACAACTTGTATACTGCAGGAGGGCAGCACACTGATCTCAGGGTAGGGAAAATATACACAGAAGCATCCTCTGTTTTACTGTCACCTTAGAGTCTCATTGGTGGACAGTGAAATTTGGTTAAGCAGGATACCAATACGAAAACCTAAAATTTTCCAGTAATCTTTTTCTCATTTACAGTTAAGTCAAAGGTTTCATTTAACGGAAATGATATTCACTGGTTCTTCCAAATATTTGAATTAGCGAACAATTTTCTCAAGACATCCAGAGTTAGATTTAATTGCAAATAATTAAAAATTGTATCAAGGAAAGATGGCATGTACTGACATTAGAATAGCACAGTGTAATACATCTTGAGGCTGGCCAGTATACTTGTGTTTTCCTCCTTTCAGAGTCCTTACCTTGATCATGTTAGGCTGAACATAGAGTACACGTGCATAAATAATTCTACCAATTCGAACGGAAATTTGGGAATGTTCATTTTTTGCCAACTATTTCCTTCCAAAAAATAATTTTCATCTGAGCCACAGGCTGCCCTACAGTATCTTATGTCAATGTAATAGTACATTTAGATCAGTTGAACTGCCTGCATACAAAATGAGGAGCAAAGGAAAAAACAGGAACTCTTCAACTGGTATTTGACAGCTGGGGCCAACAGCGGGGAAACACGTGATCTCCACGAACAGCACTCTGTGAGGGTGGCTACTTTCAGTAAAAGTTAGCACACAATATATTTTTCTACAAACCAATTTGTTTTTAGAAGACAATTTGAAGTAAGATCTGCTATTCAGAAAAATACACAGTATGTTTCCTTTCAAGTGTTGCTCATTTACAGGATGACTGGCATGCTCTGTGCAACAAAATTCATGGCCATCAAGCAGTAAGAAGTTGGAAAATAGGAAAAAAAATACCAGTGCCCACCAGCAGCTTCTGTGCTACTTCAGGTGCTACATGCCTTTGCATATTTAATCTGTCACTCATTTCTAACTGACCAACTTACTCCAATCTCCTACTACAGTATGTGGTATTTTTTGAGCCTTTTCATTGTTTTAAGGTTGTTCATTGTTTTATTGGTTTCTTTTCTCCCAGTCTGCTGATATATGGACCAGTTAATGTGTAGTTTCCCTGGCTGCATTTAGTCCATTAACCCCAACTGTGTCTTCTAGACTGGAGTCTCTTGTTGTTTGAGTTTATTTTTCATATAATTTCCCCCTCTGTCTTGTTCTCTCCTTTTCCACATCAGTTTGCCTATTACCCCTTAGCGAACTTTTTCAGTGTTTTCTGGATTGGCTGTGGTGGTTTTCCTGTTTCTCCTTGACTTAATTTCCTTCACTGAGTCTTGGTTTTGCTTTGTCATTTCTGTACACAGGCAGGGTCTTATTGTTAAACTGGGTCTGCCAGAGAGTTAAATTGGAAAACATGCCAAGAGGCACAGAAGGGAATTTCTCTAGGTCTTTGAGTCCGTGTGTCTCAACACGTCTCTCTCATACTAGAGTACAATACAGCACTGGTTGTAAACAGGCTGTTACATTACCACCTTCCTAATGTAAGGGAAGACAGTGTAGGCAAGGATCAATAAATAGCAAATGTCAGAACGAGGAAACTGCTCAGCAGTTCCCGAGGAAGAGGCAGTGCTTTGTGCACAGTGGATTCTCAAGGGTATTGATACAGTTTGGACTCTGTGAGAGGGAGCAGAGTTACACAGCAGGTATAGCAGCAAAAAGCCTGTGCCAAATACCCACCATGTACAACTGCTTCATTATGGCTGCTGGAGGTACAACATGTATGTTCATTATATGCATACAGAACACCACCAAACATACTAGTATTTTCTGGGAAAAGGGCCATCTGTGGTTTTTGAACAGACTTTCAGTAAGTGCAGAAAAATCTGGTGTGTTCTATAATACCTTCTTCCAGCCAGCTCTTTGCTGTTTCTTCCCTACCTCAGGTTTTCTCCTTGCTCACCTTCCAGTCAAAGTGTGCTGGACCTCAGAGGTTAACTGTGCTGTCCAAGGGCAGAGACAGTAAAAATCCCTTCCTGAAGACCTGAACTTCTGTCTTTCCTGAAGAATCTTAAGAGATTTTTTAATTCAAGAAAATGTGACAGAGCTGTGAAAGCAAGAAACGTAAACTGAGCCATGGCCACATCATTCATGCAGGAATGGGAACAATGGGTGGTACCAGCAGGAAGGCAGTAACAGACTGAGTTGTCCCATGCCCTTTACCTTTTTTCTCTCACCAAATCCAGTCCTGTGACTAAGCTTACATAATTTTTTTTCTTTAAGTGAATGCATCATGTCTTTTACCAGTTCAGATCATCTGCCTGGTTCCATATTCTCCATAGCATTCACTGTATCTGCACGTTCACTGAAGGAGTATTGCATTGTTCTCACAGTCTCCTTTTGATTTAGTTGTAAATAATACTTTTTGTGTGAAGCTGGAAATATTTCTGCTTTCAGGCAGTTTGCCTTTATAACTTGCTGTACCTGCAGGGATTTGAAGGACGTGGCTATAATCATGTTACCAATGTTATGATCCAGACCTGAATAACTGTGTTTGGCACATGAATGAATCAGGCACATGAACCCAGCTGGAAGGATAGGAAGGAAAATGTGGTAACAATGCAAGGAAAGTGCAGCAGGATTTGTCTTAAAAGAGCATGGAACTGTCATTGATAAGGAGGTGTGAAGAAATCCCAAGGAGTCAAAGTAGCAATTCCTGAGTTGGATATTAGAGAGAACATCCATAAATATCTACCTGCAGTAACTTCAGGGAAAGTGGATGTTATCTGAAAAGAGTCTGAGAGGCCAAAAAAGAAGATTGGCTTATGCAAAGCAAAATGAAGAAAAAGATTTCACACAGTCATCTCCCTGTACAAAAATATGCACAGGCTCAGAAAATTTTGTATTCATGTAATTTTTATACAGTTTTAACTATAGAGATGTAAACTATTTGATTGATCTTCCTTTGTTTTTAATTCTTACCCCAAAATGACATATGAGATGTTGCTTTACCTTATCTTCTGCCATGCAAGAAAAGTCTCTTTGAAGAACTTAATTTTTAAAGTGGAAGTCTTATTTTAATGCATCCTTTGTGTCTTCTTTACAGCACTCTTTGAAGTTATAGGTTTTGCTTAGTAATTAATTGGTGTTTAAATACGTATCATTTTATGTCTAGAAGGGAGATTTTAAAAACTTTTATTCCCATCTGGCTGCCAGAAAATATATTTTGCAAACAACAGTTCCTCCAGCTTTTCTTACAGAAAAACAAACAAAACTGCTTTTCTTTGTACTTGCTGGTGAGGGGACTCTGCTCAAACCGTGGATGAAGTTCATGGGGAAAATGTGCTCATGGTCTGCCAGATGCAGCTGATGCAGTTCTCACAGGACTGTTTAGTAGTTCAGCATTGGGCTCTCCCACCCTGAATGAAAAGTGTTGCACTGAGGGCTGCAGCGCTGAGGGCCTGGTGCAGGTGCCGTCCCCTCTGAGCTGGTGGGACCTCACTTTCTCTGAGTCAGACCCTTCAGGCGCTGCCTTTCAGAGGGGCTGGCAAACGTGCAGTTAGAACCATCTGGAGTGCCTGGGGGCCTTCTGCAGGTGAGTGCAGGAGAGGTGTGCTGGGGGTGGGTGCCGTGTGTTTGTGGGAAGGTGTGCTGGGGGTGGGTGCTGGGTGGCACAGGATCTCCATGATCTGTCCATGGAGACCTCTAGACAGGGAGTGCCCAGGTGCCCATGTGGGGAGCTACAGCTTCACCAGTCAAAAAAATCCTGCCCTGGCATTCTCCAGTGGAAGCTGGGAGCTGCCGAGCAAATAGCTGTTAAACTTGCACAGCCAAATCACTGTATTTCACTGGCAAACAGTGAAATAAAACATTTTATAAGAAAATGCTAAAACATACGAAGAAAGGTTCTTTAGGCTGGACGACGTTATTGAACACAGGGTCTCACATTTAGCTTATGTTGAACTATTTGGCCACAGCTTTAGTCATTTATTGAGGTAAAGTGAAAAAAGGGTGTGCTGAAATCAATAACATTAATAGCATTTGCAAACAGAAATTCTCAGCCAGCAGTTTAAGTTAATTTAGTGTATCTGTACATTTGAAATTATTACCAGTTGCATTAGATTGTAACTCAGGCAAACACTGAGTAAGCAATGCACTATCATCCTGTCCTTGTACTGGCAAATACGGAGGACTCAGAAAACGCTTGGCACACACTACCCAGAATCTAATTTGTATGCACTGTAGATGGATGTTTCAGTGAAGATCAACTGATTATTTCCTAGCTTATCCTGAGGATTTCTATATAACTGTAGCCAAACTAAATAATCTAGCTCTTGCCTCGGTGTATCATCTCTAATGTGAATGTGACATTTTATTGCATTACAAAGATGATGTAAAGCAGTCATATTACGAGCAGTGCCATAGATTGGCCAGAAGTGCAGATGATTGCAGTAAGTCAACTTAATAAGTTGCATAAATTCTGGAGGAAAATCAGGTGTTTCCACTGCAAGATCAAATATATTTAACCCATTCTATAGGAAAGAGTGCAGAAGAACAATAATTTAAATACTTATACCTGCTCCTTTTGAAAAGTTTTACTAGCTAGATCATTTTAAAGAAGGAAAATGAAAATAATAACTTACTACTATTTAATCTCAAACATTATCTGAAGACTTTGAAGACTGTAGAATGTTTTCTAGCTATAAAAATGCTCAGCTATTCTAAAGTTAGTTTCCAATTTTCCAGCTGCTCTCACTCCAAACAAAACCAATCAAATTTTTTTTCCTTGTACAGTGAACTAAACCTCCTTTGAATTTGATTGCAGCTTTGTTCTAAAGTGTAACGGAACGTTAATTCTTTAAAACTCTGTGGCTTTTTTTTTTTTTTTAATAAACTGACTTCTTTGAGTAATTGTATTTGATGGAAGAAATCTAGAGGGTATAAAATGAGAAGGTCATTATCATGATGTTCCAAACGAAAACTTATGGCAAAGCATTTCTGGTTCTACTTACAAGTTCTGCTGGAAGCATTTCAATTTTCTGGCTCATTGTCAGATGAAGTTAACAGCTTT
>JAYRBT010000177.1:11664679-11676539 GCA_036023395.1 Myiotriccus ornatus | reverse complement strand
TGCCTACTCACCATGCTGCAAAGGAAATATAGGAGGAAACATAATATGACAAAACAGTTTGAGATTTATCCTCTCAGCAGGCTAAGAGATGTTTCTGTTTGCTAACAGCTTACAAAAATTTCAGCATGGATCTCTCAGTCTGAGTTGGAAGAGCCTTCTTTTGTCCTGGAAGGGTCCTCTAGACTTGCCATGAGGTCAAAAGGAGATGCAATATGTTCCCCCCTTGCTGACTCAGAGCAAAATGATGCACCTTAGAGGAACAAAATGAGTAACAGGGACAAACTGAAATACAGGAAATTCCATTTAGACATAAGACAACACCTTTGGAATGCAAGACTGGTCAAACAGCAGGACCTGCTGCCCAGAGAAGTAGCAGAGTCTCCGTTCTTGGAGATAATCAAATCTTGTCTGAACATAGCTCTGAGAAACTTGGTGTAGATGGCATAGCTTTAGGCAGAGGGGTTGGACAAGGTGATCTCCAGAGATGCCTTCCATTGCCATACATCCTGTGATTCCTTGAAAACAAAACAGAAAAAAAAAAAAAGGAGTCAGAACTGAAAACTACCCTTGATTTTTAGAAGGGAAAAACAAACTAAAAGTGACTTATAATTTTCATGTGCAGCAAACTGGCATTTGGTTTGCTATGGATTTAGACCTGTCTGATAGGCAAGAGATGTGTACTTTGGGCAAGGGAATCTTTCTGAAAATATGTCTGGTTTAGCTGGTGTTCTAACCACCTTGAGTGATATGCAAATAGTGTAAATGGTTGAGAAATGTTCAAAGAGCATAAGTGCGGGAGATGAGAGCAAAATTACTTGTAAAATATGGTTTAATAATAAACTTCAAAGGGAAAAGGAGCCTTTTAAAGCAAAACCTGTGTGAAATAGTATTCTGAAATGGGATAGAGTTATCAAATTTTGTATTTAAATGTTGTCATACGAAAATTCCTCTTTCATGAAAAATCACTTTAGGTATCAGGATGTAGAAATAATATTAAAGGGCAGTAAAAAGGGGAATCTGGAGGGAGTATATAACAGAGGCTATTTCTAGTGGCCCCACTTGACTTAGGTGAGTATTCAATGGGACAGCAATTCCAAATATGACAGGAGCTCTAATTATGATTGTACTTGTTTCTCACTCAAGTTTCAACGACTTCATGTGCAGCAGTCACGTAGTTTCTTTTCACCTCAGTAACAGGATTTATTACTTACAGTGTAGAATAACAGTAATTGGATATATCCAGTGCAAGATTTTGAGAGAGATCCTAAGGGTGTTACAGGACGTGGTATCAGACCGAACCAAAAACTTCTTTAGCAGGTGTTGAAAGCAGGCCACCAGCATTAAACACAAGGACAGTGGTGTATGAGCTTTGATTTCTAGGGCTGGCAAAGTGAGCTTAACAACTTTCACTCCTCAAAAGTCAATGTCTTCTCATATTTATTTTATAGGAATGTGCAGATGTACGTGTCAGCTTGATATTCACTGTAAAAAAAAACCTGGTATTAGACAGGATCTCCTGGAGCTAGGCAAGTTCAAACTGAAGTGACTAAAGTGAGAAATTACCCTGGATGGCACGGGAACTCTATTCTGTTATTGTAGAATAGATTTTATTTCACTGTGTTACTGATCAGTATTTATTTTTCACAGTCTTGCAATAAAGAAACAGAAATGTACTTATTGGAATGAGAATAGATGAAATGCAATAAGGAAAGGTGAGCTATCATGGAGAGATGAAGAGAATCAACCATGTAAAGGCTGCAGTCACTCTTTCATATACCAATCTGTCTCCTTTCCCAGAGTTTCATCTTCAAATTGTTCACCTTTACCACAAAGTTTTTTTGTCATAGTTGAAACTGGCATATAAAAAATAATGCTCTTCTTCTTGCTAGGGAAACAAGATTCAATCTGGGCTTCTTCTGTTTAAGGTGCAAAGGCAGTGAATTTGGCATAAGCCTCATCCAAAGCCCACAATAAGAAGCAGAATTCTCTCTGTCATGTCTTTGGTATTATTGAAGTGTTTATTACCATTCAGGGATTTGATTTTGTTTACTTTTTGTGAGAATTTTCTTAATTTTGATTTGTGGAAGTTTTAACGCCCTTATACCATCCCTGGAGTTTATTCTGAATTTGATTCAATGCATGTCAGAACTCACACCTTGGGAAGAAATGCATTGAATTTGCCAAATATCAGCTCATTATACAAAACCTTCACCTTTGGCATTTGATGCTGGTTAGTTGCACAGTTTGATTTTCAGACAAATGAACAAAATATCCTAGATACGCTTACAACTGATCTGATCTTTATATAGAAAAATCCATGAACTTTTTTAGGAACTCTAGATATGCAATGAGTACAGATAAGTTTTATTTGGCATGGTTTTGCTTCATGCACATTCACTTGATTCTGGAGATATTGGAATGGAAAAATCTAAACACAACCATTTTTTGTAGTTATGCCAGCACAAACACATCCCTGTTCCTTGTCATTTGGAGCTTAAAATCAGAAAAGTCCAAGACAAAAAAGGAAAACCCAGAATCTTTACACATTTATGCCGAATCTGTTCTGTTTGTGCTACTCTAAGATTTAAAAGGCTGGATAGATGTGTTTCTGCACTGTGCTTGAGCTGATCTAGAGGCAACAAACTGGCAGCTTTCACCATTTTAAAAGACCTAAAAAGTAAAGATTGAATTAGTCTCTTGGATGTCTTATGAATGTGTTAGAAACTGTGAGTTAGGATGTGTGTTCCAGGAAAAAATAGACCCAGGATGGGTTATGGTGTTCGTTTATGGTGTTAATTACTATACTTTTCCTTTTTCTAAAATCAGCCTTCTTTTCACAGAGCTGTGCTTAGTAGTGCAGATGAAATAGTGGGCCTAGAAACAATAGGAATATAGATATATAAAAACCTCTCTATAAAAGACTCTTTATGCATTTTTTCAAACCAGTAGATACATTTACTACTTAATTTTTTTAAATGGGCCGAATAATAAGAAAATTAATTTCCTCTTCATGGGAAAATTAGACTTAAAAGTCATGAATCTGTACACTTAGGGCAGAGCTCACATCAGTTTCTTATTTTACTTCTTTTTCTTAGGTTCTCCAGACTCCTTTTCAACAGAGTCCTCCTGCTTTGATGTCTTGCTCTCTACCCAGATTGCCAGAAGGCTTTCAGTTGCAAATGCAGGTGTTTTCAACTGTTAGATATAGTTGTGTTGTATTATTCATCACTTCAATTAAAAACTGTATTAGTAAGACACTTATTTTACACAGAAGACAAAACAGGGATAATAGGAAAGACAGCACACTGGATGTAGAGAAAGGTGTTGTTTAGTGAGACACGTTTGGCAGTTGAGGAGCCAGGTTTGCATCTACCTTGCTGCTTTGCATTTGTTTCATATATCAGTCACTGAACCTTTAAAGCACTGTTTTTCTAACAGTCTGCCTTCCCCATCAAGCTGGTATCTGAAACTATTTAAACATGGCTTTTGAGAAGTACAACTCTCTTCACAGATAGCACCTACAAATCGTCAGTGCATGCAAGGGTTATTTTCATGGTGGTATTTTTTCCTAGTTTTTGTTTTAATACTTGGGGAAACTGGCGTGTGTGAAGCCAGGTCTTCCCTGAGCTGCTGAGAATTACTAGAAATGCCGGTGAATGTATCTGCACCTCAAGGGCTTGTTACACAGTAAAATGAACACCTTGGTCTTTCTCCTGGTGAGGACTTCTCTGTAACATTTGTCCTGTCATTCAGAGATACCTCTGTGTGCCGTGGAGACAAAGCAGAGGGATGTCCATAGAAGATGATGAGTTATGACTTTGCTCAGAGTTAGAGATATACAGTAACCCTGCTCTTAATGCTGCCAGCTGCAGAGGGCTGGTATTCACCTTTCTGGTCTGCTCACCTGCTTCAGAAATGGGGGTAGAGCATTGCCAGTGAGAAAGAACTAAAGCTGGACAGTGGAGCAGTATAAAAGATATGTACCAAAGATGGTAAAGGGATGAGGGAGAATCAAGGCAGGGCAGGATGAGGAAAAGGGCATAAATAAACCCTTCAAAAGCACATAAAATACCAGAGAATTATTTTTCCCTTCTTCCCATACAATATTCCTGATCTTTCTTTTCCTCTGTCAGCTGTCCCTAGCTGGACATTATGCTCTGTGTATCCCCATCTTCCAGGACACCCTGACAGTCTCCCATTTTAACACCTAGTAACCCCGTATGCTTTGTGTTTGTTAACACAAACATGGTCTTGGGCTGTTAAATGACAGTAAAGCAGTTTCATATTTCATATGACTCAAAAGGTTCAGAGGCACCTTTTTGATCTGTGTGCATTTGCTCATGAAGACATGAAACAATTCTTTCGTCTTTTTTCTTTTCCACAGAAGTCTTAGCAAACGGGCACACTTAAAAACCACACTGCTTAGTACTAGGAGATGGGAATCTCTCCTGCAGCCACCTCCTCACCACTAATAACACTGCCAGGTAGTGGTGAAGCCCGTTGTTTTACAGCTCCAGGTTGTGCCCGACTAGAACAGAGGGCTGTTGAGTCCTCCAGTGCCTGACACTGGTCAAGAAAGCAGCAAATCGTTTCATTCCCATGGATGTGAGGGAATTCTTCCTTAAAAGCAGGTCTCATTTTAACTTCTGGAAAATGTTTAAATTCTGGTTTCTGGATTTAAAACAAAATAGCCTCTGAAAAGTTTACGGCAGTGAGGAATGCAGTAACGTTTCTGTTACCTGTTAGGCGTACTGTATTCTGTTGAGTCTTGCTGGCTTCCTGGCCTCAGTTGTCTTCTTTGGTAGAGAATTCAACCATATATAATGCAAATATTACCTACAACAAAATTGTGAGATAGCAGGGACCAGACTGACATTATTCAAAGCAAACAGAGACTGGATTTTTAATTAATTCTTATCTTTCACTAATTTCTTTCTTCAGGCCATGTTTCTTCCACAAAGTCCGGAACTGTTTCTATAAGCTTATAGTCTGACACAGGCAAAGGGGAGGAGGTGGGATTTACATGGTTTAAAAGGGCTTTACTTCTGCTGTGACTGTAGAAGTGGAGCACAGCCGGTCTTGCTGGGCTGAGTGGATGGTGGCCTGCAAGACACTCGTGTATCAAAAGGCGTGTTCCTCGGGGAGCCAAGCTGTGCTGGGCTCCCAGCCACCCTCAACCTTCCACCAAGGTTTTCCCAGGAGAGCTGCTGGAGCTTGTGGCCGTGTCAGGGCCAGCCGAGGTGGCCAAGAGGTCCAGCGGATGTCACCACCGCAAGGCCCGCTTGGCAAACCGAAACCACGGATTTTTCCCTTATAAGGGCAGCGTTAAGCTTTTACAAACTGCTCTCAGGCCATAGTTTCTCGACCCTTTTGGGGCGAGTTGCTGAAATTCATACATTTTGCCGGTGGGCTGGGCTGAGAGGAGCCTGAGTGCAAGGCTGCGCTCTCCTCGCACCTCTCGCCGCCTCGGTCAGGCGAGGAACGCCCGGACCGCGCCCGACTCGGGGCTCGGTCGCCGCCCGACGCCAGGGCGGGCTGTGCCGAGCCGAGCCGCGCAGAGCGGAGCCCAACGGAGCCGTGCCCGGCCGCGGCCCCCGCACATGCCCAGTGGCGGCGCGGCTGACGGGGCGGGCCCGGTGCGGGGGGCGGCTCGGCTCGGTCCGGCCCGGCTCGGTCCGGCTCGGTGGCTACCGCCTCGCCCGGGCGATGCCTGAGCGCGGCGGTGGCAGCTGGGGGGCGGGCGGGTAGCGGCGGCGCGGCCACAGCGCTGCTGCCCTGCCTTTCCCGGCCCGCGCTGGCCCTTCCCCCGCCCCTCCCCGCTCCGGTGCGCGACTCAGCCGCCGCTCCGGGCAGGGAGGAAGGGCTGGGAGCCGCCTCCCGCTGCCCCCGGCCGCCCCCTCCCCATGCAGCCCGGCCCGCCGCTGGGAGCCCTCCCCGGGGGGATGTTTCTGCGGCCGCTGCCGGGATAACCGGCGCGGCGCCCGCCCCCGCCCCGGACGGAGGATGCTGCCCGCGCCGTGGCGGGTTCCAACTCGGGCAGCAGCGGCCGCGTCCCCCTCCTCGGCTCCGGGCAGCGTCGCCGGGGAGAGATGAGTTCGCGGCACCAGGCGGACTGGATCCCTTACAGGTAGGGGGGACCCTGCCGGGGGGCGGCGGGTGGAGGGGAGGCACCGGTGCTGCCCTCTGGGCGGGAGCCGCTGCCCCTCAGCGGGCTCGGGGGGTCACCGCCGGAGCCTGTGCCTCGTCCGCGGGGCCGGGGCGGCCGGACCCCCGCCCAGGCGGGGCGGTGGCGGGTCCCGCCGCGGGGGAGCGGGTCGTGGACCGGCCCGGGTGGGTGCTCCCGAAGTGGGGGACACGGTCCCACCTCCCAACTTCGGGCCGGTCCCGCTCCGCGAAGTTGGGGGCCGGTCCCGGGGAGAGCTGTCAGCCCCGCGGGGAGAGCTGGCAGCCGTGCTGCCCGCCGCCGCCCCCGGCCCCGGGCGGGCGGAGCGCTGCGCCCTCGGTGGCGGCCGCCGCCCCTGGGGCAGCCTCGGGGAGCCGGCCCCGCGCTGCCCCCGGCTGCGGGAGCGGGGGTGCGGGGCGGGCGGGCTGCGGGGCGGCTGCGGGCGGCGGTGCCGCCATGGCGGGGAGCGGGATCGCCATGGCAGCGCCCGGCCCGCCGCTGCCATTGGCTCCGCCGTTGCCATAAGCTACGGGAGCCGCGGCGCGGCGGCCGCCCGGGAGGGAGCCCCGGGCGCCAGCGGGCCCGGCCGGCCCGGGGTGTGCGGAGACCCCCTGCCCTCCTCCGCCGCACAGCCCTGTCCTGCCCCGAGCGCCCGCGCCGGGTTTGGAGCGGGAGCGTTTGCCGCTGTAACCAGGGAATAGTTTGTGTCTGACTTGTCGGTCCGAGGAGAAACCGAGCTAAAGGTCTCGCTCCGGGCGGGATGGGCTGCGTGCCGCGGAACAGTAATAAGGCCGTTTCTGAATCTGCTATTCGGAGTGACATTAGCGTTGTGGGTCGGTGTTTGGTGTGGTTTTTTGCCTTTTTGTTTGTTTGTTTGTTTTTAGTTTTCTTTAAAGTGTCTTTTCAAAACTGGATTATCGTAAAGAGAAATCATGCTCTTCTGGGTACAGCACAGCACTTCTGTTTCATTAGTTTATTTGTAAATAAACCAGGGTAGATACAGCAACATAAATATTTGTTTTAGATGTTGGTGGAGAATCATGGAATTAAAAATATTTATAGAATAAAATTAAGAAATATTAACAAAAAGAGCTATTTAAGCAGGTCAGCTGTAGTTTGCCCCATTCTCAGTGGCAGTGTTTGTAGCAGGCGTATGCCACAATGATTGCAACATAAACACAAATAAATCACTCCTTATACAGGGAAAACCCCCCCACGATAGATGTACAAATGGAAGTTTGTTGTTTTGATCTGTGCTTGTGATGGTTCAAATCAATAAAAGAATCAGAAAGAAAGAAACTTGATTATAGTGAACCTGAGAATATTGCCACTCTCTCTCCAATAGCGCTTTCAACCCATGTGATTTGAAAAGACGTAAGGAATTGGCAATAAGGCTTCAAAAATGACTAGTGGATGCATTCTGATGCAATTTGAAGCCTTGTAATGAAGGCAGAAATACCAGAGGAACAGCTGTTCATGGCTCTTCCCAGCAGCAGTAGAACAGTTTCTCCACTCTCTCGCTGTACACAAGGCTCTGCAGAGGCCAATGCCAAAACTTTGCTGAGGGTTTTTGTAGCAGTGGCCTTGAAGAACGAAGTAAAACATCTCTTCTTTTTCTGCTCAGTGCAGCTCAGAGAAGCAAAGGGAGGCAAAGCAATAGATCTTCAGAGAAACACAGATTTGATGATACTCAACGTCTTTTCTAATATAGGATTCTTCTTGAGTGTTAACCACATGTTTTATGGCCAGAAACTGCTGAGGACTGCCCAAAACCAGAAGGCAACCAAACCATGCTCCCGATCTGAAATGTCTTTATTTAAGCTTCTAACATAGAATTCTCTCATGAAGTTGACTCATTTTTCAGTCTTTAGAGCTCATTTGTGAGTTAGAGGCAAATCTCATTGAACTTGAATGTTTAAAGAATCCTCTAGGATCCCCTAAACTTACTTTCTCAGGAAGCAATGGTTTCTGAATGCATATGTGACTGAGTTTACATGTGTAAACACTGTATTAGTAAATTAGGTCAAAGTACAATTTTGTAGGAGTGGAATACACAAGAAGAGGAAGAGACCTGATGTGCACCCCTTGGAACAGTTCATCTTCTCTCTGAGAGCAAAATGTCTCACACTTATCTGCTCCATTGCTTCAGATTCTTGTTTACTGTAGTGAGTTCAATCCTTGCTGACTCTCAGAGCCTGGAGGCCTGTTCACCACCTTCTTTATGGTCTGGGTGACATGTGACAGCCAACAATATCAGTGCTGCTAGTGTAGGGGACAGAGCACAGGCTGTTGGGCATGCTGAAGTCTGTAAAGACATATGTGACATAGCCTGAGCCTCACTGATGTGCAGTCTGCTAGAAAATGCTGCAAGTCCTTCTCTGAGCTTGGTAAAACAGTTTCAACTTTGGCATGGACTTTGAAATGGTAGCATAACTCCTAAACCTACACTGTTCCTCCTAGCAATTGAATGTCCGTGCAGCTATATACCTGAATTAATTCATGCAGAGAAGTATTTTATTTTCTTTAGTAAAATGGCATATTTTTCCTTACAAGTGAAATGAGGCAGAGGGAATCAGTTCCATGTGTGTTGTGCACAACTCATTAAGCAATTCACCTGCATGTCCACAACTCACAAACTTCCACTTCCCCTTTTAAGATGCTGAGAACATTTTGAGTGAGTTAACAAAAATAGTAGGCAATTGTTTCAGTGTCAGTGCTGGATTTTTGTCCCGAGGTGGATAAAAGATTCGTATTATTTGTGAGTTTGCAATTTTAGCATTTTGCCCTTAATCTCTTTTCTTCTCTTATGTATTCTGCTTTTGAAACACTAATAGTCATAGGATGAGGAGATTTGGGTTTCTTAATGTTATGAAAAATAATTGGGAAATTGTTTTCTAAGAGTAAATGTATTGTATTTATTTTCATGGAACGCATTTCATGGATAGGAATTCAAGCATATGATTAGGCATTTGCATGAAGCTACACACCAGGTACAATGACCTAGAAATTCTTCTTTAAATTGAACCCATTTTTAACAATGTCTCTGTTCTTTATTATAAGAAATCACAATACTTTAGACTCAATTAGAAAAAATCAGTTGCAGTTCATGTAGCTGCCCCAGCCCCAAAGGTGGTTTCTAATGGCAGTTAGGAATAAGATGTAGTTTCTTGAGGAATTATGTTCTCAAGTACAGTAGTGTTTCCCTTTGGTATCCTTCAGCAGTTTCCAGTAAAAATACAATGCAGAAGTATCTGGGAATCATTACAGATTCACTTGAGTTCTATTTTTGTTCAAAAACATGTTTTGCTTTCATATCTTTTTCCTGAACTCATTTTTAATTTATAGAACTTCTTAAATTAACATACTCATTTTTATTTTATGCTGGTGTGTCTTGAGTAAGTGAACATGTTCACCATACTGTATTACTACAGTCAGATGAAACTGTTGCTTGCTAAGATAAAAGTATCAAATCCAGTCACAGAGAGGTCCCAGTACCTATTATTTGTTCTTATATTTTCACTTTCTTCTTTAAGTTCTTTAAATACCATAACTTAAAAAGCAGCATTTACCAAACCAGCCAGCCTGTTCCACGAGAAACATATAAATGCTGTCACCTGAAAAGCGCAATCCATGTAGGAATCAATTTGCTGCAAGTCCCCAGAGTTCTCTGTAAAGTGCCTGTGTGGTGCTGCTGAGCCTTGACTTGTGTGGCTAAACCTGCAGTAGCCCCAGGGGAACCCATGGGCTGTGCCGTGGGGGTCCTGGCACTTTGCACGGAGGGGGCTGTAGAAAGCAGATCACACAGCCTGCATTTGCAGTGGCATAATGTGTCCTGATACGTACATGATGATGGCAATAATATCATTATTTTATTTGTGACAGGTTTTATTATGCTCAATTTTTGTAGCTTTCGTGAATTTGCTCTGAGGTTTTAAGGCTATGCTTAGATATTGCAGCTATAAGCAGTCACAAGTTATTTACTTGCAAGGGGAAGGATGAAAATTGCGGAGCACAGCTGTGCTGTAAAATCATGAATCATGGCAATTAGGGCAGATAAGAAGATTTCTGAAAGTGTGATGTGTAAACAAGTCTTGCAACAAGAACGGCCTTGAAGACCGAGGGTGTCCCACACTTGTTTTTGTGCATGTAGTCGAGGCATTAGGATATTTTCTGTGCTTAAGCTTTGACATTCTAAAGGCAGCAGTGCAGGTACAGTGCTCACCTTGCTGCAAGGTGCAGTTTGTGACTGGGTGCGTTGCAATGCAGGCAAGCTCGAGCTCAGCTGCCTCCTGCTGAATGGCATGGATAATGTATGAGAGCTGCTTTTTCTAAGGAAAAGGGTACAAAGAACGTGTCTGTCCTCTTCTCTGAACTAGGCTGTCTTGTCTTGGGTTATTGTGATGTATAAAATTAGCCTAGTTGTGTGCTTTTAGAACATTTAAGTTAGAGCTCTCCCGTCGTGGAGCTCTGCGCTCTTGCATAGGGTGTTCCTGTTGTAGTGCATGGAGACTCCAGCAGAGATCAAAGGCCTGGTTTGCCCAGCATCAGCATGAGGGAGCTGTACAAGTACATCCTCATAGGCAGTTGTTACCCTGAAGCTGGTAGCCTAAATCAACCAGGCAGAAAAGAAAGGCGAGGAAAATAAATCTCACTTAAGTTTTACCAGCGAGGGAAATTGAGACCTGTGGAAGTTGCAGTGAATTGGCTTAAATGGAAATGGGACAAGGCTCAAGGGAGATGAGCTGCAGAGCAGGGAGTGAAACCTAGTTGTCTTGTGCTTTGCATTGTGCCAAAGGTGGATTTAAGTAAGGGACTGAAGGGGCTCTGCCACCTCTTGCACGGTGCCTTTCGGGCCCTATGACAGTAAGAGGCTGCACCAACTGTCCTGAAGTACTGCCACCCTCTGCCACCTTTGTGGTATCAGCAGCCAGATCGAGACTAAAACTCATTTTCCAACAGGCCAATGGGTTTCTGGTAGCAACGATCATTTGCAGGTTTCTGGCAGTGACAATCATTTACAAACCATCTGTGCCAGATTTGGATCACAGCCAGAAAGTGGATATGAAATGTTATGTCTCGTCTTGCACTTCCCTGGGTTGGACAGTTTTGATTCTTATGTCTGAGGGTTTTTGGACGTTCCTTAAAGTGGCATCCATTTAGACATGCAAGCAGCAGCTTTTCTGGGAGGTGGTATTTTTTTATTTTAGTAACTAGAAATTGCCATTATAGAGAGCTGGATTCTTTTCACACTTCCTCCTCATTTCTCTTCCCCTCACACTAATGACTTATTTTCTAATTCATGCTTTTCTGTTCTTTCTCCTATGAACATTTGCCATTTTGCCATCTTGCTCTTCTTGCATCTTTTTCTTTTTTTCTTCTCTTTCCCACTTTGAGATTATTCACAAAAATAGAATTCTGTCTTGCCAGCTATATGGTGTCTGCAGAAGACACCCTTCTCTGTAAACGTTTGCTTTTTAATTTCTATTTTATTGTTTGTAGCTTTTAAATAAATCTATACCAACTTCCCATTGTATTACTTAAGTAGTTAGTACATTTGCAATTTTTTAAAGGTGAAATTATTTTATTATTGAGAATTAATTTCAGTATTTGCAGCAGTTTCTTCAAAGATTATTGCTTTAAGCATGGATGTTTAATCGGTGTTTATTTTATATCTCACTTACTGCTGAAGGGTTTGTT
>JAYRBT010000177.1:11557455-11660862 GCA_036023395.1 Myiotriccus ornatus | reverse complement strand
CAGATATAGTGATTAAGAAATACTATATTAATATCTAGAAAAACTGGGCCATCATATCAGTACAAAAAAATCATGACATTACTAGAAGTTTGAGGCGTCCTGGAAGATGCCTTTTAAATAGTGGCTGTTTCAAAGAATGATATAGTATAGTATTCTGGCAGTATTGGTGCAGGTTGAAAAATTCTTAATTACCTCCTTGGGGCTTGAGTATCATTCTCAGTTTTTAAAGATCAAGAAAAACCATCACAGGAGAAATTTAAATGAAAGTAAAACTTCTTCCTGCCTGCCTTCCTTCCTTCCTGCCTTTTTTCCTTCTCTCCTTCCCTCCCTTTTTTTTGTTCCTGTTATGATTCTTGGGCATGTTCTGTTATTTATTAATTTAATACTATATGCTTGAGGCTTTTCAAGATAGAGGTTGTTCTGAGTAGTATTTGAAGGAAAAATATTTCCAGTGCTACGCACCTTGTGACAGAGTGGTTTCCAGATTATTCTGCTGGAAAAAATGTGAAAATATGTTTGCATAACCTGAAAAGTGGGATATGCAAGTTCAGGTGTTCAAGGCTCTGCCCTGATGTTTCATTCCTTTGGAGGGTATTTCTCACACCTGAGATGAGTGCCTGGATTTTCAGGTTATTTGTTGGTGTCGACTGGGTCTGTCCCCTCACCTCCCCTCCCCCTTCTGAAACTCTGGAGGTTACTGAGTTTACAAGATTTGGATTTGATAAATTGGCATTCTCTTACAAAGACTCCTGGCAAAAGAATGCAGTGAACTCTAGACTTGGAAGAAAAGATTTTAGGGCTTATAAAATTAATTTTACTTACAATAAATTGTAGTTTCTAAAAGATGTAGTTTCGTTGATGTGGTGCCACATAATATAAGCCACAACCAAAATTGAAGGAGACAGTAAGGCAACTAGGAGCTCATTGGAAATGACTATCCAGTTGCTGTATTTTCAGCTTATTGCTTGTTGCATTCCATTAAAATATAAAGATTTGGAAACAGAAGTTTCAAAACCATGTGCAGAATAGATGTATTTTATCCTTAGGCTGGTATAGGCCTTTCAAAGGCTGGAGTGCAGTACTACACAGGGAACCTTGAAGACTCTCTGGCTGGCTTTTCGAGAGTGCTCAGAATCTGTTGAAAATACTTAATGTGGTGGAGAGAGAAGGGAGGAAAATGACTATTGTGCTGCTTAGTCAAAATGACAAACAGCATATAACACATTGCAGTTTTTATGTGTTCTTTGGCAAGAACAGCTCATTCTCATCTGAAAAGGCTTATTCTGAATAAAAACCTAAGATACATTAGAGGCATAGATGTTTTCACTGCATTGCATGGTGAACTGTAAATACGCCCAGTTGACATTGTGAAGCATCCTCAAAGTAAACTCTCTGTGCGCTGAGGTGAAAATTCAGCCCAAAGGGTTTTAATTTACAGCCAGCTCTGCAATATTGCATTTGCTGTGGACTTGGATTAACAATGCCAAACGTGACTGCATAGTGTAATAAAAATTAAATTGAAAAATGGTGTACTGAATGATTTTGTTTTTCAGTTTGTATTCAATGACATCTATCTTACTGTTTTCAGGAAATGGCTGTGACATTGTTTCTGTATTTTTTATTTTCATGTCATTTGAATAGGTCTATAACTAACAATGACTGAGTCATTGCTAATAATTCCCTAAGTTATTTACTTTGTGAAGTGGAAGACATTTGTTTTCCTTTTACATCACTAAATGCCTGCTTCTGTATCCTAATGATACTCAATACTTAAAGAAACTCTTCATCTTGTTTATGTGATTCTTTCCCTTTTTGTGAGTCCTCTGTATGTGGAAGTTTGATCTGCAGTGCTGTCAAATGGCTGATGTTGATTTTGGGGAGAGTAGTGCTGCTGGGAGAGTGCCTGGACATAATGTGGGTTGTGCTAAATTTGTCAGTAAGTCAGTGGCAGTATTTCCTTACAATCTTTCAGCTCTTCTTAAATTGAATCTTCTAATAATCATATAGCAGATAAATATTTGAGCAGGATTTCAGGTCTGTGCTGCCATCCAAGAACTATCATCAGGAGTCTTTAGAAGGTAGGTTTCAATGTTGAAGCAAAGATCCTTCTGTCAGCAGGTGGGAAGAGGGGAGAGCAGACGTTTTCCCTGGAGAGCAGCGTGGTTTGCTGGCACGTGCAGTCAGCGGTGTGGGTGAGCAGTCCCTGGTCACTGCTGAGGTCACAGCTGTGAGGTGACAGTCCAGAGGGGCACACTGTGCCCCCCAGTTTGACACACTTAAAGATGAGAGCACGTGCACTGGTAGTGTGGAACACCACCCCAGAATGATAAACACTTTTGAAGGGTCACGTGTAGGAATCTCATGCTGACTTACAAATTTCTAGCTTGCTTGTGCCAGCCAGCTTTCCTTCCATAATTCTTCTGCTGAACTCCTCATCCTGTTCCAGTTTTGCTAGGTCGTGAATGAGCAAGAAAATGGAGCCATCTGAGTCTGACAGAATGGATCTGAGTGATATTCAGTGGATGCTCCTTCGGGCTGAAATGGCTCACCTTGTATCCTACAATAAACACAAACTCATGGGTTGTGCATTGAAGTATTAGAGCAATGTGCAAATAACAGTGATCATATACTACATCAATTACACATTTTGTGCAGTGGGCAATTAGTGTTCCATAAAGAAATTAGATGATACTCAGTCATATGTATTTGTCAGAGAGGAGTAGAAAACATCTGCTGCCGTATGAGTGTTGATTAGACCCAAAGGGGGATCTTAGTTTCATTCTTTTTTAATGGTCCAATAGCTAAAATGATTCTTTCTCCATTACTTAAATGCATTTGGAAATAGCTCCCCACAGTGCCAGAAGTGGTTTAATTACATCTGATATGGTTAAAAGAGGTCTCCAGCTTTGTCAGATACAGCTTCCTCTATCTGAGAGTACGTGTGCTCGCTGATTACTCCTGCTGTCATCTCCTTTGCCTGGTGCACACCTGGTGATTTCACAGTGAGGCTGTGGCTCAAGAGCTCAGTGTGACACCTCCCTCAGGGGGCTGGATGCACCTTGGCATTGTGCTGCAGTGCACTGCCAGTCTTGTATCTCACCCTCTCTTGTCCTGCTTGGTGTGGAGCCCTGGGAGATATTGCAAAGGCAGAAGCATGTTGCCCTTGTGTTACGGATGGGAACACTGAACATACAGCAGCAGTGTGGCTTTTCCAGAATAAAAACTCAGTAGCAAGATTGAGGAAGGAATTATCTTTCCTTTATCTTCCACTTCTACCCTTCTTTCCTCTAAAAAAGATTATCTTATTTCTTTTGCATTGCTGTTTGTCTGTTTAGAAGAAATCCACATTGGGATAATGAGAACTATGCATATGTAGGCAAGAAAAAAATGAACTCGCTGTACTTTCTTCACAATGTGTTGGAGTTGGAAGGAATTTTCTTGACATACCTGTAAGAAGTCGTCCAGGATCAGTACAGCTTTAGAAACCAGAATAGCTGTTGTTCAAAATGCTCCCTGTGTGGATTCTCATTGCTCTAATAATTATATTATTAAGCCTGAATAGTTCCTTTCCACAGAGAGGCTATTTAAGGTCTTTGCCTCTACCCAGCCACCACCTTCATCTGTTGGATTTAGAAAGATTTACCTGTCTTTAATTTTAATTGAAATTAATCAACTGAAGAAATTATAGACATATCTTCCTTATGTAACCAGGCAGAACACCCTCATTTTATGGATACCAAATTGTCAGTGAAGGAATTTGATGTTTGAATGCTCTGGTCAAATTTTATTACAGAAGGCTCGTAGAAATGAAAATTCTCCATGAAACTTCCGGAGATGCACTTGTTCCCTGCTTTCTGCAAAATGTAACATTAGCATACATGTTTCATGAGAGACAGATAACTTAAATACTTCTCTGGCAAAGACCCATATTTTTTTGAATTTGAAACAAATGGTATGATTTACATGCATGCTTCCTGTTTTAGGCAATCAGCAACCAGTCTGAAAATCACATATTTCTGTTCACATTTTACCCATATTTTAATTGAAAATGTTTCATGGGAGAAAAGCAGGCTTACAAGTGTGTCCACAGACAATGCTGTATGTGGTGCTTCAGTCCCCAGTGGAGATTGCTTTTGCTAAAATCGTTGCTAACAGGCATTCTAGCAGGTGAAGTGGAATAATTAAAATGGCAACTTCAGCCACATATTAAAAAAATATGAAAAGGATGGTGAAAGCCCTTTCCCGTAATGGTTTGTTACGGATGTCACAGCACCTGAACAGCTCTTTGTTCGATAAAAATGCTTTACATCTTATTCTCCCAGCCTTCGCTTTGTGAGTTAAACACCAGACAGCTTCCTGGCAAACAGATTTGTATGTTTTGATGTGATTTTTCGTATCCACAAAAGGTGTTAATAAACTTTTCGGTGGGGTTCTGTCAACACAATCTTTCTTTAGCAGTTAATCTGATCTACTTCGGCTGTGGTCTCTTTAGTTACATTTTTAAATGACACGTGGGAGCAAATTAGATTAAGCTTGTTTTCTTTGTTGAAAAATGGAAGGCACAAAATCCAAGACCTGTAGTATCTTGAATTACCTCAGGACCTGTTTCTGTCATGCTTAAGCAAATCTGCTATAAGAGTGTGGCTGCATCAGTGGTATCTCTCTTAACCAGCACTGGCTTTGAAATTAGAAGTGGTTTAAAACACACTTTTTTATTTTATTATCAAAATGTTCGGGATGGGAAACGATTTGCTCTTTTTCTGAATAGCTGGACAGTAACATTTGCTAAATTCTAGCTTTTGGTTATCCTTTTTCTCTTGAAGCTTTTTTGTTAAGTTGTAACCACCTAGGAAACAGTAGTTGTCACAATGTAATTGAATATTGGGGAGTGCTTTAAGCTCCGCAGGTTGAATGCACAGATTGAAATTCTATGTGAGACTCATCTTCCTTTAAAAAACAAAAGGAATAAAACAAAAAAAACAAAACCACACAAACCCAGTGATACCAAATCTTCTGTACATCTGAATTATGTTTTAAAAAGCAGACTATCTATTCTATGCAGTAACTAGATTTTTCCTATGTTATTTCTGTCAATAAACTTATCCCTGTCTTTCTGTGAGTTCATAATATGCCTGAATCTTAGAGAAAAGAGAAGAAAAAGACAAGGGAAACAGTTTTTGTCTTAACTGGTAAATGAACTGCAGTGTCCTCAGTATCTGTTTCTAGCATGAAAACAGCCACTAAAATCGCAGATTTTGCTGTCCATTTTGTTTCTAGGAACTGACAAACGTACAATTTGCAATCCTATATAATTATAATCTGATTCTAAAGAACTGTAATTTCTACCAATATCTAGAAATATATCATTTGAGCATAAATTCTCAGTACACAATGTGCAGGGATTAGTTGCACAACCTTAATGAGAATCACACTGCTTAATTCCTTGGATAATATGCTGATATTGTGTCCTTTATGAATTTTGAGAGGTCAAATGTACTGAAAATCTGTAGCAGTATATGAATGGCAGAGGATGCTCATGGCTTTGTATGAGAGCTGTCCTTCGGTTTATAAAACCTGGTACCCTATTTGCTTAGACATTGGCACATGGTGAAAAAGAAAAAGCTTAACTCAAATAAGAACAGTTTAGAAAAAGAGTAGATGGGGTAAATGATGAGATCTTTTTTTCATCTAATGCCTTTGGATTTTTGTTACAGTCACAGATGACAGCTGCTTGCCATTTTATGAAAAACAGATACTTAGAGTTGACACACCTTTTTAAAAAATCTAATTGTCTTATGCATGCTTTACTTTAAAGACAAGGTTGCTCTTTTTGCATGCAAAATATTTGTGGAAATCCTAGGAGTTTTCAAAACAATCATGAAAATCATCTTGTTGCTTTGTTGGTTTTTTGTTTGGTTTTGGTTTTGGTTTTTGGTTTTCTGGTTTTGTTTTTTTTGTTTGTTTTTGTTTTTTTTTTATTTTTTATTCCTCTGTTGTTACTGTTGGATGGAACTGGTGAATATTTGACAAGCAGTTTAGAAAACAAAGAGAAAAATGATTTTTTTTTTAATCAACCTTTTATTTTGATGTTCACCATTTCACATGCTATAAGCTTTTACTGTGCAAGTACTTAGCCTTTTGAGCAGGCCTAGATGGCAATATTTATGCCCAGCAATAATAAGTTATATTAGTCAGTTCAGGATCAGAACCGTAAAAATTAGGTGGTGTACATATATCAAACCCTATTTTCATTCTTCTTCAAATATAGTGAAAATTATGTTCTAGAGTCTCAAATGTCTTGCCTGGGGGACTGATTTTGGCTCTCAGACAGTACCACTCGGGCTATTTATGTGATGATGTTTTGAAGCCCAGAACAGTAATTTGAAAAAGACAGTTGCAGTTAGAAATAGGAATTAGTTGGGTCATGAACATTAGCTCTGAATTTTTCAGTAATTTAATAACTGTGTCAGCTATAAGCTGTACACTGCAGAGGAGATTTTCAGTTGGAAATCCAAAGCTTTTTGGAGACACCAATTCCTCTGAAACTGTGAGTCTGTGTGCTGTTTGGCTTCTTGGCCACAGCCTTTCCCACAATTCTCATTTCTTGCTGGCAGCACACATTCTTTCATGTCTTCCACGTCTTGTAGAGCAAAATTTTATGTTAGGAAAGGAAGAATTGCTATATGAATTAACTGCCCAATGCTGAAGGAATCCAGGATTTGTGTCATACCAGTAAATGACAATAATTTTCTAGACTGTATTAAACAAAAAGTAGTAGCCTTCCAGATTTTCTCTCCTGGGTTATTTTTTTTAATATGTATACATATATCTATGTGTATATACTGAAATTTTTTGAAATAATGTCTTGTCAGGTTGTGTGTTGAGACGTCAAGCTGGATGGAGCAGATAATGTTTTACTTTTCTCAAGTTATCACACTTTTTACTCATTAAATGCTTTTTCATAGTATGCCTTTTATATATCACTGTAACAAGGCATTTCGCCTCTTTGTAGTGCCACACAATGTACTATAAAGTGTTGGGAGAGTAATCCAGAGTAATTATTAGACCAAATAATAATTTCGTTGGAGGCAGTTTGAGAGAACCAGATGAAGAGAACTTGTTAATTTTAATCAGTTAGGGATTGTATTGCCTGAGTATTTTGGATGTCTTATTTGCTGAAATATTGATAGCATATACTGTACCTGGAACAACGCTGGAGCAAATCCTGATGTGTGCCTTCCTGCCTGTGTTTTATATGCCCTACTTTCTGCAGTTTCTGGTACTGCCCTTGTGAGCTGAGCATGTCAAATGCTGCATTTGCCGTGAGATTCTAATTGAAGATTTGATTAAAAACTTTTGGCTTAACATATTAGCTTGATAGTTGATTTGAACTTAAAACTTTAGATTCCAGGTGGATTTGTGTGTTCATGATTCATATCAAGGCAGATAATTCTAGCTACTGGAATCTTTCTTGCATCAAGAAACAGTGTCACAACCCTGGAAGCTAATTTTTTTGTGGGAGGAAGTATCAGAAATGGGGCCAAAAATCACAGGGAAGATTTCCATTAACTATTGTAGTTTTCTCACTGTACAGGTCTTGTTTTGGATTATATTTTGTGAACAGTTTTGATGATGGAAGTAGGAGATTCAAACAGCTAGAATCTTTAATTTGTGTGGCACAAGAGCTGACACTTGTTTGTACTGTCTAATACCACTTCTTCCAGTACACTTACTTAGGCAAAAAGTAAATGATTGCAAAATGTAACAAAAATGTTCCCAGGGTAGTCAAGAAGTCTGGTCAAGACTCTGATGATTCATAAATGAACATGGAACTAAAATTATTGCAGTAACAAATATCTGACCTGTTTTAAATTTGATGAATTTATTTGTAATATTTAAAGCTGATATGCTAAACCAGGTATTTAAATTCAAGTTGGTGAGCATGGTTAATTTTTATGAAAAGCAAAGGTGATTAAATTTTGTGCAGTGTACATATCTCAGTATGCAACAAGAAGAGGTACGTTGCATAACAGTGTTGAGACCATTATTTGATGTGACACTTCAAGTATTTCTAAATGTAGGGAATGCATTTTACTGTTGAAAGGACTATATTTTCTTCAACTTGAAACAGAAAAAAGAATGCCAGCATATCTGGTGTTAAATAAAGTAGAAGTATGGGTTTGATGGAGACAAGTTCGGTTTGTTCCTAAATGTGTCAAAAAGTAGCACATATTCCTTTTCCTAATACAACCTATGATATGTGATTCTATAGACTATTACTGCATGTTTAGCTTTTCCCCTTCTGCTTATTTTACCTCTACAATTATTTTTACTAGAGAAAGTCAGAAGCTGATACAGGCTGAAGTTTGCCTGTGGTAGTTCAGCTTCCTTGACTGGGAGTTACACGCAGATGTGGAGAAAACCATTCAGTGTAACAAAAAGAAAGAAAAGCTGCTATGCCTTATAATAATGCATGCTTTTTCTCCTCCACTCTTAGAGAACAGAGATAATTTTACCAGCTGTGTGTTAGAGCTGTTGCACTTTGCTTGCCAGTAGTCTGACTTCTGCTGCCTCCCTTGCAATGCTACCTTCTTCCAATACAGTGCCTGGACTTAATAGCATCTTTGACAGGGAGTTATTTGTCAGAGAGAGGTGAAAGGTATATCATAGAACCATAGAATGGTTTGTGTTGGAAGGGACCTTCAAAAGACGAACTAGAAAATAGGCTAGAAAATAGGTTTTCAATGTAATGAAGGTGTTGCATGAATCTTGCTTTGGTATGATTTTGGGCACTTCTGTAGCAGAGGACAGTGCCACTAAAGAAATCCTGAGCAGTTCAAGGATACTAACCTATTTTACACAAAGATAAAGAAATTAACTCTCCCTAAAAGCTTATTATAACCTAATGAAACAAGGTGCGCTAAACCTTTCACGTGGTATTTAAGATTTCTTTGGAGGAAGACTCAACTCCACTGCTCTTCCCTTTTACAGTGAATACAAAGCCCTTCTGTCTTTCTTTGGGTGAAGTATATATCAGTTTGTAAATTCCCCTTAAAGGAGCAAGGTCTGGTCCCCTAGGCTTCTCTAGGTCAATTTGTTTTCTTGCAGCCTTAAGCAACTGAAGGGGCCACCATATTTGCCTTTGCTGTAAACTCCCAAAAGGAGGACTGCCTTAGGTAGAGGGACCAGCTTTATATAACAATCCTTAATACTTGTTATGAGTGAAGCTTCCGTGTTGGTTTTCTGCCACTGCTTCTCAGTAGCTGTTTGCTTCACAGCTGCACAAAACTCTCTGACCATGGTGTAAAGGTTCCCTGATACTTCCTAGGTCTTGAGAGTGGATTTCATTTACCCACGTTTGGTTGCACCCAGAAGCAAAGGAAAGAGATTAGCTTAGTTTTGAAATGGACAATGCTCTTCATGTTGTTTACTCATGAGATCATGTTTTCAGAGGAAACTGATAAATTAAAAAAGATTAAATATGTAAGTTGTTTTGAAAATATCTTTAAATACTGTAGACATCAGTCTACCAGACATCAGTCTACCAGGATTGAAAACTTCTGTCTCATTTACAAAAAAAGGAGGGAGGGGGGGAAGTCAACATCCCAACCTTATTATTACTATGTTTTCTAAGATTGTGTTAATACCTGGAGGACTGAATCTGAAAGAGTCTCTTTTTGTGCAGGCACAATGTATGCACATTCTGAAAACAACTCTTTGTCTTCAGGAGTTTATAATTAAAAATCCCACCCTGGAGGGATTTATACATAGGCATCTTTTTATGCAGTGTGAAATTAGTGGGAACATTTTCCTGAAGTTGAATTCATGGGTTTGGGGATTCAGGGCCCAGGTATGAAGATCAGAGTGTATGGAATACCTCATCTGCATAGAGTGCTGGTAGAAATAATGACTTAATTTTCATTATTGAGTACAAAATCGAGGCCAAATGGTGTTTGTTACTCTTGCCAGCCATCAGCATCTTCCCAGTCTTGAAATTCATGTCATGTAGTTAGGCACCAGGATCTGACAAACTCATTTTCCACTGAAAATGCTGTCCAGGATTGTCAGAATTTGCTACTTGTAGTACAGAGAATGAGCTCAAACCAAAATGAAAAATCTGCTTTTCTCAATTCCAGCAAAGAGTACTAAGTTGGATTATGAAGGTAGTATGTGTGGGGGGAAAAAGTGACAAAATATTTTGTTTCACAGTTAGTATTTATCATGAAATGACACATCTTCCCTTAGAAACTCTTCCATAGAAACTGTAAAACCACCTGTAGAAAAGGGAGCTTGACTGTTTCAATTCACTAACACCTCCATCAGAGTTACAATTCTTACTGTATTTTTCTTCAGTTTTGATTATTAAAGCAGCTAAGGGAAACTAGATACTCTTTTGCCTTCACATTCTGAATAAATTGATAGCTTAACTTTATTATTCCTTTAAAAGTCCAGTAAATTCAACTCTATCCTTTTCCTGTTCTGTCCTAAACACATAGGTAGGCGGTGGGATCTATTAATTCTTTGCTGCATTACGGAATTACCTCATAAATAACCCATTTCAGCAGCAGCATATTTGATATACATATTTGTGCCTGTGTTTGCATGCAGGGAGAAGCCTCACTGAACACCTGCAGCATTGACCCTATCGTTGGGATCAGTGTTTTGTTTGTTAAACACTTCACAATTACAATTACTATTATTTTAAAGGCCAACATTGTTTCTAGGTTAATTACTGTACCTGTAAGGCTTCATTCTTGCTTCACAAAGGTGTTTCCAAGAGGAGATAAAACTTGTTTGTTAATCTCATTTTGCAGGTGTCTTGAAAGGTTGCACTGTTTGATGTGAAATAGGTCCAGTATGCTGCCAGCTGGACAAAAACATGTTTCATAGAGCAGGTATAGGAGAGGGAGGGCAAGGAGCCAGCAGTCATCTTATGCAGATTTTCTCTTCATTGTAATGGCTCACAGTGTTTTCCATGTCAGAAATGCAGAGGTGTGTTCTAGGTGACAACTTTTGCCAGTGCAGCAATAGAGTTGAGAGAATCCTTGTGGTCCAGGTGGAGAACTCCTGTTCTGCAGTGTATGTATGTGTAAATGCAGTCTCCTTATCCAGACAATACTTTTCCCTAGTTTCTGCTCATCTAATTTATTGTTTGTTGTGGTTGGATGCTTTGTACATTAATGGGTTGAGTTTGTTTGTGCATATACTTTACCGTGTTAATGACTGAGATTGGCTGAATTTTGGTACTGAGAGGTAAATCTGGCTGCAAGGGCTGGATCTTTCCTGTGGCTGGCAGCGATGTGTTTTCGATAAAGGCACTTCCTGAAAGTCATGCCATTTGTCATCTGGATCCATCTGCATTGCAGGTAGTGTATCTCCAGGTCATGGTCGCTTTTTTTCCTTCCCGATTTGCTCCTATTCAGGCACTTCTCATCAAACTACTTTAAATAAAATTTTAGCATATGTCACCCAAAGGCTATAGTGTCGTTCTGCTCCATCATTCATATTTATTGAATTCCCCTCTCTCTTTTGGGACATAGATTCTTTTTCTGACATTGTAATCAGAATTTGTGTGTGTTGAGGGAGGGCAAGAAATATCCCAGCCATCCACTCTTCCTTTAGGTGTTATTTTCATTACCTGCAATTTACTGCCGTATGCTATCTTATTCAGTTCTGGGTGATTGCAGAGAAGGAATCTTTACAAATATTAGTTCACCTGATCTTTCCAGGGCAGTAGTGGCAGCCCTGTAGTTCAGTTATTTAAAATGTGCAATGTGCTTTAGGGAATAGTTTTGCTTTTCATCTGAGTAAATCTTTTCCTGGCTTCTTACCATTCTCACTGAAAGCTGTCAGACTAGACATTTTAGATGCTAAGCTGTAGTTTCTTTTTCACAATGACTACAGTTTTGTTCTAATTTAACTCAAAGCTGTATCTCATTACTGCAAAGCATATCTGAAGTATCTGCAGAACTCCTGTTGTTCTCTTCAGCACTGAGAGTTTCTTGGGCTATTTGCTTTTGGTCAGTGTCTGCTTGTGTATATCCTGTAATACACACATCTTACAATATATTTTTACCTGACTCTGGTGTTTTTTAAAAACTTGGTCTAAGGGAAATGTTTAGAAGACTTGATTTCTACGGTTTCTATTGGTTTCATATACCTAAAATCATAACAATTTGAGATCTAGTTTGAAGTACTCTTAATTAAAACCGAACAAAAATTCTGTTATAGAATCATAGAATGGTTTGGGTTGGAAGGGTTCTTAAAGAGTTCTAGCTTCCCTCCCTTGGAAATGGATATCTTCCACTAGACCAGGTTGCTCAAAATCCCATCCAGCCTGCCCTTGAATACTTCGAGGGGTGGGGCATCTGCAACTTCTCTGGGCTACCTGTTCCGGCACCTTACCACCTGCACAAGGAAGAGTTTCTTCATAATATCTAATCTAAACCTGCCCTCTTTCAGTTTGGAGCCATTCCTCATTGTCCTGCCCATGTAAAAATTCCCACTCTAGCTTTCCTGTAGGCCCCCTTTAGGTAATGAGAGGTGCTATAAGGTCTGCCCTGAACCTTCTCTTCAGACTGAAGAACTCCAACGCTCTCAGCCTTTCCTTACAGGAGAGGTGCTCCAGCCCTCTGATCATCTTCTTGGCCTTCGTCTGGACTTTCTTGAACAGGTCCACAACCTTCTTATGTTGGAGACATGTGTTCTTATGTCCCAGGCCTCGACACAGTACTCCAGGTGGAGTCTTAGGAGTGCTAAGTGGAGTGGGAGAATCACTCCCTTGACCTCCTGTCCGTGCTTCTTTTGTTGCAGCCCAGGACACATTTGGCTTTCTGGACTGAGAGCTCACATTGCCAGGTCACGCTCAGCTTCTTGTCTACCGTCACCCCCACGTTCTTCTCAGGGCTGCTCTCAATCCATTCTCCACCCAGCCTATTATTTGTGCTTGGGATTGCCCCAACTCAGGTGCAATACCTTGCACTTGGCCTTGTTGGATTTTGTGAGGTTTGCACAGCCCCACCTCTCCACCCTGTCAGGGTCCCTCTGGATGTCATCCCTTCCTTCCCTCCAGTGTGTCGACTGCACCCCACAGCTTCATGTTACCTGCAAACCTATTGAGGGTGCTCTCAATCCCACTGCCCATATCGCCAGCAAAGAAGTTAAAGGGTGTTGGTGCCAGTACTGATCCCTGGGAACACCACTCCTCACTGATCTCCACTTGGACATTGAACAGTTCACCACAGCTCTTTGAGTGCAATCATCCAGCTGATTCCTTATCTACCAAGTGCTCCATCTGTCAAATCCATATCTCTCCATTTTAGAGATGTTGTGCAGGACTGTGTCAAATGCTTTGCAAAACTTCAGGTAGATGATGTCTGTTTCTCTTCCCTCATCTACCAGTGCTGTAGTCCTGTCATAGCAGGCCGCCAGATTTGCCCTTGTTGGCTGTCACCAGTCATCTGCTTATTTTCCACGTGCCTTAGCACAGTTTCCAGGAGAATCTGCTCCATGATTTTGCCAGGTGGAGAGAGATGAGACTGACTGGACTGTAGTTCCTGCATCTTCCTTATTTCATTTTTAAAAAAGGACATTATGTTTCCCCTTTTCTGGTAAGTGGGAACTTCACGGGACTGCCATGACTTCTCAAATAGGATGGATAATAATGTAGCCACTCCCTCTGCCAGTTCCCTCAGGACCCATGGACTTCAGCTTCCTTAGGTGATCTTGAACCTGATCTTCTCCTACAGCGGAGTGCTTTATTTTCCCAGTCCCCGCCGTTGCATTGCACAACCCAGGTGGTGTGTTTGGAGCACTTGCTGGTGAAGACTGAGTCATAAAAGTCATTGAGTACCTCAGACTTCTTCATGTCCCTGGTAACTGAGTCTTCCATTTCCTTCTGGAGAGGGCCCACATTTTATCTAGTCTTCATTTTATCATTCGTGGAAGCTTGTGTTGTTGCCCTTGACGTCTCTGGCCAGATTTAATTCTATCAGGGCTTTAGCTTTCCTAACCTGATCCCTGACAATTTTGTGGCCCTGCTGAGGATTTGGCTGGAGTTAATCTTAACAATTATCTACACGGAATTAAGGAAAAAAATTATGAATGTGTTGCTGTTGTTACATTTGCTCTCAGTTAATCTGCAGAACTGTTGCCAGACATAATGAGTGTCATAGATCTTAGTGTACAAAGGACATTTAGATAAACCTTACTGAAGCAAATAGGACAAACAACCTTTCAGGAAGGTCTCATTAATTTGCTGATTTTTAAGCTAGTTTACCATCCAGAATTTGAAAAGAAAATAGAGCATTTGGTTCTGTAATTATTTGTGCAACTGCAAATGCAGTCTATGCTATCAGCCATCTGCCCTGCAGGCATTACTTTTAGTGCCATTTGGATCATCCTCACAGTGTGTGATCCCTCTGCATCTTCTTCTGTTTCGTGGCTGACTTGGTGCTGATAATTCTCATAGAAATATCTGTGTTCACATTCCTGTCTTTTCCCCCCTATTCATTTGCTTTATCCTTTTCAGTCTTTTTAAGGGTCTTCGGAACAGCTGCACAGGCAGAGGAGGTGATGCTGTGTTGCTGGACAGGCACGCTTTCATTTATCATGTGAGATTCACAGTGAAACACTTTATTCCTCTGAAGCTTCCCATAAAAAAATGCAGTCTCTGTTTCTGCAGTGTTCCTGGTGTCTGTATGTCATTGGTCAGTTCAGTGGTAACTGGTAGGCAACCAGTAAGGGCAGCTCTTGCCCTCTCTGCCCTGTGAATATGGCATGGGAGAAATTCAAGACCTGCTGTTGCTGCTGTTGGCAGTAGAAAGGCAAACTAAGGTTGAATATCCTTGGGCTGCTCCTCAGTGGCCAGAGTTTTGCTTGCTTAGATGGCCCAGGAAAGGAGTTACTCATTTTACCATAAAGATAGTAGCTGCAGGTTTTACTCTAAATTGGATGGCTGAGGAACTGCTTTGGGGTCAGAAAGCCTTGATGATTCCTAGCATGAGGGGAGCACTTGCAGTCTTCCGGAGTGATTTTTTTCATTTTTAAGTCTTTGATTAGGCTGTGTCTGATATAATGTTTCTCCCAAGTGGTTGCTGGTGAGCTCATCTTATGGCATACATGGGGGAACAGATCTTATTTTATGTGGGGACTTGCAGGTGCTGGCATTTTAGCCGACTTCACTGGTTAGGAATTCATTGAATTTCACTTGTTTGAAGAACCTAACTGTGTCCTATTCCCTCTGGAGCATGACTCCAGCCTGCAGGTCCCTGACCCTTTAATGGGCTTTTACAGTAGCATTTCATCAGTGCTGTGGGAAAGCTCGTTCCTAAGGACTTAACAGTAACATTATCCAGAGCAGTTGGGTTTTATGGAACTACAGAGACTTTATAGAGATTACAGAGAAGTGTAATTGGGTGAATATGACAGATGGTATCCAGTAAGCCAAGTGCTATCTCTTTACAGGAATTTTGTTTCATGTGTTTTTGGAGACTGTAATGTTCAAATGGCACATTACACCCATTCTTGTGCTTTTGAGTCAGTCATGCTCTAAAAGATCCCAGAACCTGTTTCTCTTGACACAGCAACATGCCAAATTTCTTCACAACAGGCATGCATCAGAAAGATCTGAGTGATCTTGAAGATTGGTCTGGTGTATTGTTCTTTCTGTCTGGTTTGATCATCCATTGTTGTTGAATGGCAATTGACGTTATGGCAGAAGCAACTTGAGATGAAAATATCTTCTTTAATTTTCCATTGCTTGTGGTTCAGTGTTCTAAATGGGAGGAACATTTTCTTGTCCAATTCCTCATCTTTTTATAATGGAACTGTTGGTCTAAGGAATTTTCCCTAACTGTGTGCATTCAGTTTGCTTGTGTGAAGGTCCCTGATTTCACATAGAGCATTTGGATTCTGCTGTTAGTAGTGTATTGTCATGAAGTAGCAAAAAGAGAAAATGGAAGTGACACTTCTTAAACAGTTTATGAAAGTAGTGGTAGGATGTGTCTGCTTGTGTGACCAGCTATGCTTATTGGTTGAATTAGTACTGGGTTGCAAATATGTGCTAGGTAAGATTTTGGACCTTTGTCCTGGTAAAAACGTTATTGTCATGGAAAATGTTCCTTTATGAAGCAGTGTCAGGAAGGAACAAAAGCATTGCCTTGCTTGTCAGGCAGAAACAATAGAGCTGCTTTACTGTGTCAGACTTTTTCTTTAAAAAAAATAAACTAAAATAAAATCAAGGACTACATGCATCTTGGACATTCTAATTAAAAACGTCTCTTCTTAATTCTTTTTCTTGCAAAGGCTTACTGAAATGAAAGCATTTGCATGTTCAAAGAGAGAAGGCAAAGTACTTCCTATGAAATGTGTTATTTGAATTAAGGCTTTTCAGATTTTACTTAAATTGAAATCAGTCCATGTGGAATTACAGTAAAATGTAGAAGACGTTGACATGAAGAATCTTCAGCCTTCATCTCAGCAGTAAAATGTGGAACTTCGTGTAATCATGAAGTTTCATCCTTAAAACCTGATAGGTCTTGGGTTTCTCTCTAAATGATTTTTAAGGAATAGAGATTATGAAAAGCTGAGAATACTAAAATTTTTGCATGTATTTTTATCTTCATTATGACATGAAGCAGTATAATAAGCCTGGCTATTTTTGTGTAAATTGAATTTAATGTTGAAACTGTTTCAGTAAAATAGATTTTGTGTCTTAAAAAGGTGGTATAGAAAGTAATACTTTGACAGAAAGGTGAATGTTCATTTAATGTATTTCCTTTTAGAAAACAGGAGGGGGGGGATATTAGAATGAGGTGCTGTATTTAAAATTTGAAAATAATGCTATCTAAATATAATGCTTAAGTCTCTGTGTGCCTTGGTCCAGGCTGCTAATATGAATCTTTACCATACAGAGCTATAGGCTTGACTTCTTAAGTCCAACATCCAGTAAACTCTAATGGAAGGATTGTTCAAGTTCGGTATAGAAGGATGGATGAATTTTCCCTGAATAATTATCTGCAAGGAAATATATACAAGTCAACTGGGTTTGGACTAGACTATTACTGCAGAGCTGAAGTGCTCCTTACAATATTATAAATAGTGTAAAATGACTTTCTGTTTTAAATGGTCAAAGCCATAGCCAAGGTGCCAGGCATGGTACTTGATCCAGTAGGAGTAAAAATGAAAGTTACTGGATTTTCAGGATATTTAGTGTGCTGTGCAGGTTGCTAATATGTATGCATGCTCTTCAATAATTCAATAATCATGAATTATAAAGTTATATTTCGCTATTAAGACTGACAGAGTTTCATGCTGCTCCTGGGTTTTCTAGCATCACATCAAACATGTAGGCAGAATTGTTCTAACAGACTCTCTATGAGATTATTTCCTGCCATCTTTCCTACCGTTTCTAGTCAGGTTTTCATCTATTCTGGGACTTCATTCTGTGACCATCCCAGTTATTTGGACCACAGAGCAGCAAAACTATGGCCACTTCCAAAACTGGGCAGGACAGGCTGGGTCCTCACCATGTGCACCTCTTCCATGGGGGTGAGCAATTGAATTCTGCTTTTTTGAAGGACCAGGAAGGGCAAAGACTGTGCATCTGCTCCTACACTTTTGTGTTTTCCAATGAAAGAAAAGGGTAGGTTTTCTGGATTTCAACTCTTTGGCCCTGGAGCAGCTGACAGAATGTGTGGACTGCCAGATGCTGTGGCAAGATGATCTGCTAAATCTTTCTGCAAGGATTCACTGAAGTGTGAGAAAAAGGGTCAGTGGCGCCTGCACACTTCCATCTCAGATTCTTCTGCAGATGTTTTTCAAGACAGCAAGAGTGAGAGCCTGATGGAATTGCTACGGATACAGAGCTTATATTATTTATTTACTAATTTAGTTATGCATGTATTTAAGCCCTGATGTCTCTTAATGGCATATCTTGGAAGTCACCCAGTCTCAGGAGAATTTTTTCTATTCAAAATCAGGGAATGTGAAATGCTGGCTGCTAATCAGCAATTCCAAGGTCCACTAGTTCTGCAGAAAATATTGACAAAGTACACAGTCTCAAACTGGAGTGCTCTGTTATTATAGCAGAAGAATATATAGGCTAAATTGAATTCTCTTTGTATTTGGAGTTGCATAAGCATTATTTAGGCATCGGAAAAGGACAGAATTACAGCTTTTCAGTGATACTGGCATTGAGTAACTTCTAAAATAGACAGAGTTGGTGGTAATGAGGCCTTTTTAAAATTACACTGTGAAGGATTTGGAAGAGTGGTGTGACTGGCTGGGGGGAGCAAGGCATGCTTGTACAAGTCCAGTAACCTGGAGGGGGGAGAGGATTGTGGAAATAACTATTCTGTTGAACCTCGGTGTCATTGAAGAAAGCTGGAGTTCCATTTTAGTTGCTGGATGTTAAGCTTAAATAATGCAAGGCTTGTCATTAATGCATATTTGCAACAGGATTGTGAAAACTACCTAGAACTTTATAAAATATGAAGTGGGAGAATGAAGGACTGGAAGCTCCAGATGAGCTTGTCATCTGGTTTTCAAAGCACGCTGTTCTTAGCTCAACTTTGATTGCATATATTCGGAGGCTTTAAAAACAGTGTCTTGCAGTAGAAGGGCAGGTGGAGAGGTGTTCTAGCATCACAGCATCCATAATGTTTGGATGGAGTTTCATTCTTTTTTTGACAGTCCTCTGTTGTATCTGATAGTTGCTTTGCAATCGTGGAATGCTGAATCAATGCAAATCGCACCATTCCCCTGATTGGGGTTTCCTGTTGTGTTATTTAAACTGCCATGCCAAGGTTGAGCATAAAGAGAATTGAAGGAGCTGTGCCTGTTTACCTGAACCTGAATTTACCTTGTTATGGCTTCCCAGGGACCCACAGGTAAGGTTTAGAACCACACGAAGAACATATATCCCTGCTCCCTTGTTCCGAGTGTTATGCCAGGATAGTGTATGCATTGCTGCCTCTGCAGTTCTTATGTTCTTTATTAGCATCATTACATGGTTTTGGCTTTCTTTCAAGCATTGTCTGAAATGAGAAGGATTTGTTCAGGCCATTAAGCCTGAAACTTTATACTTGGGCATCTTTTACACAATTGTTTGGCCAAAGATATCCATTAGGGTAGTTTTATTTTCTAGCAGTGCAGCTAATAATTATTGCAGTTGTAGTGAAGCACTCTTGTGAAAACCCGATACTGTATACCATGGAGGAATGTATGTCTTCTTTTTATAACCTTTTCTGTAATTTATCAAATTAAGAGTGCTTGGCGTAAATCAGGACATTTCTGTGGGTGTGAGGTTTTTTTTTTTATTATTTTATTTTTTTTGTGGACTGTGGGTAATGCATTACCTCTACAAGAGACTGAGGTACTTGAACAGCATAGTTTCATTCTGTGGAACATCAGCCTTTTGTAACAAATAACCCAAGTATAAGTTACAAAAGGCTGATGCTACCAGGAATGCTTAAGTACATGTCTCTGATAATGCTGACATTGGAAAGGTGGCATTCTGCATGCCTTTATTAGCTGTCCTATCCAACCCTACTATAATGTTACTGGCTTCTAAAGAGTATATGTTAATACATGGTATTCACATTTTATGAGATTTTCATTGCAATACATTTGGGTTGCATGTAGGTCAGAATCCAGGTTTGTTTCTCCTGGATTTTAATTTTCTTTTTGATTGCTAAGAGGGATTATAAGAGAAGGGACCAACCTTTTGTAAAAATGTATTGTAAGAGAAAATGAACTCTACTTGTAAGAGGCTATTGTTTTCGTTCTATAGCACTATTTTCCTTGTAGATGACATATTACTGTTTAAAAGATTTAATTATCTATGTTCAATGTTTAACCATAGTGTTCTTACAATAGAGACCTTTGTTCTCATGAAAAATAAAGCGTAGTCAGTAGTTTGATAAAATACTTCACAAAAATAGCTTTCTGATTTCAATGCCAGTCTTTAACATCTAATTAATGAAAATGATTGAATGCACAGGAGCTAATCTCCCAACTAGCGACAATTAGCAGAAAGAAATATGGCAGTGAGCAATGCTGTTTATCTTGCCAGCCTCTGAATGCTGAAGTGTGTGGCACTAAGTGTGACTTTTCAGATATTCAGGAATAAATTATGGTTTTCAGTGTGCAAAAGATTAGACAGTTAATTTTCCTAATGTAATTTTAAATACTGCTGAGTTGCTAAGCAGCTCTCTTACACTTCTCATTTTTTCTATGCATTATATGCAAATTTTCAATCAAACCCCATTGCTGTGTAAATTGATGTTTTACATTAGAAGGCAGTGGAGAAGAATCCAAGCTATAGACTGTGGATTTTTTTATTTCTTTTTGAACTGCCTGAATATATATTTTTGTTGAAGTTTGTGTGAGTCGCATTTTTTCAATTTTTCTTGGACTGCATTTAGATCCTCTGGAGTCAACTTTTGCAGGTTAGGGCAGACAAACTTCCATGGAACATAGTGGGAGTTTTGTATGGGTAACTCCTGGAAGGATTTGCTCCTGTGACTGCTGTTAAGTGTTGTTTTGAGTGATAAATTTGTTCCAATTACGTGCCCTTTGTCTTTTGCAGTGTTTTGGATGATGAGGGCAGCAGCTTGCGTCAGCAGAAGCTTGACAGGCAGGTAAGATTCAGATGCTCTCTGAAGTATAGATCTTGGAGTAATGAAATCACTGACACGTGTATTTGGTAATTAATAGGAAGTTGCATCCTCTGAGTGGAGAAATGCAACAGAGAGATCTGTGGAGGTTACAGTTTATTTGGAAGTCTAATTGCCATTAAAATTTGACTTATGACTGTGGTTTGAGTGACTCTCATTTCCACTGCCTTGGACTCATTTTAAGCTGACTTACCATGTATTTGTTACCCCACTGATGGACCAGAAAGGACAGAAGGTTCTGGGAGCCATGCCAGCCAACAGAGGTTAACCACAAAGTTTTTACGTACTTTGCTTTTCATTTTGTGAATTTAGCCCTTGTGGCTGTAACCTAGTGGCACTATGCACTATGTTGCCTATTTTGCTACTGTATTACTACATAACTTGTACAAGAAAGAGAGTCAGAACCTCTTCCATGAAATCTGAGGGAATTCTGCCATCAAGTTTTAATGGGAGTTGAGGTTTTCGCATTTACTTTGATTTTCTTGTGGTCCCCTTCTCAAAAAACTTTGTCATATTTATAGTTAAATCTCATGAGTTTAATTTTATCCTTTGCTATACATTTCTTTTCACATTGTTTTATCAGCTTGCGTGTCTACGAGCATCTACTTTTCAAATTCAAATACCTTCTATTTATGCCATAATCCTGTACTCGATTCTGATTACGTTGTAGTCATGTTGAGGTGTTCAACACAACTTATGAAGCTGAAAGAGTCCCCTCCCCATTCTTATTCTTCAGTTTTAGTGCATCTCCTTTCTAGGAGCTAAACTATCACTGTACAGGAGCAAGAAATGGTAAGGTAATGGAGAAGTAAAATTAACCGTTCAGTTAGATTGTGGAAGAGGGCTCAAAGAGAGCTGCCTATGGTGCCACTGGATGCTGGAGGTTTTGGTTTTCAGCAGGTCTAGCTGAGAAACTTAGGTGTTTAATTAAAGTTCATCTTTTATAGCTGTTAAATTAAGCTCATGTCCAGTATTATCACGTGATTCTAGTTTGCAATTACCTACTTTTAATTTACAGAAACTGAAATTGGCATCTCTGCCTTATGCTCTTGCTTACCCTCCCATTGCTTCACAGCCAGTATTCTCACACTGTTGTTTTCCCAAGGGTTATTTCCAAGCAAGATCTAACAGCTGGTAGACTGCTCAGAAAGATCTATTCTAATTATTTGCTGTTTTCAGCAGAAGGTGTTTTAGCAGTGGGTTAGTCGTGGCTTTTTGGAAAGATTTCCTGTTACCCAATATCCCAATATCCAACTTGCCAACTGCTGCCACTGTAAAACCAGAGAAGGTGTAAAGGTATCCATCATTTTTCATTGTAGGTTGCTACCGTTTGGAGTCCAGTAACAGATGCTTTTCTTTGTGTTTTCTCCAGCGGGCACTGCTAGAGCAGAAGCAGAAAAAAAAGCGCCAGGAGCCACTAATGGTGCAGTCCAATGTGGACAGTCGGACGAGGACACGCAGGACGAAACATTCGGAGGAACAGGCGCCGTTGGTTGAGTCGTATCTTAACAGCAACAGCAGCACCATATACCAGGGTATAAGAATGTCATCTGTAGCATGTGCATTTACTGCGAGTCACAGCTCTCCCTGCTGATTTTAAGCTAATGAGAGCAAAGGTTCTTGTTTTGCATATTTTACTAAATAATTGATATCCTTCACTTGTGTTTGGGGATAAAAACATCAGAACTTGCAATTCTAGCATAACAGGAAGGAGCAAGGTAACTAGCTGCCCTTTCAGTGCTGTGGGGAAGGGAGAGTGGGTTGTCCCTTCTGCCATGACTCTTTTAATGTTTTCAGCTTTGGTTCCTACTGAAGTAAAGCTAATGGGTTCCACTCTGTGTATTCCTCTCTACATAACTTTGCTTAAGCTTGACAGTGTTAATGACAAGTTTGAAGCCTGTTAACTAATTTTAGCTAAGGCTGAATGTAATCATTTCAAAGATGCCATATTTCTGCAAGGCCCATTAAAATAGGTGAGTAGGTACAGAAGAACATTTCAAGCTTGAACAATGTTGCTATTTTCTTATTAAAGATTACAGAATCCAGTAGGGACAGAGAAACTTCAAGTATCACACCCATAGGGAAAAAAATTATAATGCCATTTCTGTATTGTTAGACTTCAAAGGCTTTAATAAATAGAAATAAATCCTAAGGAAGCCAGGCATTATTTAGTTCTGTGCTCACATGACCCATGCTTTTTGGCCCCCTGAAGAGGTATGTGCATACTTTTCCTCAGGATCTCTATCAATATACTGCATGTGCTGTATTTTTTGTCTGCCCTGTTGTTTCATTTTCAGTTCGTGGTCATATCTTTCAACAAGGAGAAGGTAGGTATTTAGTGGGCTAACTAACCATGCTCTGAGAAGTTCAGGTTTCAGAGTCTTTTCCCCACAGTTAGCTCTTGATGGAAATTTTTGGTTGGTTACAGCTACAGAATTTGTTAGAACCTGGAAATTGTACTGTTTAAATGTTAAGGTTTTGGTAATAACAGGCCTTTATTATCTTGTTTCTGCAAGTAAATAGGATACCATAAGTGATTTCAGAAGGAGAATTATTTTTTACTAAAAGTATTATTTCAATTATGTTTTTCTAATAAATATTAAAAGCATTAGTAATATTGCCTTCTCTTTACTGTTTCGCAGGGTCTGGGAAGTAATTTTTAAAGATTAAACAAAATTTCTTTCCAGTCCAACCTCAGAATTTAATTTAGCACAAAATTCTAATTAGTTTATTTTTTAATCAGACAAATCAGAAATTTTCCCTCTTTCCTCTTTCACTCCATAGTTTATCAAAGGTACAGAGCTGCTCTAAGTAGTATCTTATGGTACAGACGTGCTGTGCTTTAGTAAACCTGTATTGTCAGTTGATCGAGGTTTTAATTTTCACAAATCAGAGAAAGAGACATTGTCATCCCCTAAATGGTAGCAAATTTCAAAACTGCACTAACTGAGCTAAATTTTGCACCAATTTGCGCCAGAGTGGACTTCCTAACTGTAAGTGAGATTTACTGTGCTCTTGAGGTAAAAGTGACCCTTCCTGTAATATTATACCACACCGTTTACTGGAATACTTACGAATGTATTCTTCTTAAATCAGCTTGTTCTAAATTTGTCTCTCAAACCCTTGCAATATTTTACAAGGTTTCAGGAGACCAGAAAAATATAGTAATGTTTCTCATATTCAACACAAAGTTAGTTAATCCCTTGGGATAGCTCTCCTTGTAATAAAGCACACAGCTAGCAAAAGCCAGCTTAGGAGAGTTTAATTACCTAGTGGAGTGTTTTACTGCCTTGTAAAATCCTTTGTTAGGCATGTTGCTTTTGAAAATATTATGGTAACTCCAAAAGTGTCCTTTTTCGATGTGGTCTTCTCTGGGAATGTGCTTAGTGTCTCAAGTTACCCTGTTCGCATGGTACGTAGTTAGGTTTTGGTGACCATTTCTAACTATGGTGTTCAGCTTCAGGGCTGGCATTTTTTTCCCCTTCAATGACAACATTTGTATGTGGCAGTGTTGGATGCATGAGACAGCTGGGCTGTTTCTAAAGAACTATTCTGCTCTTTTCCGTTCATTTGTTGCTGTTATGGGCATGCTGATTTTAAGTTAAGAATCAACTCTTTGATGGGAGTTGATGGTCTACTGAATGAACTACATTTCTTGGATGAGCATGTTTGTGAAATCAATTCCTGTGCTGCGAATGCTACAGAAAGAACATTTCTTTCCACCTATCATCCTGCTCCACTCTTTTTTTAGCTTGTACTAGTTCTGTGAAGCACAAAAGTACTTGTTGATTTCAACAAATAATTGGATGCCTGTGTGGAGATATCTCTATGGTACTTTGAGCAAAGTAGGTCAGAGATAACATCTCAGCAATTCTGAGATGCTGGGCTTTCTGTGCTGGGAAATTCTCTTTCATGCACTGCCACAGCTTATTCTGATGCAGTTATCTGTGCTGCAGTGGTTCCCTGATGGGCAACTCTGCTCTGGAATAAAAACTCACTAAATTCCAGGATAGTTATCAGAGTGTGGAGTAAAAAGTCAGTAATTTTTGTTCTGGAATAGAACTTGTGGGCAGATATACTGGAACAGCATATTTAGCTAGTTAAGCTAATCGTAAATTTATCTGTGTAATGCAGCCCTTTTGAATCTCTGCAGGGTCACTGCTGCTAGTCCTCTGGCTACATTTTTTTTTTTGCTTCAGCTAGCTTGAAGAAGAGAAATGCAAATAGATCCGAGATGCAATAGGATGGAGGGGTGTTAATTAAGGACTATGAGTGAGCTTGGTTGGGGCAGCTCACTATGGGGATGGGACTTCTTACACTGCATGTACAGATGTGGCTTTCCTACACTTGCTCAGGATTGAAGATGGTGGCACAAGTTTAATTCAGGATGAAACTGAATAGGTACAGGGCTTTTTTGAGTTTCTTTTTTGTTAGTCTAATAACTAACAGAATGACTCTCCTGAAAGTATGTCTCCACACAGTAAGGAGGAGTGTTGCCAGAATCACTGTAATTTTTTCTTAAATAACCTCAAGGCACAGAAGTGGTAGGATAAAAGGGTGTTTCTGTTCCCTTCCAAGTGTTACTAGCAATTCTTCTGGGTGCTGTGAGACTTTAAGGAGATGGGTGCCCTTTCAGTGAGGAATTGACTGCAGAATGCACCATGCACAATCCTTCAGACATTTTCTTCTCAATGCCTCCCCATATTTCACCTACAGGTAGAAGTTTTCAGATACTGTAGCTTGCAAATGACTCACATGGAGTGTATCTTTTTTAAATCCTTTGGTTGTTGGCATAATACCTGGTTAATTAATAAAAGATATCTGTGGAAACTGGCAAGAATTAAAGTTGAACAGACCAACTCAAGATAAAACATCCTTGGCACTCCACTCTATAAGGGGTTAGTTTGAGCTGGAGTACCACCAGTGGTAACACAGTGCTTGCCTGTCAACATCTGCAGAGCAGGTAGGTACACTTGTAGGTTGGGCTCTAAATTACCTGCCTGCCATTTCAAGCAATAGGTGTCCTTCCACTGACTTCCATGATGTTTGGCTCTAGTTATTACTATTACAAATAAGGCCTCTCTGTCTTGCAGTGCCAAACACATCTTAATCGCTATTTCATCATTATATAGAGCAAAAGAAGAATAACAACGTTTTGTATTGCTATTAAGTTTAAATTCTATATAAAAGTCAGCAAAGGCACTTACTCTCTGGAAGAAATTTTATCCCTCTTTGTAGGAGAGATCACTTACAAATTGGTTTGTCTTCTCTTTATGTGCTGTGATTTATTTTTGATTCAGTGTCCTTCGTAAGGCCATATTGCTACCTGTTTGTTTAAAGATTTTGAAATATTTTACTTCCCATTCTATAATATGTCACAATCGCATCTGCTTGCTTATTTTCATGTATCTCTACACCTCTTATTTTGTGAAGTTTGTTTAAAACATAAACCAAACATTTTAGCCTTATTTGACATTGCAGAATTCTGCTGTGAATACAGTTCTTTTCAATCTGTATTGCAAATATGTACCGAGCATTTCTGCAGCCAAATAGCATGCAGAGATACACTAGTTACTGCAACAATATAATTACATTATTTAATTACATTTAATGCAAATGATGAAAGCTCATTTTTACAGAGAAGAGTAATTTTACTTCTGTGAAAATGGTGAATTTCCATTGGGGAGTGATTTTTCTTTTCACAGCACTGAGGAAGGCAGAGATTTGAATAGGTGCCAGATATGCTTTCATTAATATTGCCATACTTTGTTGCAGCTGTGGCTTTTTTTTTTAAAGAGTTGAAATTAAAAATGTTTTCAATTAGATACTCTCAGAGTAATTTTCATGGCAACTTCCAATTTAGAGATTTAGATTAACCATGTGTAAAAAGGCAAAACTACTTTCTTGCTTTCCTCCTTTGACATTTGGCAGCACATCTAGATGTATTGGTTGTGTGGTGTGTTGAACAGACTTCTGATGAAAAGTTATGGCTCTGGATTGTTACATTTGACGTGTCATTCTGCTTATTTACCATGAATGATGAGGGAGAGTTCTGATGAGTATCAAGCTGTCAACTTTAAAAGATGACATCAGTTACCTATTCATTTAAAAAATCACATATTTGCGTGTTCATCAAAACAATGTCTTGCTGTCCCTGTTTTCCACTGACCTTGAGATGAGAAGGTATTAGTTTATTTTTTGAAGATAGCAAGGAATATTCTGTGCAAAGGGCTATTAATACTGAGAGATCAGGCAGTACTCCAAGTATCATGTGGGCAAAATACTTAACTTCCAATAAGCATATATTCTGAAATCTTTATTTCAGCTGCAATCTCTTCCCCTTAATCTTTTAAAGCACCTTTTTGATTTGTCAGCAGTCCTTACTGCACTAGTGCTTTTCCAAAATAAACAAACTAAACCAGCAGTGAAGATCAGAGAGCAGTGGATAGCAGTGGGTCTTTTTTTTGTTTCTCACTCCTGCATGATTGAAGAAGGAAGTTAAGAGGCCATTGCCTGAAATTTCTTGAAAATGCCTCCCTTCTCTTTGTTTTGAAGTTCTACTGAAAGTGTTTTCAGTTCCAGTTACTACTTCACATGTAGCTGTTATTTTCAGTCGTGGGGCAATCTCAGTGTGTGGCAGCAGGAGAGGCCAGGAGGTGACCCCAGCAGTGACAATGCCCTCGCAGGCGGAGCACCATTCCAAAGGCCTGGAACACAGCAGGGAGAGCCGGACCCTGCCAACAGGATTCTCAGCAGTCCCAGATATGGCAAGGGATGAACCGGGGCCAGGGCCCTCCAGGGTGCCGGTCAGGATGGAAAGGAGATACTGCAGCATACATACTGGTCCGTGGAGCAGATGAGGTCCCTACAGTGCCAGGGTCCTCCCAGGAGACTCAGCTGGGAGGCAGCACACCTACAACATAGCCCCAGGCTGAGGTGAAATAAAGCCTGTGGTCCCTGGGCAGGGTGGGGGGTAAAAGCCCCCAGGAAGGCCCGTCAGTGCCATTAAAACCTGGTTGTGCCCTCAAGGCCCTAATACACAAACTAATGATGTCATTTCTTACTGTCTTTAATCTTCCTGGCGCAGGTTTTTCATGGATAATTTTAGCTTTCCTTGTAAGTTGTCTGCTTTCCCAAAGTGTCATTCGTTGCTGTTAACTCTCTATTTCACCTGCTTTGTTTCCTTTCCCCCTCCCCAGGATCAGGCAGCAGATACATGGGAGATAAGAAGAATCTTTTATTCAATTCCTTCCTTTGTTCTTTCTGAGGAACTCTTAAACCAATGAGCTTTTAATAATGTCCTTAAGCACCACTGGGTTCTGATGTACACTCATTCCTTTTTTCAGAGTCCATTCACATTCAATTTCACTTATGAGTATTTTCACCTTTTTAACGTCAGCCTGGTCAACACATCAGTGTTAAAGGCATAAACTGCAAGGAGCCTTAGGGAATTTATAGCCAGTACAAGGTTTTGGGAATCTGAAATCTGGCTGTAAGTTACTAGCTGCAAGAACAATGGCTTTGTTTATAAGCATTTTGAGGCAGAAATCAAATCTTTGCATGTGATTAAATAGTAACTAACACAGCAAAGTTCTTGCCCTAATTCGGGCCCTTGTATTTAACGATTTTTATTGTCTATGTAAAACTAATAAAAATATTTCATTGCGTTGTAAAATATAGTGGGTGTGCCCATCTTCAGAATATTTCAGATAGAATCCAGTGTCTTTTAGATGATTGTAGAAATCCTAGACCAGATCAGAAACTAAGTTGATTAAATAAAGTAATAATGAACAACACCCCAAATAAGCAGCAACACTGGCTAAGGCTAGAACTTTACGAAGTAAAACAGTAAGCCATTCCTATAGTAATAAAGAAGAGCATCTAAGGCAACAATAAGAAAAGGACAACCAATTTGCCTTGACTTGTTAAGGTACACACTGACTGAACTGTAGTTTATCTTTCTTTGCATGGTACTCATTGTGGGTTTCACTTGTACTGTTGAGAGGACATTGCTAAATAGAATGAGTATTTGCCTTATGCAGTAGAGCCAGTGATTTGTCTCACATTCCTCATTGTCTGGTTCAGTCTCTTTCTATTTAAGGTGTTTCCCAGACACTGCACAATTTTATAATTATTTTATTTTCTTTTTGTAATTTTTCAGGTACTTATTCTTCACATAATGCACTGATCAAAGCCACTTTTTTTTTAGCACGTGGCGTTTTTATGTGATAGAGATTTGTAAGATATGATTCATAGATTTTTTTTTCTTCTCCTAAGATCATGAGTGTGCAAGCACTCATATCAAGAAAAATGATCATGCAAATGGAAAAAAAATCTGCATTTTCATTCATGCTACTTTGAAACTAATTTCCTGTGTGAACTTCTCATTGTGAAGGCCAAATGAAAAGACATGTTTTTCCTTTCATTCACTCATATAAATATGTGTGGATAGGTTACAAAATTGAAAAAAACCTATTGAGTTGTCTGTATAATAGTTTACTCACGTGCTTACAAATTACATAGTTTTATTTGATTGTGTGTTGTAGCTTTATCCCATAACATGCAGTGTTGTCCAACACAGAATGGGCTCACGGAGAGGCTTCTTTTTTCCCCTTTTAGCACATAGGCCATTGGTGATTCAAGGCAAAGCTGGGACACTGCACCTCTCTGCTTTGAGGAAGCCCCTCTGTACTCACCTTGTATTATGTTAATAGACTGTTTGTTGTTTGCTCCTCTCTTCATCTCAGATCCTGAATTAATATCACAATCTGTTCTCTTTTCTGTCTCTCCAAAAGTATTTTTTTTTCTCTAATATTGCATGGAGGGCAGTAGTTGATTTAATGAACATGAAATTAAAACACTGAAATTAAAACTCATGTAATTGTTTATTTGTAAGCTTGGCATTTATCTCAAAACTACTTTTTACAATTTGTAAGTTCAAATGAGAATGAAACATCAGATCTGAGAGTCCAGTGGATTTTTCTGTTTGGAATGCTGACTCACTAGAGCCCTTGCTCCTCCATTTTTGTCTTGTCTAAATGCAAATTCTAGTACAAATGAATAATTCTTATAGAAAAGGAAAATCTCTGGGTTTTTTAAGTGAAGATTTTAATAATCTGGGGTGGGCCATATGGAATATTGAGCTGGATTTTCAAATATAGTCTCTTATTGTTTAAGATAACTATCAAAAGGGATTTTTAAAGCTGCCTAAATTTCTATTTGTACTGAAATTAATGCATTTTTGAGTGAGAGTCTTTGAAACTTCATCCCCAAATAGCTGCATTTAAGGTTCTTTATTTATCCTGTGGTACTGCCTATCACTGTTTCAACTTTTCAGCATCCAGCTAAGGACATAATCATATTGTTGTATCCATGAATATTATCTAGGGAGGCCATTTTATCTCATTTTCCTCATTTAGGCTTTCTTACAGGGAACTGTAAATTGTTTTATGGGGCTATCTAGAGCCCATGGAGAATGCAGGTTAGAGTTTGCCTCAAGGTTCCCATCCTGCTGAGAAAGGAAATTCTTGGCAGACTATTACTTAGTGATCCAAAGATGTACTAAAGGGCAGAGGGGAAGACATTTCATCCCCTGACAACATGGCTGGGGATAAACATTGTCTCTCTGAATTGCTTCATCTCCACAAAGGCAGACTAGAAGTGCTGCTTTGAGAAGTTCAGAGCTCCCCACGCTGATGACCAGCTGCAGAGTGAGTACAGAGGGCTTGAGAAACGGTCGTTCTTCCAACTCTCCAGCACAGGAGAAAGCTCTGGAAAAGGAAAGACGTATTTTTCCTTTGCCCCACATCTAAGCCTCTGGATCTGCTGAACAGGGTAGGTTCACAGCATAGGTGGGTCAGCAGGCTTCAGAATACAGCCTGTTGCCCACTCCTCTGCAAGGATCCAAGTCCTGGCTGGCCTGCTGTCAGGAGCTGCTGTGCTGCATAAACCTCTCCTTCCTGCCACACTGCAGTGGGCAGCACTCCCACTTGAGATGTTTGGGGATGTTGGCACTTGCAGGCAGGGGAGAGGGGTACTTTTCCTGTGCTTAAATGCAAGTATATAACCAACCTTCCTGGAACTCAGGCTGTCCTGAACTGAATTTGTACAGAAAACAAGCTAAATACTTTCTTTGGTATCTGGAGAGAGAACACAAGAGAAAACATGAGTGAGTGTACGAGCCTTAGCTGAGGTCTACTATTTACTAAATAGCTAATAGCTGGGAATAAGATGGTTTTATCATGAAGATGGTGTGTTGAGATCAGGTTTGGATTTAGTATAGAGGTAGTGCTTTACATGTAATGGTAATGCTCAGAAATGTATCCTTTAGAAATAGGACATTCTGTGCCACTCCTTTTCATGAACCCAGCTGCAGTATCTTCAAGTTTATGGTCTAAATCTTATTTTGCAGCCTCCATCCCTTGTGTCTGTTTACCAGAGACAGCAGTGTAGGTACATGCTCAAAATGACTACTGGACTGAAATCCTGTTCTCTGCCTTACAGAGTAAAGCACTGGAAGTATTTCCTTCTCTGTCCTTTGGAGCCCACTCACTGTACTTATCATCAGATACAGTTAGTCTTTTGCTGAAAGTTATGAGACAAAAGTAATTCAAAAAACTTCAGTCTTTTACTTGTTAGATCAAAGGATGGTTGGCAAGATGGTGAAGAATAATGTCAGAAAGTTTCATCCTTTGCTGATTAATCATTGCTTTGGACCAAGTAAATGACGCTTCTTCTGAGTGAATGAATGTGACCAGATTTAAAATGATTTAGAGAACTATCTGACCGTTTAATATAGGTTATTTTAAAGTACTGAATTTAATTATAGCGTGGATTGTTATCTTCAAAAAAAAAGAACACAAACTAGTTTTAAAGAGAGGCTGAGCTACAAATATAGCACAGATGCTGGGTAGGGAAATCACACCTATTTAAAAACTGTGGAGTAGGAACTCTGGTTCCCTGCTTAAACTGAGGCTGCCATGCCTGTGGACCCAGTGTACTGTCTTTTATATGCCATTTTCCCTGGCATCCTGTGCACTCATTCCTTTGATTGTCTTACTCATTTCCAGTGCTCCTTTACACTCAGCAAAAGGACTGCAGTCCTGTGATTAGTAAATGATAAAGACAGGAATGAGAAGTTGGGCAGTGACAAGCTGTTTCTCTGGGCTTTTAGTCACTCCTCTACTAATTTAATGTACATTCTCTACAAAATTCCTCTGCATAATGAGAAAAGGAGCATGTGTTTATTGAGCGCCTCAGGTGCTCATTGTGTTGTGAATGTAATGCTATTCATAACAGATTGCTGTGCTGGGGAGGGTGGCCGTGGGTTTGTGAGCTACAGTCTACACAGACGTGACTAAATCCGTCTCATCTTTCTCCTCTGAGAATCTCCGTGGTGCTTCGGTTGCTATTCATGCACATGAAGGATCTGGTGAAGAGGAGGGTTGCTTCACAGACCAAAAGCCTAGGGAGGATTTTCGCCTTCAAAGAGAGATTAGTGGCAGTCCACACGTCACTGGGAATCATATAGACTTTTGGGGGCTTTTGAAGTTTGTCAGGATATTTTTGAAGTAATTTTAGGGGCAACCAATTTTTTCCAGTAAGGGTCCTTAGTGGATTTTTTTTTTTTTTTTAATCCTTTTAAAAAAAGCACTTCAATTTTGGGAAAAAGAAAGGGTGGGAAGCCCAAGTGCCAGGGAGATAAACCGCAGTCACCACATGAAGACAGTGGGGCTTAGCACTTAATAGTGACCAGCAGCCAACCCCAAAATGTCTTAGTGCCCACCTACAGTTTGGGATGTGAAGTTTGAAGATGCCTCTATTTATTTCACAAAAGCAGTTGTGATATTTATTTAACTTCAAGGCTTGGCCTGGCCAGAAGAAAGAGTTATGGTGTGTGTTACTTTCACAGATGCAAATATTGACCTCAAAGTGTGCCATGCTTTTAGGAGAATGATGAAGCCTCCTCTTACTTTGAAAACATCTGGCAATGCATTAATTATGCTGACATTCACAATTTATGCCATGTATATTATGTAGAGACTTCTCAGGAATTAATTTGTGTGTGTTACAAAGTATGAAGGGTTTTTAAATTCAGCCTGGATATAGTTTCACCCTAAAATGTATGGCAGATCTACTCATACTGTGTTACACAATTGTGCAGGATTTGTTTTGAAAGTAACCTTCAGATGATTCCTTGATTGCAGAGTTAGGATGTAGCTTTAAGCATCGATGCAACAAAGTCTAAATAAAATTTTTCTGCTTTCATGCTGCCATTGTTGATGATCAGTCTGGCAGAGCTTTACTATGAGGAAAAGTGCTTCCTACAATAGCTCAGCAACACATTAATATTCTGATGTCACTTTTAGCCTGAAAGTTAGGAGTTGATATGTTACTGGGAGGAGATAAAAAAGCAAGGAAATGTATCCCAACTAACTTAACACTTTCAGGTTTTTACAGTAGCTTTGCAAATTCTGGTTTATTTGACTTTCCTTGCTGCATGAAATACCAAACAACTCTGCTATGTCTGCTTTCTCTTTTATGCCTTCACAGAATTCTCAATTCTTTCTCTCTTGTCTCTCTTTCTCTTTGTTTCTCTCTTTCTCTGTTTTTCTCTTTGGTGGGGTACCCTGAATCTCTGAAGCAGTGCAGGAGGCCGAACAGGAAGATGTAAAGGTGGTAGTGGACACCCAAGCTCCGAAACCAACTAAAAAAACCAAGGGAGCAGCTGCGAGCTGTCAGACTAGCAGCACCAGAAAGGAGAAAAAAGGGAAACACAAAGGTTAGCTGCATGCAGCTGAATGTCAGATGTTAAATTAATTCTTTTTGCAGTCAATTCTCTCTCTTTTTTTTTTTTTTTTCAATTTCTTTGAAAATCTGAAAATTGTCTAAAAGTAGTTTCCTGAAATTTTTATGAGATGGGAAAATGTGTGTGACTTGGTCTTTTCTGGGCATGTACAACCTGGGAGTGAAAGACTAAAATTTATAAATGCAGTCTTTTCCAAAGGAGAGTGTTTGTTCAAATTGCAGAGGAGAAAGAAAGTACTGATGGAAGGATGCAGGTGTTTTCCTGCATTGTTAAAGAAATGAGAACCATCTTACAACAGTATGGTTTTTTAGATTATCTGCAAGTAATGTAATTTGGAGAAACAGCCTTGAGTTGCAGCCACTTCTGTCCAGACTCTTACAAATTAGAGTTTAAGTGGACATTTTGAAAATCAATTCAGTAAAATTGAGATAACAGCCTCAAAGGGGTTTTACAAGTTGTTACGTGAGTGTTACTCTATCCCTCCTGGCTGACATAGGAGAGATGTTTGTATGAAAAATTTTCTGCAATGATTTTGTGTATGATTAGGTAAAATGAAAAATACACTATTGGTAGTGACAAAAGGCTACTGGCATTCATATTTTATATATATATATATATGCACACTCATGAGAGAGAGGTTGTTATGCCATGTACAGTTACTTTTTATTTGGTGGTGACTGACTATGAAATGAAATAACTTTCCAATAATTTGCTGTTCTTGAATAAAGCCACTGTAACACTATCCTGCACTGTATTCCTGTGTTGTGCATGTCCAACAGTGTCTCCATTGTTGCTTGGTGTATATCTTGGCCAATCTGTTTAAAGATAGCAATGACTAATAAGGTTAATTATTGAGGTCAGGGTATTGGGGCTTATCTATAAGGATTTTGCAGGGCTTGAGCCTACCTTAGTAAAATCCTTTACGTATTGCAGCTTAATCCTTGAGATCTCAATCTACAGTGTCTCTCTGTCTGTAGCCCCTCTGGCTGCAAGGGAAGCCCTAGGTTAGACAGGCTTTAGAGTCTGGCCCTGAGCTAAAGATTTTATTCATATATTTGAAAAAAGATGGTGTGTGCCAGTACCTATGCTTAAAATAATAAGGAAAAGTAAAAGGTAAAATTATCTGAATGTAAAAATTGTTGGCAAACTAAATGAACAGAAGGCTAATGTCTCCCAATTTAATGTAAAAGGTAATGACATTCCAGCATAGTAATACAAGTGCCAAATTTTATTTTGAAGTACATCTTGCTCAAGAGTAAAAGTTCTTTTACTAGTTTAACAGAAAACCTGTTTTAGGCTGTAAAGGTGCATTATGCAAGCTAATACTCATGGTTATTGCATAGCCTTGAGGCTCTGTTTCCTCTCATATAATGTCTGTTTTGCCCTTAAGGAGTGTCTGTGTCTGTGCTGTGTTCAGAACCGAAGGTACTTTGCTGGTAGTTACAGCAGGTTTGATGTGACAGATCTGTACTGTATAGGACCACTGTCTATATACAGCCATGTGTGTTCTGGGCAGTTTTCTTATGAGCTCTTGGCTAAAATATTCCAAGGCCTAGTGAGACACACAGCGAGGAACACTCACTGGAGTGTGTGATTTGCAGAGCCCAGTGATGTGTGTCTGGGGCTGTATTTGTTGGGCAGCTCTGCCAAATGTAGGCGAGTTAGCCCATGAGCAGAGTGTGTTTACTGTGAGGGAGCTGCACAGTTTTCTGTTATCTCACAGCAGGTAACACCTAGCATTTTTTTTTCTTACATGCCAATAATATTTTTTTTTCGTTTTCTGAAAGGTTCCACAACCAGGCAAATGTTGGCATATGTTAACAAAAGCAAGTTGTGTCAGTAAAAGTAATCTCACTTTATGTAGACTGAGAACTTTTGTTTGCTGATACTGCTCTATGTGTTGGAAACTAAAATTGTTAGCTCTAGAAATCTCAGCTTCTGCTGCAATTCTTATTGCTCATCCCATTATGCTGTGTGAGCTCTTCCCTGGCCTCCAGCATTTGCCCAGCAGTTGCATCTTGTGCATGCTTCCTGAGAGTGAAGGCGTTATTCATCCATTATACTAAAGGAAGTGTTGAGTATCTCCTCTCCTGAACTTTATGTTGATGATTAGTAACACATAAAAGTCAGTTAAATTATGTTCAGAGTGTGCACATACCACCACCTCATCCAGCTCATCTACTTTTTCTGTACGCTGGTATTTTACTGTTCATTCATGTATAATGTCACCCTTGGAATAATATCTGGTACCTTTGACAGTGTTGTAAACTTGGAGTGTTTGCAGGGGATTATAACTGGATTTCCAGTCTTCCATTCTTATCGAAGCTCCAAAATATTTTTTTATTGGACGAAAAAGTAAAACCAAGTGTGTCTTAAAAATTCCAGATGGATTTTACTGATAAGTCCACTGCAGACATAGCTAATTTTGTACTTCAGGATTGAAGAAAATGTAAGTGGTAACAGACCTCTGTAGTGGAACTTGTATCAATTTTTGAGTTACTTTTAAATGTGAATTTTAAGGGTAGGTTTTATAAGTATTGAATGGATTTGCTAATAACGTCACCTCTAACTATGAATAAGGATGAAGGGTAAGTGGTTTTATGCCATTTTTTGGCACAAGAGATTTTGTTGGAGGGAGTTCTTTGATAATTAGACCACATCTTGGGAAATTTTTTGCTTATAGCTTTGCAATTGCTTCAGGTTTGTCTCCCCTCTGACTGTAACCTTTGTATGTCCTGTAAACAAGCAGGACAAATGCTGAGGGGTGAATTCACTTTACATGCTAAAATAGCATTTTAAAGGCTTCTGTTAGTATTTAGTTGTAGTGAATATTACCCTTGTAAGCACAGCCAAATTCTTTGTGTTCTAAGAAAAAAGAACATTTAGACCAGATCCTATGAAAAAGAACTTAATTCAGAGAAAAAGTTGTTGAATTATACATGAATAGATGTTGAAGCTGTAGAGTAATGACTGTACTCTGATCTTAGATGTGTAATGCTTTTTAAGTGCCTTGAAGAATGATGAAACTACGATCAGAACAGTGTGCTAAAGACAAATGTGAGAAATATCAGGTTTAGTGAGATTACACTGACATAAGGCAAGAAAAGAAATGTGACTAACTGCTCATGGCAGTGCATTTTGTAATTCTATGATGGGTAGCATGGTATTCGGCAATTTTTTCTAAATCTGATTATTACTGATATTTCTTAATGGCAGTATGCAGTATACACTGTGCCTATTTTTAAAAAGAACCATAATTTTTGTTGGGCAGAGTCTGCAAATGCAGTAAATTGATGACATTTTGTAGTAACTTGGCACATTAAATTGATATTTCTGAAAGCTTCGCTGTCCCATTTATGGTTTGACATAATATTCAGTATTGGGAAGAACCCCCAAGTGTAACAAATGGATATGGAAAATGGTTGTCTTTCCAATGCAGACAGTGGATCAAATTCTGGTTTGATTTGTGACACTTATAAGGAGTGATTAAGGATATTAGTGAACAGTACAGTATCACTTGGTGGTTCAACAGAAAAATAGTGCAAACTAGTGAAAGTATTTGCAGCAGGAATCTATGGAAATTATGCACCCTACATAGTATTGCATGTACCAAAACAGAGCATCTTTAGCTGTCAAAATACCTCGACGATTCTTTAAAAATGGAGATTCCTGAAGGTGTTATAAGTACACAGTGGTGTGGGTTTTGTTGTTTGGTGCATTTTTTCTGCCAATATAGATTTGTGAAGAAGTCAATAAATATACAGGATAAAGTGGGGGTTTTTTTGGCTATGAGTAGGGTAAATCAGGAAGATAAAATGGAACCTTTAAAGAAAATCAGAAAACCTTGCAAAGTCAGGAGTTAATGCAAAGTGAAATCTGGTATGAAAATTCATGAATCACTCTGTGAAAAGTTGTTGTTGGTTGTTTGATTTTGGTTTTGGTGTTTATTTATTTTTTTTAAATAGCACTCTGGCACTCAGAGCGTGTAAGTACATTCTAGGAAAATCCTGCTCTGAACTGCCATGGACAATATAAATGTAGATTTTTCTTTTTTTTTTTTTTTTTTTCGTCACTGAAATCAGAAATCTGGATATGTTTAAAACATTGAAATATACAATACCTTCCCAGAAATTTTTCTGTTATGTTGTGCCTTAAATGTATATAGTACACTGGGTATTTCCTGCTGACTTTATGAGAGTCGGGAAGCAGACGAGCTGCTCTTACACACAGCTCTTTTCCTGCCAGGATGGCTATTTCACATTTTGATTTGGTTTGTTTCTTCCCTGTTTCTTCTCTCTCTTTCACGCCTGTCTGACTGTTTTGATTTGTGCATCCTGTCCCATTTTTATATGTAACAAGCAGCTACATTAACACTGGCTGGCTAAGAAAGCAGCAGCTTTTGTTGAATAAGAAGCATCATTTCTCACTGTAACACTTCCTTTCTGATGAGGGTAGGGAAGTTCCTGTAGAGCAGATTTATCTCAGCTTCCCTGTAAAGAGAAAGGGTAGGAGGAACAATGAATGAGTTTCCACCAACAAAAGTCCAGTTATTTCTAGATCTGACAAACCTTTCAGGTTGTGCTTTGGCAACACATGAACTTGATTGTGAAGAAGTAATTTTGACCTCCTCAGGATAAAGATTTATGAATGTACAGTTCCTGCTATTGTTCTCTAGATTTGATCAAAGTGAATGTAGAGCTTGGTGCTGAAGCACTTTCTTTTAGTGACCTGATCTGGTGTTAGCAATAGTCCTTCTTTTGATGGAAGCTCTCTAGAGGTCCTTTTGGAAAAAAATTCTATATGCTCCCCTTCCTTTGTGATTTTGCAGTTGCTTGAACCCAATCAATGGATGCACAGCCCCTATGAGAACAGGAATATACTGAGAAATGGCTTAGAAAATATTGACAGCAGGGTTTGCTTTAAGTCAAGTTCTTTAAAGGATGGAAACTATTTGTTCTGGTGTTAGATCTCTCTGAGATTCCCTGTTCTTGACCTCAGAGCAGGCTAGCCATCCTTTGAAGGTTTGTGCTGCCATCCCTCAGCTGGAGGAAGAGCTGCTCTGCAGTGTTCTTGAGGAGCAGTTGAAGGGTTACTGCTGTCCACAGCCTTGGGTGTTGTCCACGTGGATATGACTTCTTTGTCAGACCAGTAACTGAGCTCAGAAAATGTGGGTTTCTCTTCCAGAGACCTCCTGCCTGACCTTGGTCGACTCTTCAGAGCTGATCTGCAAAGGGCTTAATCATCTTCTTGAAACTTAGTCTGTGAGCAGTATGTCTGTCTTCACACATCGAATTTGTGCCTTAAATGCAATATAAAATGAGAAGAACTTTCGTATCCTGCAGTTTTTCACTTGTAGAGCTGGGACAGAATTAGCTTGTTTTCTGTGCTATGTTCCTTTCCTCATACATAATTTTGTTTGCCTTTCAGTCACTGAGCTCAATTACTTCTCTCTGATTTACCATACTTTTCTTTTTACTTTCTTTCTTAGTTTGCAAATATCCTATAAACAAATTCTTAATTTATTAAAGGAGTTATTTTCAAATAAATAAGAAATTTATATTTTCCTGGGGTTCTAAGACTCAAATAATCAGTTAATCATTCTTTCCTGGATTTATAAGTTCATGTAAAAGTACCTAGAGGAAATAACATTTGCTGAAAATACTTTCACAACAAAATGTTTGCATGTATAAATACATGCAGAGAGGAACATGGTGTTTATAAATATACAATTAGATTCTTTTCCTAAAAAGATCCAGTTTCTGGGGATTCATGTTGTATATAGTCAAATATTTTAATAATGTTTTGGAGAGCTGGCTCCTTGTGCTTACAGCTGTAATTTGCTGCTGGGTAGGTTGTCACATATTTCATCTTTAAGAAACTTTTCAAGACTACCATTGTGCACTGTGCACTATTGTCAGACTGCAAAATCTCTCCTCGTGCTTGATCTCATGCTCGTCTGTAAGTCATGGCCACATAAATCAGCTGAACTTTCCTTGCTCACACATAGCTTAGTTGTTTGTAGTAATTTCCTCCCCTTTGACTTTCTCCTCCTACCCCTCTGCCCCCCTAACAATTTTAAATACTTTTTCTTAGTTATCTTTTAAGCAATGAAATAACCAAAATTGTGTTTCTGGCCTGTCCTCTTACATTCTCTTATTCTTCTACAATATTACAGTGTCATTAGACTGTGATGACTTTGAGAATTTTTCTGATAAGATATCTAGAAATGCTTAATTTCTGTCTGGTTTGAGAGAAAATTCCACTCAGACCTATTCTGTTACAGATTCTGGGTTTAGACAGGACTTCTCAATGGATTGATCCAAGCCTTGTGTTCAGTGTGGCTATACCCTCGGGTTTTGACGTGCACATAGGCTTAGCAAGTGTATTTCTTTTCTGAAAAATAACTTTGAAGACTGTGAAGCTGAAATCAAAATGCATGAGGCTCAAAGGGGTACCCAGAACTGTACTTGTAGTGCTCTACTAGTGCTAGTATGCTATTTTAATGACTTCTAGATCTGTAGGGACAAGGAGAAGGGATCTATATCCTCCATCTCAGATGGTCTATACTTGCTCAATTTGTCAGATGAAATTTGATAACTACATCTAGTAGAACTGTGATGGCTCATCTATATTAATTTTAGCATTTACCTGTAGGACGTATCAAATTGGTTGGAAACTGTTCAGCAGGAAACCGCTGTGGATATAGGATAGAGAAATGTATGCCTGGTGACCTTGCCATAAAAAGATTCTTTTAACTGCTGAAGTGGAACAATTAAATAAGGTCTTAGCTTCATTTCCTCAGCATGCATTGTCTTTACTAAGTCCAGTGAAACTGAATGGATTTTGGTTTGTTGGTCCATGCTTTAGAAGCTGAAGTTTCAAACAGGCGTAATGCGGTACTATAAAATGCAAGAAAACTTAAAGTTGTTTCTCATACATCATGAACGCAAAGCAAAATTTTGCTACTTTATTTCTTTCCCAAGGTTTTCAATGGCAGTTCCCTTATTTATTTTTCCCATACCTTTTTGTCTCTCCCCTCATTCCAGACCTGGATCTTGTGATTTTTTTTTTTTTTTTTTTTTTGGTGTAGGTGGTTAACATTTTAGGTGTTTAAAGTGAAAGAAAAAAAAAATCCTATCTAAATATCCGATACCCGAGATCCAAGTTAAGTGCATGTCTACCTGATGTGTTTTGAATTTCTTAGAATTTAGGTGAATTCAGTTTATAAAAACATTCTATGTGGTAGTTTAGATTACCAGCTTTTAAGAGGTGACTACTGCCAGTTTATAAATATTGTCTAGAAGTTTTTAGGTGCTAAGAGAGTACAGGCATTGATAAATAGTAGTTTATAGGATGTAAATGCCAGTAATACTCATTTACTGATACTTTTTTTTTTTTTGTATTGCTTTGTTTTAATTTCTGGTACCTCTGGTTTTCTTCTGATACCAGAAAGCCTTTACTGAAGGGACTGGTATTCTGAGGGCTGTTTTAATCTCCTACTTTCCTCCCTGCCCTCCTTCACGGTTAACTCTCAGTAATTCCCTTTATTTCTTAGCAGGTATTCAAGGACATCTCTATCAGGTTTTTTTCCTATCTGATTTTTGGGAAACTCTATAAAAATGCTGATCATAGCAATAATTACTTTCTCTTTTGGCACAACCCACTCAGCTTGTTTGCCTCTTTTGACTGGGTCCTTAAGCTCAGGGAACATATAACTAGAGAACTGGATTGTTTTGCTGCACAGAGAAGGATCCTTCTGGTAAGTGGGTGAAAAGGAGTCCACGAGGCAAAGAAAGTGAGAACACCATGAGAGATCCACCTATATTATTATGATTACAGAAGCTTGGAAGTGTTTTCAGTCATTAGGTAGGTGATGGTAAAGCTGCCTTTTGAACTATGACTTAGGAAGATGAGCTTATATCTCATGATATAGAAAAATGTATATGTATGCTTACATTTAATACTATTTAACACGTGCATGTATAGCTACAAAAATATGTGTGTGCAAAGATGTATGCACATACACACGTATTAAATAGCTATTGCTACATTTGCCATGAACCATCTACAGTGTTCTCATGCAACAGAGGTTCTTTTTTTTTTAATCCTCTCTGTCTGGCTACGTATTTCATCCCGTTAAATGTGCTCACCAGTGGAACTATTCATAAAGTTTAATAACGCACTCTACCAGTGATGCACTCTTCAGAATACTGAAATTGATTTTTCTTCTCTAAAAGTGTGACCTGCCAGCGTAGCCTTTGTCCTAAGGCCTAATAATACACGATGTTCCTGACAGCATGAGATGTGAGCGCAGATGTTCTGCAGGCATCTGAAAAAAAGCAGCCTCAGTGCAATCTCTGGTGCTGTCAAAGGCATTTTGTTTGCTGCAGATCAATATCTGCTTTGAAGAGGAATAATTAAGGTGTTTTGTTCCTTCTGAAAAGGGTTCTCAAAATTAGGTTTGTGTCATAATAAGGGGCTAGATAGATAATTCATGAGGCATCTTGTTAAACTCATGGATGCTTAACACTTTTGAAATTCCCATTATTAAGGTAAGAACCTAACTTTAGGTAGCCACTTTAATGATAGTGGTTAATATTGTTGAAGCTGTTAAAAATACCACAGAGGATCTGAGCAGCTGCCTGTCTGTTCTAGAGCACCTTTGCAGGAGTGCTTATCCTGAGATAACTTTTAATAAAAATGCTATTTTCTTTACTGCCATATTATACCTAAAGCATAGGAAATGATACTGTTCATTCTGCATCATGCAGAGCTGCTTCTGAAATTTTCATCCTAGCAAGGTCACAGAGACATTTCCATGGACTTTATTTAGTCCTTCAAGGTTGGATGGATAGATTATTTATTTGTTGTTAGTTGTTGTTAGCTTAGCTGTAAGTAAATCAGAATTTGCAAGGTTGGTGCAGAAATTGCCAGGGTCTGGGTGATGGAGATGAATCAATAATTCCTTGTGGTCTTGAACTCTGTCAGTTTAACACTTCTGCAGTGTCGGGCTGCATCTTGTTAGGGAGTTGCACAGCCAGTGCTGGTCCTGAGGGTGTGGACCACTTTCTTTTCCACTTATGCTTTGTATCGCAGTGGCAGTGACAGCAGATATTGCAAAGTACAGTTAAGCATGCTAAAGGTGTAATCCAGTTGTCTTTTAATGCAAGTTGACAACTACTGGCAAAGCAGGATGAAATGGTGTTCTTGGAGAATTCTGCTGCAGATCGCAGTCCGAAAAAAATCCCAATCCCTGCAGCTCCTTCTCACAGGATTTATTCAGCTTTGTTTGATGTGAGAAGTACCATATTCTTTACTGAACTAGCTCTTTGTACTGCTTGCAAATTCTCTACAATGTTGCTTTATTATTAACAAAAATTTCTCAACAGCAACAGTATACAGCTTATGCTATTTACTATATCTGTACATAATAATATTATAATTTTTATCAATGCAAAAGTGCATTTTTATATAGCTAATTTAGTAACATATTCCAGCACTACATCTTAACTAAGAGCTGAAGGACATTTGCAATCCAGTATTTTAACTTGCTGTCCTGAAGGAAAAGAAAAGAAGTTGGCTTGTGGTAAGAACACACCCCACCTTGTATTTTCTTTTTCTGTCTTCAGAGGTGAGTTACAGCTGTAAGGAGGTAAATAGTTTCTTTCTGGCTGTGGTGGGAAGCCACAGGATCACAGCATGGCTGAGGCTGGAAGCTGCCTCTGGGGACTGTCCAGTCCCATGTCCCTGCTCACAGCAGATTGCCCAGGACTGAACCCGGTCAGGATTTAAGAATCTCAGTGGAAGGAGGTTCCAGGGAATATGTAAAATCTTCTTTGTAGTTTTGCTCTGGTGTATTAACTGTATGGCAGTTTACTAACTCAGAAGGTGTATTTAGGGTTAGGCAAGACTGGCTGCCTCTGTCTTGTATACACTGCGAGATCTATTTGTGAATTTTCCAGCATTTTGAAACTTTAAAGCACTGTTTCATGATAGCAGTGTTGTCTATTAGGGGATATGGCATAATCTGGGAGTTGGGATCATGTGTTTCTGGACCAGTTGTGTGTCCTTATGAAAGTTTTATGTTTTCTCCAGTGATTTCTTTTTTCTTTAGTTTTCAGTGTTCCTGGTGCATGGATAGATGTGCTTTGGTGTGAGGAGAGCAACAGTGAAATCCTAACCCTCTCTTGGAGATTCTCTGGTGTAGCATGTGGGAAATGTTTGCCTTGGAGGCTAGTTTAGTCATGTGTTATCTGGAAATATTATTGAATGGTTACATCTGATCTCTGATTCCTATAAAAGGTGCTTTTTTTGTGAGTGAGCAATTCTTTTTTCAGTACCTTCTTGACAGAAAGACAACTAAGGCTTTTGCTGCTGTCTGACAGGGATTGATGGCCCAGCTGCTTTTCAAGATGATGTTCAGAAGATAGGAAGTCAAGTGCAGATTCTCACTGTTGGACAGTCCAGCCATGATGAAGATGATGGAGAGAAAGTGGCTAGTGGTCAACAACAGCAAAGCAAACAAGATCTTAGAACAGCAATGCAGAAAAAAGGTAAGTAGCCAAAGCTTCCTTCATGTTCTCACTGCTTGCTTGATGTACATTGACTCCTTTTCATATTCTCATTCTCAGCCCTAGCCTAAGTAGAGTTTGTTAGTCTGTGTTTCTTCTCCTCAGAACCTGTTAGGCTGCATTCCATTATCTAAAAAACCCCAACCAAAACTAAACCTAAAAAAAATAAAATAAAATGATGAAGGTCTCTGCTGTCCCAAGGAACAAGATCTCTGCAGGCTCTCAGGGATGTGACTTCCCCATCTGCACTGCAGTGCCGCTACTGAGGTACCTGGCAGATGCTAATGCTCACATCCATCTGTTCACAGTTTTATATTGTACAACTCTGGAAATCACTTATTTGATGGCTAAAAAAAGAGCAGGGAATAGCAACATTCAAACAAACTAGAATATTCATTTTAGTTGTGCTGTCAGTTACATGTTGTTCACGTTTTCATAATGTGTGTTCATAATTGCAGAGGTGAAAAGTACAGCACTTTGTATTCTGCAGCATTTCCCACACAGAGTCCTCAGATGTTCTGGAATTTTTTTTTTCTAGAGGAATGTATGCTTTGGAGATAGATTGTGTATGTACACATTCATGCATCTGTCTCTTCCTTCCTGCACTGTTGTAATCTCTCATTAGACATTAACTGTAGGAAGGGGAAAAAAAAAAATCCTGAAATCCTCACAAAGCTTTTTCTGAAGACATTTGCTTTGGAGTTGTTCTTCTTCAGTGTACAGCTTTTGAAGCAAAGATGGCTCAAGCCAAGAGCGCTCTGATGCTTTAAGAACAAACTCTTTGTGTATAAAGAGCAAAATGTAAGTGCAAACTTGACTCGTGTAGAATAGACTATTCATACCTAAATGCCGCCTCTTTTCCGCAGAGCAGTTCTCACTAAGATTCATTTTTTCTGGGACGTTACCCTGCAGATGTGAGTAGCTTCAACTGAAACAGGCAGATTTTCTCCAAGTGTGGTATTTCCTGGGCATTCGAGTTGCAGGGGTGTTGGGCATGACTAACAAGTTCTGATCTGTGTAGTGATTGTGTTGCCTTAGACCATGGCTCAGAATATTTAATCGTGAGGCATACTACTAACTAAAGCTGATTGACTTAAAAACTACCCACAGACTTCTCAAATTAGGTCACAGCCTTCAGATTTTTACTCTGGGGTAGTACTTCTAGTTTTGATGAGTTTTTCCAGGTTAACATATATTTTTATTCTCCTGAAATTTTTGTTTATTTTTTAATAGAAGCAGTGAGGGGAATTTTTTTTGTTTTGCTTTGTGTCTTTATATTCTCAAATCCATGATGTGACCTTTTTTACCAGGTCTGAGTATACTCCTGATCAGAACAAGCACTGCTAAAAGTGAATCACTAGTATGCTTCAAGTTGGGAGCGGGGGGGGCACTTTTTTAAAATTGGAATACTGAGGTTTATTAATTTTTATTAACAGCAGAACTATGCTGGGTGAGACACAAAGAAAGGTATTAAGACAATGCTAGCAGCACCTCAGTAAAATATTTTGACTATATGTGTGTGTATGGTTTGCTGCTTGATCCCAGCAGAGGAGGCTTGTTAGAAAGTTTTGTGTATCCCAGTATTAATGCGACACTATACGTAGAGATAAGGCTCTTCATGTGGATTCCTGCTGCCACTTCACTGCTTGTGGCATGTCCTTACTGGCAGGTCACCATTGTCTGAAAAGTGTTTAGAATTGCTGTCTCCCATAAGTCTTTCTCTTGCATGGAATGGGAACAAAAGGAGAAAAACACAGAGATAAAGTAGAAGGGGATCTGGTCCTGGTTGACAGCAAGTTGAATGTGAGTCAGCAGTGCCCTAGCAGACAGGAGGGCCAACCATGTCCTGGGGGGCATCAGGCAAAGCATCACCAGCCGGTCGAGGAAGGGATTGTCCTGCTCTGCTCTGCACTGGGGCAGTTTTGGGCATCACAGTTTAAAAAAGACATTACGCTGTTAGAGAGCATGCAAAGGAGAAGCTGTGTGAGGAGGGGCTGAGGTCACTTGGTCTGTTCAGCCTGGAGGAGACTGAGGGGAGACCTCACTGAGGTCTTCAACATCCTTATGAGGGGAAGAGGAGGGACAGGTGCTGATCTCTTCACTCGCATGACCAGTGACAAGACACAGGGGAATGGCATGAAGCTGAGTCAGGGGAGGTTTAGGCTGGATATCAGGAGAAAGTTTTTTGACCATAGGGTGGTTGGGCACTGGAACAGACTCCTCAGGGAAGTGGTCACAGCACCAAGCCTGTCTGAGTTCAAGAAGCATTTGGAGAATGCTCTCAAGAACATGGTATGATTCTTGGGGTGTCCTGCAGAGGACCAGGAGCTGGACTTGATGATCCTGATGGGTCCCTTCCAACTCGGCATATTCTATGATCCTATGAAATGCTCACCATCCTAATGGGAAAGGCCAAGCCCCGTCAGATTTGCATAGCCCAGGTTTATGCCTGTTCTGCTCTTTGGCACTAACTTGGTGCAGAGAAACTTCTCTTAGCACATGTCTCTGCTTTCCCAGTGAGTCAAGTTCTGTTATGAGACAAGAGGTTATAGGCTACTGAGCGTGAAAAGAATAAGCCACTTTCAAGAAAATGCCAAATGCTGTATTTGATTTCTCCATCTGTTGGAAATTGCCATAGTAGAATAATTTTCTTCCTTCAGGAAATATTCGTCCTTTTAATTTCCAAAGTGTTAATCTGTAGAGTTCCTCCCTGGCAAATGAGTCACTAGGACAGAGTCAGACTTCCATAAGTTTTAACACTGAATAACTAGCATGTAGTCCTCACATTTATCAGTTTGCAATATGTCTCTGTAGAGACATGGAATGAGCAATTTCATCTTAGTTCTTCTTTGACACCTGAAGTTACAATTCTTTTGAGATTTGTGGAGGAATAGATTTGATTTCTGGATTCAAAACCGAAACAAGAGCTCTCTGAAGCATTCTTCCCCATAGGCCATGAGGGCAGACTTTTCCAAGGCTGGCACAGAATTTTCGCCACTAAAATATTGACGGTGAAATAGTGAGCACAGGTGTAGAAATAAACTGATTACGGCTGCGGATGTGAAGTATGGCTTTATTGCACAGCTGCCAGCTGAGGAGATGGACGGTCTCTATTACCCATGCATAGAGCCTAGAACATGGTTACCATTATTAAGAAATAATGCTTGTGATTAATGACTGTGTGATTAATAATGAGTGAGTTCTACAGGCTTTGAAAATATCTGTTGACCTGTGAACTCAGGCCTCCCTTGCATAACCAGATCCTATTGAAACTTTTTTCTGTCGTGCTCTGTGGTGTATGTGCATGCTGGGGATATTGAAGAAGTGGATAATGAGACCTTTCATGATGCAGCTGAACGGAATGCAAGCATTGTATACTCTTCTGCTTTACTTTTATACCCTCACTCTTACTGCTCTGGTAGTGTTTTCACTATCCAGTGTGCATCTGGCATCAAAAGCTGTTTTAAATGTCTTTTTTTTTTCCATCTGTTCCAAAATTTGAACTGAAGAAAACAGTTATAAAGTCTATATCCACTGTTTATATTTCTGTGCATTGGTTTGGTTCAGTCTCTGCTTGTTGCAGACCAAGTTTGTGTTCCAGAATACTAAGCTATATGAAAATCTTTATGCATATCCCTGGAACTCCCAGAAAAACAGTTTCGAGAGCCTGATTTCATCTTTCAATGATGTGGACACATTAGGCAAAGGGGTTGAGGTAGAATTTAGGCTGATTATGACTCTGAGTACTTCTTTCAATGTTACCGAGTAAGTATTTGTGTAGAGTCCGTGTGTATCACTTATGTCAATCAGGTTTGAGGTGTTTGGTTTTTTTGTTAGAATTCAAAAGTAGGCCAAGCCCCTACCATGCAGTGCTGCATCACACACAGGAGGGTTTGTGGCACAACTCTTCAGTGTGGATGAAGTTTTCTGAAGCTTCAGCTCTGTGATCCAGGGTTTTTTGACTTTATTCAAGGTACTGAAAAAGAAGATGGCAGGAGGTATAAGCAGGTAGAAGGTGAATTTGATTTTGCAGTGCAGAAAGATAAAATATCCATAATTGCAAATTCAAGTGGAAGCATTATGGCCCCATCCTGTAAGCCTTTAGCCCTTTGCAGAGTCCTCCTGCCAGGTTACGCTTGTTCACTCAATTAAGGGTTTGCAGAATCAAACCCTTGGATTTTTTCCTTTCCCAGATCCCCATGCAAATCCATCCTGGTCCTCTTCCACCTCCCAGTCCAGTCTTGTCGCCCTGGATCATGTTCCTGGTAAGTACGGAAGGAAAAAGTTAGTTATGCCCATGCTGCTTGGCTCTGGAAATCTGCACTTCATTTATCCTTCTGCACTGGACTTACCAATAATGGGAATTCTGAACCATGTGGGGTGTTTTTTTGGTTTTTTTTAATAAGAATAAAATATGGCCTCTAATATGTGGAATTTAAAGTGTTTAAACTTGAATCTGGGGTGGCTTCGTTTGCATGATACTCCTTGAACAACTAGGCCCAGCAAATGTCCCACCATTGATGCTTTTTGCTGCTAAGACCTATTTGATGTTCAAAGTTGTGTTTCCCTTTGAAATGTCTGAGGATTTGAATTCTTGTAAAGTCAAATTTTCAAGTGCTGTAAGGCAGTTCTGTTGGCCTGGGCTGATACTATTCTTTACATGAAATGAAGATGCATGAGAACGTTTCCTTGATGTGAATATTTCTTCTCAGTCTAAGATCTACTCTTGAGCAGATCACATAGGAGCTGTTGAAAGTGTGCTGTAAAAGGGCTTGTATTTTAATTATTAAAGTCTCCAAGTGGCTCTGCCAGGTCCAATGCTCTCTCAGCTCCAATTTCAAGTTTGAGATTTTGTGTTGTGTTTGAAGTACTTGATTGGATGAAGATGATCTGATTTTAATTCCTAACTGTATTTGCTCCTCTACCACTGGGTAACTTGATCTTCTCTGTCAAATGGAAACCATGATGTTTCCTTTCTCTTTTACTGGAATGTTTTGGCTTCTCAGGGCAGATGCCATGTGTTCACACACTGCCACAAACAGTGAACTTCCCTCCCACACACCCTCACTCACCTGTGAGCCTAAAGGTGCAGTAGTATGGTAAGTGATGTTTTACAGCAAGTATGGATGACTTTAATGTATTAGTATTTCATACAAGTGTGCTGCTTTCTCCTCAGGCATTTCAAGTAGCATGAATTTTGATGAGGAAGAAGATGAGGAAGATGAAGACAGCTCCAGTTCTTCACAGTTAAACAGTAACACCCGGCCTGGTTCTGCCACGAGCAAGAAATCCAACAAGGTAAGGGGAGAGTTCCGAAGAAGGGGCATGCAGGGTGCTAAGTATTGCATGATTTCAGAGTGCAGTCAGGATAGGCCTGGCTTTCTTGTTCTGTTTTTAATATGCACTGGAGTATCTCCAAGGTGATTTACTGTGATAGCTCTCAGGGTTCACAGGAGCAAGCATTGAAAACAATGACTTGGAGAGAAGAATAGCAAATATTGTCTGAACTTGAATGAAGAGAAAGGTAAACAGTAAATATTTACCTTTCTACCTCTTGCAGGTGCTCAGAAGGATTTTTTTTTGCCATTGACCTTTTCTGGGCATTTTCTCACCCTGTTCTCGCTGCCACCCTCTTAACATAAAATAAGACTTTGGATTGTTCAAACAATCTAAATCACAAGCTCTTGCTAAACCAGTTGATGGTGCCCCACTCTTTTATATACTGCACTGACTTCTCATCTTTGTTATATCTCTGTCTAGCTTAAACTGTTGCTCCCTATCTCATTTCTTCCTTTCATCAAAGGGCATCACTGTCCTTGAGTATGGCCTTTCTGGGAAAAGGGGTGCGGTGAGATGGGAAGGTGTGAGCCAGGGTTTGCTGTGTAACTGCACAGCTTTCTGTCTGTGCAGTCACCCCATTCTGCTTTGCCAGCTCTGTCTGTACATTGAGCATCAACTGCACAGGAAGCTGCTCCCTGGGCCTCTGGTAGGCAAGAGCTTGACTGATTGGATTGGAAGAGATCCTTACCTTGACATTCCTTTGTACTTATAACCTTGTAAATCAAAGTTGAGAAACTTGAATTTTGCTTGTTGTTTTAGGAAGCGGCCTCAGCCCCCAGTCCTTCCACAAATGAGCCTCTCATAGATGTCGATGACCTGGAGGAATTTGCCATAAGACCTGCTCCACAGGGTGCCACTGTCAAATGCAGAATCACAAGAGACAAGAAGGGAATGGACCGAGGGATGTACCCTACTTATTACCTCCACTTGGAAAGGGAGCATGGTAAAAAGGTCATAAAATAACTTGAATGGCATACCAGTTGCATCTGCATTTAAAAAAATGATAAAAATCTGAAGAAGTCTTATAAAGAAGGTGTAATCTTATATCTTAAATGTATTTTCACTTTCGCTGAGATCTGTCCTACACTCTTCCAAAAGCAAAACAACTGTATCACTTTGATCCACCACCTTTCTTCATATGTCTAATCTTTGGCCTTAAATAATCCATGCATGGCACCTTTAGGTGACTGTCAGCAGTTGGGGCTCTCTGCATTCTGTGGCCTGAAAAGCACCTACTTTCAATTCAACTGTAAGAGCTGGAGCAACTTAGAATGAAACATTTAACGAAATAGATCAAATTTAATTATTTAAACCATAAATAATAGAAGTCATTTTCCCTTTCCAGTTGTTTTTCTTTTTTTCCTGGTTTTGCTAAGTCCCAGGAGACCCTCTGTCAGGAGACCTTATGTTACTTTGCTAATGATGTTGGAAGGCAGAAAAATTGCCTATGGGTTATTATATATCAGAGCAGGAAGTGGTGTGTGCTGATCCCTTTAGCATTCTGGAATATGTTTTTTTTGCATTGCTTAGGTGTTTCTGTTAGCTGGAAGGAAACGAAAGAAGAGTAAAACCTCTAATTACCTCATCTCTATAGACCCAACTGACCTGTCTCGGGGTGGAGAGAGTTTTATTGGAAAACTGAGGTAAACAGTGATAAGTCTAAGAATTTTCATTACATAATACAAAGTTCATTTGATATTAAGAAGCCTGTAAACCACTATGACTTCTTCATTAGAGGCTTGACTATGTACATCATGTGATAATGGTCCTAAAGATCACCGGTATCTGAGGCATGTTTTCAAAATGTCTCAAGTACTTACAGGATCACATTTTATTAAAAGTCATCACGACTGAAGCTCTTAAATGCTCAAAGGCCAGATTCTCAAGGGTGTACAAGCACAACTTATCTTAATGGGATTTGCAGAAATGCATGAGTACATTGTGTCTAGCCTCTACTGATATAAATACCTTGGAATGCGAGTACTGTCGGCTACACAGAAAATCTCTTCAGTTTTGCCTGGTCCTTAAGATCCAAATTAGTTATTTGCAGGTAGCGGAATTATTTCAGAAGGATGTGTTTCTTTTCTGTCTGTCACCCTGTTGTACACCAGTCTGTTGTTGATACCTGGAGCTTCTTGATGTATGTTTAGATCATCTTTGCCTGAGGAAAGGGCCTGTGCTGCTTGTTGCCATTTGCCTGTGGGGATCCTGGAACTTCGTGTGCTATTTATTGCAGTGCATACACAGAATGAGGATAATGTGGTTTTGTATGTCCTACATTGTATTTTGCACTTCTTTTCATTGAAATAGGAAAGATTATTTCTGACTATAAAAATCGCTCCCTGTATTCTAATGCAGTTTAGTAGCCAGGTAAGAAAGCAGATAGTTCTGTACAGAATAAGCATACTGTAAAAACACAAGCAAACAAACAAAATAACCCTGCTGAGTGTTTCCTTACTGCTTTTTTGAATTTACTAGTTTGCAAGATGTCATGAGAAACCTCCGGTGTAACGATAAGGGACTTTTAATATACTCTGCTGTGCTGTACCTTTATCTTTTTGTTATGGCCTTTAATCCAGGAGTTGCCATTTACCTGGGATTAGAAATAACAGCTCTCTGTACTCAATACTTCTCTTTCCTTTGGGGCTACAGTGCAGTAAAGGATTGATGTCTCGGGCAGCATTACTGGCAAATGGTGATCGGATTTTCCGTTTTTTTGATAGATCAAATCTTATGGGAACTAAGTTTACAGTTTATGACAATGGAGTAAATCCAGTGAAAACAACATCAAGCCTGGAGGCGAGTACCCTGCGTCAGGAGCTAGCTGCTATTTGTTACGTAAGTACTGCTCACAGGCAAAATGTGCAGGAAGGGCAGTTCAGTCTCTGAGACAGCATTCTGAATTTCCTTCTCACTTAGGATTATGTAAATCAGCATTCATACTTGGACATAACCAAGCAGCTGATCTCCACTGGAGAAACCGGGAAATTCAGTGGAAAGTAGAGGTAGAAAACGTGCACTGAACAGGATTGCCCAGTTCTCACTTTTGGTCAGAAGGTGTTGGGGCTTTTACATAACCCTCTGGAGGGGGCAGGATGCTTCCTGCAGGCACCAGCTGAGGGAACCTCTTGAACTGCAAAGAGTTGTGTGCATGGCATTACTGCTCTAGTGTGATTGTTTATTATGGCATTTTGGAGGAGGCATCTCTCATCCAAATCATAGGTAGCTGGGCAGGTAGGTCTGCAGCAGCTCAGAGATTGGGATTAAAATTCTAAAACTCCTTTTTACCAGGAAAAAACCGTAAGCAAACCCCAAGAAAAATACAAACTTGTATTGAATGAGAGAGACCAGCCTCTTATAGGACAGTAAATAACACTTGTCAGGAGCAATGCAGGCAATGAAGACTTGAAACACAGTTCCTGTTGTTTCCTGATTGCTGGATGAGTAACAGTTTTGTTGAGACAATTCTTTCTGTCCAGAAGTATGCAGGCCCAGGAAATCCTTCCAGTCAAAGTTGGTATGTACACTGCTACAGAAAGTTGTCTGGTTTCACAAGTCAACAACTTCTGATAAAAATACCCAAGAATGGCTTTTCTGAAAAGTTCCTGTCCAGCTTCAATCAAGGATGCCTGGAAATCTGTCAGTTCGAGGTCCAGCACATACCCAGTGTACTCACAGAATGCATTCCCAGAAAGGTCAGCTTCGGGTTGTGGGGAGCAATGTGTCTGGAAGATTTCAGCACATGAACAGGAAAGCAGAGAGCCATCCTTTCCATGCAAAGTGCCAAGAGTACTGAAGTGGGACAGTATTAGCTGCCAGCGTGTTCTTTTCCTGCTGCTTAGGATGCAGTTTTTCTGTGGATACAGTATAAATATGCCTCCATTCCTGTTAGATTTGAAACCCTCAGAAAATCCAGCTAGCTGGATTTAACAAGGGACTCCAGGATTTGGTGTCGGTTTGACTGAAGTTTCAGTAGAAACCTAGAACTTACATGTTTAATATAGATAATTTTACTGGTTTATATAGGAGGGCATTCCCTGGAGCCAGGCAACTAATCTTCTGGTGCAAATTGGAAATACAAGAAGAAAATAAAAAACAATTGAAAAAGGTTATATATTGAAAAATTTAGGCATTGCTTGTTTAAGTCAACAACAATAATTTTTGAATGATGAACATTGCCAAATTAGAAGCTGTTGTGGTCAGCAGAGGTAACTAGAAGTGTGAATATTGGAAAGAACCGAACCATGGCCACTGCTGGCACAATGTGGCTGAGATAAGGTTTTATGTGTGTATTTGTACTCAGCAGTTTGAAATTTGGACATTCGTATAAAAAATTACTTTTTATACTAACAGAGAAAAGCAGCAGGCTTGCAGGTGTGCTGTGGCCAGAGGACAAAAGGAAATTGGAATGGTATTTCATTACTAGCCAGGTTTGCTAAAGTGAGATTATTGTTCCTGGCTTCAGAACCACAGCAGAGAGTGCCAGGATGAGCAGTACTGAAACACCCTTGTCCTAAGGCAGTCTTTTAATTCCTGCCTTGAGATTTCCCCTGCAGCAAAAACTATAAAAACCAATACTTTAAAAGCACTACTATGCCTCTCACTGTCCCTCAGCTCATCTGATCAGGTACCCATGTGGAGAGCAAGCTGTACCCACTCCCACCAACTTACTGAGCATGACCTGCTTAATCATCCCAGCAGGTCTAGTTTATACAGGCAGAAACTGGTGATACATCTGTTGTTAACTGTGGGAGAAATGTGTCGAGGACTCTCTTTGTGGAGCTCACCTTAGGGCATGTTTCCAGGATCAGGAACAGAGAGCAAGGACAGTTTTCTCAGGTGCTGTTAACCATTTTTACTCCCCCACTGCTGGCAGCCCAGCATATTAATAAACCTGCAGCAGCACCTAATGGCTGGTTGCAGAATTGCTCGGCAAAAAACTGTACCATTTGTACCAGGATTTTCTGTGCTGCATTCCTTTATATCCATAGTACCTCACAGTTCAGTTTGTGTCGTATTCCACAGGCAGGGAGCTCAGCTGACACTGAGGTGTGACTCAGGATTCAGTAAAGCAACAAGACCTCGTGTCTCTATTCAGGCCTCAATCACTTGCATCGTGCTCCAGTGTTGTAGGTTCTGTGATCTGGGCTTTCTATGGAGTGATAGTTTCTACCAAAGATATTAATAAACAAGTCCAGAAAGGAAAATGACTGCAAGAAAATTGGGGTTGCAAAACTGTGAATGTCCTGGGAGCTGCTGGGATATACACCTTGTTGCTTTTATTGTGGCCGCTACTGCCACTAAAGCAAGATGCTTACATAATTTTTCAAAAGTGTGTAAGGTTTTAAAAGCAACCCCATGGAGAGGCTCTGTGTTCTTTCAATCCAGTTTATTGTGACACATGGTCACAGAACTGACTTGGATTGGTTAAGGCACAGAGTGCAGCTTCTGAGCAATACTGGGCCAAGTGCTTAGCTGGTATCAATGACTGGTGTCCTGGTTGAGCTGGCAGCACTTGTGTTCCTGTTTAAACTAAGACTGCCAGTGGCATTAAAAAGGTGTAAAAACAGAATTTGGCCTCTGTTCCCCCAGTAATGCCGTTTGTAGTCTGGAATTTACACACACAGAATCATGGAGGAGGGAAATAAAAGAGAAGCAGGGATTGAGACAGGAGGTAGGGGAAATTAATTTTATTTGGATGCAGGAGGATTGGAAAGATCTGCTTTTAATTAAAGCTCCTCTTTTTGTCCTGACCGCTCTCCTCTTATATTCCATGTTCATGTAATTCTGGGTGGGTACCATGATTTTAGCAAAAGGGCAGCATTTGCAACATAATGTATGATAATTGGTGATGGTTGTAATGTGCAACTAGTGACCTTTCTCTTATCATGTGGCAGAAGTTCCAGTTTTAGTGTTTTTGAGTAAATCCAAAGAGTATGGTCCTGTTTTTTCCGAGTGATAATACTGCTTGTTGGGAGGGAAGTGATTCAGCACTATTTAACTTTACCTTGAACAGTGTCTTCAACCTGTCAGCATCTAAATTAATTATGTGTAGCATAACTGCTGGCTGATGAGAAGAAAAGCTTGTAAGGCATTGCAGAGAAGGCCAAAATTGCCACTAGTTAGTGGAAAATAAGCATAAGCATTAATCTTTTCTTAGAACTTGTCCTCTGCTGTGCTGAGTCTCTCTTACTGGCAGTCATATTAGTTTTCGTCTCACCACGGTGCAGAACCAGGGATACGCTTCCAACTGAACTGATAACATGTTTTACTCTGCCAAAGGATGTTACATAAATGATTCAGAAAAGAGGCAGAATCTTCTCGTTAATGTACAGAGTTAGGAAGACATATGAGTATATCTGGATTGCTTCAGGAGTATTCAGTAAAATAACTCAGTGGAATTTTTCTTGCACGCATGAAAAACTTTAAAGAGTTGTGGAAAATCTCGAGATGGTTTGTTGAAACAATCAAATTTATTTCCAAGGTCTGATGGATGACAGAACTGCACAAGTAATTTTTAGGTGTATTTTTCAGATGTTTCTGGTGAGTTGAGATGCTTGGATTTTTAATTGCAAAAGTAGAAATGTTTTAAAAAACTTAGTGTTCCTTAAAATCAGGACACTTTAATTAAAAGTATAAAAGCAGAGACATCTGAATATGCAATTTCTAAATGTCCCAGTGGTAAAGCCTCACCAGCTGGAGGCCAGAGCTGTCTGGTTCTTGGCATCTTATGGTATGTTGCTGGGAATAACACCTATGGGAATGTCCTTCCTGAGATTCCTTAGTGTATGTCCACAGCCCTTCATTTCAGAATGGTAGAGGGAAAAGAAATTCATGTGACTGGGAAAAAAAATTATCACGAAACTTGAGGATATGGACTTTCAGAGGTTTCACTGTTTCAGTTACTGAAGTTAATGCTAAAATCAGCTTTTGCTGAATGGATTGGGAAATACTGCCCTTTACTTTTTCAAAAGCATATGATGACTTAGTGAAATATTTGGCCCTAGTTGCTTCTGGGGGAAAAAAAAAAGAAGTGTCAGATTAAAATAAGACTTTAGGCTGGTTTAGATTTTAATGGTTGTGTTTTGAGAGGACAGTGAGAGCTGTCCTCTACTGGAGAGCTTTTACTGAAGAGCTTTTATAAAAATATGGTCAAAAGCATCTGATCATGTTTAATGGAAGAACCTGTATTTTCCATGATTTACTTTTGCTGCCTGTGTGATTCCTTTACTTTCCCTGTCTTCATGGCTAGAAAATTTGCCTTCATGCTAACGTGTTTGTTTTTTACCGTGTTCATCTCTAAGCATAACATATCTGAAGACTTTGAAAACCACAGCACTGATAACAGATGCTCTTACTGGCAGCTTCTTCTTGTTTGCTTTTGTGCTGGCTCTGGAGTAAATGGAGCTGGTCCCATATATTTAATTTTGTCTCGCATCAAAACGTGTGACTGCATTTTATGATTTGTAAATTGCAACTACTTTATTTTGGGATCTAGCAGTAGCCAAGCAATCTGGTTAATTCATATCCTTTTTTAACAAAGGGATTTTTGTTTTTGAATTATATTAAGGTGCTGGCAGCCAATGCTAGGAATGTTTTTGGAAACCTCTATTTCCATTTTTCCTGTTGTTGGAGCTTCTAAGACAAAGCTAGAACATTTGGCAGTGCCAGTGAAGGTGGGAGTTTCAAGATGTTTTTCTAGCTGACTAACAAATAAGTTCCCATGGCTGCCACTGTTTCTCTGTTGAAGAAATTAACTTTAAAAATAAAGAACATGATGAAATCTTTTCTAAACGTTTTTAGGAAACAAATGTCTTGGGGTTTAAAGGACCTCGTAAAATGAGTGTGATCATACCAGGAATGAATATGGACCATGAAAGAGTTTCCATCAGGCCACGAAATGTAAGTCATTCCATCAGCCAACACTGAAAATTACTTGAATTATCTTTTCAGTTAGATTCAGGGTTTTATAATTGCATTTCTGAAGGTCTAGAGGTTAATCAAATGGTATTTGAACAATTGTATAACAATAGAGTGTATGACTAGTCCTGTAACTCACAAAAGCACTACAAATAATGTATTTTGGTAACAAAAGTTACAACTAATATTTTCCAAATGGAGAAAGGACTCAAATGCACATTCACATTACGATCCTCAGAGTTCTCTGTTTCGTTCGTTGAAGCCGTTTTAAGGATTGAGGGTAACAGCTCCGTTTTTGGGCTAGGATTTATGAATTTTGCTCTTCTTTTTGAATGTATTTTTTGTCATGTGACTATGCTAAAGCGAAGTGTGTATGTGTGATGTGTGCAGGAACATGAGACGCTTCTTGCAAGATGGCAGAACAAAAACACAGAGAGTGTCATTGAGCTGCATAACAAAACACCAGTCTGGAATGATGACACCCAGTCCTATGTTTTGAATTTCCATGGTCGAGTCACACTGGCCTCGGTGAAAAACTTCCAAATTATTCATGACAATGATCGTAAGTACAGCTCTCAGCCAGTGATGTGTAGGAAGAGTACTGCATGCACAGCCTGGGAGGGCTTCTGCACTTACAGTTGTTATCTGAGCAGGTTGAATTGAATTCTGTGGGTCCACCTTAATGCTGCTCTTCCTTGTGGCCATGGCATTGATGCAAGTTAGATGTTTAAATGCTCATGCTTGCAACAGGGGATAGCTGTGTGCTGTCTGAGTTTTCTCCTGTGGTTGCTCAGCTCATGAACGGAGCAACAGTTTAGAGTCATTTCTGCTCTCAGACCAGCTGCCTTGCGGTTCTGCAGTCAGCAGGACCAGGGGACAGGGTCACTCTGCTCAAACATGTATCGTATAATCCTTCCTTGGTTTTTTGGTTTGCTCTGGTCCCTGTACACTATCCAGCTGGAGACAGCAGCAGTCAGACCAGTCCCATTGCACATCCACCTTGCCATTACTAGTCATTGTGGCATTAGCCCTACAGAACACTGCCAAGGTCAGAACAACCTTTCACATTACCCCAGGTCCTTACTGATGGGCTGCTTTCTGCCATCAGTGTGCAGCTCCCTTTTTTTCTCAAGCTTGGGTACAGTTGTTGGAGCCAGGATAAAGGCAAGTTCTCGAGTGGAGCAGCACGGCCCCACTTCATGCCCGCTTTAGGCAGGGAGAGTCACTAGTGCTGGAGCCCACCAGGCTAGACCAGTGCCATGCAGACTGCAGGGAAACTGGTGAAAGTGGCTGCGCTAGTCTCTGAGAGCAAATCTGAATCTGAATCTGAAACACCAATGTGTTTTGCAACCCTCGATCACTCAAGCTATCCTTGCTTCTCCCTCTGCTATCAGCACACCCACTTGCATGAATAAGTGTTGGTGAAGTTTCATGAGTGAGCATGTTTTGTTTGTGTTCTGTTGAACTAGGCCAGAGGATGATGTTGAATGCATACTTATTTAGCGAGGACTGCAAACAAAAATAATGCTCTGTCACCTTTTATGACCTCTCTTGCAGCTGACTATATAGTGATGCAGTTTGGCCGGGTGGCTGAGGATGTGTTCACCATGGACTACAACTACCCAATGTGTGCACTACAAGCCTTTGCAATTGCCCTTTCCAGTTTTGACAGCAAGCTGGCTTGTGAGTAAAGGGGCATGGGTGAGCATCCTCTCAAAGGAAGCAGTTTGCCATATGATTCCCAATTCCTGCTGGTGTCACTTATGGTCCATAATAAAAAGGTCAGGGAAAATGCAGTTGTGGAGGACTACTCTATTGCTGAAGAGAAAGTAAAAGGAATCTTCTAAAAATTCAGGACATTCAGGAAATTATATTTTCCTTTTTTTTTTTTTTTTTCCCTGTCATATTTTTCTGGAAGTGACATCAAGGTTTTGTAAATAGAAGTTCTATCTCATGTCCCTGGTTATGTTATGGATATGTGCCATGATGTACTGTACCGTGGCTCCAGTAGCACCATTACAGTGGTGTCTTTTTTAAATCCAGAAAGGGCGTGAACGCTCGAAAAGTTCCTTTTTACATGTAAGAATTATTCTGAGGCTGCAATCATACCTCAAGGTTGCATTCCTGCATTGACTAATCAGAGCTTCACATCATCCAGCGTTAAAAGAAAGATCAGAAAAAAAGATGCACTTTTTTTTTTTTTTGATTGTGCAAGGATCTCGTGTAGTATAAAGCCAAGTGTGAAAGTTGAAAACCTATACTGGACTGAACTTGATGCATTGCTATTGTACATGTAGTAGGGCATGATGAATTTTAATTGCAGTAGGAGGAAATGGAGAAGTAGAAAGCACAAAACAATGTTGCACAAGTCACTTGATTTCTAAGCTGTCGTTATGTTTTAACATCTACATGCTTTTTAATTTGTTTCAAATGAAAATGTACTTGGAGTACAGAAAAGGGAAAGGGAAACATCTAGATGCCAAGAAAGCATAACTTAGGTTGAATTTGGCATTTCGTGTGCTGGGAATTTATATCCTTGTATTGCTCTGGTAATTCAAACACATATTTTGTATGAAGTGATATAAACAGTTGGATAAAGGCTCTCTGCAGTGAATCTTATTATTTTGAACAGGCTGTGTAAAGCTGAGGAAGGTAAATGGAAATATTTTATTAAATTTGTCTGGCCTTTTGAGCTTTTACAATTTGTTGATTGCATTTTTGAACATTGAGCAACAACCACTTCTCATATTTATTTCCCATTGTAAGAATGCTTGAAATCGATTGAAACTGTGTATGTTGTTCTCTGATGTAAATGTGCCAGCTACTGAGCTAAATCCTTCTAGGCAAATCTAGTGTATACTGCATACAAATGAGACACTGGCAGGACACAGAATACCTTAAAATTGTGTGGAATTTTTGTTTCCTCTTTTTCTGATTTATCTGGAGTATATAAAAAAATACCATTTCAAAACACAAGCAAAGAAAAAACCATTCTATTATCTTCTCTCCCGAACATCTCAAAAGCCTAGAGCTGCAACTGAAAGCACATTGTAAAACACCTTTAAAAATAATAGTCTTTCTGCCGTTGTTTTGTACAATGTTATCCACAGTGGCACACAAAGTACTAGAATTTATATGTAGTTCCTCAGAAGGGTATTGAAATGTGAGTCAAGTGAAGAAGTTGTAGTGTTTTATACTGTGTGTATTCAGGTCCTCCTTTTTACTCTTTGTAGACTCTTGCATTGCACAACCAAATATTATGTAATGCAAAAATGAGATCAAATCACTGTCTCATAGTTGCCAGTTCCATTTTGACTGTAAGGGAAAGGCCACAAGGCTCTCCTTAAGGTTGTGCCATTTAGACTCTAAAATTTCAACTAATAAAAAAGATATACTCCCTTTTTCACCTTCACCTTCAGGTCTCCTTCCCAGTTTACAGACAAGGAAATTTCATGGAAGAGATGAAAATAAGAAATTGCTAGGATTTTTTCTAGTCTTTTAAACAATGTATGGAGAAGAGTCTGCTGGCTTTGAACAGTGTTTTGTCGAAGGACTCAGCTTGTCAAATATTATCTTGAGTTAACAGGAAGTTCTACCTTTTTTTTTCCAAATCTTTTTGCAAGAAGCATTTCCATGCAATGGTATAAAATGAAAAGACAGCTTTTGCTTGAGAGAAATGAGCAGTCAGTTCCCTCAATGAATGACCAAAGTGTTGAGTCATGAGCTGCAGTGTGATCCTTAGGCTTTGCACTTGGATGTTTTCCTCTGTAGCTGGTGGTTTCCCACCATTTCACATCCACATCTGTCATCTCACTTTAAATTTAACAGAGAAGGCCCTTAGGCCTTTGCTTACCTCGTATCAGTCTTTAAAAACTAGCTCCAGTGACAACCAGAATTTTTTGTTTAGACTACTGCAGAACCAGTCAGGAATTCCCACTGCTGGCACTTAGGTTTGATATGGATTTCAAGAACTCTGCAGCACGGGAGTGGTTGAATCTGCATGGCTTTAATTCTGTGCCTTGCCAGTCATACACTTTCTTTAAAGCCTGAGAAAGTGGCACCTGACACAGTTTTCTGCTTCTCTCTGTGCACAGCACTGTGTCAAAGGAACTAAGTGTCTTACTGTGCAAATACACAATCTGCTGGCTTTTGTAGTGGGGTTGGTTTAGGAAGGGTTATTTTTAATGCAGATCGTAACAATGGTGTGACTCACATCATGACCCCACTGGGAATTGGCATGAAAGGAAGCTCATGTGCAGTGAACTCCTGCACAAGGGTGAGAGCGAAGGGCTGGGGAAAGGCAGCGAGTTCAGCTTCTTGGGACAGTTTTGCTGCCAGCACATTGTGTAACTTCACTCTCACTGCATGTTCTTCCCAGCCAGGTATTTTTTTTAACCTGTAACCGTGCCAGGAGGAAAGTGGTGACTCAAATTCCCATCATCTTGACAGAATTGTACAGGGCCATCAGCCAACGAGCTGCTGAGGAAAAAAACTCCCCACCATAAATTGAGGTCACTAGAGGGGGATGTTAACCTGGGACTAAGGAATGAGGAGCTCTCATTAAATCTGATTCAGTTAGAATAGGATTTGTTCCTAGTGGCCTTTGCCAAAACCCTGATTCCTCACTGTTGTTGAGCAAGGTACTGGGTTCTTTTGATTCACCTGACCTTCACTATCTGCTCTGGAAGCAGGTGCTTCTAATTTAAAATCTATATTATTTCTGATGGACATTTTCTGGTGAATGTCTCCACTGCGTGTCAACGCAAGGTGATATCACAAGTTTTCCAGCACATCTCTAAATTTTGTTCTCCTAACATGGTAAAGCCTTAGCACAGAGTCATACCTGAAATTACACTGCCCTCAAAAAGTTTGATCTCCTCCCACACCAGTAATAAAATCTTGGTACCAGTCAGTATTTTCAGAGATACATGCATATTAAAGTAACCAAGGTGTAGTTAGTGGCACACTCATATTAATAACTTGTGCTGGCCCTGCATGTCAATGTGCAACAGGGCATAACCTTGTTTACTCAATGTGACAAAGAATATAATGGCCCTGAGCTGTGTATTTCCTTCACATAGTCCTGGTGAGTGTTTGGATACAGTAGATTTAATATTATTTAAAATCCCAATATTGATGATTTTTTGCATCTGCTGTTGGTTTTGGCAGAGCTGTAAACAAATTCCTTGCCTGAATTGCTTATAGGCAAATACTGCATGCTTTAATGAGAGTTCTTAATCTAACTTGTCACTCTGTTTACATCAAACAGTTTCTTCCTGGCCCTTTATCTAATTTTCTTCATCTCTGATGTTCTGTTCCTTCTCATTCTCTTCACAATTCTTTTATCTGTTCTTTAAGGATGTGCAGCTCAAAAGTGTTTGACAATATTATTCAGTGATCTCTCCACAGATGAATAATGCCTTTGGTGCACATTCAGTGATGCTCCTACAATAGAAGCCTTATCAGAGGGATGAATTTGACCCTTTGGCTTTTCAGTAGAGTAAATTAACACATTAAAAGGTAGCAGATAAAAAAGCTTGCCTAAAATATAATCAGAATTTTTCTCAGTAAACATTCAGTAACTGGAGTTTCCAAACCATTGGTTGCAAATCAATGAGCAGAGCTGTCCACAAACCCAGAGGCAGGCTGTTAGATTCCCTTTGTAGTGCTGCCTTATTTTTCCTTTTTTCAAAAGGTTGAAAGTGATTTTGTGAGCTGGAATGTGTTGGTTGCCTATAATAGAGTTTGTTTTTTAGAAGCTAGACATCACTCTGCTCCTTTTGTAGGATAATATATGGCACATAAAATAGTAATGTCATAGGCTATTGTTACAAATTCTGATGCTAAGAAATCTGTGAGAACGGTTTTGTAATAATTACTGGGCAAATCTCTGGCTATTCAAGTTGCCTTACAATAGTGCTGGAGTTCCCAGCTGGCTGTCCTCATGAGGTACTACAACTGAAGGAGCTGTAGTGAAAAGGGCTCTGTAATAAAATCTGGTGGCTGCACAATCAAAAAACATTATTGTGGAGTCAAATGACACCACTGAGTTTTATCAGTCATGGTGAACCAATTCCATCAATTGAAACTTTGAGGTTTTGCTCCCTTATGATGAACAAAGAAGGGATTTTAAATAAGCAGAGACACCACTGAGTCCCTAAAAGTATTGAGTGTTAGACCTACTTTTCTGCTGTAAAAATCTTACCCCTACCCGAGAGCTTCCCATTAAAAAGGAAGGAAATCAATCCAGTCCTTCGTATGGAAAATCACTCCCAGTTCTTGTATCTTACGTTTTTGGAAATTTTATTATTAATTTGTTAATTTATTAGTGATTTCACATAGAATGCAACAAGAACTGGGAAACAAGAGTTCTTGCCTTGAAGGAATGATGAGTCTAGACCAGTGTTGGAATATTTTGTCTTTGTTTATTTTAATGGGACAGAACAGGGGGTTGCCTGGTGTTTCTGGAAGAGAAAGTTTCTCCTAATGTGTGGCAGGTATCAGAGGAAAGATTTTGGGTTTGATCCTATGGCATCTTAACTATCAGCCCCATACTATCCCATCACTCTCCTAAAACATTATTTGCAAGACTTTTCCTACTTTTAGAGAAGCACGTGCTCACCAGTAAATAACTTCGCTTGGCAATTAAGGGCAGCACAGCTGTCACCTTTATTAGAATTATGGCCTGATAACTCAGATTTCCCAAAAGGCCTCATTTCGATTACTAGAATAAAATAGTTTTATACACATAAATCTTGCAATAGAATTAAGAATTAATTTAGTTGTAGATGCAAGCTTCTCTTGTACGTGCTACTTAATGAAAACAGGTTTCTGTTGCCCCTCATGTATGAAAAGTACCTTTCAGGGTTCTGCTCTGGAAGCATTTGAAATTAATTAGGTAGACACTTTTTAGTTCTTTTTGTTGCTCACCAAGGAACTAAGAAAAGAATTTGCACAGCTCTCTCAGTGCTTTGGTATTTTGCTATGAACTATAGCTCAGTAGCTGATACTCACAAATGCCTGTATATTGGATGAAAATGCATTAAAACTTATTTTGTATGTTGTATTTTATTTAACTGCCTAGAAATTATAGATTCCCCTTTTTCAATAAGGATATGTTTATCTATACCTTCACTGGTGAGAAGACTTGAATTAACTGGCTTTCTTGAAACTGTTTAATGGAATCAGTACTCTGGTTTGCTCAATGGCTTTAGGAAGAGGATGCCATTCAGGAAAATTATGCTTACATTTTTAAGAAAAAAACCTTTCCTATTCACATTATAAATGGATTACACAATAACACTGGAAGCTTATCATGGTTTTATTTAAATCTGCAATGGCAGTTTGAAAATTACTCTGGCAAAAGCTTGCTAAGCACATGAACTGGAGCGAAGTCCTACTTGAGAGTCAGAACCTAGCAAGTACCAGAGAATACTCATGCATCTGTTTTGGTGCTTGGGTACTGCTTGGGTGTAGAAAAAGTCCTGAAAAGTCCAAATCTGTGTTAAAATCAGCCTAGTCTTTCAGGTTATGCAACAGCTGATAGAACACAGGCCTGGGGATCAGGTCACCTGGCTGGTAATCCCTACTGACTGTCTGACTTTGTGCAAATCTTGGAACCTATTTGTGCCTCCATTCCAACAAGTTGGATGGAATTACTAGTTTTCAGCCTGCCTATGTCTGTCTCTTATCTTCTGAGAGGTTTCTCAGGAATATTTTGAGGCTGGTGGATGACAAGTGGTGTTGCCATGCTCAGAACATTACTTAATGCTCACTGAAGGAACCTCAGTAAAAATATGAAGTTTTCTGCCACCTGTGTAGAAACTGAATAGCTAACCAATCTGTTAGGATAAGATCAGGATGCTCTTCAATTCTATGGAAATCTTGTCAATGATTTCAGTGAGGCTTCAGGTTTTCTACCTTGTGTCATTTTTGGTTACTGAAAGTGCAGAAAAAACAGTAGGACAAACCATCTGATACACTTTTCTTCCTCACAGGGGTGTGTTGTTTGTTGTGTTTTACTTTGCAGCAGCAGTTGTTTTAAAACTATTATTCCTGAACACGATGCAGAGGTTCAGTTAACGCAACCACCTATTTATGCTTTTATGTAGCAAACCAAGACACTGGGCGATTGTGCTGCAAATTGCATTTTTGTACTTTTGTTCGTTTGTTTTTTCACTTGGATGCGACTCAGTTGTTCAAAACTGTTTTTACTGCAGACTTTGACTCTGTCACGCACATCTGATTTGAAAACAATGTCTCATGATTTATGACTACTTTTATACTGAAATGGGATGTTTACAATGCAATGTTTCTCACATTTCACCCTGCATCTGTGGCTTCCTACTGAGTCTATCCCAGTTGGCTCAATGCCATTAGAAGTGTGATATAAAGTGAACTCTCTCAAAGTACCAGAATTCAACTTATAAACATTTTCATAAATTTTAACATTAAAATCTAGCTGATTTTAATGCTTACAGATTGCATGAAATTTCAAGGAGGTTATTTGTGGAAAATTTTCTTTCCTTAAGCTTGTTTTGAAGTTTGAGCTCTCATTTACGATGTAAGCTTCTGATCCTGCAGCTCCATCTGTGCAAGCCAAACAGAGCTTGGCCTGTGCAGACTGCCAGACTTTGACTGCAGGAATCTGTCAGTGTGATGAGGACACAGTCAGTGATGAGATTTCTGAAGTCCTAATAAGAGTGCCCTTCCTCATTCTCTTAGGTACTCTTGAACATCACTTAAGAAATCACGTACCTTTCCTGTGTTGACTCACCAAATAACAGCAGGAATATTTTTTCATTCCCTTTGAATTTTAAATTATTTTTTTTTAAGGCTACGCCTACTGTCTAGGTAATTGTAACCTTAACAACATTTAGTCTTGATGTCTTGGAAAACTGTATCATAAGATCACTTATTTTGCCAGTGCAGAAAATCACATCAGTACACAAAACCAGAGTATGTTGTGGGGCAGTGGGCTTTGGGCACTGCTCATAGGATCATTAAGCTTGGAAAAGACCTCCAGGATCATCAAGTCCAACCTTTGACATACTATTAAGTTCAGTGTTCAAACAAGTTTGTGAGCTCTGGCACCTTGTAACAGGAGGTCTTCATTCCAGTCTGAGACAGCTGAAGATAACCCAGTTATTACCGTCCTGTTCTCTTCCCTAGGGAGAATCTCCTGTCCTTGCTGGCTAGATGTAGAACCGTATTGATCCTGATGTGTCTTTAAACATTACAGCATTTTTTAGCTATTTTAAAAATGTTTTCAAAGATGTGGTTTAAGCTCAAATAAAATAGTCTTTGAAGTAGTTATAGGTGTACCAAGTTGATTTAGTTGAGAGGCAGCTGCATTTTCCAGCTCTTTCCTCAGTTTTTGTATGAGCAGTGCTTGATAGTCCTGCTGGAAAAAACATAACATAGCTATTATAATATGCTTTCCTTGGGTTTTGCCTTATGATTCTGCTGTTTTTTGCTGTTTGTGCACCACTACGTTTATTTCTGAGGGAAGTACTTCCAGTGCTAAACACAAGTAGAGCAGTGTTTTCTAATAAAGTCTCTGCCTCATTTTCTGCTGTGGAGATTTACATGTGGAGATTTGGTGTTTGATACTAAAAATATAAATTTTTCATCCAAGAAAAAACCCCAGGATTTGTAGGCAAAGTCCCTGACACTTAGTGCCATGTGCCTGGATTGACAGAGGGCTTATTTTTGCCAGCCAGGAATCCTATTACTGGCAGAGTAGTGTGTGCCATGAAACATCCTATGATACCCTGTTGCATACCACATCTGGGACACAGTGTGAGGGCCTGGTCCAAAGATACAGCCCTCCTTCACCAAAATGGCACAGTGTTCCTTTCTGGGGGGCTTTCTGTTGAGACTTTTATGCTTGTTGCAGTATCTTCCATTTTGGGGCCAATCTGTGATTAGGTTAATAAATATCACCCGTAACAAACATCCCCAAACTAAAAACAGCACTGTGGAAAGGCACTAGTAAAGCCTCACATAAGTCTGGGAGCAGCAGGTGAGTATTATTATCCTTTTAATGGCAGTGAAGCTGTGATCTGCAGTTTATAAAAGCAAGCAAACAAACAAAGCATTATTTTTTGAGCCAGCACTAGAAGTAACTTCTCAGTCCCTAAATCTGTGTTCCAGCTATTGCTTTGGTCACCACTAGTACATGGAGGGTCTCCATTTTGAACTTTGTCCTGAGGACTAAACCGCCTCACTTCAGTTTGGAATACTGAAAAACCAAACCATGTAAACACAGAGTTCTCATCAGGCAATTAAGTTGCACTGTAATCAAGTTTCATGCAAATTAATTTATGAAGATGGCCCAGCACAAACACAAGGGTGCTGTCCAAGTGTCAGGAACTGAGAGGTTGTTCTGCAAAAAACTTAAGTCCACCGAGTTTTCCTAAGTAAAGGAAAAAAAACAACAATAGGGCTCTATTTAATTTCTAACTGTATTTATTTGTAGATTCAGTGTTTTATAACGTAGGCTAAAAAGGTAGAATTTCTGTGTTCTGTTAATTCTAACTTCTGGTTTAAAGTAGGGTTGCAGCAGTGATGTGTACTCTTAAAAGATTTGTAGCAGTGTCATCTCAAAAAGCTGATTGTGGAACAAGGCTCTTTAACTATGATAAACTCTCAAGAGTTACTGAATTCAGTGACACCATTTTTTGTTGGTTTCCTTTTCTTTAAAAAAAAAACATACCAAACCCTGTTTCTAAAAGCACTGGTTATTGTGTCGTTTGGGTTACATTGCACAAGTCCACAAGGATGAATTCCTATTTGGTATCACTTCAAATACTTTTTTGAAGGTGGTAGATGCTTTTCAGCTTCTTAGTAATCTGTGTTACTGCAACTTCCTTTTTTTGTTTTCAGCTCCCTGATTCCTCCCTACCCCTCCCTGCCCCCAGTCTAGAACTTTCTCTCATTTCAAACATGTACAGGTTTTTCCATATGGGGACACTCCAGAACACTAAGTCAGTAAAACCTCTATAAAGTCAATGTCTGTGAATTAAAGTGTGTTAAATCCCTGTGTATATGTTCCCATTTTGAAGTAGGGTGGCCTTCAATTCCACTTGTGTAATCCTCCACCCGGGTATTCATCACATAGTGCAGTACAAGGTCGTTGGTGAATTTCAAAGTGCTGAACAGGTTTCTGACCAAGATATTGGAGAACATACATAAAGGGATTCACCCTTCTGTACTCTCAGGGTGGCACTTAGGGCTTAGAGTGCCACATTCCTAACAGTTGGCTCCTTGAATTGCACCTGCCAAGCTCGGCACCTTCACCCTTTAGGCCACGTTTCTGTAGTCCTCTTTTCCTACTGCAGTAGTTTTCAGCACTCCCTGATTTATTGCAACCTGTATGGTATATTTAAGCTTCCTGACAACAGTGTACTTTCTTCTTGGGTTTTTGTGGATGTCGGGGTCTGGAGTCTGTATGCTGAAAGCAGCTGCTTTACCAGTATAGCGGAGCTTGATGCTTAGGAGCCTGATGTAACTGATGCCAGTGTAGCCAGGTTTATTTTTACAGTGCCCAGCAGAGGTATGCTTGTTTCTCAGAAAATAATCTTCCTTTCTCTTTCTCTTCTTCATTTATATCTGCCTGGATCTGGAGGATGACAGCCCCTCTTAGCATTCATGCAAGCAGCCACCATATCAGAAAAACACACACAACGGGTTTATTACGGACGGGTTTATCACTAAGCAGTGCAACTCTTACATGCTTACTGTCACCCTGCCCTGTAACAGTGCATGTTTTTCCCTGTGTGCTGTTTCCTACCTTGTGTGTCTGTCACCAGTCAGAGGACACGGCTGCAAAGACGTGCATGGAAGCTTAGCAAAGAAAATGCTGAACCGAAGCCATTAAAATACAGTTCTCCCAATACTGAAGAAAGAGCTCCTCCTGAAGGCAAAAATTGGGACCTGTGGTTCTTTAAGTTACTTGAAGTTTCCATATGCTTGCATTGCATATAAGAAGATAACATCTTTTATTATACTTGCACTATTTTGAGCCCTAAGCCCAGAAAAAGGCATCACAGAATTCAAGGAACGCAGTTACAGAGAAGCAATCAAAGTGCAAACAAGCTCCATTTACAGATGTGGAGGAACTCCAGTGTGCAGACAAGGCAGTAGGATGTGCTGGGGAATGACAGTAGGGTGATTTTTTGCTGGAGAATTGGCCACATGGCTTGGCATCGCTTAGAGTGAGTCACGGATTTCAGTGTCTGCTGATGCACTATGATGGTCACTGCTGGTGTTGTGTTCTGTTGGTAAGAACTCTGCCCATACCACGTGTTTCTCTCCTAACCAGCTGATTTATGTGCATCTTTCTTCATATGAGACTTTCACCCATTTATTTCTATTTCAGGCCTAATCCCAAGCCTGCTGGTGTAACTGAACATTTCTTTCTGACTTCTGTTGTGTCTCCATAATGCCACATTTCCATGTCTCTGCCACAGCCCTGATGTCTTCTTGTCTGTCTCTGTTTAAAAGTGGGCTTAGCTGGATTGCAAAAATTGGGCATTACTGGCATGAATACTTCAGAAAGTTGGATTTGGAAAGGAGGCCAAAGTTGGCTCTTACACACATCCCATGAAGACTTGTTGACACTCAAAGGGGGATCTAGAATGTCTGTTGGTGAAAAAGTTAATCTTTTCCATTTGAACATGCTGTCAAATTCTGTGATGTCATTACTGCAACTAAACAAGGCATTTAGAAAAGCAAAACGCTGCCCATGATTTAGGGGATAAAACAGTGGGTAACTGAACCTGCACAAGAATTAGCAAATCACACAGGGAGTTTCTCTAAGAAACAAGGCCTGTAAGAAACAAACTTTTTACAGTGGCTTACTGAAAGACATGTGTGAAAAACAAATATTTGGAGTTTATTAATTTTATTAGTAGTATCTTAAAAGTATAAAAATCTTTTCCTGTGATTGAAACTAACAGTTTATATCAAATTAAAATCCTGTGCTCAGGGACAGGAAAATCAGGTAATCTGGCAGTTATATACAAACCATAAAGGGAGCACACAGACGTGTCCAGTACAGCTGGATTCTCAGTATTAGGGGTGGACTGGGCTTAATTTATGACTTTCCCAATGTGTTCCAGAAGCAGATGTGCAAATATTTGTGCTGTGCACTCACACATATAAATATGGATACAGTCTTAAAAAAAACTCCTTTGGTGGTATTACTCGGTCTTCTTTCCCTCTGTTCACAGCGACATATAAACCATTATATTAATTTGCCTTGGTGTTAATTATTGCAAAATCTCTCTATAAGAGTCAGTTATTTGAAACTTCTTCTATAACAATTTGGAACAAGTGATTTTTTTTTTTCTGCTGAAAAGATTAAAAAAGTTCTCTCTCCTGCTTTCCATGTAAGTGTCTGCACCTATTACAGAGAGCCATCTGCTCTTCCTTTGAGGTGGCTTTTCAGTGGGATTGATCCATGCAGTGAGTCAATTTCTACCCTGTGATTGCAAGACTGGGGCTTTTGTTTCTTTTTTTCTGAACGATCTCTTATATTCGAGAGTGAGGAACAAGGGAAAAAGTATCTGTGGAGGATGTGTTGCAATTCGTTGCACCTTTAGGAAATATCTCAGAAACTCAATAGTTTTGAAGTGGTTCATTTCTGAGAGTTCCTAGTAGACATGGAGCTGGTTTTGTACTTTCCAACATCATCTTCATCCAAATAATGACAGTCTGAAAGATCCAGTGTTTGGGAGCAGCTGTAGAAATACCCATTCTAGAATGTGTTGTGACTATATCTGCCTGTAAAGAAAAGTAACCTTTGTTTCTGACATGTTTACTTAAACTTCAGGAAGTAGAAAACTTGCTACATGAATGTTTCTATCCCCAGAAAATGAAAAAGCAGTTTAATTAGGGGGGGTTATTTTTTGTTGTTGTTGTTGCCACAGTAAACATTTTCTTACTCATCTCTTTGCCTTTTCTAAATAAACCAATGATATACAGTAGAATTTGGATATGTTAAAGTCTAGATTTCCTTTATATTCTATGTGGTTTAAAGAGTGGAATATATCAAAATTGACAAAAAATGACTTAATTGTGAGAACTAATATTTAACCAGACATGTTTTGTCATAGTGGCTGTAACACATTATGCTTGTTTGCACACAAGACTGTCTTGGCCTGTTTTGACTATTCAGGCATCTCCTTTTTGTTCAGACCTATAGAGACTTTTAGATAAAACTGCAAGAATGTGCTTTTACAAATTAAATTTTTTAAAGAAACTCTTTGTTATTCCGGAGTAAATGTATTTATTTACCAGTATGTGCAACGACTGACTTTTGTACTTTCACATAATTTACCCTGCGTATGTCATAGAGGTCCTGGTGTTTGTGAATACAGACGTGTGCAGAGATATTAAACTTAATTTGTTTGAAACAACTATGTCTTTCCCTACCCAAGGTCAGAAACACCTTGATAAGTTATCTACACTGAGTATGGAGGTTATTTAACACAAGGAGTTTCCAGTGCCATTTAAACTGTATTTTTACCTTGAATGCCAACAGAAACGCCATAGGATGTTATACTGTCAGTCCAGATTTTACCAGATCTGTAGTCATTTTTGGTCTGTAAGTTTTTATTAAACTGTGAGCTCAAAGTCTTGAAGTGAGTACCCGATATAGAAATCCTCCTCTTTCCCATTTCCATGAAGAGGACAGTGAGATTCCTCATGAACACAGGCTGAGTAGAGGCTGCTTGTTTGCTGACTTGGGTGTCCCTTTCCTGCTGCCTCAGTGCTCTTTGCTGTGAGAGAAACCAACTCTTTCCAGGTCTGGCTGTTATTAAGGACTTAACTTTTGGCTTGCTCATTTCTATCGCTTCATGGTTTTGGAATCATTTTGGAAAATGGTCAGAAAAACCCGGGATGCAGTTCAGTTAGGACAAGAGCAAGGACCTATGCTTAGACAGGAATGACTGACTGCCCAATATCAAAAATCCCCAAGCTTCAACCATGTCAAAAGCTGCTGGCAAGCAGAAGAAAAGCATCTGTCCTCCATGTCTCTGATAAAATGGATTCAAAACTGTGGTCAGGTTAGACATCAGAAAATTTTCTGAATACAAGGCTTGGTACAAACTTGGTACAGACTTTTTATCTGAGAAACTTTCAGTGAGAGGAGACTCAACAATTTCCTCTGTCAGGAACAATACAGCTTTGGGTAATCTTGCACTTTGATCACCACAGCTAGTTACCAGCAGAGGAGTGGTCTCTGTGCACTGTCTAAGATCACTGAGAAAAATTAGAGGTTTCTATTTGCTGTCTAGGAATCTGCCCACCCTGAAAACTGGTGAAGCTCCAAAGGTGAGAAAAATCACTTGACTAAGACCAACCTTTCCAGCTGTATTTGTACATGAGATGCTCAGTCTGTCCAATCTGCTATTGCATTCATTTGCTTTGAAATACGGGTTTGGTATAAAACCATTAAAAATCAGGTAATTTTCTAACTTTTACCTGGGTTCTCATGTCCAGTGTTTGTGATACATGAGGTTAGAAACAGTATTTTTATTAGGATGTGCAAGTAAATATCATTTAAATGGAAGATTATTGCAGTATATTGTTCTGTGGCCTCAAAGTTAGGCATAGTTTTCTTAGTCAGATGGAAAATTAAAAAACCCAACATATGGACACTAATTGCTAATGCAAAGAGTTAGGTCATACACTTCTTACATGTTTATCTGTTTTTCACATACTATTTGTTAACTAATGCTCTTTAGAGTATTTTTGGGACCAGCAGTGATCTTACTGTGTACTTTTTTTTTCTGATCCCATGGAATGCCTGAAATGATCTGTAACCATTATCAAATACCGAAGCAGAACTAAGCCCTTTTAGGGTTTTAAAATCTAGTTTTATTAGAATGTTTAGTTTTGAAAACATGGGCTGTCTGTTGTAGCTTTAACAAAAGTATAGCCATTTAATTTGCTGGGTGGGAAACATCATAAGTAAAGGAGCTTTTAATAAGCCTGACTGTTTCCACTGGGTGTCCATCTGAGCTTCTCTAACTTTTTTCCAAATTCCCAGGTTTGCTGATGTTCTGACCTATGATTTTGATTTACTTATTTAATAGAAGTTGAGAATCCTGCTTTTGTTCAGATAAGCTCTCCTTCAAATTATGAATGTTTTGTGTTAGAAGTGAACAATTAATAATTATGAAAGCTGGGCACACACATGTGATGGTCCTTTTCTAAAATGCTCATCTAAGTAGACATTTCTGTTTCCGAGAGGGAAAAGCTGAAGCAAAGGGAGAAAAGGAAATGTTATACAAACAGGAAGAAGCGCGGTTTGAAGCCTGCTGTTAAGCTGCTGCACGAGGCACGGCTGGCTGCATTCAGAGAGCACTTACTGGTAGCAAGGGAGGGGATGCCATGGCCAACCTGCATGATTCTCTCCTGTTGGTGCTGCAAAGAAATACGAAACCATTAGCTCTGTCACAGGTGTTGAAAGGAGTCCTAGCAAGTGGTCTCTGTGTTCGTAAAGGAAAACTCATTGGTTTTTCATTTTGTTTTGTTTCTTTTTCACTAATGCTGCAAGAGAACTATTTCTTAAATCCCACTCCAGAGCAATGTGTGCTTGGTGTGTCTGTGGGGACCGTGTTAACCTATGCTCAGGGGCTGGAAAGAAATTCGGGACTGCTGCTTGTCCACCAAAAATGACCTTTCAGTAAGGACTGTGGGAGGGTGGAAGACAGCAAGGTCAAAAACCAGACAGGAGTTAGGAATTAAAATTTTGCAACTAATTAGGAAGCTTAGTATGTAACACGCAAATGAATTGCTCATAACAAGGAGAATGTAACTCCCAGGGCCAAGTGGAGCACCTCCAAAGGACATACTGATCGACTCCAGCCCCAGGGGACAACTGAAGTTGTCAGTCCTCACTCCACACCACAGCATGAGGATCTACAAATGCTTCCCACTGCTGTAGTGAGGGTCCTCATTAATACAGCTAGCTGCCTTCATTAAGCAATAACAATTGTGTGCGTCTTCTCTTGAGGAGTACACCTGGTGCAGGTAGTTTGGTGTGTGAGGCCTGAACGGCTGCTGACCCTTTGCAGGGCAAGCTGGACCTGCAGCACCGGTCACCTGGGTGGTGGCTGGTCACCCAGAAACGCTGTAGAACCCAATGAACAATGAGAAGACCCCAGACCAAATATCACCATTGGACTAAGAGGCACGTGTAAGGGGGGTGAAGGGCCTGTGAGGAGAACAGGTGCACAGACTGTAAGGGTACAAAAGCCAGGGAATTCCAGAGGCACTCAGCTTGAGCAGTTCTTACATCCCTGCAGCACAGTTAAATTACTGAAAGGAACCAGACAGTCTGCTATGGGAAAACCAGGGTCGAGCCAGTGAGGGAAACTTGTCTGTGTGAGTGTGGTGTGTGTAGGGAGTAAAACAGGTCACTGGTTCACTGGAACCACCCACTGCGAAGGGGCTTTGGTTTCAGCAGTTAAAGTCTTGGGTGGTGGGAGTGTGACTGCCAGAGTGGCTCCAGAACAGTCAGACAGGAGAGTTTCCTAAACAGTTTGGCAATCCAGATGGCACCCTAGGCCACCACCTTCAGAGTCTCCCTTTTCCAAACATCCAATTGCTGGCTCTTTGTGAGTTCACCTGAGAGCTTTGGAGCAGAGAGGAGCCAAAGGGTGAGTGTTAAAATTCCCTGTGAGATTTATCATAAATTACAAGGTGCCCTGTGGTGAAGCATTTTGCTCAAGATTTTGAAGATCCTGCAGGGGGTTATAATCCTTTAAAGGTGCCTGAGTTTCGGTGTAGGGGGTTAGAGTCCCTTGTAAGGCACACGTAGAAGGGAAATTCAAGTCCTTTTTTTTCATGTAAAATGGGGGTTTAAGTCCCTCTCAGTGCTTGAAACAATGGGAAATAGACCCAGCACTGCAAAAGGGACTCCCTTGGCTGAGGTTTTGCAAAATCGGCAGAAAATGTCTGGTACAGCAGAGTTATCCAAAGAACACGCAATAATGCTGTGCCAAGAGGACTGGGCAGCTCTAACCTGGAGTGGCAGCTTGGCAGAATGATAGCCATGACCAGGAGCTTCTGATCAACACAAACTCACTTTCCTGCAGTGATATCTGGCAGATGGAATCCCCAGATTACGTGGATTATTGGTACGTTTGGAACGATTGCACCTGGCATGTTGGGAGAATGTCGAGGAGGGGAGTCAGAGGGGAGGCCAGACCTGTAACTCGGGGACAGACTGGCTCTGAGGGCTGGGTTGGTTGGGCTGGGGTGTGGAGTGGGGCTGGGTGGTGGCTCTGGATGTGGCACAGGCCCTTCCCCTGGGTTGCCCCAGCTGCCGTGGGTGGCATTGCTGTGCACTCCTACTTACCCCCTGTCAGTGCACACCCAATGTGGGGGGCTGGATGTGTGCAGTTCTGTGGGGGTGGCCCTGGGCTGGCACCCACCTCAGCTGGTGCCCAGGAGCCAGCCCGGAGCTGGTGCAGACCAGAGGAATCCGGCTGTAACATTACAGCAAAGTGTCACGGCAAGTGCTGTGAGATGCCTGTCCAGTGCTGTCAGGTTTGTGCCACATGGATCAGCCCATTCTCATTTCCTTGAGAATACTGGGGGATGATTTAAGGGCCTGGCTGAACATGGGAGTGAGGCTGACATGTATCTTCCACTAGACCAGACTGTTCAAAGCCCCAGCCAACCTGATCTTGAATCAGGTTTACAGGGATGGGGCATCCACACCTTCTCTGGGCCACCTGCTCCCATGCCTCCTCACCAGGACTGAGCCCACACCACATGCATCAGGGCCTTTCCTGGGCTGTGGAGACTGGAACGGGACAGAGGAATCCATAGGCAGTCACCGAAGTCCCAACCAAGAGAAGAAGAAAGCATATTTACTGTTATTTTCTTGGTTTATTGGTTTGGGGATTTTTAATTTGTTTATTTCCCGACTTGAAAATAACTCCTTGTGAAGCAGCTAGAAGGGCCCTTCATGCTGAAGGCCAGCACTTCTTCCTGGCAGAACTGCCATCTGCTGCTTCTCCAAGGGAACAGCTGTCTACATTCTTGGCTTGATCTGTTACTATTCTTCATGCAAGGCTGCAGAGGGTCTCACTTCACTCATTCATCAGGGAACCTTCTCGTCCTCAGACTGAAGAAACCCCACCTCCAGGCCCTAGGGATGTCAGTCGCCCTCTGAGGGACAACTGTCACCTTAGCACAGCAGCCTGGTGGGAACCAACTCAATTCCCTTTTCTAGAGGCTCAGAGCAGTGGAGCTGGCACCCCTTCAGGAGGGGTGGGGGCAGGGGATGGGAAGGAAGAGCTCATACCACCTGTGGCAATCAGCAAAATAATTTATTGATGCCAGGAGATGGAATGAGTGAGCCAGCAGGATGGCCAGGAGTGGAAGCTGGGACTCCCATCTGAGTGGGCCAGTTGTAGGGTGCTGGCCAGGCACTCTTGAGATGCTATAGTCACATTCCCCATGTGATCCTGTGTTGGCTATGACCAATGGCTGCATTATCTACACTAACTCCTAGAATGACCTCCATAATATTACCTGGCACATTTGGAAAGAAGAAATTCCTAGGGCTCCATGTCTTCTTTATTATAATTTTACTGAATTTAAAAAAGCTAGTCTCAAATTGTTGATGTTACAGCCTTAAAAAAACCCAGAACCTGAGGTGGCACCAGCAAAGCAGTATGTGGACATGGAAAGTTTCCAGAAAAAGCCTCCTGCTTGAGGGGTCACAGGAGCACAGATGCTGTCATGAAAGTGCCAAATAAGAGAGGATGACAGCATTTTTATCCTTGTCTCGTCGTTTATTTTTCAGCTATGAAGGTGCGGAGGTTGGGCCGCCGGTGTTCCCAGAGCTGTGCGCTGGATGTCGTCGCTTGAGTGTTGGCAATGGTTCTCAGGGTGCAAGGGCTGATGCTCCTCCTCTTCCCCCTCTTTGTCCTCCTCCTCTTCTTCCTTCTCCTCCTTCTTCTGCACCGTCGATTGCCATGTTTCAGGCCCAAGGGAGATGACTTCTTCTTTGGTGGCTGTGGGAAGCGTCTCTTTGCTGTCCCATGTGAAGGTGGGCAGCCACCCACCTCACTGCTCCAGCTGCTCCCTGGCATGGCGATATCCCTGGGCTGCACGGCATCCCCTGGTGGGCACAGAACCAAGCCCTGCATGGCCTTGACAAGGGAAGCGAGGGCAATGGCACTCTCGGTAGAGGCATGATTTTGTTCCCCCTGCTCCGCTGCCTCCGCTGCCGCCTCCTGGCACATGCCTTCCTCTTCTGCCATCATGGGAAGTGGCCCTGTGCTCCTGCCCTGCACGAAGGTGGGCAGCCATCCACTCTGCTGCTCCGACTCCTCTTCCTTCCACGTATTCATCAAGGGCCTCAGAGCTGCAGGGGCCCTTCGTTTACAGTGCCAGAGCAGTGAGGTGATGTGACACCACAACCAAGCCATTGTGATGTCAGCTGTGACTGGGGCCGAGTGTGGCCCAGTACATCAGAGTTTGGGTGTGATGGGCCTGTGGCCTGAAAAACGCTGATATTAGAGAAGGAGGAGGCTGAGGGCTCCTCTCCTGAAGCTCACTCCTACCTGCCATGTTGCCTGCATGAGAAAGGCTGTCCCTTGGGCACAGGGACTGCCTGCCACCTCCCCTTGTGAGCCCTTTGCTCCAGCACCCTCCTCATCCCATACCCGGGTAACCCTCAGCAAGACAACATTCCAAGAGTTAAAAAACCCCACAGGTTCCCAGGAAGAAGGGTGGGTTCAGTCTAAGGGACACCCTCATGCTGTTCTTTGTTTTTACAGGCAAACCTTAACGCTGCTTGTTCGGTTTTTAATCTCTAGGGATATTTTAGTGCTCTCACACTGGTGAGTCCACTTCCTGCACTCATCTGGGAGTTTCACCACACCTATGGCAAAGTTAAAGAACAGCTCACAGCACTTCAGTCTTGCTCACACAAGTAACACAACATGGATTAGGCCACTGTTCCTGCAACAGAGAATAACTGGGAAATGGGCTGTGAGTTGGGGTAGCATATGAGTTTTGTGGGTTGTAGTGACAACAGTTTCTTGGGTGTCCAGCAGCAATGACGGTTGAGAATGTAATGTGTGTGACTGTGATCTGTTCTGCCGATCAGGTAACAGGTAAAAGAAAGAAGGCATACTTTCTCCTCCAGCATCCTGTACACTCATATATATGTATGTGTGTGTGTGTGTGTGTATATATATATGGATTTGATTAATTTTCCTAACTGGTAGCACACAGATGTAGCACTGGTAGCGCTGACTTTTTTTGAAAAAGTCGTAAGAGACATTTGATTAACTCTGGGATGACAAAGGGCAAAACCAAGGACTGTTCCCTTGGAACTGGAAAGAGTCACAAATATGTGCTCCACACATCATCTGCTCCAAGATACCAGGCTTCAAAAATCAAGGACAAAGCGCTGTTGGCAACATCATGGTAACCCACGATGAGAGTGCATGAAAGTTCAGGTAGGTGATGTGACTGGTACCATGAGAATCAAATTGGTACAAGGACATGAACACAGTCTTCATTAGGAAAAAAAGCCTTACAAATGACACTTTATACTCTCTACCTTTACCATCCAGGTAACATCCACTATGTTCCCTATCAATCAAGTCCTTTTGTGTTGCGCTTTCTCAGTGTGCCTGAAGTTTCATCTGAATCAGTGGCTTTCTGCTCTTCTAGTGCTGCACTTTCATTTTCTGACTCCACAGACATGTCCTCTTGGGTCGTCTCTTCAGCTTCACTGCAGCTCTCAGAGTGGAATCCAGCATTCTCTGCTATGACAGCAGGATCATCCCCGTAACAACAGCAGCAGTCCTCAGTGCTTTGGCTGTGATGAAGGTCCCCTTTCTCTTCACCAATGAGAGTCGCCTCATCCTTTTTCTGCATTAAATTCTGACCACTCCTTCCTGTGGTGAGATCAGTTAGCAAGGTTTCATCACAAAGATAATCCTCATCTTCCATGCCCTCCATTCTTTCTGCCAGCTCTTCTGGAGAGGGTTGGTTCAGGTCAGGGTAATCTACAAGGATTGTGTCCTTTTTGCGCTTGCAGCAATTGGAATTATCATAGACAGGATAGGTCTCTTCTGGATAACCTTAGGAAAAAAATAATATGCAGCTTGAAGTGCTACCAGCATTTAAAAATAGTACTGACTTAAGTGATGAATGCAAAGTTTGATAGAACAGTTGTTTTTAGCACTGTCAGTGTGTCAACTATTTAATTCCATGTGTGCATTAAATCCATGGCAAGAATCTGCAAAATGTGACTTCTTGGGAGACGATGGCAAAAGAACCACTTATTTTCAGGGAGCCAGCTTATCAACCCTGAGTTTCAGGAGTGAATATATGAGCTTTGCTGAAAGCTATGGGAGCTAACAGGTAAAAACTGTGTGTCTTATATCTTTAAATAGAACCCTTTTTTTTTTTCTGTTTACAGATTGACTGATTCATGTTTTGAAGACTTTTGCTATAGACAGCATTACTTAGAAAATTGAAAAACCAGACATGTCAATGACTTTGTGCATTTCATTTTAGAAACATCATCATGAACTTCACTTTATAAACAGAGCTCAAGGCCACTGTTTTGGATCACTTCTGAAAGCTTTTTAAAAGCAAGAAATTAAGTCTGCACTTAAAATTGTGGTAGTGAGCAGCTCAACTAAGTATCTTGAAAACACATTTATATAACAGGTAAACACCAAGGAATGGGAAGGACATTAAAATAAATAATTTTTAAAAGACAGACTTCCTGGAAGTAAAAAAAAAAAAACTGTAAGTTATCTAAAACATAATGATTCTGATTTCCAAGAGTTTTATGATTGTCATGAAATCCAGCACAGCAAAGTAAGGGAAATATATAAAACTAGAGCAGCCAAGCCCCAGCAGCAGATGGAGTATATGTGAATGTTCATATGCCACTTTTGGCAGCAGATAGTGTAGTGTTGTCGCGTTTACACTAAAGGCAATGCTCGATGCCTTAAAATCTATCTTCTTTCCATTATGGTTGGAAAAAAAAATATTCCTTTTGCAAAGGTTTGAACACTAACTTCTGGAAAGGAAGGATGAAGTTAACCAAAACTTTGAAAGTATTTGGGACTATAAGTAATCCTTATTCAATTTTTCTCAAAAGGGTAACTGTAAAAAAAGCTCTCGCTTACCTTCCCAGTCCTCCATGTAAGGAGCTTCTTCAGCTTCTTTCTCAGGAGAGATGTCATCTATGAATTTTCCTTCTTTCATAACTCTAGTAATTTCTCGGAGTTGTTGAAGTAACAATTTTTCCTGGTCTGTTGTAACATTTTGAGTCCTGCTAGAAAATATTAGACACCAGAGTTCAGTCTGCTGTTATTACAAACTGTTAAAAGAGTTTGAACCCAACTGTTTGGTCCATCCCAGCAGCACAGTCTGAAGAAACCTGTCTGTAGCATGATCACTACTCAACATGTGCGTGTGCTCTGCACTTCAGCTCAGTGTAGTTCTTCACCCCTTTATCCAGAAATCCTGCAAACTTAAACGGGTAAAGGAAGGCAGGTAAAGCCAATGAGACAGCAAGCTGAAAGTGACACACAAGCAAGAGTTGTGCTACAAAAGACACTACAGAGATTTCTTGCCTTTATAAAAGTGTTAGGAAAGAATTAGAGTGTTTGAAGCGTTATAAGGAAATGTAATTCTGAACCTCTGCTACATTTGTAGCTTGTGTGGGCTGATCAAAATTACTCAAACATCATTATCCTCAAGACTCTTATGATCCCTCATTATGACCATTCAATTTGCAAGGCCTCATTAGGAAATGTCAACTGGACAGATCATGCTGTTATTATAGAGACTCAACAGTGCTGCCTGGTGGGGAGGTGGGGGTAGAAGCAGGAAGGAAGATTTAAAAATGAAGAAAAGGTATTACATTTAACTTTAACTTGCCCTTTATGATTAGAGAGTGGGAGAGGATTTTTATCAGATTAAAAGCAAAATATGATTTTGACTGGTTCTACACTGCTGAGTCTAGTAATTACTACAGCTCAGGTAATATAATTACTTACTGCTGTAACAAAAATGCTTCCAGCAGATAAGATCATGTAGTCATTACACGTTATTTTCTCTGGAAAGCAAACAGCTCCTAAAAATCTTATTGACAAAAAAAGGAGTATTTGCAGGGTGGTGGTCTGTGCTCTATTAACTCAGTAGGTCAGAGTAAGAAAGACGTTGGCTGTACTTAGGGGTGAAAATGGTTCTGACCAATGGTGATTGTTTCATCTTACGTTTCAAGTTTAAAATTATGATATCTTGATCTTTAAGTTGTCTTTGAGCAGGTGTTTGTTCTTTGTGTAAGTGCCAGTTCAAGACTCTCAGGGGTCTGAGTCACTACTCTAGCGCTCTTTTGGATCTCGCTGTATTGTAGTTGGGATCTGTTGCTCCTGTGTTTTAGTCAGGACAGGATCTGTTGCTCCTAGTTCCTTGGAGAGGGTGGGCCTTGGCATGCACAGAATGCCGAACTGTAGGCAGTGTGTGAGGTTAGAGAGATGACCTCTGCTGATCTCTGGACTGAAGATCAGACACACATAATCTCCAAGAGTGAATGCTCAGTGAATCTTAGGGATGAAATAGGAAGAGAAGAGCTGGAAACAGATTAATGATTTTGGCTTTAGGGGGTTAGTATCTGTCTAAGCCATGTTTCAGTTACCTGAATTCTCATAAACTTCCAGTGCTCATCTTCAGTTTTTTCTCTTACCAGCTGTTGGGACTAGAGCAGCACTCCAGTAGGTACTTTGTGCCACTCTGCATACACAGGAATGACATGATGGCTACTCCACTAAAGGCAGAGTGACACTGGTTCAAAGCCAAGCACCCTACTGCTGGTTGGTGCAATGGCGATGGGAGTTCTGATCCTGGGCTAGATTTTTTTTGGCATAGCTGTAAACACAGGTGTCTGTAACTGAACCTAGCTCAGGAGCAGACCTGCTGGTTTCATTAGCACCTACCCAGATTAAACTGTTTGACTGAGATCACAAGGTAAAACATCCCTTATCTACACTTCCCCTGAGGGGCACTTGGCCCCACAGTTTGAGAAACTGATATCCAAACACTATAGGGAGGCTGCGCTGAGTCCTGTCAAGTTGTGCTGGCAATCTGTTCCACAGAACAAGTGAAGTTGTGAGGCAGCATCTTCTCAAAAGCCTGGGTTATGGAGATGTAGAATCTGAGATGTGAATTAAAAGGCCCAAAAAAAAGAATGGTTTCATCAGCTAACTGTCTTTGTTTGAAGCTGTAACAGAATTGCCAAACTAATGCTCCTTTTACAGACAAAACTGGCTAATTTGAATATATATCACTTGGACGAAGACAGAGAAGCCTATCTGTTTAGCACAATGGGAAGATATGCTAGCTCAGATAATAGGATCAATCAATGCAGCTGCATCACTGCAGCACTTCATACAGGAAAATTCTCAATATGCAGAATACTCTCATTAGAAAATACTCCTGTCTTATTGCAACACAAGCTGTCTGTATTTCAGATTATTCCTCCTCCAAACATCGTGCTTAAAAGACAGATAGTTTAGTTTCTCCCTGTAGAGAGGGAAAAACTAAAGCTCATGTGTGATTTCCACTTCATTTAAGGCTTCTAGGAAGACTTACTGTAGGATGCTGGAAGTGTGTAAGACATCTGGCTGCTCTGCATATGAGAGATTTACCAGGATAAAATGTTCTTAGGAATACTAAGAGGACAACAGATGCAGAAGGTTTACAGTGTAAGAAAAGGTCATTATTTTTGCTCTCTGTATTTGTAGCTCCAACGCAACCATTACTTTTCATAATGGCAATGATAACATTTTGTAGAGTCCCAAAGTGTTCACTAACAGGTAAAGTAAAGGTTTCTTATTCTTACTCTGAGGTAGAACATTTCCTAAAGAGCCATCGTGACTGCAGTGAAAATTCATAATCTAACATGGCATCTCAGACGTTAACTGATGCTTTTTTAGCTTCATGATCTTAAAATAATCATTACTGAAATGCAGCTACCGCCCAAAAATGACACCCCACAGAGCCTCTTGCTCTTCCATATCACATTTGCTCAGTTTATGGTAAAAAGGAAAGTTTTTCCAATTGACAGCCTAGTAAACAGGACAGTAGATATTATTTCTTCAAAACAGAATTTCTTTCCATGATACAGCATTCTTCCCAACTCATGCAGATTTCAAGAGCAATTTTTTTTTTTTAAAGAAAATACACAAAATTAGAATGTCTTTGGATTCCAAGAATCTTCGCCAGGAGAAAGCCAGAATGAATCCTGGAGCAATTCATCAAAGAGGAGAAATGATTCTGAGGTATAGTGAGAGGACACTGAGGCATAAGCTCAAACCTCAGCACTCTTATAAGCACTGTGTGTTATGGTGATACATTGGGTTTTGTGATAATGCAAAATATGCCTTTTGGTTTGGTTACTAATACTTCACTTGTCCAGCTGGCTGTTGCTTTACCATATCTAGTCTAAAGGGACATGGTCTCATCTAAGGTCTTTCAGCATTAGTTTAAATTGATACCAGTTATTTCTGTCTTTGACTTTTCTGTTGCAAGGATTTCTGTTTAACTGCATATAAAAAATGAAGCTCAAGTAATTTTTGCTCTCTTCGTCTTTCCTTTTGTTTTAAATCTATCAGCATCCAGACTGAATAAGCCTAGCTCAGTACTCTGTGCTCTAAATACACTTTCTACCATACATTTTATTCTAATACATTCATCCAGTATTACTGAACTTAATGAGTATCGCAGTGTAGATTAAGAAAGCTTCCAAATCTGAGTGTATTTAAAAACAGCTATTTGCTCCATCTAGAGGTGCTTTCCCCTTCAAAGACACTACATACAAAATTCTTTATTAGATTCAGATTCTGATTTCCCCTGAGACCTTTAGATCCATGTATATAAATAGTTTGGTTGAACAAAGAAGGGAAATTCTACTAAATAGAGGCTTTGAGCCAATAACACAGAGTGGAACAAATACTGGATCAGACCCTAAACCGATTTTCTCCGTAAAAAAAATATCCTATCCTGAGAGTCAGCACAATGTCTGGGCAGCTCATAAGCCTATTTCTGTCAGCTTAAAGGTACGCACAGAGCATTGTGTCAGCTCTCCAGAACAGAGAGGACTAATAGTCACAGTGGTATCCTTCTGCTCCAGTAACAAAACCAGGGCAGCTCAGGGGTTCTCCTGATGGAACCTGGCTGAACACGGGCAAGCTCAGCACCTCGTCTGCCTGACCTGAGTGCAGCTGCAATACAGGCCATGCAAGAGTGGGCAAAACTACACACTTTGAAGCATAAATGAACAAAATGTGCAAGTTCAGCACAGAGTTGTTCCTACAGAATGGGTTAAAATAGGCCTTGGCTGGCCCAGACAAAGTTAACATGCATTACAACCTGAACAGCTATTGGTTTTCATTGCAAACCTCACGTTAATATTCATGGTATTTCCATTTTCAGACACTGCAGTTATGCACTGTCCTATTGATCTGTTCTTTATGCTCTTTATGGAAAACACAGGCTTGTTTCCAGTGTTTCTTTGTAATGTAGAATAGTGGTACTGGGTTTTTAGCAAACATTAATAAACATAATAAAATTTTAAATGCCAATTTTATAACTCTTTTGTCTTTTGTATTCAGAAACTAATGCATGAATTTATTGGTTACAGGGAGGAACTAAGTTATGTAATCAGATATTATACAATTCTGCCCTTAAAGAAATATTTTATGGTTACTCTAACAGGAATTTATATAGAATTCAATTTGGAAAAATAATCCATAGAACTGGAAAAGAATAATTCAGGAATTACTTTGGTCACATAAGACAGGTTGTTTTATGTACTTAAATGTAGAGGTTTTATATTCTGTTTACACATACCTGTCATCTTCTTCCAAATAACACACTGTAAAAAAGGAAAAGGTAGGAATAGTTGCTATTCTGTTTAAGGAAAATGAAGTTGGAAAAAAATATTTATTTTACATAGTGATGCTGAAAAGAGAAAAACTTCAGAACAAAAAGTGTGATGTGTAAAATCAAATTTCTACAATTTGAAGTAGCAATAAAAATGCTATTTTAATATAGATAATGCAAGAAAGTCTAATTTCTAATCAGAACAGGATGTCTCCTCTTAAAATACTGTAATTTGATACACACCTGTCATACATAGGTCCTACTCTGTTGATTAATTTTTCCATAGCTTCTTCTGTCTCTCTCAGTCTTTCCTGGAGTTGAGTGAGCTCATAGTCAGCTGTAAAATAAAAAAAAAAATCCCAAGATCTGTCAGTAGCAGCTTTGAAAATGTATCTCTGTCCCATTATCACAGGTAGCATATACTGTACCAAACCAAACTGGCTGTGAGGAAACTAAAGTATTCAGCTTAGAGAGTTCTACCTACTTTTCTTGGCCTAATAAGGTGAAGACTACTGCCAGTGGTAACAGGACACACAGAAAGCACCTTCTTTCAAATGCTCCCAAGCTGCCTCCCAATAACTGGGTGGGACACTGGAAATGCCTTGGAGATTGAAGTCAGAGGGCAAAAAAATTTTTGTGTGTGTTTGCTTGTTTGTTTTTTTCCCTAAGGAAACCATAGTGTTTTGCTGTCTACTCCAGAATTAACAGTTCTCGTGGAATTTCCCTCTTAGGACCCTGGGAACAGAAACAAAAGGTCATTTGAGCATTTTCTAATGAGTCTAAGGTTTGAGAAACCAATTCTTTCTTGAAGAGAATCAAGTTCATGGGCTTGGTGGCTTGATCCAGTCCTGCCCAGGTGTGCCAGGCTTACTGGGATGAACAACAGCAGTGTCCCATGGAATCTGCCTGGGGAGCAGAGAACACCATTGCCATGATTGCACTCTTTTCCAAAAACTGTGGCTATAGTACAACAGTGGACACACGTGCAGGAACACCCATTCTGGCTTTCATTTGGCCGAAAGCATTAACAGGTCAAGGTGCAGCAGCATGGATGTCAACAAAAATGCTTGAGCTCCTTGGGTTGGGTTTTTGTAGCTCGTGCTCAAAATCCCACAACTTATATTCCACTGCCCCCCACTGCAGAACACAATGAAACCAGTCTGGATGAGTGAAATATTCAGCTGCTACAGGCACATGGTAAAGGCATAGCGGAACTCCAGCATAGCAGGAATGGAGAAATCCATCCACAAGCATCCATCTTTTAGAAAGATTTCTATTCTGCACAGAATGTCATTACTTAATGTATCACTGATGTAATTATTTTGCATGTCTGAGACTTTAAACACAGAAGAAGGGAAACTGGCAAAGAGAAAGGAAGTTACTCCCTCCAAGTCACTATGTAAGTAGTGACTCAGTCTTCAGATTCCTAGTCCAGTGACCTGTCCCCTGCTCTGCTACAGCTTGCCATGAATGCATTAGGAATATAAATTAAGAGCTCTAGAGAAAGGCAGAATAATTTTCATCGCTAGTTCTTTGGGTTCTAACAATGGCAAATGTTTAACTTACTGCAAACTTACTTTCTCTTACAAAGCATTAGAGAAAAAAATACAATTACCATTGCTAATAAACGGCACAAAATTGCCAGGCACAATGCAGTACAAGTGCACTGAAAACACAATCCATAGCACTGAGTACATTAGGTATTCCTAATATGCACATTAATGTCAAGATAATTACAGCTACGTTAAGAGAATTACCTTACTGCTAGCACTTTCTGTAAAACACTAAGTACTTTTCCTTCCTATTACAGTTTAGGCAGCTAAACACAACATGTTTAAATGCTTTTATTATAAATACTCCTCCAATCTTCAATAGTAAACTTATTAATTTATCTAATAAGTGTCTGCAAATAGTTGAACCTATTCTCACCCATGTTTAGGTAATATTAAAATAACGCTTCAGAATACTATTTGCTGTCTTTATTGCACACATGAAAACTTTGCCCATTCAAGAAAAAAGGAAGGGACGAAGTGCCTGATAAAGGCTAAGAATTCATAAATTCAAAGAAATAATAATATATCTCTGCACTATTACTAGACTATTACGGATTACAGAATAATTAGAGATGGACATCCTATTATCCCTTTTTAATCATTAGCTACACAGCTTTTCAGCAAATCCGTACAGTTAATTCAGCGAACCTCATGAAAAGCCGTTCCTTCCAGAGGGGCTTGGGATCAGGCCACTATTGCAGAGTCTCATTAGCCGAATGAGATTAGAAAGTGACGGTGCAGTAATTCACTTTTGCTCACTCCAACACAGAAGCTTCTGGCTTGCTCTTTATGGGGGCCAAACAGCAGCTTTACAGTGTGCCCAGAACTCGAAGAACCATGGGCCATGCCAACAGCTACACAGATATAACTCAAAGTCATACTCACTAATTTTCCTCTTCATGTTTCCAGGTGTAGCAGCAGGGCATTTCCGCTCTGCAGGAGTAGTTCTTCCCTTGGAAGCCAGCTGGGGAGTAAAGAAAAGATGACCCTTCTGTGAAATACCACAATAGTACTATATAAGCCCCAAAGGCAACAGGAAAAAATACAGAAAACTAAAACATGCCAGAAGGGAACCACAGAAAAGCATGCCCGGCAGCAAAAACAGACAGCCATGAAAGGTGCCTGGGAGATCTCGCCCGCTGAAAACTTCTAAAAGACACTTGGAAAAAATGATATTTTTAAGCACAGTGAAAGCATAACCCATAAAAAATAACATCTGAATTTTCCATTCCACTCTTCTGTGTATAGGAGGGAAAAAACCTCATTTGGCAATTATTGTGAAATGAAGGGCAGGTTCTGAAAGAACTACATGTGACCCTACTTGTCCCTCTTGCAATGCTTTCTGCCATTACTCCTTCCCAACTCTGTACCTGCAGCACAGACACTGGCTGCCTCTATATGGAACCACAGAATAATTTAGTCTGAAAAATATTTTTAATATCATTGAGTCCAACTGTAAATCTCACACTGCCAAGTCCACCACTAAACCATGTCCCCAAGTGCCACATTTACATATCTTTTAAATACCTCCAGGGATGGCGATTCAACCACTTGCCCGGGCAGTCTGTGCCAGTGTTTGAACACCCTTTCAGTGAAGAAATTTTTCCTAATATCCAATCTAAACCTCCCCTTGTGCAGCAACTTGAGGCTGTTACTTGGGAGAGAGACTGACCCTCATCTGGCTATGATCTCCTTTAAGGTAGTTGTGGAGAACCATAAGGTTGCCCCAAGCCTCTTTTTCTCCAGACTAAGCACTCCCAGCTTCCTCAGCCACTCCTTATCAGAGCTGTGCTCTAGACCCTTCTCCAGCTCAACTGCCCTTCTCTGGAAAGAAGCTGCAGGTTATTTTTTTCATCTCCTCTGTGATCGGTTCACTCAATTCATTCTTCATTCTGTCCAGCTCAGACTCAACTCTTTGGACACTGCTCAGGCTGGATTTAGCCCCCATTCAAAGGAAAAAAGCCCCCACATCTCCAAAAGTCCACTTCTCCCTCCTCCCACGCAGCCAACTGTCATCACCTACATGCAAATCATGTCTGTGTAACAAAAATCTATGAGAAGTTCAAATCACATGTGAAACACTTGAGGGAAATTTTTTTTAAACTAGCTTTCAACCCATTCCTCAGCTGGTGCATTTGCAGCATGGTCAATACAATCTTACAAACTCCCACTCTCCAAAAAAGTGTTGCTTTAGTTCTAAAAAGTATACAGTTACTCTAATCCCTCTCTCCTCCTTTAAATACATAAAACAACATACACAGTACATATAACTGTACATATAAAGGGAAAGAATACTATGTGTATATTCAAAATTAATCTAACATTGTTCTAGACATACACATTTCTTGAGGAAAAAATATCCTTAAAAAAATTGTAAGAGGTCAGAGGTCACTGCAGGATCAGAGCAACTTGTCTCTGTGTTCTCAGCTACAGTCATTGCAATAGCAAAAACCACAGGGCACTCCAATCTTTTGACCACCAGCCAGAAGTTCAGCATAAACATTTTCTTTGAGTGCAGCTGAAAAGGAACGAGGACACAAATGAAAGTATCATTTCTTTTTCAAAGTCTTTCGTTATTTCCCTGACTTTTCAATCTATGTTGGTCTTACCTTAAATAAAATATACAGTATATATAAGAAGATGCCAAATCCATATATAGGGATGATCTGCCCCACAAGACCTCTCCCAGTTCCACCAGTGCTTCCACTGCCACCTCCACCTGCCTTGGCTTTGGCAACTGCTTCAGCAAGGTGAGACCTCGGAAAATGAGGGACAGCTCGGCCGTCAGGAGTGGCGTGGGAATGCATCCTCAGCGGAAAGCGACCCAGCTTGCCTGAAAAAAAACACACAATGATTTTTTTTTCTTCAATTACTTTTTACCCTTTCACATGCAGCCTAAAGCTGCAGCAGGTACAGCTGACCTATTTTCTCTACTTGTAAATGCACCACCACCAGTGAATAAGTAACCTGTTGGACTAAGTCGGTAAACTCAGTCCTCGGTCACTTACGATCTGCAGTGCTAGGAGTTAGGGTTTACTTACAGCAATTTACTCCCAGCAATTTTGCTCCTGTAAAATTCAAGTAACATTACACCATTAAAATCTTTTAATTTTAAGACGAGAAAAAGCTGGCATGCAATTAACAAAGCACGGATTTTAGCAGGTATAAATATATATATATAAAAATATATTAAAAAACCTTGTCTGAATACCCTATGAATCAGCATCTCCAACAGGATGAACCTCAAATTCTTTCTTATTTGTCTGCTCAAAAAAACTCCAGCAACATATTGGTTTTCTGCTGTGAGCCTGATCTTTCAATATTATGCAAAGGCATATTTGTGCATAAACCACCACCAATCCAACACCCTGATACACAGCTGCAGTGTTTGCCCAGTATAAATTTTCGGCTATTGCCATAAGAAATAGTATTTTACCTGATTTTACCAAGTGAGTAACAAAAGATAAAGAAAAGTGGTGGCTCCTCAAGCTGTTCTCCTTAAAAAGGTCTAAGGTAAGGCAATGTAAAAAAGTAGACTGAATATAGCTTGGGGTGCGTTATCTTTGGCATTTTAGAGGGAAAACATTCAGAGGTTTCTAGCCTTTCTAGGCAGAGGTAATATAAAACAAGAAAGGGGAGCAAGCATATATGGATGTACAGATGCTAGATAGGACTGCAGAGAGCCTCAAATGGTGCTACTGATGATTTCATCAAACTGAAAGGCACATGAGCCTCAATAAATTTAAACTCACACATTATTCTGTTATCTTGCTGCCATAAATTCAACAGTTTTGCCATCAAGTTCAATATTTTACTCTCTGTGTAGTTGATATCCTGCTTTCTGTCTTCGTATCGAGACTGAAGGTGCACCTGCACTCCTTCCACCGACTGGGTCTGAACTGAACCACTGAGCTACTCCACCATGGAGTCTGGTGGCAGGAGGCGTTGGATGAAAGCACCAGAGACAGGATCTGCCAGGCTGGGCTGCAGCTCACTCCCTGGTGCCAGCTGTAAAACTCCCCCTCCTTTGCACATGCAGCCTGGACACTGCTGGCTGGTGCTGGGACAGGCTGCGTGTGCTTGCAGAAAAGAAATGAAAACCAGGTTTGAAACTGCACTGAAAATAACCAACTTCACTTCTCTGAATAGCCAGCTGCAAATATTTTCTATGAAATGTAAGAGAAAAATTTATTTAACATTTGGTCTTGCTGGGAAACACCATACAAAGCAGCTAAATTCCTGAGCAGAGAAAATTGTAGTAAATACTTACTAGGAAGTGGTACCAATAATTTGTGAAGTCCTACTATTAAAAACACATTTTTCTTGTAGATGAGAGCACACACTCTATGAGTTCTTCTTCAGTGAAACTGCCAGGGTACACCACCACTGACCAAACCCGCTCTCAGATTAGCTTAACTTTGAGGAAACTGTTATCTTGCACTTAAATTTTGGTGAATTATTCAAAGTCTGTGATGGAAAGCACAGCATCTTATTTACAAGTCCCACTGCTCCAGCAGTAATGCCCTGTAGCAGTAGGTCACTGTGGAAACGAGCGTGGTGTCGTGCAGAGAGCAGTTATCACTGAGGTGGGGATGAAGCAGCAGGGTAGATAAACCTTTGTAAAACATCCTATGCAAATGTTCTTTATTAAAGAAAGAGAGATAAAGAATGTAGAAAATAATTGTCAGAGGTGAAACTGTATTTAAAGGGAATAGTTTTCTAAATTATCCATAAGGCCTCATTTGTGATTTAAAAGATTCAATTCAATTAAAGATAATCAGACCAAAGGAAGACACAATAGACATTTCATTATCAAAATCATTTTATAGGGGAATTTCATGTCTCCTACTTCTAAATCTTCCTTGTTGATTTTTAAACTTTTATAATTATTTCCTTATTTAAAAAAAAAATACTATTTGCCTTAGCTTTTTAGTGTGAAGAACCCATGCAAATTACACACAAAATTGATGGCACAAGCAACGTAAAAGCATCACACGCAAAACTGTTAAATGCATGGTATACACAGTATATAAATGTAAATCATAACAATTTGGATGACACTGTCAAATGAATAAGATACCTTATGCTATTAACAAAATCCCAGCAGCCCAGCACACACAGTGGTAGGTGATGTGACTGGATTCCACATTTTCAGGGATGAAACAAACCACTTCCAAATGGAGACAACAACATACTCTCCATCAATAAAATCAAGTGACACTTGTATGTGAGAACAGAAAGGCACATGTGGATGCGTCCACATGTGGATGTGTCCTTGCCTGACGTACCATCCAGCTGCCAGTTCTGATGGTGTGCACTTCAACAGGACCAATTTTCCATGCTGCGGGAAGAACACTAACTCCATTTACCTTTGAAGAGTGCCCAGTGCTGCTCTGTTTTTGAAATGTTTCTCAGCTTCCCTGAGACAGCCCTAGGGCTGCCTTCAGGCAGACCTGATTGTTTCATGTGATAACTCCACCGAATACACCCTGCCTGGCTTTGCAATCTTCTACCTAAGATTTATCCAACACATTTAATAATTTTGTCACTTTAATGCTTCAAATCAACTTTGCAAACAAGCTACAGGGCAAGCAGAGCATGTTTTGTCTAATCCCATCCCTTCAGTAGCTTCAAGTCCAAACATTAAATCATGCCCCAGCAAATACTTGTGTTGTTTAAAAGACTGTAGGTTTCTGAATGTAGACGAAGTTCTTAATGGCATTTTCACATTAGAATGACTATAGGGTTTTTAATCTTTTAACAAAATATTAACACTCAACTGAAAAAAAAGCAAATCTTAAAAACTATAACACCACTAATACAACAGCCAACTAGATGATGATATTCAGGCCATCCAAGCATCTTTTTTCCAAGAAAGCTGTTACATGTTCTACTTAATGTGGCTTAGGAATTGCTACCGGGCCTAACCTTCACTATTTACAAAGTTATTTAGACTTACTCTATGATTCAGCAAGTCTTAGTCTAGTCTTAGTAATATGTCTTTCTGCAATATATGAGCAGCAGTAAAATGTTGTGACACATATGTACACATTTATAAAAAAAAGTTTGACATACTGTACATTGCTACAGGAGGTTTGTACTTCCTTCATCAGGAGATTTATGACACATGGCTTCAGTTATAAAATGTGTATGTTTTTCAGACCCTAGAAGTGTAGGAGGAGGATTAGAGATGGGAAATGTCAGTCTGGGAAGCTGTGACTTGTCCAAGATGACAGCAAAGCAAAGGATGCTGTTCTTGTTGCTCCTCCAATCTCAAAGGAGCAGCTCCTCAGGGGCACCCACAGTTCTGCTCATGCTCTGCCTTTTTGTTTTTGTTTCCATCTCAAAACCATGTTCACACTACTTTGGTTTGGAAATGCTAAGATTAAGCGTGTTCTTTCTAAGTAAGACGTTTACTGTTTCTCACTCCCCATGCAAAACAAACCAAACAAAAAAACTCAGCCCCAAGAACACACCAGCTTGAACTGAAAAAACATGTGGCGGTGGGATCCAGAACCACCCTCCTGCCTCAGGAATGTAAATCCCAGTCCTACATCCTATCTTCAAACTGTACACTGACTCCAGTGAGAGATGCTTAGGTGCCATTTACATTCTCCTGTTAAAATGTTGATCACAGTGACTGAAAAAGAAAACCACCACTTTTTCAGACTGCCACAGGGATCAGAAAGGAAATATACTTTTGTGAGATTTAGAACTCAAAGATTTTGGACATTGTCCTCCCCTGCTCTGTTGGACTTGCCTTTTTAAAGATGTGTGCTCTAAGCAAAGCTTTTGCTAACTAGGATATGCAGGACCTCCCTTTCTGGTTGAAGCCTTCACCTCAGGACACTGGAATCAATCTTTAGCCCCTCTCAGCAGTGTATTTTCATAAACTATTAATTTTCTCCCCCTCTCTATCCAATGAGATGAATTAGCCAAAGGGTTATAAAGCTGCAAGTGGCACATACAGAAACACACATGGACTCCATGAGAACATCGTAACTTTATGTTGTCTAGACTGAAAATGCCCTTCCAGGTTTTCTTGCATAACCTCCATGTTTGGTATAATACCTTAGAATAATCTACACAGAAACCGCTTTCTTAACATTAATCAAAATTCTCTTTCAAGCCATTACATAATTTCTACTGCTATTCTTTAACACCCTTTAAGTTCTCAAACATGTCTGCCCACAAAAAGCCCAAGTAATTAATCCTTTTTATAACACTCCAGTTCATTTGGTTCACTGTGGAGGGAACTCTCTATTTCAGTATTATACACTATTAAGAGACCTACATTTTAGATTTCTTACATGGGCAGTCATTTATACTTTTCTCTTCTAAGTATTTTTATTCTCATTCCAGAAATCTACTATCAAGGTGAATAGATGAACAGTTCATTTAGTTCTCGATCCTTTACTGGTATTTACAAAATAGCTGTAGCTCTGTTCCCAACAACACAGCTCTAGAAACCTACCCAACAAGATTAGAAAGCATGACAACTTTGAACTCCTTACTTTAAACCTCCACCCAGATGCTTTTAATGGACACAATCAAATGCTTGAATATTTTTTTATTAAATACTGCAGGTGCAGGTTAAAAACACAAAAACTAACCCAAACGGAAAAATCTTCATTTTCTTCAGGACACCTGCAGGCAACTGATGTGTGCACTGAATAAATCCAAGCTGAGCAGAGGCACTGCCTGAACTGTCACGTATTTTTCTTGTAAAGCTGATGCCACTTGATTGTTCGTGAGAATGCAGACTGCTACTGTCATGGAGCTGTAGTTTTCCTGAAACTACGAGCTTAGAGAGTACCTTTAGAAAATGCATGGCATGTATTTATGAACACTAGACTTAAAATGTACTTTTTAGACTGCTAGTAGCCCTTTTTTTCCCCTTTTTTACAAAAGACAAAAAAATTCCACTGCCTGTCCATGAAGTAGACTAGAAACGTGATACGTGCACAGTAAGGTCTTCAAATGAGCTTCTTCATATACATGAAACTATTACTGCGAAAAAGAACAACATTCCCATCTGGAATATAATATTAACCTCTATAGTTCTGTGCTCACCATTTTCCTAAAAGAGACCTCTGAAAATAGCTTTATTAGAGGAAGTGCCATTCCCATGCTTAAAGCCTGTTTCGATAAAAAGCCTTCTGGTAACAGTGAGTTCTAACAAATGGCAGTAAACTTTAAGCATGTATTATTCAGAGACATTTTGCCCCCAAGACTACAATAAGCACTTTATTAACTTCAAGAATGACATGATTACTTCAAGTCCCTGAAACTCCCGTCAGGTAACTGCAGTTATCAGTGCACCAAAGAGGACGACTAATGACAGAGATATGAATTGAACTGTTCAATCAAGATTTATTCTTCCAATAAAAAAATAACTTCAGGTGAAATAAAGTTTGGTCTGCAGAGCGGGTGTAATGAAATTCCTGCTATCAAATTGAAAATATGGGCTATAAACTCTCATCTGAAACCGATCAGCTGAGGTATTACATCTTCAGCCAAAGACAGGTGCTGGGGTGCAACAGGAGAGCAGGCTGAGTGCCTGCACTGCACCAGGCACACACTGACTCCTTCTGTACTCTGAGCTCTGCAGGATGATGGGAACAATATTCATACTACACAGTGATGATGGACAGAGTATTTATGCTACCTATTTTAAGCATTTAAAATTGGTGGTGATAAGTCAGCTTATTACAGCACTGCTCAGGTATGAGCATCATTCATCAGGCAGATGTCACTGGAAATAATTTGGGGGCAAGTTGGGTTTCTTTTATAGCTTATTTTTCCGTCAGCCAAAGAAAGAAGCACTGCAACATTAAGTGGCAACTGCCTAGGATGGCACTGCTGTGGGTAAATGGTGTGACAAACTCCATCACCTGGCAATACTGCAGGATCAGTCGGGAGCAGCACCAGGAGAGAAGTTAGCAGAGAGACAGGCAGCACCTCCCAGAGCATCTGCTCCCATCCCTGCTTCAGGCAGGTGACTCCACAATCCTCACCAAGCTCCTGTACTGCCTGCTGGGCCTTGGCATGGCCCAGCACGGTGCCCTCACAGCACTGCTCTTGATATGCTGTCAAAAACTCAGCTGTCATTCTAGGTTTTCAGTGGAGGAGATTCTGCAATGGAACTATAAACCTGTAAATCTATAGTGTTGACAAACCGATTTTCAAGTTCCTACAGGCCAAGGACACACATGGTAACTAGGGAATGGTGGTTGTAGAATGGAAATCATCCGTTTCAGTTCAACGAAACATTGTTTCAGCAGTAACTTCAGCCTAAAGGTCCTTATAAAACCCCGGTAAGTGAAATCCATGTTACTGAAGTATGCAGACAGGGAAGAACCAAGCTGCTGGAAGGATGCACAAGATACAGTCACTGAACATGAGTGCCTGTGGGACAGCATCCAGTAGAACCTGTAAGTTCTCTGCACTTCTATCGGTCTCACCTCTGGCTTGTGGGCAGCCCTGGGCAGAACTCCTGCTCTGCCAGGACCTGGGGCCAAGTACTGCCCGAAGCACCCACTTTGGTAAAGTGCCTTGGGGAAAAACCAGCCACAGTAGAAGGCAATTGGCATAAAGAGAATGGGAGATGTTTGTATGAACCCACTCCTCCAGAACTGAGGAGGGGACATGCAGCGTGGGCAGGCACGAAGGACACAGGACACCCGAGGGATAGGACATGAGCCCAAATGAGTCACCACGTGGCACAGCATGATGAGAACCTGGTGCATGAAAACAAAATGTGAAACGCTGGGAGTAGGAAACTAAACAATGAAGGCAATTAAAATGAAATTTTATTTCGTGTGCAGCAACAAAAGTGTTCCGTACAGAAAACAATAAAATGAAGCTTTCAAATAAAAAGTGATGTATCGCAATGAAAAAAACCCCACAAAACAACAAAGCGATAAGAGTATGTCACTTTTCAGTAGCTTTAACAGCCCACACATAAATTAAATGAAATGTGGAAGATTTAAAAAAAAAAAAAAAAGAGGTAAATCTCAGCGATAACAACGAATGAATCCTCTGACACTCCACACGTGCCTAAGGGAGGAGCACGGGGGGAAGGGGGAACTACGCCACGTTCCCACCCCGGGCGGCGGAGCTCCCTCACGCTGCCCCCGCCCCGGGCTCGCCCCGCGCAGCGGGGCCGGGCCGGGAGGGAGCGACGGCGAGGAGCGGCCTCTTACCGTCGGGCGGCGCGGGCGCTGCGTGCGGCGCGGCCCCGGGCTCCTGCCGGCCGCCGGCCCGGGGCAGGAAGGTCCGCGGCAGGAGGAGGGAGAGGCAGAGCACCAGGCAGGACGCGGCGGCCACCCGGCAGCACGACCAGCCCGCCATGGCCGCGCCCGCCGCCTCTGCGCAGGCGCGCGCAGGCGCCCGGCCGGGGCCTGAGGGGGGCCCGGGGCGGTGGGACGGGAAGGGGGCGGGATGGCGGGGTGAGGGGGCGGCAGTGTTGGCGTCCTGGGCCACAGGTGTTGGGATGCCGGGAGGAAGGAAGGCGTTTGGGAGCCTGGGACGAAGGCGTTGGGATTTGGGGGTGTAGGTGTTGGCATCCCTGGGTCCGGCGTGGGTTGGGTCCTTGTGGAAAATGCCCCGAACCTCAGAAGGGCAGAACAGGGCGTTGAGAGCACAGGACAAGGGAGAATGGCTTCAAGATGGGAGAGAGTAGGTTTAGATTGGATACTGGGAAAAAATTCTTCGCTGTGGGGGTGGTGAGGCACTGGAACAGGTTGCCCAGTGAATCCGTGGATACCCCAGCCCTGGAAGTGTTCAAGGCCTGGTTGGATGGGGCTCTGAGCAACCTGCTCTAAGGCAAGGTGTCCCTATCCATGGCAGGGGGGTTGGAACTAGACAGTCTTAAAGGTCCCTTCCAACTCAAGTCATTCCACGATTCTATGAATTTTCCTAACCCCCCCATAACTGTTTCCCAGGCTCTCACCCGCTCCTTGCCTGTGGCACAGCAAACCTACTGGGGGAAAAGAAAAAAAACCAATCTACACTGCACCCTCTTTTTCACTGCTGTGCAGGGTCCCAGCTGGTCTCTGCTGCTGGCAGTGATGGCAGGACAGGGCAGGTGGGCACAGGGTGCCAAAGCTCTGCGTATCCTGCCGTGCCATGGGCCAATGGCAGCAGCAGCAGCAGTGTGATCCCTGCTGCTCTCCCGGGCCTGGGAAGGGGCCAGGACCTTTCCTATGGCAGGACTGCTGGAGGGGGGACAGCTGGGCTCACAGGGGCAGGAGGGCATCTTGGCTAAAAGCACTGGTTTGAAGCCGAGGCTCACCTGGATTGTCCGTGTGGATTTGTTTCCCTCCTCTGAGTGCACAGGAAAAGTGTAGAAAAATACAGACCATACTTAATTCAATTTACTGCAACTAAGACATTTAAAAATTATAAATGTGCATATATTTTCAAAAGAGAGCTTGAAATATGCGTATTTCAGTGCATTTGTTTGGGTTGCTGCTGTGCAAAGTCATCTTGAAACGTCCTTCCTAGTACACTAACGCTAAAAGATCGAAGAGGGAAGTTCAGTGTTTGCACTCGTGCATTTTCACCGACTTAAGCAAAATACTGCCAGTCATGTCAAATTAAATTATATGGTTTTGTATTTCCATTATATTTATATTACACTGTATTAGTGTAGTTGAATTAGACTATTTTCCATGGGGTCTGGGCTGTGACTACTGAATTTAACTCACTTTACGCAAGAGCTACCCTTAATTAGACTTGAGCGGAGAGCAGAATTGCTTTGACTAACGCTGCAGACCGCTACGGCAGCAGAATACCACAGGCTCTTAAATTGCTTCAAAAAAGATATCCACTGACTGAACAGCTGGAACCAGGTGGACAATTCCAGAAGTTGCTCTTACTGAGCACCTCAGTCCTGGGGAGGTGGCAGCCCCTGCCCAAGCCCACCAACCCTTATGAACTTACACTTGGCTGGGCTGTCTCCTTCCACAGCTCCTTCACCTACCCCTCAGCTACCAGGCTCCTCACAGTAGAATTTCTGGGAGTCCCCACTCTGTTCCTGGAAATAAGAATTGTGGGAGCTGTTGTTTTAGTGTCTGTGTCTCTTTCCTAAACTTGTCAGCAGCTCTCGATGCCTCCAGAGGCCAAGTTAACAGGCAGGGGCATCAAAAGGAGCGTGACCTTGATCAGAAATGTGTCATCAGTTCACCAACAACAAATAATTGCCTCTGTCTGTCACGGACAATATGTTGTTGCTCTCTGGCAATGGATGTGCCACCTCAAGCAGCAACTTTTGTCTCTTCATTGAGGAGAAAGGTTTTTAGCCTCGTACAGTGGTGAGACACTGCAGTTCCTTAGGACCATCATCTTCAGCGTCTGATGATGCTGAAGTTGCCCAAAGCATCAGTCCTTAACCCAAAAGGAAAACAACTTTCTGTGACCACAAGGAGAATGCCACTGGCCTGGCACAGCACTCCTGGGGATCACTTCTCTTTCCCTTGTAACTCTTGGGATGTGCAGGAAGGACACAGCAGCTCGGAGAGCAACTGGTGCTCTCCCTCCTGAGCCTTTCTAGACATGAGCTGCCACCATAAGAGGACGGTTTCACCCTTCCAAGTGTCATCAAGCCAGTTGATCCAAACCACTGATACTTGGAGACTTCCTTGGTGATTAGGTTTGGATAAAGCAGAAGAGTGCCTTTCCACTCTTGTTCCTAGGAAGGTCACTGGAAGAAAAAATTAAACACTTATGGCTGTTTTCTCAGTGCTTTTTCCCCGCATCATTCAAAGCGAAGAGGAGTGGGGAGACCGATGCTCTACAATTAGCATTTCATGTGGAATCACCAGCTTTCAGATCCCAACGTGATACTTGGTCCATGGCCACTCAAGAAGCCTAGAGCAGCTCGAAGCCAAAGCAAGGAACTTGTTACTGGATTATATGCAGAGACTGCATAGATTCAATCATCAAGAGCTATGGTGAAAAAAAATAAAAAGGAAGACTTGACAAAACCCTTTTTTTTTTTTTCTACAGTCAAATACAGAATTCCTGCAGGATTCTTGGACTTCACTGTAAGGACACATCCAGTCCTTCATCTGTGGAAGGCACAGGTGAAATTCTTCTAGTTCAGCTTGCTGTAGAACCCAGTTTTAGTTCTAATCATACAAAACAATGTTGAGAACAGCATCATAACAGAGAAGATCAAGAGGATGTTTTAGATGCTTTTACTTTCTGGGAAAGGAAAATACCATTAATATAATCTGATCTGAATATGTGTTTTTCAGACCATAGCCTGAGTACCACGAACACCCTGATTGCTCACATGGGCATCACAAAAGTCAGCCTCGTCAAGTGCGTTTCCCTGTATTTAGGTTGGTTTGAATTGTGTTTGCCATTATGTGGAAAGAGATGTTTTCACAGAATGGTATTCTCATAAGTGCTAAATGTCTTTATGTTTCCAAACTGATACAAGTACAGCCTTTATAATATTCAGAAACAACACTTACATAGCAAAATACCCTCCAGCTGGTGTAATAGATATTCAGCAGGTATCAATAGAAATCTCTAGCAAATTATTTATTTTGAACTTCTGAAAGGCAACATTAGAAACTAATTTATTTTTATTCCTATTTATTTAACCCTTGTCTTCTTCCCACTTTCCTGTCTTTCTGCTATCCCATGCTTGCCAAATTTCCTAGTTTCTCCTTACTGTGGGACAAAGTTATTTATCCATTAAAAAAGGCAATTTCTCCAGTATGAATCAGAGGTGCTTGGGGTTTTTTTCCTTGTGTTTCAATGATTTTTCCCTAAGGATATTTTTGGGCTAATTTATTTTGCAAGAAAGCTCAAAATCCAGAAAATGACAGTGTGAGTTGTACACATTCACTGAGCTATCCATGCTGGCACTATGACCATCAAAACAACCATCCCTTTGCAAAAGCATTTGCAACTTACTTTAACTTTTTCCTTTCATAAGGGAAGGGCCACCTTCAGAAGACAGAACCTTTCTCACATGTAGAGGTCAGGATTTGCATGAGCCACAGGCTATGGCCTAAGGAATACTAAACCCTGGATTATGTAGAGCAATATTCAACAGTTCTGAAAACCAAGATAGGCGTGAATACTCAAGAATGATTTCTGATAACTCAGTGAGGAGAAAATTAATGTGAAGGAACTTGAATGAATCATTTTAAGCCTGTCTTTTCCTTTTTTTTTTTTTTTGTCTGCTCATTCTTGACTGGCCACATATAAATTGCTATAAAAATGAACAATCTTTGATATAAATGTAAATCAGGAAGAAATTTCTTAATCAAACTAACCATTGACTCAAGAGCCTCCTCATACATCTAGGTCTTGTCAGAAGCAGTGCTACCACAGCTTCTCTCACCTGAGAGAAGTGTTTGTGTGCATGCTGCAAACATACTTCTCACTGCGGAGTATCTGAGTAGCAAAGGACCAAATGCTGCTGCAGTAGGTAAATGCAAACACCAGTATGAAGCCTGAGAGCTTTTTTATGGGGAAGAATGTAATTCCTTGGTAATTCCCACATCTGTTGATTAGCTGCAGAGCAGGCAAAAATCACTGGCTGGGCTGCACCGGCAGAGTTCTCTGGGAAGGTCTCTGTGGTGTGTTGTGCTCTCTGTTCTGCAATGAGGATTTTGTACACAGCACAAGGGCTGGCACAGCTGCTGCCCTCACTGCGTGCTGAGCCGGTGCTGTACCTAAGAAGCAAAAATGGGTCACATCCTCTGTGCCTTCTGTGGGTAGCCTGGAACATGGATGTGGTTTCTTGTCTTCTGAGTGTGAGCAAACCTATTTGGCACGTCTTCAAGTCTTCTTGCTGAGAGCTGGAGGATTTGCCCCTAAATGAATGGTGTCGACTAGAAGCTGCCTTCATGTTTTCCAACCCCGTGGTGTTCAGGTAACATCAGGTAGCAGATGGAATTGCTTACACAAAGTGATCAGGAACACATTAAAGGGGATGGCTTAACCTATGGACAAGGTGATGCCTTGCAGAGGAAAGACCCTTTCCCTGCATCTTTCTTGGTGTCATTGATCAGCAGAAAGAAAGCTCAGATGAATTCTGTGGGCCCTTCTGTTCCCACAAAAAATAAATAAGGGAAGTAGTATTCTGCTCCAATTAATTAAACAAACTGATATAAATTCCATGCTTAAATCGTACTTTGCATATCCATAATCTCTGCACTACATTTTATGTATACTTTACCCTTGGGTAAAAATTTGTGAGCATATAAATGCTTTCTCATATAATCTTGCTAAAGCACGCTCTTCCCTATAAATATTCATACCACTGCCAAAACATTTGCAAGCTTTCCCCAAAGGTGAAATATGTGTAATGTACTTTGCCTTCTGGGTATAAATATTATCCAATACATTTTGGTTAATATGAATACACTAATTATTCTTGTAACCCTTTTTAAAAGGGTCATCCTCATGATGTGAATTTTTTAAAAATGTAATTACAGTAATTGGATACTTAATCTAATTAAAATTGGCTTTATCTTTAATGGAAATTTTTCTAAAGAGGCAGAATGACAATTGACTTTCTGATAATCACTGTTTTCTTTCAGCTAGAGGATGCATATAGTACAGTAGGAACTAGAGAACATGGCCTCTTAAATACATGCCAGCCACCTTTAGGGCCAGTTAAACTACAGTTTTATCCATTTCCAGGCAAAACTTTCCCTTTACTTAGAAATAAAAGTTCCTCATCCTAAATCCATTGTGGCTCAGGTACAGATAATTTAGGGGGTGTTTATCATGCTGATTATGATGAAAAGCATCCCTTAGAGAAGACGCTGTGTGGGGAAAGGTGGCAACCTCCCAAAGCCTGGCTCTGTTGGTGGCTGTAGGCACAACCACATGTAGGATGAGCTCTGCTGTCTTTGAGAGGTGCACCTGGATGGACCTCAGCATGTTTGGGGGGCATGTAAATTCCCACTGATATCAACAGAACTCCAGTACAGAGGCAATTTGGATTATCTCCTGGGTTTATAATTGGGGTCAACGTTTCTAATGTGGTCTCTAGAGGCACATTCCATGCACAGTGTGACTGGCAGGACTGTCAGTGTTCAACAGGGGAAAATTATTTTGGGTCCACACTGCTGGACCCAAATGCTACTTGTAGGGGGGTATTTTTTACTGTGAAAAAAACCAAGGAGAACAAGGCAATGGAAAAGTTGGGAGTTGTGTGAGAATGAGACTGGAAAAGTGGATTTGCGCCACTACGTTCAGGTACCTGTGACATAAACATTTATGTCTGTTACAAAGCTGCTGTGCATTTCAGGGCCTCTGCTTTACTGGAAGCCAGGCAAGAGAGAAAGACTTTCAAAGAAAATCAATCAACTGTTTTGTTGGCTCAAGTTGCCAATAGATTGTTCTCACGTGACTAAAACCGAAGATATATATTTCATAGAGGAATAAATCATGGTTTACTAAGAAGGATAATCATCTATAACTACACAGCATTTGCTAAAAAAAAAGATAAAAAAATATAGATTACATAGAATGGGCCAAATCATCACCTAGTGCAGAGATTTTGAAGTACCTCTATTCAGCTGATCTCAGTGTCAGCTGGGGAATGA
>JAYRBT010000177.1:11448443-11557355 GCA_036023395.1 Myiotriccus ornatus | reverse complement strand
ATGGGCCAAATCATCACCTAGTGCAGAGATTTTGAAGTACCTCTATTCAGCTGATCTCAGTGTCAGCTGGGGAATGAACCAATTGCCAGAAGGGTCTTTTAGGTTTCAGCCCCACAGCCTGGTGTCTGCTGCAGCAAGAGCCCCTTGCAGGATCGCTGTGGCAGAAAATCTGTGCCTGTGTCTCTGTGAATGCTCTCTGTGCCTCTCATGTCTGCCCAGCTCCTGCACCTGGGGAGTCTGCTGGAGCTGACAGACCAGAAGAACCAGACTTATATTTTCCGTAGAAAGCTATTCTTTGTGCCCAGAGCTTCTGCTGAGCTCAGCCCTCTAGTAGCCCCCTCGGGTAGGCCATTGGCTAATGAACAAAGAGAACAGGTTGTATTACTGTACTGATTTTTGGGTCAGGGTGAATAAATGTGTATCTGCTTCTGTTGAGCATGATGTGAAGTAGCAGTGCCTGCAGAGTTCCTGAGGAAAAGGAGGATGGACGTGATGCTGTGATTGAAACACTGTGTTCAGCATCAACCTGTACATAGCACACATGATAGAAAAGAGGCTTCTAAGAGAGCTGTTTTTGTACTGCGAAAAAAATCATTACTTTTGGAGTGAAATTAGCACTGATTAAAACAAGCATTTCTATTAAAAACAGGTACCAGGAAAAGCTGATCATAAAATGAGTGTGTAAGTTCAAAACGGCATCAGAAGTAGCAAGGAAGCCTCAAGCTTCATCTGAGAACTGCAGGTGGTCTCAAGCAGTAGCTTTCAGCTTATTAAAAACATTTGCTGTATGAAAAAAAAAAAAGATGCTGAGAATGCTTCTGGTTTGTGTTTATGCTTTGAGGCCACTGTTGGCTACTCAGTACAGAATAACTGAGAGGATAATGACTTGCTAGAAAAATCTGAGCTCTTCAGAAATAAATTTCTGGAGTGCTGTAAGAATTCCTGTCACTATTTATGAGGCCAGTTCAAACTACACTTGCAGTTTCTCATGACTGAGGAATCTTGGCAGATGCCCATCTGAATACTTAGAAAAACAGAAGCAATTTGGTTTCACAATCTGTCTTGGGTAAAAACTCTGCATTGCTGATGTTGTCTCCAGATAGGCTTATTGTGAAACTAATACCAAACATTGCTCTAAGCATGAGAGAAAAGTACTGCTGGCTGAAGGGAATAAATGTGTTCAGGGAGGGAAAAGAGTCTGTTGCCTCTCTTCTCTTTGCAGACATGCAAATGTTCCTCATCTGTCAATGGTACAGTTGTAGGAAGATACTGCTAAGTAATCGACTTGGCACGCACATATCCCACAATACCATAGGTAAAGTTTTCTTGCCTAAGAGGAAACTTCTCTTGTCTAAGGAAAAGGTATATGACAAGGTATGACATAAAAATCTTGCAGAGCAGATTAAATGTTTATAATAAACGGAAAATCCCCAACAGATCAGACATTACTTTTGCTTTGACCATAGTCCAAAGAGTGGGTGCCACTTTCCACAATCCTACTGTCCATAGGATTATTTCAGAGAGCAATTCAACACTATGCACAGTAGGAAACGAACAGGCTGGGCAACTGAGTGATAGTGACTTCCTCTGTAGCAGCTTTGATATCTTACATGCATCACAGGCAGAAAAAAAGTATTTTAGTCCAATTTTTGGATGTCTTGGAGGTCAGCATCCCTGCACCATATGGAATGTGGTGGGATGGGGAACTGTTCGTTTGGAGCTGTGTGTGGCTGGCTGGCAGAGCAGCCAACATACCTGTATTCCAGCACTGTGGAGATGGGAAGGGGCCCAGCTGAGTCAGGTGTGGGAGTGATGGGCCACCATTACAGCAGAGTGAGGATCATGAAACATGAATAGTTCACACATAGCTTCTATCTAGCAGAGAGACAGCAATTGTAAGTGGAATTTGGGTAAAAAACTCACTTGGTTTTGACTGAAAATATGAAAATATCCTGAAAACAAAACCTGGTAAATCTGAAAGTAATTAGAATTGTATTCTAATTTGGGGGGTGTGGTGTAAAGTGCATGGTCTCATAGATGACATGAAAAAAGCAAGTGAGGAAGGATTTAATCTTTTATACTTGAATGCAAATCCATAATTTGAGGAAGCTGTAAGAAATTGTTTCTCTGGAACAAGAGCCATATTCCCACAGCCCTGTAGCTGTGCAAACAGAAAAGGCAGGGGTGAAGTAGCTGGAGGGGGATTTCAGCCCTGCTTGTGAGATTACATGACTGAGCAGCAACGTGCTTCACCTGTCTGTCTCCCGAGGAAGGGCAGCCCTACATGAGATGTGGATGCCCATCTCCTACTCTCTCTGCAAGATAGGCAGAGACTCACTCTCTACTGTGGACAGAGCCACGTCTTCATCCTCCATCTGACCTTGCACCCAGTCTGAGAAGCTGAGCCTGGGAAGAGTGCGAGTGGCTCTTACTACAGTTCCCCTTCAGACTGAAGGTCACACATGGCAGCCCGAAGTCCAAACTGGATGCAAGACCTGGTACTGGGGTAGAGGACAACTGGGGATTTGGACAAACGTAAAATCTGAGCAAGAATGTTAACATAGCACCTAGAGACATGAGAGATCCGTCTGGAGTTGGGAGAAATCCTTCAGCCACAGCCAGAACCCCTTCTTAGTAAGTGGGTAGGATGGTCAGTGCTATTTTATCACAGGGTGGCTCAGGAAAGGCCAAGAAAGCAGACAAAAATATACAATGCTATCTCCTTTCAGATGAAAACTGCAATACAGACCTCCTTACTGCTTAACTCCTATGATCAGAAAGCATCTGTTTCTGGATAACAGACTGTGATCATGCACAATTTCTTGATGGGCAATTCATTATGTGTTTAGGGAACTTATGCTTTGTAAAGAAATACCAAACCACTGGAGCATCTAGTCATTCTCACCACCTCCTTTTGATAGGAATAGCCTACAACAATCCACACACAAAATCCTTCAATAACAAAGGACAAAAAATGCAGCCATTTCTACACTGAAACCAGGGATCTCACCAACTCCTAAAGCCTTAAATTTAAGAGCTTGTTGGCTTTTGTACTTAACCTCTCTCTTGCTCTTGAAAAGTTTCTTTCAAGGTGAAAAATTTGGAAGCACAACTTCAGTTTTTCCAGGAGATGGCAGTGCCACTACAGAAAATAGCTGAGCAGTTATGCTCCTAAGGTGACTATTCCGTAATTTGCCAGTTTAAAACTCATATATAACAAGTTTTGATTTTTTTTAAAATATATGATCAGATAATTATACTTCAATGACTGTCAAAAGCAATAATGATAGCACTCATTACAACTTTAAAGTGTGTCTGAATTCCCAAGGGTTCACAACAAGCATTAAATCATCTGAATGGAAACAGCAGACATAATTAGGCAGTAACTCATTTCTATCACATATAGTGTATGCTATAATTAATTTTTGCCTCACGTGTTCACACTGGATGTTGAACTGCCCTCCTAACACCCACCTCCTCTGCCCCTGCCTGGGGCAAGGGCAGGTGTTGCAAGAGTTGCAGTATCAGGCAAGTAGAACAGTAAACCCCAGACTCAACCTGAGGAAATGGCACAACACATCTGGCAGCACCCGGCAGATCTGAAGTATAAAGCAGGTGAATAAATGTATGGAAAATTAATAAGGAACAGAGCACTGCACCAGATGCAGTGGTGTGCTAACTACATTGCTAAATAGATTGCAGTATGCTAACTAGACTGTCTAAAATACGTTCTTGCTTTCATGAACTGTGTGAGCCGATGCCTTTAATTTTCAGGTTGAGCTTGATTTCTGATTATTTTCGTCACATCGTATTTCAAGGATTTTGTGTTATGATTACATGTGATTTACTAAAAATAACAGATCAATGAAAAGATGCAGAACTTGCTGTGCTTCTCTTTCCATTCACTTATTATATTTTCATAAGTCTTTCATTACAAAAAAAAAAAGGCCTCTATTCACACTAGAAAGGCTACCTACCAGTTCAGTGAGAAGAAGGCAAGCAAAGAGTTATTCTACACCCTGCTAACATATTCATATAAAACTCATCCAATTTTGTTAAGACCTTTTGTGGAGAATCAAAAGTTAGCTAAGATTGTATTGTAATTCCTCTTCCTGACCTGAAAGTCACACAGCTGGATTCAAGTAGGCCAGAAATATGTGCTTTACAGAAACACCTTGTGGTTGGAGTTTTTTTTGAAGCTCTGAAAGTTTATACTGCTGACCCTGCCCTCTGTACCAACAACCGAGTCTCTACTAGGACCTCATGGCAGAAGACAATTTGTCACAACTGTCAAATAGCTGGCAGAAGGAAAGAACCACCTTGTTTCATCCATGTCAGCCTCTACGTTTTCCTTGTAACAGGGCAAGAGTTATGCACTGCTCATTAGACCCCAGAGATTCTAGTTTTGTGGGACACAATCAAAATTTAAATACCCTGGAGGAAAATAATTTGCTGCTTGATCCAACAGCACCTTTTGAAGTCAGTGTAAAAATGTTCATTAGCATCAATGAGATTCAGATTAGATCCTTTTTTCATAGTCAGCAGTAATATAACATAATTGGCTGTTCAACATCATCTTTTGCAAATCATAGGAATTCGTGGGAAGCCATGTCAACAGCAATCTCATTTACTGTAACAGCAGCAGCAGCACCTCAGTGCTCTTTGCAGCCTTACAAGCACACACGCAGTATCATTGGCATCCCTCCTAGATGGTGCTGAACCCTGTCCCATGCTACATGGGAACACCATTTCACTGGTGGGTGCTGGTAGAAGAGAGTGTATCGTTTGTGATAATGGAGATAACTAAGATACCAGAAGAAAATGAAGGTGTTGCATAATAACATATTGTATATGTAGGTTTTAATTCTCAGTGTTAATGATGATGATGATGAAGTAACTGAAGTACTTTGCATTACACGCATGATAAAAACGTCAAGAAATTAATGTGTATTGTGGCGAATCTCCCCGTTATTTATCCCTTTTAATTTATTGCTTAGACTTTACAAAAAAAGCCTACATAAATACGGTATTTAAATAATAAATTTTGAAATGCAACATTCCCCACATTAAACTCTGCATCAGGTGAGTATGACAGCTCAACACTAAGAGCTGATCAAACAGGAGCTCATGTCCTGTGGCTGATACCCATCATGTTAGGAAGAAGGAAATCATCAGTCATACTGATTTCTGACCAAGCAGTGCTTCAACCAGCTTCATGAAGACCATGGCATGACTCTGCACTGGTAGGTAAGAATATGGCTAGGTAGGGCTTGAGAACTGCATATCAGCAGAGCCACCTCGGTTTATATCCACTCGGGATTTAATTCAGTGCTTGAACCAAATGCTGTCATTTAGTGCAAGGTGTCACAGACCATTTTATCCAGAGATGTTACTCTGTATGTGTGGACAACAGTGAGTTAATACTAAAGCACCAAACAGGCCAAGTACATGTGGAGTGTGGGGCATCAGAACCAGCAAAAAGAGCACAGCGGGTTTCTGTCATGAGAGAAACAGCCAAGTGTCAAGGGTAAAGCATTTCTCATGCACACACCTGACAGCATGCACAGACCATAAAACTTCAACCACACCCTGGAAGAACACCCTGATCCCCCTCAAAAAAAGGGAAAAAGCAGAGTTGGAAGCAAACTAGATAAATAATACTGAGAGGGTGTTTGTAGTCATCTGTTATCACCGAGGTAATTTTTAGAAGTAAAGCCCTACACCTTTGAAGGCACGTGCACCTCCTACACAAACTCAAGTGCAGCTTATTCTGGGATGTGATTCAAATGCCATTCTTCTCATGCAAGAAATCCATGGGCAGCCCAACTCCATACAGCACATCTATCCCTCAGTGCCAGGTAGGATTAGTCACCGAAAGACTGGCAGATCGAAGAGCAGAACATTAACCAAGGTCTCATGGGACTTGTTATTTCTGGGGCAGTTACTCACTTTCCATGTGTCTTTACTGAAGTCATTCAGCCTCTCTGTGTCTTTTATTTCTGCTCTGTTGGGCTCTTCCAATTGCTACCAGGATTTCAGCTATAGTCCCCATTTTATATGTTTAAAGCTTAGTTGAAGACTCTGGGCTCACCAGTATTGCTACTACTGATAGATGGTTCCTACAACTGAGGAAAAGAAGAATGACATGACTGTGTCTTGTTTTAGAAAATCCCACTCTCAGAAGCTCTAAGAGGAGGAGACAGCCTCACAGAGAGCCACTGGGGCTGCAACAGCACAGGGGCTGAAGGAAGAATCAAGGGCTTGACAAAAAGGCTGATAGTATATGATTTTCAGTGATGGGCTGAGAAGACATTCAAGTTTAAATAATCTTTGGATGTGCAGCTGTAGGGACAGTTAATACAGAGTTCCCATTAAAAAATCTCTCAGGAGATCTTGTAAGATTAAATAAAATTAGCCCAAAGGCCCAAATTCTATCTGCAAATCAGGCTTCATCCACTGAAATTGAAAAGCCCCTGAAGAATGCAAGATCAGCCCCGCCACGTGGGTTGGCATTCACCCTGTGTGTGCCTTCCCACCTGGCCCCCCATCCCAGCACTTCCTGCCTGTCCCACCCACTCCCTTCAGCTCTGGTCCTGGCCACCAGCACAGCCCACTCTCAGGCTCGTGGTTCTGTTTGTGTACGCAGCTACACATTGAAAAATCCTCGGAGAAAAAGCAGTTGGCTGCTCCTGCAAGGGCCAAGGCTGGGTGTGCCTGATACAACTCCCACGGAAAACCTGGAAGGCTGGGCACGTGCCTTTTGGGTAAGTATGGCTGTGAGAGCTGGGAATGTCGGCTCACACAGCAGGGACAAATGATGACAGTGTGTACACGTCTTCTGTTTCCTAACTTGTTGCAACTAAAAATTAATGTAGCTACAAAAATCAGTGCTGTCATTTTACATTAAGTAATTTTAAGTAAAAAGGGGAAATAATAATTTTTAAAAAAAGAAATAAAAAGAGAAATAAAGTGAAAAAATCCCAGAGTTATTATTGAGTATGAACTGACAGTACAGGTTTTCTTCACTTTCCCCCATATCATCCCTATTATGTCCTAGAAGGTGTGCAGCAGAGCATCGCATGGTGCCACAGCCTGTGTTACAACTACAGCAATAAGACTCTTCTCCTGATGGCAGACAGATATCTGGTGGAACTCCTGCTGAAATGGGGGCAGGAGATCTGCAAGCCATGGCTTTGCAGCGTGCCCAGCTTATCTAACACACCAGCCAAAATTTTTATGCCAGTCATTACTGCTTGGGTTTGGCAAACCCTGACACTGCCAAGTGCCTGCACCTGCAAATAATTCCCTGGGAGTCACTGGCATCCCTGGTGCAGCTTGGAGCTCAGCAGACTCTCTGCTGGTCCATTAACTCCGAGAGATGTTTATTACGGAGCTAGAATTTATTCAACCAAATCTCACAACAAATAGAAAGTATAAGATAAATATTAGGGCTGCACTTGGTAAAACAGTAAAGAATATGCTGTTTACCAGGGTAGGTCTGAATGCTGTTTAATTCGTGTCAGAAACAGTTGCAGGAGGAGACCTGACTACATGGCTACAAAGCAGTGCTTTAAGCAGACTTTTCCTCTCTAATACATAAGAATATTTCTGTGCACACATCCCCCTCTCTTTTTTTTTCCACTTAGAAGGACTAAAAATTACTACCTTTACCTTTTAGTAACAGATGAGTCCTCTGACAGTTTATAGGGAAGACTAGTGGCTGAAAATACTTACATACTTTCAGACAGTAACTTGAGCCAGTCCCTTGGTGCAGACCCTTAAAATTAGTTAATGTCCAACTCCCAATAAAATGTTACACCAGAGGGAGTTGCTCTCCTGTGCTTAGTCACTGGAAGTGCCTTAACCAGTTAAAGGCTGGTTCCATGACACTTTGAGGGCTAAAGCTGTAAGGCCAGATTTTAAAAGCTGTTGATGTTCCTAACTAATGTACAGAGCATCCTGGGCCAGTCCCACACTGGCTGTCAGGCCACCTCACTGGGGCTGTACCACTCAGGGACACCGGCGAGACTCAGACCCCTCTCCATGTCTGCCCATCTCAGGAGCACATCCCATCACTTTTGGCCATGGGGACCTGCACTGATAAGATGTGCCAGCACTCACGAAGTTGCAGTGATCTGAGGACAAAGCTGGCGCTCTTAAACCTTCCCAAAACCCAGTAAGATTTAGGCCAAGGAGGCTTGTGCGTTTGAAGACATTCAGGCGCCTCAGTCTGTCTGAGTGGCTGGTTGGGGCTTGGGTTGCAGTGCCAGTGCACGGAGCCATCCTGCTGCACTGGCAGATAGTCCAAGATGTGGCGCAGCTTCTCCAGGAGTGCATCTATACACATCCATCTTCAGTAAGGGACAGTTTATAGATCGAAACGGAGGGTAATGGGAGGACGGTAATTTAAATCAGAGTACTTAATTGGACGTAAGGATTCCTACCATCCTCTTAGTTTCCTAATTGCTAATATACTCAACGCTGATTTTATCAATAGTCCATGATATATAAAATTACTTCATATCAGCTCATTTGTTAATTAATTATAGGAAGGACACAAAACAAAGCCAAAAGCAGATCGAGGACCCAAACTTCTCCTTGAGCAAAAAGAGCAGCTCTGCCTCCAGTGCCAGTCCCCACTGGCCTGTGTGATTTTCAAGATACTTATTCACAGCAGTGCAACTCTGCAAAGGGCAAGTAAAAAGGAGATGAGGCCACCATGCGAGGACCAGCCCTTATTTTGAGCTTTTTGAGACTTCAGGGGCAAAGTAGTTCCTGGGTGAACCCTAGCTCAGAGCTGCTGCCATCAGATCTATGGCTGAGTGAGAGAAAGAACAGAATTAAAATATATATATATATGTACCATTTTTTGAACCTCCTCTAAATAGCTAAGCATGTTAAGAAATGGGCTATAAAGTTAATTTTTCTATGAGACTACCTCAGCTAAACCAAAAAAGAAAAATTTTAGTTACAACTACCCAGACAAGCACTCCAAGCTGGGTTTAGTGACTGCCTTCTCTATGGTTTTGGTGAGAGTGAAATATCATATATTTTCCTACAATTCATGAGAATTGGGTGAATTGAATGCTTCTGACTACCCAGCCCCACAAAGTCATTTCAAGCCACCAGATTTTGCTTCTAAAATAAATCTAGAAAGGGATGGGCGGCCATTCAACGTACCTTAACTGATGTGCAGTGACCCTCTACATGGTGGTCTGTCCATACCTGGAGCTCATCCTATTCATTTACGAGTAAGGATAGGTAGGACTCCTTAGTAGTTTGTTGGGTTTTGCCTTATTTTTTTTCCTGGTCAAAGTGGGGCAGGAAGCAGAGGAGGGCTCCTTTTCCAATGCAGAGTTTTGGTCACATACCAACCGTCTCTTTTATTCTCCACTGAGCAAAAATTTAATTCTCTATTATTAATATCATCTACAGAGCAAAAAGATCACACTTTCTTTGCAACATTGGCAAAAGAATGGTTTCATTTTCCTCATGTAGAATCACTCCCTTTTACTGGGCTGGAAACCCCTCTGCCCAGCCTGCTATGAGTCTTCTTCCCTTCAGCTTCTGCATGTGATATACTTATATAAAAGTATCTTTACCACTGAAGAAAATGTGATCACCCCACTAAAGTGAACAATATGAATTTTACATTTTCAGCCTTTCAATTTATTATCTACAGAGAAACCCAAACTCCAGTGTTTGCTTCATGCTGATTATCCTTCTGGGGACTTAAAAAAAAAAAAAAAAAAAAAACCAGCAATGATTATTTTTTCACCCACATTTCCCCATTCCTTCTGTGCAAACAGCCTGTACACACTCTTACATGATTTTTTTCTTGCTGTTTAAGACCAAAGTGAGGATTTTTTGCCGGCACAAACTCTTACGACCGCCACTGTTTGTCCCATTTCTCACCGCAGCCTCCACTTACCCCTCTGGTTTCATGTGCCGATTTATTGCTAAAGACTGTATTTTCCATTAGGGGAGAAGAAGGGAGGGAGTACCAAACAAACTCCAGTGGCTGTATTCAAAGTGTAATGCTTCTTATCACAAATAATTTAAAAAATGCAAGAACCCCAATTTGCAGCTAGGAGGCCCACTTGAGGGATCAGTTAAAATTTGCTCCTTTATACGCATGCCAACTTTGACTTCAAAAAGACTTTATTCCCAAGGATAAACAACCCAATATTTGTGTAATATAATTAAGTGAAGGCATCTTTAAATGTCATACCAGCTTGTGCCATGCTTTAAATTGTTATGCATCAACAGAATTTAACGAGATGGCCAAGGATCCTGCTTCCTGCGTGAATGCGATAAGCCACAAATACTGTATAGCTCTTTAATAGATTGCCAAAATAAAGCATTTTGTATGCAAATTATTCATGGAGTGGCAAAGCTAATATAGTGCCAAAATTACGCCCACTGGTCCCCTGCAATTAGTAGTTAAGTTGAAGTATCTTCAAACTGCAGAATTTCTTTCAGTGTCTCCCAATACTTGAAACATCTTTTCATTTATGAAAATAGGAAATAACAGCTTTTATTTTCTTTTTAAGGTTTAGGGTAAGCGCGCTATAGCAGAGAAGTGGCAAGAGGGATCTAATCAGAATAATTGCACATAGGCTACCCGGGAAATAAATATGAAAGTGCAGTGACTTGCAAGAAAGTTGAAGGAGAAAGAAAAAAATTGATTTCTCCCTCCCCAGCCTATACCCTTAAAATAAAGTCTGTGAGCACTGTGAAGTTGGTCTCAAAAAGCTAAGTGGAAAAACCACAGCAAGACTAAAGGCAAAGCACAAGCATTTGCTGATGGCTGGGAAGGGCTCTTGGTGTCCACCCATGTACAGCACCTTCCAATCTCCTCCAGAAATCCTGTCCAACAAACACCCCTGTCCTCCTGACATCACCAAGAGAAAACTTCCTTGGGTTGCATGAGGCAGAGGAGCCAACACCATCAAAGGCCCACACCTGTAAACCATTTAACCTATAGCTGCACTGGCAAGAAATCACGGGAAATGTTCTTTTCCAGCAGATTCAGGGATAAGCCTGAATAACTTGGAGTCTCTAATTTCAGATTAAGTACACAAATAACCAACAGCTACATCACCTGGGAAATACTTGCAAAACTCTCAGTTTTTCTTTTCAGGTAATTATATTCTGCCCTGAATATCGGATACAGGGAACCTTTGTGAGAAACAGAGAGACAGCATGAAAAAGGATTTCCCAGTCTCCAAATTTCCAGTGAAAAATCTCTTTCCTTCTTTTTCAGCTCTCTGAGACCATTTCTCAGACAAATGTAGGGCTGGTGAGGGGCTCATGCCAAGAGGGGAAATCATTGCTCCTTGATGGACAAGTTTTTTGAGAAACTTTAAGCTGCAAAGTATTCAGGCAACTTTTACCCTCTTTGGTGTCACTTGCAATAGCGTGTGGAGATGAAGCTCAGTGAAGAAGTGGAGGGGCAGGTAGGTCCTGTAGATCAAGTCCCCTTTCTGTAGAGGTAACTCCAACTGTATTTTTCATTTACAACCTAATCATCACAAGAGTATTGTACATGCCAGGGGCCTGGGATGATGATTTAAGGAGTCTGTGTCAAACTGCTTGGACCTAGATGGCCTTTCTAAGCCAACCTGGAGGATTTACTACCAGCTGAACAACAGATGTAATTTCAATCACAAACTACACTATGAAATGTTGTGGAATACCATAAACAACAGTATTCAGTCCAGTGAACTCCAAAAGCTGTAATTTACAGCCTTCTCCTAACCTGGGGGGGAGTGGGGAGACCCAAAGCCAACAGACCCACTTCCATATTTTGATATTGAGGGAAGAAAAGTATAGCAGGCCTTAGAGCAGAAAAGTGCAGTCCCTTGGAAAAATAAATAAAAGCAGCTACCACCGTTCATAACATAGATCTTGCATTTTGTCATTTTTTATAGCAATGCTGGTTTAAATGTGTCCTTTTTTTTTATAGTGATGTGGGTTTTTATGTCCGCCCCACGGAGGCGAGCATTGCCAGAGCAGCTCTGCCAGGCAAGATTTGGTGGAAGGCACATTGCCCCATGCATGCCTGGGCAACAGCAGCCCTTGTGCCATGGGGGGGACTTGCCAGATGCTATTGGTCAGGGTCCTGCACTGACAACTTGTCACTGATTCCATTAAAAAAAAAAAATTTAAAAAAAAAAAATGGCAACCAATGAAAATCAATCTTCTGATGCTCCGCTGCCTTAAATACCAGTAGAGCAAACAAACAGCCCTAAACAATACAGCAGAACCCATATATCAATTACCCTAAATGCTCAAGCATTTTTACTTCACAGCCTGCAACATCCGACTGTGGTACCCGCACCCGCTGCGCCGGGATGATAATGGTGCCGCATTGTTCCCGGGCGTCTGGCGGCCTGATAAGGGCTGCCTGTGCTTAGATGATAATGAAAGTGGGCAGACTTAACATTGTGATTGGAAAATTTCTTGGGTCTCAGAAAAAGGTTCTATTAAGCCCACTGACCCCAATTGAATATTAATTAGCTAATTAACAGATTTATTGTTCCACGCAATTTCTGGAGAGGCAATTTTTTTTCAAGTGCCATTATTTTTTTAAATTATTTTTTGCATTGTGTATAATTGAATCTTTGCAGCTGCCAGCATCTTCTGCATGATTTGGCAAAAAGAAGAAAGAAAAAGCACTTATAGCTTTCCCTTTTTTTTTCAGACCCAAATGTTTCCAATTGCTTTAGCGAGTGTTTGGGGATGGGGAAGGAAGGGAGGGGGAAAGAGGCAGCTGATTTATATCCCATTCTACAGATTTATTTATTCTTAAAAGCTTAACTTAAAGATGTCCACACTTTTTTTTTTTTTTTCCCTATTATGATTCACTGGTCTGTCTTTTAGCCTGAGGTTGCTACACAGTGCACTGTTATTCCCACGAAAGACACTAAGGTCTGTGCCCTGCCTTTCTTATACATCTTTTTAGGCACTGCACATCTTTCCTCTCCTCTTAACTGTTCGCTCCTGCTCTTTTCTGCTGTGCAGATACTTTCTGCCCAGCTGGGGAGGGCAGGGGACTTGGGCAAGCCGGGCTCTGCACATCCTGCAGGAGGGCCCCTTCCATGGACTGGCATTCATGGTTCACATTTTTTGCAAAGCATTTTTCTAAACACTGAATTATTGGTGAAGGGAGGTGAGGTGATATTTTACCATATGGATGATTTGTGACTGTTTCAAAGAAGTTTGTTTGGCACAGGCTGCTCCAAGAGCTTCACACCGAAGCGAGCAAGAGCCTGCAGTGTTCTGTCACGTGATGCTCTTGCTGTGGCGGGGTGGTTGTTGCAAATTTCTTACGAATCATTTACTGCTTCCTATCTTTTTCTAAAAAATAAAGATGTCTTTTAAATAAACCACAGTATTTTTGCTGTCCAAAGACACTAACATAAGCACTTTTTAAAGTGCCAGTATTAAAAGTACTTTGTGGATCCACAGAAGTGCTGGTCTGCCAAATTAAATGAGTCAAAATACATCCATTGGGTATCTTGACTGCTACAGGTGACACTGGTGAAAATTACGGACTACACTCGCACAGCAGCATAAAAAGACATCTTGTCACACCACTTCTGAGGGGGAGACTGACACTTTCACACAATGTCCAGAACTATGCTGTATGACCCAGAAGATGACAAGCCAGCAGAGGCAGCTCTGGGCACTGGCTAAATTTGGATCCAGCTAACAGTCTTACCAGTCATGGAGAGGAAAGCAGGTATCTGGATGCTCTTGTCCATTATAGAGATATTACTGAGCCGAAATGTTCAAATCACAGAGTTGCTGGGGTTGGAAGGGACCTCTGGAGGTCATCCAGTCCAACCTCCCTGCCAAGGCAAGGTCATCTAGAACAGATTACACAAGAATGTGTCCAGGTAGGTTCTGGATGTCTCCAGAGAGTGAGACTTCATGACCTTCCTGGGCAGCCTGTGATAGTGCTCTGCTACCGTCAATGTAAAGTTCTTCTTGTGTTGAGGTGAAACTTCGTGTGCTTTAGTTTATGGCCACTGCTCCTTGTCCAGTTGCTGGACACCACTGAAGAGTCTGGCCCATCCTTTTGGCACCATATTTGAGATATTTATATGCATTAATGAGATCCCCTCTCAGTCTTCTTTCCTGTAGACTGAACATGCCCAGCTCCCTCAGTCTCTCCTCATAAGAGAGACGCTCCAGACCTCTAATCATCTTTGTGCCCCTCCCCTAGACGTTCTCCAGCAACTCCTTGTCTTTCTTGCACTGAGGAGCCCAGAATCGGACACAGTACTCCAGATGTGGCCTCACTAGGGCTGAGTAGAGGGGGAGGATCCCTTCTCTCAGCCTGCTGGCTACTCTCTTCCCAAAGCACCCCAGGATACCATTGGCCCTCCTGAACACAAAGGCACACTGCTGGCTCACTTGTCATCCACCAAGAGTCTCAGGTCCTTCTCAGCAGAGCTTTTCTCTAGTCACTCATCCCCTAACCTGTGCTGGTGCTTGGGATTATTCCTCCCCAGATGCAGGACCTGACCCTTGCCCTTGCTGAACTTCTGGTTTCTCTCCACCCTCCAGCCTGTCAAGCTCCTGCTGAATGGCAGCTCATCCCCCAGGTGTATCAGCCACTCCCCCCAGCTTTGCATCATCAGCAAACTTGCTGAGGGCACATTCTGTCCCTTCATCCCTGTCATTGCTAAACAAGCTGAATAAGACTGGACCTAGTATTGATCCCTGGGGAGTGCCACTGCCTGCAGGCCTCCAGCTGGATTCTACTCCTCTGATCATGACCCTCTGAGCTCTGCCATTCAGCCAGTACTTGATCTACTTCACTGTCCACTCATCTAACCCACATTTCCTAAGCTTACCTATGAGGATGTTATGGGAGACAGTGTCAAAAGCCTTGCTGAAGTTGAGGCAGACACCATCTACTGCTCTTCCCTCATCAACACATCCTGCCATGCTATCTGGATACAGGGCCCACGTTCACAGTGTTTTGCCCAGGACCTACCTCAGGTTCCATTTGATGTGCCTCACAAGGTTGTCCTAGGTGAATCAAGACATTTTCATGAAGTGCTGCTGTCATAAACTTCTTTTCATTCAGATTTCTCTGCCTTTTTTACAGCTATTCCCAATCCTGAAATGTGCTAGTCAGGGAAGTGGTGTTTAAACCACATGATCATTTACTTAAAAATATTAGATGAAATACTACTGGGCTTCCAAATGAAAACTAATAAAAACACCACAAAATGCAATTTCTATTTAAGTTTAAAAACATAAGGAATAAGGAAAGAGAAACATGAAGCTTGTGCCAGCATTATAGAGATATGTAAGCTGTGCCAGCAAAGAGCCTGGACTCGACTCATCAAAAGGTTGGTTGATATTATTTCATATTGACTTTGACCTTCTACTCTAATGTAATTACTAGGAACAATTTAAATAACTTTCATTTTTTCCCCCCAGAGAAAAAAAAAAGCATTTTCTATTGCTTAAAACTGGAAAACAAAATGTTTGATTGAGGTCATCTTGACATCCATTAGTGTGATAAATGAAGTGGAATTCAAGGCTGCTCCATTATCAAGGTTCATTTTCGTTGTTCAGATCTGGTTTCCCCCTCCCTTCTCCCTTCTTTTTTTCCTTTTTTTAAAACAACATGGCCTCAGACTCAAGGCTGATTACAATAATTACATTTTCTCCCCATAATAGTACAAATGATTCAAAGAGTTATTCAGAATGTTTCAATGTCAGCACTTAGATAAATGCTCCTTCTTTCCCAGGGATTGCATTTTTTATGCAGAATGTTAGTTAGCAGCGGCAATAACGGTATAGCTGTCAGAAAGCCGTGAATTTAGGTGCCCAGTAACTACATTCACAATTGTTTGGTACTTGGCGTGGCAACGAGACTGAATGGGATACTAGATAATTTATAACTGCTCCCCAATACAAGAAGAACAATTATATTGTGTGCAGTATAAAATGGCCATTATTTAGCTCAATTTTTAAAAATTATTTGAGCAAAATGCCTATCCTTTGCAAGGCTATTTTCTTCTTGGATCTAATTAGATACCCGAGGAATACAGGATATATAAATTTTAGCCAGCAAATATATTTATGGAATTTTAATTTGCTTCTTGTATACCTCTGCCATAAACCTTGTAAGCCTTCTTTGGAAGGTTTTTAATCTTAAAAGTAAAAAGAAAGTGAAAGAAGACAAGGGTCTTACAAAAGGTAGGTGCCGTTTTTCTGATGAGCAGAAGACCCTGGCTGTATATCTCTCCTCTCATACCATAAAATTACTGCTGCGTGTTTTATGAGAACAAGTTTGTTTCTTCAGATTTGACACATCGAATCTCCCAGCAGGAAGGGCTGTGCAGACCTTCAGAGGGGCCTCAAGTGGGCTGGGATCCTTAGGACCTTCTAGCACTCGAGCTGAAACCTCCAACCCCAGTCTCAAACCTCTCCTCGGCTTTCGTAATGAGCAGGTCGGACTGCTTTGGAAAAAACCTTTTGGTTAAAATCTTCTGTGTAGCAGTTCTGGCATCTCACAGGCAAGAAAACAAACACCAGATCAGTTAATAAGCTCCTGACTGCAAAGAAGATGGAAACTCCCTTTTTACAGGGAGTCACATGGAAAAGACAAGGGTTAATGGCTACCAGTTATTCCTGGGGATATTCCAATTAGACACTAGAGGAAATTTTTTCACAATGAGAACAGTCAGCCTTTGGAATAATGTCCTCAGGAAATGATGGATTCTGCAACCTTGGACACTTTTAAGATTCAGCTGGATGGGGTGCTGGGGCACTTTTTCCAGACTGTGCTTTTGCCACGAAAGTTGGACCAGATGATCCTTGGCACCCCCTTCTGACCTAGTATTCTATGATTCTATGAGTCTGTGACTGCCTGCCTTCCTCGGGGGGTGATGGAGGCAGAGAGGCTCCACGGCACTCACAACACCTGCCTGTGGCTGTGGTAATCTGCAGTTCTTCGCAAGACATGCAAATTTTAGTCTAGACTGCAAAATTGATGTGCATTCACAAGGGCAGCACTTTTCCTTACTTTCTTCCAAAGTATTTTCAGGGATGAAGAAAACATATAACTGAGTAGGAATCGGTGAGTTCGGTTTGATCAATTTCTATATAATTTGTACCTAAATGGGAACTCAGGTAGAGAAGGGACAAACAGATGTCAGAAACCTCAGGTTTGTTAATAACTGGGCCTGGTTTAAGATGCTGTCAAAACTTAAATTTTCCCAATTTTGAAAGGAAATTAGCCATGCTATTACCAAGATGGGCTTTCAATCAAAGTCTAAGATTAGGCTTTGTCCTCCTGAATGAAAGCTTAAAATATCTGACGTATATTAATCTAATCCAGTCTGAGAGTTGGTGTCACCCATCACTGTATAGCCAGGTCACAAAACATTGCATTAACCCTTATCTTGGGAAGGAGGTCTTTCATGAAATTGCATCTGCATCCATCTAACTAAAGCAAATACAGTCACATCTCTCCTAATGGAAAAAAAAAAAATAAATCAAGGGAACCTGGGGAAGCAGGAGGCAGGGGAATGGCTGTGGTGATGTCCTGCCAGTATTTCAGCAAGGCAGTCCTGCTGCAGCTCCCACCTGCCCTTTCCTTCACAGAGTCCAAGGGTACAGATGCAGGAGAGAGCTGGGATGAGAGGCTGTGCTGAGTGCAATTAATTTATATCTCCATTTAAATAAAACCCTCTCGTAGACATAGCTTGGGAGGAGACAGCGCCACTTGGCAAACAAAATTGTATTAAGTGCACTCCACTAGAAATGTTTATACTTTGTCCCTGAGAAATGTTTATGCTGGAGTACAGTATTTAACTTATCAATTTGAAAGTGAATGACGAGGAGAGGAGTACAGAGGTTTTCTTACTTCAGAAGCATTTGTTAAGTGCCTTTCATTCGTGATAGCTCCAAAGTCAGGGTGAATTGTCTTTGCCTGGAGGAGTCTGCAGTGACCAGAGCAACGCTGAGCATGCTCGTGGGGACACTCCAGCAAATGTATACCCAAAAATGAATGGAGGTTTAGGGAAATGTCTTAGTTTCTGATTAAATATCTTTCTTCTCACTCTCTCCTGGTGCTGACTTGGCCTCAGGAGCCCAAAATTACATTAGAGCAGCCGGACCAGGGCTTAAAGAGTATGAGATTGTACCCATGAGCATGAATTTCCAAAATGTTGGCAGCAGGGTTCTCTCCCTCCCCTCAGATAAACCAGTGCCTCCACATTTTAGTGAGGAGCCAGCAGCCAGCTGTGCCCATCACTGGTGAGAGTGTGCTGCTGCTGCTGCATTACTCTGCATGTTTTTGGGTCAGCCTGCACAGCCCAGCCATGGAGACCTTTCACTTGCTTTGGAGTTCAAGTGTCAGTCCATGAAAGAGTAAGGCAGCAGTTGAACTGACTCACCTGTGCCAGTGGATCTTATCCTGGGCCAAATTAACACAGCTGGGCCACTGGGAGCATTTTTACCCAAATGCAAACCTCTGTATCCCTGGATACTATACCAGTATTTTAGTTTCCCCATCACACCTCAACAACACTATAAAGGACTGTACTGCCAGTCCCAGTTGCTTCTGCTTGGTATAATGAGGACAGAGGAACAATTCACTGGAAAGGGGAAAATTAATTAAAAGAAAAACCAAAACAAAACCAAAACAAACACATACACCCCACCCCCGCACAAAACAAAAACCAAAACACAACACACACCCCCCAAAAAACCCCAACAAAGCAAACAAACCACCCCCCCCCCCCCAAAAAAAAACAAACAACAAAAAAAAACCACAAAAAAACAAAAGAAGGAATAGGAGCAGGAGGGGAAGGAAGACTGCTCATTCTAACCATCGTCCATAACATCATATTTGATCTTTACATGAGGCTCCCAGAGAGCCAAAGAGAGATGGTGTAGGTATGAACCCAGGAATAACAATGTGCACGTAATAGTTCTCATCACATGATGAAGTATGACACTGACATTTTACCAGTGTATCTTCAGAGGTTAATGAGGGAAAACCTGCCTGAAACCAACAGCCCAGAACATGCCAAATGAGAACCAGTTGTTTCTGTGGGGAGAAAAGACCCAAAAGAGGGAAATAAGAGACAGAATAAACCACCTTGTGCAACTACATGATGTTTCAGTGTCCAGTGATGAAGAGCAAAGAGAAAGCAGCCCGGTGCCAGAGGGGAGGCAATGAGGGGTGTTCAGCAGCTCATGGACAAGGAGAAGAAGGAGGAAGAGTAGAAGAAAAGCCCCGCGTCCTCGCGGCAGGCTCGGCATTGGTCATAGCATAAAACAGGCTCTTTATTATGTCCCCAATGTACGTGCCCCTGATATCTTTTGCCCTCATCAAAAGCTGTGCTTTAGAATATACACGACCTGGGTGCCTGAATCAGCTCAGGAGCAGCAGCATTGTAATTAAAATAATAATAATAATAATTTTTAAAAAGCATGCATGTGGAGCTGAGAAGTGTGACCTCTGAGAGACCCAGAAAACTCTGCAACTCTTGGGTGTGCACATTAAATGAGGTTTAAAAGCTTGTTGCCCTCTCCAGCACATGTGTCAAGACCAGAGGTGGTAGAAGATTGAAGGAGAATAATTTGTGAAGAAGGGGTGTAATTTATCAAATTCTGGGAAACTCGTCACTTTGTGCTGGATGGGAACTTGTAGCAAAAATAGCCAGTAGAGATGTAAAGGTTTTAAGAGGCAGCTACTCAAAAAAAAAGGTCTGTATTATGCAGAAACAAGAAATATTTATAATTTTTAAATTATTTTGCCTTCCCCAATGTTGATTTGGTCTTCTCTCACTAAATGAATGAGACAAACAAAAAAGAAAAGCTCTCTGAAAAAAGCAACGCGCCTTGGCCCACTGGCCCACTGTTTGTATACAATTACATTAGTTCTATTTGATTCTGTAATACCTTTAATCTTATTCTACACCTGTAGTTTCCAACACGTCAAACTGTTATGATGCAAACACAGAGTGGCTGTGCAGAAGGGGGGACAGTGAGCCAAGCTCCTGCACAAGTGTGAGTTTTCCAGCATCTAGCACTAGCCTGAACAGAAAGGCCACACTCTTCACTGAGGAGAGAGGGATTTTTAAAAAATGATTTTTTAAAGAGTTGATCAGATTTAAGGTGGCTCAGTCGAAGTCTTTGGGAGACGTTAAATAATTAATTCATTATTTCATAATGAAAACAGGATAGAAAAAGGATTAATTTAGTAAAATGTGGGGAATTTATATCTCACAGCTGTGAAGCTGTGATGCCAGACTGCATTAGTCCCATCTGAGCTGCCCCAAACCATAACAGCATAAGCCAGCCTATCCTTACAAAGTTAATAGCTGAGCAATAAACGCACAAGCTCCCATTTGTGGGACAAGTGTCCCAGTTGACACAGACCCTTCTGAGGCCAATAGATCTGCTCCTTTGGGAGATCTTGGTCCAGAGGTCACACTTTTTTTTCTGATGTATTTTAGGAGAATTATACTTCTTTGTTAAGAACAGCATTCTTCACCAATACTTAGAAGCACTTATGTTAGCCTTGAACTACAGGAAGTCTCCTGCTAATGGCATGCATTCCCAGGGATGAGACATCATGGCAAAGATCAAAAGTTCATGCGCCTCATCTGCCAATTATTTCTGACTCTGACATGTGTTGAACTATGGGCGTGGCATAAAAGCTCTGTTCGGTGCATATCAGAGGTTTCACTGGCCACCCTCAGGGTTTTCCTGGGCAGTGAATCTCCCATGCACCTCAGGGTGCATGCTGTTCCTGGTCATGGCTGCTTGCTGCTGCTGCTTGAGGCATGATCTGACCCATCCAAGTCCAGCCTCACTGATTATTTCAGGCTTTTACCATCACAAGACCAAGATGCCAAGTGCCCAAAGCATGTGCCCTGTGGCCTTGGCTGGGTTATGTGGGGCTTTCTCTGAAGGGTTCCCAGCCACTTAGTAACTGGCCTCCATCAGCTACCACAGGGCTGAGCAAAGCCAGCACTCTGCACATAGAAAGCCCTAGACCCCAAAGCCAGACCATTCTCCAAGGGACCAGTGCATCTCCCAGATTTTAGGGATGGGATACGTGGCTCAGCAGCAGGTAATACTTTTTGTTCCTGGGGTCCGCAGGAAGCACCACTCACCACTGCTGCTGCTCCCCCACACCAGCAGCTCAGCCACCAGAGAAGAGACACACGGTCAAGAGAACAGGGAGCACTGCCTGTCCTGTCCCAAGCAGAGAAAACTGGTCCTTTATAAACACTGCCTGCTCCCGAGCTGAGAAACCGCAGCGTCCCTCCCTTTACCCAGAGCCAAGATTTATAAGGCAGGAGGCGGGGGAGCACAAGCACGCAGGCTTGAGCAACTGGATACCCTCGGATTTATACTCCATTTGGGATGATAATGAGGTGGTTAATACAGAAATACAAGACAGCAATAAACCACTGACTTTTATAGATCTCTGTGTGAATCTGAATCATCATTTGGCGAGCAGGAGATGGGTGATATACAGCAGCCTGTCCCACCTCACTCCTTGTGGCTCCCTGGGAGAGCAGCAGCACAAGGGAGCCTGCAAGCACCAAGGCTGATAAATCCTGCCTGGCTGTGCAGGAACAGAGGCCACGGGACAGGATTTGGTAATGGAATATGGATCAACTAATCTCAATTAAAAGCATGGGCTTTTTTACTTTGACATCCCTTTTCCTCCACACAAGTTTTGCTCTCCTTTAAACCCTTAAATTATACTGGAACTGCACGCTGGCAACTGAAGGCAGACTTTGTTGCTTGTTTTAAAGAAGGGACTAAAAACAGCCCCTCTTCTGATGGGCAAAAAGGAGCATTAACTACCACTAAATTATCTACTTTCAGGTCACATAAAATCATCTAAACTTTCATTAATCTGTTTACAACTTTGAAAAAAAAGTCACAAACCCATGGAATAGGTGTTGCAGATGCCTCAAAGTTGATAAAAGTTAAAAAATAATAAAAAGAGACTAGATAAATTAGGGGCAGAAAAGATAAAAGATCCCTCTACCTTACAATATTATTCTCCCTTACAGGTGCCTCTGAAGCACAGATATTCGGAGGCTTGAAAAACATCTCTGGGTGCTCAGTGGTGCTTCTTCAGGGCTCATCTTGCAATGTGCCCTTTGGCCTCTTCTGCAGACCCCCGATCCTGGTTTGGGTGAGCCATGGCACTGTCTCGGACCAGGAAAGCTAAAAAACTTTAATAGAAATATCTTCAAAAGTAAAATAGCAGCTTTATGGTATCCAGCTTTAACAGAGAGCCTGATTGCTGAGAGCTGAGACTGTCAGCAGCTCCCAGCAACAGGGCCATAAAATCACAAGCAGCTTCCAAAAGTATTTTGTTTTGTGCGTGTATGCATTTTTCTGTGAGAGAGACTTAGAAACTGAAGTGATACTTCATTAATGCAGCTGGAGCTAATCCTTCCCATCCCTATTCTTGGAGGAAGTGCAGGCAGGCAGGGCTGGGCAGCAGGGTTTCTGCAAACTCCAGCCCCCAAACCTGACAGTTCCTCCAGAAGAGGAGTTTATTTATATGTGATGGAAGAAAAAAAGATAAAATATTGGAGGAAATGGTCCAGAAATGCTGAAATAGAAATGAAAGACTGGAGTAATCTACTCCTACTTTATGTAGAGGCACACTAAAAAAACCCTGCTGTTTTTTATTATTATTATTTTTATTGAGAATCCTTTTTCTTCCCAGGAAAATTGTTTATGTAGAACATCCTGAGAAGCTTCATTTTTTATTTATACATCCATATATATGAGTGGTGGTAATTTGAAGTCCTCCAAACAATCACCTGTAAATTACAGTCTTTCTAAGCAGCAATATATATCCACAAATCAGTCCCAGGACACTGAAGGTACATATGAAAAGATCTATTTATGTCAGTCCGGGCAGAGAAAAAAATCTGCTTAGTTTTATATAACAAAAGTTTTTTTTATTAACGTGCATAGTTAATTGGATAATAAAAAAAAAATAAAAAAAAAAAAAAAAAAAGGAAAAAAAGAGCCCTTTAAAAGACCTGGGATGACTAGAAAGTTGATCTGGTGAACTCCTGAGCAGTGTGATTTACCAGGGCAGCGATCCTGCTGCAGGTACAGATTTACCTGCTGCACAGCACTGAGCACAGCCCCAGGTATGGCTGCTGTGCCCCACCGTGCACTGTGAGAGCTGCTGAGGCACTGGGGAGGGGGCAGCCACACAACTGGGTGGTGGTCTACAACGGAGAAGTCACCAGGAGTGACGCTGCAAGAAATCCCTGCAAAATTCGGCAGAGACAACATGAGAGGAGGCAAGTTTATAGCAGGATGGTGAGGGACAAATCCCTAATTCCATCTAATCCCAAATTCCACCTCTCAGAGCTGCAGCAAGGAAGGCAGCCCTGGAGCCTACTCCTACATCAGCCCATCCACCACCAGCCACAGAAAAGGTGTACTGGTTTGAGCTGTTGCTAATGGGGATAAAATTCGAGCTTATTTTGCTTGCCTGGGGTAGTCAGCCACCACCATACACCCACATAGGTGCTGCCCATCACACCTTCCTGCTGAATAAACACCTGCCCAAGTTGCCTCCCTGGGATCCTGATTTGGGACAGAGTGGGCATCAACAGGCAGAGTTAGCTTTGACCAGTTCAGCCCCATCAGTGATCTGTATGAAATCAAGGCAACAGCAACACAAAGCACTATCGGTTTTTACCTGCAGCTTTCTCATAGGCTTTACCTCCTGCTGTAAATGCAATATTTTGGGGGTGTGAAAGTTTCCAGAGTGCTGCTAGATCATGTTACCAGCAACAACAGGGCCTTGAGCCTCACCACTTGTAACAGCAGAGCCCAGATCATACACACACTTTTTTCTTAAATACACTTTTCCTCAAAGCAAGGCTTTGAGAGAAGCTGCTCACAAACCAGCAAATGACATCAACCAGAAGTTCCATTCAATAAGTGGTCTTTTAAGTGGCAGGAGTACTTCATCAAATACGAAACATCTACCTGCTGCACTTTTCCTTCCATGAATTACAGTCTTGGCTTCCCCAGCTGAACTCCACTGAGGATGTGAAAGAAAACTAACAGTTGTATTGGGTCAAACATAAGAAAATAAGAATTACTGGAAAAATGCATCCAGGGCATTGTCTCAAACACTCATGTGAGTTTAAGCATGAGCAGTTTTTTCCTTCATCTTCCATCAAAGAGGAAGGTTTGCCTACACAGTCTTTTGTGCTAGGTGAATATTAAGTCTGTCCATGCAAGTGTTTTTGCATTGGCCATACTTTCAGGGAAATAGGATGTTTCTAGGACCTTTGTTGTGGCTGGGCAGAGGGAGAGCACTGGGGTACTCTGGCAAGGTACCAGAGCGGCAACTGGTGCGAGCCATTGCAGTTGGCCAGGACAGCCTTAACACACTCACACACCCCAAACTGAAAGGAAAGAAAGCAAACTCCATTAGTTCTGAGCACCAGCAGATTCAGGAATAGCACAGCCCCTTTGCAGATATTAAAAATAGATATTCAAACTATGTGTTTGTTGAAGAAATTATTCACTGTGAATTATCTGCTCTACTAACAAGCTGCTTTCCCTCCACATATCACTCTTACCTCACCTCCTACTTATGTGGGCTCAGATCAGGCCTCAGTCTGCAGATGTTACCAGAATGACCCCAAATTCACAACCTCACCGGGACGAGAAGGCATCATCGGGGGGGCTGAGGGGAAAAGCCACTGGACCTTAACAAGAGTGAGGACCCTTTGCCACAGTCTGGGGCCACACCACAGGAATGCTGTCCCAGAGCAATGCCAGAGCCACCTGGTGCTGTAGTCTACCTACAGCAGTTTGATTATGGGAAACCAGAGAGAGCGTATGCTGGGGGACACAGACATGAGAGGACAGGGGCACAGGACACTGGTGGTCAGAGCAGGTGATGATGGCCAGAAATAACCACAAAGCTGACTTTACAGTTGGTGTGCTTTTTCCTACCCCACCACAAATTCATTCCCTGCAGTATCCCCATGACCCAGACAGGGCACCCCCTGCAAAAGGGGCACTGTCCCAGAGTCCCTGTCACACCAGCGAGGCAGGTCACACACTCTGTGTGCTATCTCCCCAAAATTGCCCAGTGGCAGTCTGCACAAGCTTGGGCTTGAGTTTGCAACCCCTCTCCCACACTGCTGGACAAAATCAGAGCAGAGATCACATTCTGATCCTGGGGAAATTATGCCCAACAAAAAAGGGCCCTCCCTGCTGTAGCAAGAGGGACAGGGAGGGGATAGCAAATACCATCAGGGTTTGAAAGCTTCAATAATTCAAAGGTTTTTGATCTTGCAATAATCCCTTTGCACAGTACCACTTAGAACAGACTTTGATTAAGGGATATCTTGTTAACTGATGTTTAAAAGGGGGATTTTTTTTTTTTTTTTCAGTTTTTGCCTTTTTAAGAAGGGTTTAATGCTTGTGCTGTCCTCATGCTTCCAGGGTGCTGTGGCACTGCTGGGCATCATGGCAGCCTGGCAAGTGCCAAGCTCCTGGCCATTAATTGCCCAGTAGGTCTATGTCCTCTAGCTCCTTCCCCCCTTCCAGCTCCAGACATTGATGAATTTTAAGTTAAAAGACCAGACAAATTTATTATCTTCCATTAGTCTAACACAATACAATTTATTTTTAAACAGCTTCACTCATGCAAAAGCATCCCAAAATGATTCACGGCAGATGACAGACTCTGCATGCAAATCCAGGCAGTTTATACCCTCCTGCACGATGCAGCACGAGTTATCCCACTGGCTGGAACTACAAGCAGGATTTAAATATCCACAAAACGGCATCATTTCACTTTGTCCCACAGAACATGCAATCAGAACAAGGTAAGTATGGGCATTGATGGGCACAGGCAGGACCAGGGGACAGACTGAAGTGAATTAAAACATGAAAGGAAGGTTGAGCAAATCACACTGCAAATAAAGATGCTCAAGAACTTGAAAGCAGAAGGAGCAGGCAAGGCCCTTGTGTGGGAACAGTAGCACAGAAAGCGTGAGCAGGGAGTATGTAGGAGCAGGGAGCTGACCCAGGACTTGGAGAATGAAATACAGTGGCTTGACAGGCAATGAACCCACTTGTATCAGTTCAGGATCTACCTTGGTGCCATTTCTACAACCAATCAACAAACAATTCCCAAAAAACACACAAGTTTTTTTGGCCAAGTCTCTCCTCTAAGTTATGGTCAGGAAAGATTTACTTAAATGATGCAGGGAAAAAACTCTCACTCATCACAACAGCCTGACTCAGTCTCTTTCTCTCAGCCCACATCCCCACCAGGACAGTGGCAATTCTATGGGACCTCTACGACCAAACAGGGGTGTCACTCGCTTCTACAGCACAGACTTCTCCTTCAACCAAAGGCATTTGACTTAACCAGTGATTCTTTCCTTACATACCACTGCAGCTCTTAGGAAGAGATCAGAGCAACACAGCACCATCACATATCACATGCCCATTTCACTCTCCTCACAATGCTCAACCAGCTGTGTTGCCAACATCTGCTCTTTCTCTAGCCCAAAAAAAAGCCCCAAAAAGCCCACTGCCATACCTGTTCCAGCCATGTTCTCCCAGCCTCACATCCCCATGCAGCTCCCCCCCCCCCACCTGCAGAAGATGTAGTCCTGATCATCTTGCTGCAAAAAACTTGCAGCTGTTCCAGCACAACCCCCTGGAAGAATTAAAGAGACAGAACAAGGACCTATTGGAAGCAGTGTGTCAGAAACCTGCCTTTCCCCACAGCAAGGAGGACTTCTGTTTAATTCCCCCAGACTGCTGCCTCTCTACAAATAAATGAATAAATACAGTTCAAGGATCATCACTTTTATAAAACCTCATCAGGAAGACCCACTAGGGACCAGAAGCATATGGGCTGTCACACCAGTGGAGCTGGTCACCTGCTGGAAGTGAAAACCAAAGTGATGGCTGGGCCCTGGCCTGTGGCAGTCACACCACAGAACCCTGTCCACGGCCACATCAGCCAGGAGGGGATCATCCCACAGCACCTTCCCTTCATGCCGTGGCCCTGCGGCCCCCCAGCATGTTCCAGTGAGAGCCAAGCATGTACCTATGAGGACTCTCTTGCCCTCACTGGTGTTTCAGTGTGCCTCACAGAGGGGCTGTTAGGGTTTTGACAAAGCTCGAGATGCTCAGTAGTTTTTCAGGGTTTGGTACTTCCCAATGTTACACAGCAATGTAATAATCATAGTGCTTCAGCTATTTCTAAAAAGGACAGTGACTCTGCGAGAATAGGGCTTATTAGAAAGCTCATCTTTATTTAAAAGCCAGAATCAGGTTCTTTGGGGAGAAGTTAAATCATGGAAATAAAGAGCCGTGAAAGGATAAAAGTGTGGGGTTAAGCACTATATGGCTCAGTCTGGCTTTCCCAGCTCCTGGCCTAACTTGATGAAGAAGGGCCTGTGGAAAGCACAGGCAGTGGCACCCAATGCCAGCACGTAATGCAATCATGAGAGAAATAGAAATCATTGTTTGTGCATAAACACATGTTGTAGCAACAATACAGACGTTAGGGAGCAGGTCACGGTAAAGTGAAGTCATACAACCACAGCCAAAATAACCCTTCCCTGCCGTGCCTTGCTGGGCTGGGGCCGACCTTTCCACTGACCCGGCACACTGGTGCCACCAGCTCCACCCTGCAGCCCATCACAAAAGTGGGACCATCCTCAGCCCTGGCTGCAGGTTTGGCACATGCTCACAGATTCTACATGTTTTATCTGGAAAATGACTCCCAAGGGATTATTTCAAGTCAGACACCCCAAAAATCAAAGCATCCCACACGATTAATCACATCCCACATAATTAATAGCTGTCTCGAATGCCTTGATTCTTTTTTTTTCTCCAATAAAGAAACAGACAGCTCGTACACTGTGAGAAATAAATTTTTCCTTCTGATTTTTTCCTTGTCTGTAGAACATTTATAAAGTGGAAAAGCCAGAGGCAAAGCATGTCAGAATTGTCTTTTAAGGGGTTAACATTTGTAAGATGAATGCTGCAAGAACTCTCCTTTTTTTTTTTTTTAATTAAAAAATATATTTCTGGAGCAAAAACACAGGCAATAAAGAGTGTTTGCCTGTTGGGAGACTTGTTTTGTAATGTGGTATGAATAACCAGCTGACAATCCGTTTTTTTGTTTTCTCTTCATATGGCCAATGGCCACGAGCCAGCCAACTTTATTGTCCTTGAAATGTCATGATTTTGAGTATGCACAGAATTCTTAACTGCCCAATTTACTGCATAACATCCCTTTTTATTATATGGCAACAATGTGATCCTGGGCTCAAAGACTTACTAGTTAAGAAGATTATGTGTTTTCCTTTTTCTGTTTTGTTAAAGTGCCAAGTCTTGCATTTTTGGCATCTTCTAAAGAATAAAATGTCTTCTGAAATATTCTTTCCAAGCACAGAAGTTACCTCAGAGGAGCTCGGCATGGCAGGGTTTTTCAGTACTTTCTCGCTTGCTCAGAAGTTCAGACGCATTTCTTTTCCTCAAAAGCTTCCAATTTTTGTCTCTTTGTGTGTATTGACAGCAAAAAAAAAAAAAAAAATATTGTCCTTCATAAGTTTATGTTGCTTTACTTTACTGATAATTTATTTCTCTGTTTTTTTCTTTTTTTTTTTTCCCCTTCCCAAGTGTTGAGCGTTTTCTCTCGGGAGCGGGCAGGAGGCAGGCAGGACGAGAGGGGGGACTGCCTGCCTGCACCCTTGTCCGCATTCCCACACCTGCTATCACAGCATCCCTGTCCTGCAAAGTGTTGGCCGTCCCCTTACCGGTGCTGGGAGCACATACCCCTCCCAGCCCGTCCCAGCGGCGTCCCCGTGGCTCGGTCGTGAGGGCTACGCAGGCATAGCGGGGAAACCGGCAGAGTTTTAGCCAAATTCAGCTCTGGCACAAACGCGAAACCCACTGTTGGTGGGAGAGGAATCTGTTAGGAGCGTGACAGAGCTGGCTCCTGCAGGTCTGGTACCCAGGGAATGGGGACGTGATGCAGCCAGAGAGCGTGGGGGTCTGTCACTGCACCCCTGGGCTTCAGTGTGGCAAGAAACAGTGTGACTTTACATCCCATGTCCTCCGGCTGCTTGTGCTTCCCCGGGAATGGAGCCTTTTAAATATGTTTTCATCAGCTGACATTTAAGTATGAATAAACAACTATTATGCATGCACTAAATATTCATGTTTTACAACATTGCCATTACACTGAGGAATTATTTATGAGGCTGCTGCTCCCCAGTGGGGTGAGGGGACACGGCACAGGGCGGCAGGGAGCAGCTCCTGAGCTGCTGCTGTGGCCACGATGGAGCCACAGTGTTAATGTTTGTATCTTGCCAAAGGCTGGGGCTTCCCAGGGCCTCCTCTCAGGTGCAAAGGCAAGGCATCCTGCTCTGGAGAATGTTGTGTCCTGAACCTTTGTGTTCCCACTGAGACTTTGGGGCACCTTTCCTCCTCCTCTGCGGCAGGCAGGGAGGTTATCGCCTCAGCCCCCCAGGGCTGCTGTTACTGCTACCAAGGCAAGATGCTTCACTGCATCTCTGGGCTGTGTTCAGCAAGAATTTAAGAAAAAAAAAATTATGATAACTACAACCTCTTTTCAGAAAACCAAACTGCAAACAGAAGTCCCTCCTTCTGAACCTGAGCACTGAACATTGAAGGGGTCACTTAGGTTGAAGACACCTACTGCCGGGAGGCAAACGGGGCCACACAGGGCCTCAGGACAAGCCTCAGAGTGAAACACTGGTTTCAAGCAACAAAATTTTCATTAAATAAAACCACAGTTTTGTACAGTTTCTACAAGGATGTCAAGACCTTTAAGTAAATACCTGATTCAATTTAATAATAATAAAGCTATTCTCAAGGTAATTTTCTTAGTAAAATCACCCAAAGATGCTCATATTGCATTAACATTTCTTTCCAGAAGTGTTATCATCGAGGACTAAAACAGCCAGCCAGGCCCCTCTGCTCACCCATGGGCAGAGAGCAGGCAGCACCTTATTGCTCTTCTCAAATTAATTTCTTTAAGTTAGTAGTGAAACATTCCTTCCAGGGAACTCCCGGGAATTCAGGTTCATGTGTCTGGTCAACAGTGGAGCCTGAATGTGTATTTGTTCATTGCCCTGGGTGTGCAAGGTGCCCACGGCCATACCACAGCCCGCAGGTGCTGCCACATCATGCCTGTGGGCTGGCACGAGGCTCCAGCTGCACTGCGGCCCTGCCTGCGGATCTGGCTGCTGAGCAGGGGGGAAGGCCAATATTTCCAGCAGCCCTGAGCCTGGGACACCTGCTTGGCCACCACACCTCCCCTCGCCAGAGCACCTTTGTTTTACAGTGCTCCCAAAGTTGCTCGCCCAGCCAAGTCCCATTTTTTCCCCTGTTTCACCTGGAGGGGAAAAATTGCCCATGGCTCAGAGAGGATGCATATGCATATACCTGGGTCTGAGACAGCCTTCTGTCCAAAACCCAACCTGTTTGCCTGCTCAGTGGTATTTACCCTTACATGCTGAGCTAACTGTGCTATGGGCAGATGGGAGCAGATCTGGCACTCAGCTTTGGCACTCAACTTTGGCACTCAGCTGCTCACACAGGCAAAACCCCAGGGAGAACAAATTCATGGGCCTGAGGGGGAGGGAGGGTTGTCCCTCTGTAGGGGTGGTGGACAAGCAGTGAAGCAGTGGCTTAAATCATCTCCCTGCTGGGCATGTTTTGCTGGGATGACTGGTCTCAAAGCTGTATCCAGTGCAATATATTCATGTTAGTCATATTTACACTTATACTTTTGCATTACTTAAGAGGTGCTTCATTGTGCTTTTGTGGCAAAACGGGTCTCTGTTTGGGGCACTTGCCCTCCAATTGCTTACAATAAGCTACTAATATTTGGTACTTTCATCTACAGCCGATCCCCCACTTCAGTGCACCTCTTCATCTTCTGCTGCTTCTGCAGGTTTGGTCCTTCCAGCCCTGCTTTCTCTCAGACCTTTACTAAAAACTTTCTTCAGCACCATGAAGCAGCTGCCCCACCAGAGATCTCAGCCTGGCCAGAGTCATCCTCGGCATCTTTCAGCGTTTTATTATTAAAACTGAAGCAAGACAGACAGACAAACGGAGTCATTTGGTTCCTGTAAGCAGTGATACCTACATCGACCTGTGCAAACTGAGGCTTCTCCTGCATCTGCTGCCTGCAGTGGGGTCTCAGCCCTGCCCTGGAGGGTGCTGCAGGGAATACCATGCCTGGGGATGAACAAGAGAGGTGGAGAGTCTTGGAGAGATGCCTGCCCAGCAGAGAAGCTGGAGCTACCTGCTGAGTTGGGGTGCAACAGGACAGGCAGCCAGGAACCAGCTCCACATCTGAGTGGCCTCCCCTAGAAAAATATTGGCAACCTCCCTCTCTGTTAAAAGGTCCATTTTTGCATGAGAAGCGGATGTCTGAGGATACAGGGAGGTGAGAGGATGGGGTAAATGGCATCACCCCACTGCTGTTTCCATTTGGAAATAATATTGCAAACATATTGCAGGCAACTCCACTTCTGCCTTTGTGGCACAGGGTAAAGCAGCAATTGCTGGAGCAGGTGGGAAGCCAACCCCCATAAACAGGGACAGGGCTTAGCAATGGGACACAGAGTGACCTAATCAAGAATTAGCTCAAAACTTCCACTGGCAAAAGCCATATCCATCTCCAACAGCTCCCCATTCCCTAACCTAGGGGGGACAGCCCCAGGTACAAAATCACTGATGTTACCTACGGCCGCTACAGGTGGTCCCCAGCCCTGTCCCACAGCCACCCAAGCCCTGCAGCTGGCACAGTTCCATGAGGCTGCTGGAGAAGAGCCTTCCTGTCTGAGAGCTGCTGAGGGCGGGGAGCTGGGTCATTTGTGGAAGTAGATTTTGAGTGGTTGTTTGGAGGACTTTACTCACAGCTCCCCCACCCCAGCAATTTGGAAGTGAGGCCCAGAGCCCTCACCACGCTGGCAGAGAGACCTTGATAAATCCCTGGTGTGTGGCAGGGGCTGGCAAGGGAGCACCCCCTGAAAGCCTGAGGAACCTGTTGATGGTGCAAACGTCTGCCCCTGTGCCCACACGTCTGCTGATTTCCATACTAAAGACATTTACTGTATATGTTTCCCACCAGGGAAAACTGCTGTCTGCGACTCAGCTCTATTACTGGAAGAGCAGGAGCAGTATTTGCGCTGCTCTGACTATTGCATTTCCAGGACCTGCTCTATGGCTTTCGAAATCCTCCTTTCAACTCCCCACGTCCCCTCTGGCCAATTAGGGAAAATGCCTGGTGGGGGTGACGGCCTCCTCCTCCGTGTGGCAATGCCGCGCTGAGGGACTGGCGCCGAGCGGCGCAAACCATCCCTTCTTGGCGTTGGGAAGCGCGGTTCGCAAGCCAACGACAGAGGGATGAAATGCAAATATAGCATTTCTTGTAAAGTAAATTAAGCTAACAACGAGGTAACAAACCGCTGTTAATATTAGATTAACTTGTTTGGCAAGATATGAAATGGGGTGAGCTGGATTGCCGGTGGCGGAGTGCTCAATAGCGCTAATGCTGCTCAGGGAAGTATAACATCCCTCTGACAGACAGGGGCACGCTCCAAAAATAAAATAAATTAAGTCTGGAGGAAGAGCCAGAATCTGTGCAGCAATTACACCAGCATTAAAGATGAATGGAGAAGAAGCTTAAGATTTTGATTGCCTTTAAATACTGGCTGGCTTTTAATCTCAAAATCAGACTCTGCTATGATCAGCCATTAGCCCCAACTATAAAAAAAAAAAAAGAGAAAGAAGATCCTAGATTTTAACATTTGTAGCATGAACTTAAAAACCCTCTTTGATCTAAGATAAGGAGGCAAATGGCACATAATGCAGAAGTTAAAGCCAGTTGAGTGCAGTTGGCAGCTGGCGGCGGCTGGGCTGACACTGGGAATGATGGAGGCTTGGACACAGGGGTCACCGGCAGCCATGTCCTCAATGTGGGTACTGAGACACAGGCTTAAATGTCATACTATATGCCAGTGGTCACTAAACTGATTAAGCAGTGGTTATCTTTAGCAGTAAAAAGGCTATCTGCTAATACTAAATGATTAGCGGCTAAAATGCCATTTACTCTGCTCTGATTCCTTGAATGAATATTTATGCCAAGTGATGACTATAACACCATCAAAAGGTTTCCGTGCTCTGCTCCGTAGAGTGGAAGTGATTATTCAACAGCAGGTCTGCACTCCAGCACTTGTTTCTATTAAGGAAATTTGCAGCGTTCAGACAAAAATTCATGATTACATTGTCCTCTTGGGATTTTTATTTTTAAAGATATCCCACCTCCAACACTCTCCGGGGCACAGGCCATGGCAGGCAGGCCTTGTCTGCTGGCAGATACAGAAAAGAGAGATATAGATGCTGCACAATTTCTCCCTTGTTTTTGGTTTTTTTTTTTTTTTTAATATGAGACAACTGGACATTTGCCGCACCCCACTCAGCAGCAAGAAGCTGTGTCCTACATCAGGCTTTCTTCCCACCCACCCAGCTGCCAGGGGGCTTTTGCACGAAACAGCATCGTGAAATTCCTTGTTAGACACCAGCAACTGGATCTACAGCCACAGTGACAAGTCAAGTGGGCTGCTCATCAGAAACGAAGTCCCTGCACCCCAGGGTACTGCCTGCATTTCACAGCAAGGGCAAGCGCAGGGAGGCAGCTAGAGCCATTGCACGTGAGTCGAGGTCCACGGTGTAACTGGCACCTCCAAATGGGCCCAGTTCAGATACTCCTGCCCTGCAGAGCCAGCGTGGGGACCCACACACACAGCAAGACAGGGCTCACACCAAGTGCCATTTGTGTTCATCCAGCAGTAGAGTGGGATTTCCTGCATAAACGGCCCTCCTCCTCCAGCATCCTCCTCCCTATGAGGTGACATTTCTGCAGCTTTCCCAGCGATGTACAAGAGATCAGGCAGCTGCAGAGCCATTAGCTGGCATTAGCCAGGCAGTTCTGAAAAGTTACACTTTCCTCCCAATTCTGAAGTAAGTAGACCACCTAACCCAAGAAAAAATGCTTTCTAGAAGGTACCATTCTCTGAAGGACTCAGTTTTTAAACTGGTATCAAAACCCTCTTTAAGACTCTGAACTAAAACTGAATAGCTCCTTCCAGCTTGTTTGGTGAGTGATTTTGGTTTGGTTTTACTTCTCCCTTCCTCACCACAGAACAGCATCCTTGTACTGCCATTGTGTGATGAATTGCAGCAAATCCCAGAGGCAGGTGAGGAGCCATCACTGGAGCACAGGCAGAGGCAGTGACTGTCTGGCAGACCATTTCAAAGCAAGAGATCAAAACATTTGGGTAACAAGCTCACTCCTTCCTTAGCCCCACTGTGACCACCTCCAACAGCCTCTACAAAAAGAGCATCAACTCTATAGTTTCTCAAAAGACAACCTCCCCCAACCCCAGAAAGCACTAAAATGGAGCAGCAGTTAAAACACCACATATCCATAGGCAGCTATAGGTGGCTTTTAAATTGCTATTCCATGCTTATGAGAATAAAGAGGGATGGGGCCAAACATTTTATAATGGGCCTCCCAACCCAAAGCATCTGTTTATGAAGAAAAATCACTCAATCAATCCATGTGTCTCACGTAGCTTTAGATGACAGGCAATATTTTGAAGCACACTGAGTGTCTAGTGGAGTTTTGCTTCCATTTAGCCATTATTTAGCACAGGTGTACATAAAAGCATTTCATGCAACAGTCAGAACAGCACCAAGCTGCACTGTATTTGGTATTTGCAATTCAGAGAACACACACAAGCGACCCAGGACCAGCAACCAATTAAGTCACATCAGAAAAAAAGTACTTGGTGTCTATTTATTAAAGGAAAGGGGGGTAAATCTAAGAAAAAGCAAGAAGACAAAATAAATAGAATTGCAGCCATCCTTTACAGCTACTGGTGCACTATATTAAAGTGACACTCACCGTACAAAGAAATGTGTTTGATACAGTCCAGTGGGTTGCACATGAATTGCATAACCTTGAAAATCATTGCACAAAGCATCGCAGCAGGAACACAGTTCAGAATTTTTCTCCAGGAAATGCTTCAAATCTCATCGCTTTTGTTACGTGGGAGGTCAAAGCACCTGGCACAGAGTAAGCAAAAAGGGCTGTGGGAAGGGATGATGCTGCATCAGCGCCCGGTCATGCTCGAACCCTGACATCAGCCCTTGCAGCAGCTCTGATCTGGACAAGTGATGTCCCATGGGAAACCCCCACTGCCTATCAAAGCCTTGAAATTTATATCCTGATCAGTGCCCAGGCACCTGTTGGCAGGGCTGGAGGGAGCCTGTTCCTCGCAGCCCAGACTGGATGACACCGTATCAGCTGGCCAATAAGTCCTGCTGGCCATGGAAAAGCTCTGTCTGAATCCACAGAGGTGCAAAGCGAGGTGCCTCTCAGCCAGGAGCTCACCAGCCTTGATGGGACCCGGTCAGCAATTCTGATGGTTCCCAACTATCACCTGCCCCCAGCTTGTTCCCTCCCATTGTACAGGGAAGCAGGTAGTTGGACACAAGTCTCTGCATGGTTCAAGCAGAGAGGTCTAACTCTGCAGCAGCATTTCCCCCAGCTGGTGTTTGTGAATCTGCCTCTGCTGTGATCTATGTGATTCTAGGGATCTGTGTGTATGTTTCTAATAGTCTGCTCAACATAAAGCACAGGAAATACAGGTTTTTGCCACATGGGGAAGAAACCACGGCAAAGATGACCAGGAAACATTCATAATTTTTAATTCACACCAGTAATAAAATTGCATTACATTTTTCATAAAATAAATGTTCCAGTTTATATACAGAAAACAGACTGTACAGAGCCCTCCCCCAGACCCCAAAAACTCACAAACATACAGGCAATGCAGTGCTCAGCTAAGCAGGCACAACTGTACATCTAAAATTGTAACTGCTTTGTGTTGGGGGGGAAAAGTACTACAATGTATATAGTCCTCTCTGGACCAAGAATTAAAAAAATATTGCAGGCAAGCTGACAGGCGCCCTCGCTGCTCATGCGGCCAAGCGCCCATCCCACAGTGCTTCAGCGAAGCAGGGTCTGTTATTGAACCTGGGACTCGAAGCTCCCGTTCAGCTGCCCTTCCTCATAGTCCATCTGACACAAGATCATGTTGTTCTTCAGGAAAAATTTGTCCCCCACACAGAATCTGGAAGATAAAAAGAATTAGTGAGTGTAAGTATGCTTGGGTCTGAAGGCGATACTGGTGACCAGTTTGATTTCTAGCTCTGCCAGGGGCATCAGATCCCAGGAAAGCCCATGTGCTTCTTCCCCGCCTCCCTTTCCCCTTTCCCACCCCAGGGTTTTGCTGTCCCTTTCCCTGGCACAGCTGTACAAAGGAGCTCAGGGAGCAGGTCCCGGTCCCTGCCAGGTCCCACGCCAGCAGCAGGAGGAGACCAGGAGCAGTTAAGGGATTTGTCCCTGCAGACAAGGGGTGTCGGCTCTACAACTGAGAAATCAAACAGGCGATATTACACAGAGACGATTTGAAGTTTTTGCTGGTATCCACGTTTCCACAGTTCCCTCGGGTGAGGCAGTATTTACACTAATTTCCAGGCAAGGACTGGCTATTAAGTCCTTCCTCACCCCCTTGTGTACAGTGCTGAACAATAAATAGAAATTTCCCGGTGGCTGGACTCCTAACCTTTATCTTCATTGAGCGAAGGGCACTGCTCTCTATATACCATGTAAATTGTTCTGTTTGTCTTGAAGTTGACAGAGAAGCTTGTGATATTTAACAATTTTATTTGACCATTAAGGTCAAAAAAGTTCCACATATAAGATCTGAGAGGTGTGAACTGACAGCCAATAGCTTTTTTGCCCTGTCTGCTTACTCAGGAATCAGAAGCTAATCTTTACTCCTCAAGATAACAAATAATGTTCTTTGCACCCAATTCAGGGGCTGTTTTTTGTCCATCACACTGGCAGGGCAATGACAGACCAGAACACAAGGCTGTGCCTTCCTGCCCCAAGAGTTGATTCTGAAATCAGCCTCAGGCCCCTAAAGGAGAAAGGCACCCTGGGTCAGAGGCTGTGCCTCAAGGCACCTCTGAACTAGGCTCTGAAGGAAGATCAGTGGAGATGACCCCATCCTCAGGAGACTTAGCAGACCTCAAATGCCCATTCCCTCTGCTCCCAGGCAGAGCTTTGACACTGTTTATTCCTTGACTAAAATTTCTTCATTTATAACTCAGGCAGCTTCAGGCATCTCCATAAAACTGAGTATTTTCTGCTAAAAGAACAGGACTGATAATTTTAGAGCTCCTTTATAGGTCCAACACAGGCACAAGTTTTCTCCAACTGGACACCTGCAAATAAGCTGATTAATTTGCCAAGTCGATACAGAGAGAACTGAGTGTTGGTTCTGCCTTTACAGGATTTCACTGGAGACCATCCATCCTCTTCCCTCTGTGGCACATACTTTAGCAGCTATGAAATCCAACCTTTTTGGTATATAAAAAAGCTAAAAATTATTCTCAATTTAAATTAACAGCTTTTATGCTAAAAACTCTACTGCATACACTCCTTAACACCACCTTCCCCACCAGCAGGTGTACTCACTATAAATAACAGACACAGCTGCTTGCTTTTTACTACTTATCCCTACCTTAAGTACCATATAAATCTCCGGGAAGAGAAATGCAAAAATTACTCTTACTACCAGCATCAACATCTGTCTCTTGATAAACCTGGCTTGGGTCTAGAGAAGCCAAAAGAGGAGCTGGAGAACTAGGGAGTTGGAAGGTGGGGGTGTTGTGTACAAGCACATAGGAACTAAAATGCGCTGCAGGTGTAGCTTAATGTGATGTAAAGTTTTGGGAGAAGGGTTTGATTCACTGGAAAGGCAACTATTCCTACCTGCCAGTCCTGCAAGCCCACCAATAAACTGGGGTCTCTTCAGCTGATGCATCACAACTGGAGACTGAGAATTTAACAGGGCAACTTCAGGCCCAGTTTCTGGTGTCCCAACCTACAGGTCTCTTCAGAGAGAGATATGGGACTGCACCACCAGCCCCCACGCTCAGAGCACGGATGTTGCTGAGTCGCCCTGATCAAGTTCCAGCCAGCAGCAGTGAGAAACAGGTGCTGAACCTGCCCTGCCATTTTGACAGTGATTTTCTTCTGAGTAAAGCCACACTCCAGACAATGGCAACAGAAGCAGCTGGATTTCCTGCAACCCTTGTAATACTGACCTATTAGCCAGTTACAGCAGTGACCAGCTTTTGTTCAGCACTACGATAACCATTTGACTTTAGAACAGTTTAAAGCACGGTAGGCTGAGTAGCAATGCAGGACTTGCTGCAAACCTGATGTTTTAGAGAATGAAACTAATGAAAACACTGCACACTTGCTAAAGATATTAGAGATTTTCTCTGATTTATTTAACACTCTATACAGTGTCCAGCTATAGAAGGGCAAGTAAGCTAGAAGAGAATTAAAGAAAGGTCTTCATCATCAAATCTTTTCATAATTGAAGAGTGAGAAGGGGTTTCAGTGGGGTTTCCAATTCAGAACTAGTATTGGCATCCACCTCTGTAATTTTGACTTTAGGGTTACTTAATCTCACTGTTCTCAGTTCAGCATCCAATGTTGTCTGTTACAGGTTCACTTCCACTCTGCCCTTTCAAGCCAAAATCTCTACAGAATAAGTCATAAAAGTTTGTAGCCCTCTGATCTCAGCCAAAAATAACAATCTACACGTAGCTGTACGCTGTCCACTCAGCCCATCTTTCAGAACAACTCAGCTCCTCTCAAACTGGGCAGCAAATCCCTTGTGCATCAAAGCGCAACTCTGCCAGATCGGGGGGATTACCTGTGCTCTCCTGCCGGGCAGTGTCAGCACGTGGAGGTTACATGAAGGGCAGAGCAGGGCAGCACTTTGCACTGAGAGCAGTAACAGTGTTAGCAAATGCAGAGGGAAGGGAGGGAGAGAGGGAGGTGCTTTGGAGCCTTTGAAATAAAGAGTGAAATTTTAGAGAAATTACTGAAAATGAAAACTAGGCGTCACTAGGATTTTCCAAGAGAGAAGAAGCGTAAAGTAGGGGTTTGATGACAGACAGTCATCCTACAGACTCCAAGGCTGACCCAGCACTCCTCCCTGTGCAGTCCAGAGCCATGACTTGCCTCTGCCTGAAGGGATATTTGAGATGCTCCAGCCTTATTCTGCGTGGAGTTTGGGAGTGCCCCTCTCCTGCCTGGCTTTCATCAGCAGAGTGAAGAGAACTGAGCCTGAGGGCTGAGCCTGGCAGCTCCTGGAGACAAACCCCAGAACTGGCCAGTGGTTTTAGCAGTGTGGAAGGAGCATCTCGCCTAATAAGAGTATGAGCTCCGTGCAGTCACACGCTGCTGGTGGGGGATCATGGCTGTGGCAGGAGCACGTTCAGAAGTCAGAAAACAAGACTGGGCAGCTGAAAAATTTCACGTGGCTTGCGGAGAGAGCCCAAGGCCAGGAGCCACTAGATGTCACTGCCGCCCCGGCACTGCCACCGCGCCCGTGGACGCGACGGTATTAATGGGAGTTTTGTATCCCGAACAAACACCGCCTCCGCCTCCAGTCAGCGATCGAGCAAAGCCGCCTGGGCTACACACGGCTCACCCGATTCGCCTCTTCCGTGCTCTGGCACCAGCCAGCTGCAACCCCATCCACCTCAAGGGCTAAGCCACTGTCAGAGGGCACAGAAGAAGAATCAGACAGGGTCACCTAAGGTTAGAGGAAAGGTGGCGGGCTTGCATTCACACATGTAACATGTATGGCTGCTTCATGAGACATCCCACTGTGACTTTTTTCTAGTGTGAGCAATGAATTTTAAAGTCAGTCTTTTAGCTTAACTTTTATGGAACTGGGTTCCCTATCTTCCCGCAAGTCTTGTCATCTCTCTCACACTTTCCCATGGGATGAAGCATTGCATCCTACTTTCATCTTTGGGAAACACAACCACAGATCCAGAACAGGAATCCCAGCACAGCCCTTGGACCCTGGGCAGTCGCTACAGCCTGACTAAACAAGCAGTAAGAACAGCAAGCAGTTTCATGTCTGTCTTAGACAAGGATGGATAGATGGAGGTGACACTAAGCCACTTCTGGTTCTGTGGCTTCCATTCTGCCTACAATGACCAACAAACATGCTGCTGGGAAGATTTTTCACAGCCCTCCCAAATTCAACTGGCTACAGGTAGTCCAAGTGAAAATGCTGTGCATGACCCCTTATATTCCTCGATGTGTATTTTCCACTGTGTAAAACCCAGCAGAAACAGGCCTACTCAAAATTATACCACCAAGATCCCCTATCAATTACACAACAACTAAAGGGATTTGTTCCCAGTGTCGGAAACAGCTTAGCTAGAGTATTTTTCTCCTTCCTGTCCCTTCTCTTTATCCTTCTTCTTTGCCATCCCCTGTTTTGAGCCTGTCAGAAATGTGATTTAAGAAAGATAACATCAGTTTGCCAGTGGAGGTCCATTCTCCATCGTCTGTGTTCTGCAAAGAGGGTAGATCCTGAAAGGGCGCTGAATCAGTTTGTTTTATTCAGCAGCAGCTGTGCCGCATACAGCCTGTGTCTGTGTGCTCCCCCTTGCCCCTTCAACTCCCACCAGCTCCAAGGGGATTTGCAATAAAAGGGCTACAGGTACTTACATGCATTGCCCAGGTCAGCCTAATAAACCAGCCCAAGCCACTCTGGCAGGCTGTGAGCCCCAGACAGGTAGTGTGGATCAAACGTTTCCCCATTTTGCGGGCAAAGGTATAAATGAGTTTGTTTGTATAATAACTGTGTCCTCACCGCTGGTTGCAGAGCTGACAGGCAAAGCAGTCCAAATGGTAAACATTATCTCTGGCCCTCATCACCATCTCAAAGGCAGGGATCAGTTTACTGCAGGCAGCACAATTCCCGGTGGTACCAAAGAGCCTGCCAAAGAAGCACAATCATTAGAAGCCATTTTAATTAAATGGTGGAAGGACTAATTAAGTGTAATTAGCAGTATCAAATACTGTATTGCACCAATAAATAGAAGTTGCAGTCTCCATTCCACTGACCAACCAGCGTGCAGGAACTTGGGATAAAACTGCCTGGTGAGCAGGCTCTGATCGTCGAGATGAAACTTCATTTGGTTTGCGAGCCTAGGGCTAATTTGCTGTCTAATGGAGAAAAGCATTAAACATTCGGAGCGCTATTTTGGGGCTCACAAAATTTCAGTCAAAACCTATCTGCCTCTACAGCAGCAGGGTAGGTGCTTGGAGCCACCCATCCTCTTCCTCACTGGCTTGCTCTGCTTGGCCACAACCTGTCGGAGGGACAGGCTGGCACCTCTCGCAGCAAGACACACAAGTCCTGCAAACTTTCCAAATCCTGGCAGGCAACACTATAATAGAGCTCAGGAAGAACCTCACTTACCTGCTGTTTAAAAAGAAGAAGCACAATTTCTCTTTCAATGAGTGAACAGCATTTTGCAAGGCATCTCAGACAGCAAGCCCTCCCACCTGGCTGTACCCCCCCTTCTCCCACGTCCACATCCCTCCCAGGAGCCAGCTAAGCCCTTCCACGGCGGCCTGAACAGCATGCTCAACCGTTCCACTTCAGCTCCCCAGTCCTCGAGGACAGCCCTTCAGCACTGGAAGCTTTGCCATTTTCATCTTGGCTTTCACTATCTGTCTCCCCAGATGTCTGCTGCTGTTACAGCTCCTGCCGGGGGATTCAACCAAGACTGCAGCACCCTTTCCCCAGCCCCCAGCCCCCTTCTCCGAGGTGTCCCTGCAGACCCCTGTGCACGCCAGGGGCACCACGCCACTGCCATGCTAAAGCCGCAGGAACCAGCTGGGGGCACCGATCAACAGGCTGACAAAACCAATCTCACCCCAGATTGTGGTCAATATGCACGGGGTTAGTTACTTTGCCTTGAAGATGATAAAAATCGTATTCTTGGGGCGATGAGCCTCAAGACGTACGATTCCTGCTGACCATTAGCTCTGCGCATGCAACGCGTCGCTGCCTGCAGACAGATCTGGGCTCATGGTTTGTTTCAAGCCATTGGTTCTGGCTGATTCCACAACACGGAGATGAGAAGCATCAGGAAAATCTATAACCAATTTCTAAACCTGCAATTTGCCAAGCTAATCAATACTAATTATTATTGGCCAGTAATTGTGAATTAAAACACCCAGCAGTGTTATAGAAACCTCCACACAACTCTCCCTCCCTCCCACAGTGCCGTGATTCCGGAGTCAGCTTGCTCTCCAGCTTAAAAAAAGCTACCCTTATTTTTCTTTAGCAGTGGTATCAGTGGTCTTTCATTAGGCCTGGCTGGAAAACCCCAAGCCTTCCTGTGAAGAAACAGCACTCCGTTTTCCCTGATAGTTAAACCATGCAAACCAAACTGAAACACTCATGCAGGACAGAAAAACTACAGAGGGAGTACCAAATTTTTTTCCCCTATGATTCCATCATATGAAGGCAAGCAGGGGAGCCAGCTGAGCACAGGGAGCTTGGCAGCCTAATGCCAGCAGACCAGACTGAAAAAATGTGGTGGTGAAAAGCATCCAGGTCTCCACCCTGAAATGCCCTGACTCTCATTGAGCACCTGCTCGCAAATCAAGCCATTGTTAGAGACATCCCTCACTTCCTCGACGTAGCTGCCCCTTTCCACAGGACCTCACTTGGGCACAGCAAAGCCTGACAGCTTTTGCCAGGATTTTCCTATTTCCCATAAAACCAGGCATCCGTTTTTAGAGTACCCAAGTCATAGCAAACTCAAAAAATGAGTCAAATGCATTAGGCAGGGAAACTGGGAGGTTAATCCTAGATTTGCTCTGTGCCCAGCACTGCTACATGCACAAGTATAAAATATCCATTATTCATTAGCATCACAGTTGTGTGGAGCTCAATCTAGATTAAACTAAATAAAGGGGCCCCAGACAGCACCATTTGCATTGTTAAGCAGGTGCTTTTCTTCAGCCTTCAAATAGGAGACTTTTCTAAATGGAAATGATGGGGAAATTTGGACAGATGTTCACTTAACTATTTAAACAGTTAGCTTAAGAAACATGAAAAATGTATTTGGCATCGTATTCACCTGTCTCCTTTCAGGGGTTTTGGGGGTAAACCAATTGTTAAACAGCTTTGACTGTTTGCATAAGATCTGAAGCTTATGTTCTGTCCAGCTGAAATCGTGTTGCCTTCTAATGTCTACATAAATGTAGCTTCCAGCTAGTCAGCGTGCTAATCTTTTTCTCTTCTATAAAGTTTCACAGTCCTTCATACCCTCCCTCTTCCAACAGATGAACATTTCACACTTATTCTAGCACTTCCTAATTTTAATCTGCTTTTCAGGGAGTGATTTAGAGCCCCTGTATATTCACCATGCTTCTAAAAATACGCTGTAACTTGTAGCTCAGTGAATGTTATTTTTTTTAATCTGTCGGAAGAAAATACAAAATGAACACAGACTTTTGCCTTTTTTGTTTGCTTGTAGAAAACCTGACACCTCTGACATCGACTGATCCAGAAGCTACTTGAGCTGAAACTTTCTGAGGTGGGAAGCTCAACATTATCGGAGGAGGGAGAGAAGACAAGGAGCAGGAGAAAGATCTTCCGCCCCAAGCCCCATCTGTGGTTATATTTAAAATAACCCCACATGAACAAGCTGATCTGCATTCTGTCCCCCAGACACCTTCATAACAGATGCAATACTCTCTCACACATTCACACACACAAAGTTTAAGCGCATTAGAAAAATCTGTCGGAAGATGCTCAGCATCTACTTACCAGCTTGGAGCCATTGGCATGAAAGAAGCTGGCAATACAGAAAGTTTTCAGTTTGGAGTTGTTTTGCTTCTTCTAAACCCCCTATTTTTTCACTTCCCTTTGAAGTTAAAAGGCAACAATTTTCAAGCACAGATTTATTCCCCCTTATGTAACAGGAAGACCCAGCCAGCTTGTAAATAAGCACAGACTATGCAGATTTAAAATTCAGCACAATTAAACTTTTACCCTGTGGTAGTAATTATGTTTAATGGCTCTTAGCCTGAACTTCACCATGTCTATTGTTGTCAGCCAGCCTAAAAGCCGGAGTTTGTCCAAGGACAATTTTCTGTAGTTTATGGGTACACTAAAAACCCTGCTCTGCTCTTTTCTCATTGGCCATTGATGTCAGTGCGTATAGTAAAAATTAAAGCTAATTGGCATACAGGAGCAGCTCTGAATGCAAATGAATTAATGGGAAAAGAAGGGAGAGCTCCTGGAAGCACTAGGCAACTGTCAAAGGATGTTTTTTATGGAGTCTTGTCTGGGCTAAACAGCAGTCTTCTGCAGAATGATGCAGACCTCAGCAGCTCCATGAATATACCTGAAGTTCATTCAAACTATAGTAAAGTCACAAAACCCTACCGATTTTTTTTGGGGAAAAGAGAATGGTAAAGGGTCCTTACAGTAGGAAAACAGTAAGAAACTTCTAATTAACACATTAGTTTAGCACCTTTTAACAGATTTTTCCTTCAACCAAAATATGCAGGGGGTCTAAACTAAGAACCTTCTTGCCTATTTCTGTCACCACTAGGAACAACAATCTGGTTTAGTCACTCATTTCTTCTCCCCACTCTAGCCTGTGTCTGACTTTGGCTTGTAACCAAAAAAGAAGAAGAAAATCTTCCCTCCACAGAAAGTGAAAATTTTAGAGCTGTTGACTTCACAGGAGACAAAAAAAGAGGAAGCAGTACAGACACATATAAATAATGAGTGGTACAGAAAGAGTAGATTGGCACGTCAATGGGATTTTTTTAAAACAACACAAGAACAAAATGAGTTCACAATTAAACAGCTGAGTTGAGACTATTAATGCCCCTCAAAAAGGAGGGTTTTTTCGTCACCAAAATATAAGAATTATGAATTGAAAGAGAACAAAACACTTACCTACAGATAAATATCTACATTTGTAGATATTGTGTACAACTACATATTTTTCTACATATTTATCCATCCAGATTATCCAGATATGCAAGTTTTTGGAAAGCTACTGGTGAAAAAGGTTTTCCTCTACACCTTCGCTATATACCTGGTGCTGTTTATTTCCTACCTTCATCAGGGCCTGCTGTAGAACAAGATTTGCTTTATATGCCTGAAACTCATCATCATGAAGAGAAAAGGTTTTGCCCCTACCATTTGATACAAACCAACAACTAGTATTTCAGTGAAGATGGTTCTTGACAGCTTGCAATCAGTACTTTTCCCATCTGCGGATATTAGAAATCTGCTGAGCTACAAGTCTAATTTGACCAAAGTATTGAATATACCAATAATTGCAGGGAAAGCCTAAGTATCAGTTAAAAAGATAAAAAGAATAAGCTTAAAAGCAACTTCAGACAACTTCCCTGTAATCAGCCTTTGCATAATATTAGAGAAAGCCTTAGTGATAGGCGATTCAGAACTGTAAATACATATTAGCTGATGCACCCTCCTATCCAGGACACTGTTGTCAAGGGCCACAGTGGGAAGTCATGTCAGTTGAAGAAAAAGAAATGCATTTTGATACTAATGAAATTGGTCAAGCTGTCCTCTCATGAAGCCTTCAAGTTCAATCCCAAAGAATTTACGTCTTGCATGCCAAAGGGTTTGGCATTCACAGACAGCAGTGCAGGAGGAGCTGAACCCGCGCTGCACAAAACAGCCCTCTGGGCGAGTGACCGCACTAGTTCAGAGATTACCAGCTGTAAACTTCCAGGTTGCTCAAGGGTATCTGTTTTCAGTTGAAGAACACATTTGAATGTTCACTTATTTTTACTCCTTCGGCCTCTCCCTCCATGTTTTCAAAGGATATTCACAGTGTGGCTGGGACTCAGCAGGTAGGAGACGTCCAAGTCCTGCTCCCTGCCCCAGCCTTTCTCATGGTGTAACTGAAGCCACTGACCTTAAATCCATCTTGGCTCTCTCTGGCACCGTTGAACACATGTGCAACAATGTCCTCTTAGGAGAGTTTAAATACAGCAGTCAGAAAACTGCAAAGTTGGAAGGGCTAGGGGCATGCTAGTGTACCACAGCTGGGCACAATTGCTCCCCATAAGCTTTCCTCCTCACTGAGGGGTTTTGGAGATGGAAATAAAAGAGCAAAAAGCAAATTAACAAACAAAGTATGAGCACAGGCTGTGAGACACTCCTGGAACAGCTACTATGGTGAAAAAAATAATTCTGTACTTTAACATCACAAAGCACAGCAATGTTGCCAAGACACATTGTATTTTGAGCCTAATTAATCCTCCTTAATCTGTATAGACACCAAGTATAGAAGTGAGGGTGTCCGACGTAGCATGCAAGACACTCCCTGTTGCGATGCAAGAGCAGCACTTTAGTTTAGCAACATTTTTAGGCTCTGAGCAGATACCATTTGTTCAGCCACACTGCATTTACACCTCCCCTTCCCACGCCAAACATATCCCTTGAAAATCCAGCAGGGCATACTCTCGGTGCATGCACGCACCCAATGCTTCTCTGGAGGGATAAAGTCCCAAATACTCTCCTTCCTGCTTCAAAGGTGTTGCAGCTTCTGCAGGTTGAAGCTACATTCTGAGTATTAATGATGTCTTTGGTAGATTAACTTAAATTCTGCCTGTTGCAGCACACACGTCTCTGTTCCTGAAGGCTTGTGCTTACACGTCCCACTGGGGTTTAATGGTTTGGCTTAGGGCTGTCCTTACTGGCTCAGGAAAGCCCCCGAGGAGGATATTTATCCACATCCTCCCATGCTCCCGTGTTTGTGCAAGATCACTGCTTTTATCCCACAACCAAATTAAACCCTGCACATTTTCCAGATATAGAACACGTCAACTAAAGAGCTCCTAGAGTGATTCATTAACAGAATGAACCCGCTGGGGTATTTGGAGAGGAGCAAAAACCAGTATTGAACATCTGGAAACGCCAGTACTGGGCAGCTGACCTTGTTTGGACTAGGAGCTGCTGAGGGTGGAGTTCAAGCCTTCGTGACACAGTGCTGAGGGGTGCACAGGGCTGCTCTGCTTGCTGGAGGAACCAACGCCAGGCACAGATTGCAGCACTGATCAAAACCCTGGGTGAAAAGAATTTCCATGAAACCCACTGAGAACAGCATCAGGGTTTCCTGGAAAGCCCTTCTCTCTTACTGATTTGCCATCATTTTCTAATGCCAGTTTTGAGCTTTCTTTGGAGCCTAATTAAGGCCCTAATCAGTTTAAATGATGAAAAACTTTCCCAACACCAGCATATCAAACACGCAGAAGGAACAGTTCTGCTCCTGTCAAAGCGAGCCTGACTCGCCTCTGCTCGTGTGAGGGCACCATGCTGAGTAAAAAGGAAAAATCACGTTCTTCATCAGCACTTCGCAGTGAAATTTAAGTTGTCAGTTCCTCACGGGAAATCCTGATGCAACACCCAAATCGTCCCTGTGAAGCGGAGCTTGGTGAATGTTTAATTACGCCTCGGAACAAACACACATCACTGCGTGGGGGCTGCGAGGAGCCATCCGAGCTGTGTGCTAAGCTTCCCTGTCCCAGAAGCAGTTTCTTCAATAGCACTTGCTTATCAAAAATAATTAGAGGTAGGAATGCTGGAACTGTGATTATGAAACAAATGGTAAATCTATTTGCTGAGGCGAAATGTATTGAAAGATACATCTAGACACAGCTGGAGACTGAGGTGATACCACAAGGATAACAACTCGAGATCCAATTTCATTTTTCATGATTAAAAAATGAGCAAGAAAGTGTTTTATGAAATGTGAAGGTTAACAAATGTTCCTTCACAAGCAATGACGACGGTTTATCTTTTGAAACAAATGATCAGGCTATGGTCTGCTAGCAGCTCCCGAGACACATTGGAAAGATTTCTGTTAAAAACCCACTGAGGATCAGCACACAGGGCTGGCAGCCCACTGTGATGCTCACACCCAGAACAAAGCCAGCTCAAAGGCAGCTCTGCCATAGTGGGGCAGGAGCCAGGCGTGCTCCTGTCCTGACCCTCTGCCCCGTGCCAGTGGGAGGAGCCCAGTTCATCCCTGTCCCCAATCCCTGCAGTGGCCACGGCTCAGCCACACCTGCCCACAGGAAGGGTGGCACAGGAGGGTCCAGACTGACAAATCAACAACCACTTCAGCTGAATTTCTAATTTGCCCAAAATATTCCAGGAGCCCCTTGTGTGTAAAGGGAAGCACCCCTACAGTGCCACCTCCGCTGCGATGAGGGAAGCGGTGGCTGGTGCTGGGCCTGTGCAGCCCCACGCAGGGACAGTCCTGCTGCAGGCTCTGATGGGAACTGGGGATGGAGCACCGGGGGAGGGCAGCACATCTCACCAGGGGATAAAACATGTTTTCCTAAACAGCACAATCAGCTCCCAGGCAAATTCAAAGAAACGTTGGTCTATAACGAGATTATGAAACACCAATTTTTTTCTCCTAGCCGTTACACCGCAATATTCCTTTTTGAACTACAGATATAAAAAGTGAATATATTTACATTTCTGGGTACAGAAACAGTTTAGCTTTCAATTTTTCACATGATGGTGGACCTACTAAATATCAGTGCAATATTCACATGTAGAGTAAGTGGCCAACAAGGAATTCCTCTGACTGTTCTCCAGGTGAAACACTCCCTTCTGCGACTACGGTGTGAAGTATGAAAACTTATTTTTAGGAATGAATTCAGCTAAAATGTGACTAGTAGACCAAACACCATGAGCTGTTTAATGAGTAAAAAAAATGTATATAGAAGCTCTAAAACTGTGAGGGAATTATATAATGATAGCTATGGGTAATTCTCCAAGAAGAAAAATTCAAATTACCCGGAGGGAACAGACAGTAGAGAAGATGGTGATGACAATTTTAGCTCCTTCTAATAATAGAACTAATAGTTAAAACTGAGAAAGAAAAGAATACGTATTTGTAGAAGGCAACACAAGATGTTTTAAAGTAAAAAAATTGCTTTATACTTCCATAAAATATGGGACTGTATAGCAGTACCCTTATTCCTATCCTAGCAACCTGAAAGGATTCCTTAGCATTAGGAAAGCAGAACACAGGAGTTTGGCAGAATCCCCCCAAAAAACAGCATAAACTAAATTTACTTATTAGTGAGCACACAAATCATGATACTCGTAAAGCTGGCTAAACAACTGAATGCCAGTTAACAACCGTTTTACAGAATTAATGCTATTCCTTCCTACTTCTTCATCAAATTCCCCGGGATATGACAATTATACTGTTCTTCCCAACAAAAAAAAACAAATAAGAAATATTTCTAGCGGTCAAAGCTCTAATATCCTAAATATGGATGGGGGAAAATATTTAAAGTAAAGGCCATGTAAGTCTCCTCTTCATAGTTTAACTATGCTGCACAAATAGCAACAGGCTTCCCCCTTGGTGGGCCAGAAATTATTCTAACACAAAAAATGGAGGCAAAGGTATTATGAGACCTCTTTCAGGTACAGAACTTTGTTTCAGAGGCCACATTTAACTGCTGCTGGGGCAGAAGCTTCATGGCCGTGGTCAAACACTAGTCCCAACTGTTGCCTTTCCTGTTTCATGTCATGAATTGCCCTCTCTTCTCAAAGTTGGAACATTGGGCCATTTCCTTGGGATCTGCAATGCCTGGCTTCTTTTCCATCTCTAGCACAGGCTTCTGGTGTGCTCTAGAAAATTCATATCCTCCAGGGGTCAGTGAGAAGACTAAGCAGCACCTCAAAGCAGCATTTTCCGCATAAACCAAGGAAAGAAAGAAATGCTCTACAATTACAATGATAAAAGGGTTCTTTAGGCTTAACAGCATCAATACTGCTGTCCTTTGGCCCTTTAACATGTCTGATTTGATGCCACACATTATTTTTGTTATGAAACTAGAATAAACCAAAATCAATATGTGCTTATTAAATGGACAAAACAGGGGGTAGCTCATAGGTCTCAAAAAGCAAACGTAAATGGGAAACACTGCTCAGCTGAGTATTTCTAGCAGGGTTCTGTTACATGCAGAATAAAGCTGAATATCTATCTTTATGGTCAAATTAACTACAAAAAAAAATCACAGACAACACTTTTTCAAGATCACAAATGACAAATTCCAGAGAGGTGCTAAATAATGAAGTGGAGGATGACAGATGGAGAGACCTGGATCACTTGGCAAGCTGGGTGCAAACAAGATAAAGAATAGAAAAGATAATGTATAAACAAGATAAAGTATACAAAGAAATACTCCAGAAAATAATGCAGCTATTCTTTCTGGAAAGAAGATTATCCTCTGGAAGTAGCTCTCCTGAGAGATTTTTGGGGTCCTTGTGATAGTACCTAGCATGACCCAATTGTGACACTGTGATGAAAAGCTTCCTCAGCAGGGGAAGATCAAGAACTGTTATGTTCTTCATTGACACATCAGAATTATGTCCACAACACAAAAAGAGTACAGCTGAGCTGAAGGAGAACCACAAAGATTCTAATTTGAGGTTAGAAATCAGTGTTTTAAAGAACCTTTTGGAGCTCAGTTCTTTCAGCTTATCACAGACAGGGTGCCACAAATGTCTTATCACAAGTGACTTGTGACATTAGTCAATACTCAGATTTATGCAAGGTACTAAAATTATTTCACTATGGTGAAGATAGTTAGTTATTTCCTCATCACACCTTTTCCATCCTCCCAAAGGCTGCTTATCCTGTCTTTTCCCCTTCAGATGTGTTCACCCTTACCCAAGCTCCTCTTAACTTAGATTTTGGGAACATATCCCACCTAACCAGGTGTGAACCTGTGACTGCTGCCTGTGTGGCAGAATTTCAGCTGGGACATTTCCTGTGTGCCCTGAAGAATTTCAGCTCTGGCAGGAGTAAAAATCCTCACGTGGGCAGGATGCTCCTGTATACTGTCTGGCTGTAAAGCAAGGTGACAGCTCCCATATGGCAGCTAATGGACTCATTTCTTCTGTTTGGCTCAGTGCTCTATCTCTCATCTTTAGAAGGACAAGCCTGTTTGTTCAAGTTTACTAAGAAAATATTTACTAAAGATTTTCTGAAATACATTTTACATTGAAAGACATGAAGCATCTGATCACTGACACTAATCTAGCCAGCATCTGGACACTACAAGGTTAGATGGCATTTTACCTCCCTATCTTAGAACCATGTGTTGGATTTGTTTTGCTTCAGATGTTTTGCTGTTTGAGGTTGAATGGGAAACGCTATCAGTGTTTCAGAAAAATAAAAAGAAAACACACACATTAGCTGGAGACCAAGTACATTCTTCCAAAGGAGAAACAAAGCAAAACTCAGAGTGTTTTGCAGTGTGACCCTCATAAGAATGTTTGCATTAGGCCTGCTGTCTTATTAATATTCATTTGTGTTTATATAAAGTATTTTGCACAAAACCCCCATACACACCAGGCAAAAAGCCCCATATATTTCAGACACACACTGACAGGATAGTTGTAACTCACAGTTAGTGATGGTCTCTGCTGATTTCCTCATAAAGAAAATTTTTTTGGAAGTTGATCTGCAATTTTTGAGTTTTACTTTGCTTAGTTAGGGAAGAGACAACAGCCCCTTGGGAGGAACCTTACTCAATAGAAGCACTAGAAGCCTCTCTAAAAGCTATGACTGAAAAAGAAAAGGTAAAGGTTTGGTCAGGTCTCAGTCAATATGCAGGAGTATAGCATCAGAGATATGCAAGAAGAATTAACAATCTTTTCCTAATTTACTCAGCAAGCAATTCTGCTTTTGCTGGTTCATAATAATTAGAAGTTAACTCATGACTTCCTTCTTCTACCTTCACCTAAAAACAGCGTTTCACCTCCCTGACTACGAAATGGGCAAATAAAAAGCCATGCTTTGACAGAGGAAGAACCTCCAGCCTCTTCTGGGCGGGGCTGACCACGCACAGGCACATGTTTTTATAGGAGAGGTTCAGAAAGCCAGACAGCTGGCAGCATGCTGAGAGGCTTTGGGAAGAGCCCACACTACGTTCCTCTATTTACCTCAGGTAATCTCTGCGGCAAAGAATGAGATTTGCTTTTGTGTAAAGAGTTGATCCAACCTCTCCAAGACGACAGTCACAGCAGGCACACTTTAGACAGTCTTCATGCCAATACTTATCCAGAGCCTTCAGCAGGTACCGGTCCTTGATCTTTCGGTTGCAGCCAGCGCAGCCCTTCTGCTTCCCTTTGGGTTGTACGGATAACATCGGCACACCTGCAACGCAAACAAAGCGTTTCACTGAGAGGATATCCAAACAGCTTGGATACGTTACCGGCATTTGGGGTAGCACTGTTGAGCTACAGGCAGATCTGTGAGCAAACACTGCTGCTGGTTTCATTACATGAGGCTCACATTGTAAGAAGCTGACAGTCAAAGGAATTTTAACTTCATCTGCTGTCAGGGGCTAAGTGGGAGTGCGACGCTTGCAGGAATGCAGCCCTTTTTTCCTGAGGGTAGGGCTGACACAGCGCACCAGACTTTTTGTAATTAACACCTTGCAGCAGAATAAACTGGCTGCAGTATCAACATTTGCTTTTTCCCTCATTACCAGTACCCTTGTGTTGTTAATTGCCTGCCAAAGGCAATTACAAAGATCAGAAGGGCCACCACTGCATGTACCGCCAGTCCAACCTCTTGGCTGGATCAAAGATGGGCAAAGGAAAGGAGGGGGTATAAAAAGATGTAGTATGCTACTGTTTTTCCTCTCTTGTGAACCCCACTGGTGACAGAGGCCTCACTGGAAGCTAAAGCAGCCCAAGAGCTGCTCCAAAATCAGTGTGATTCAAAAGCCCTTGAGGATTGCTGAGAATAACCCAACCAGTGCCCCTCTGCCACTAGTGAAACCATACTCCTTAAGCAAACCAGAGCTTTCCTCCTCCTCTTGCATCATTGGAGTAGGCAATAAAAAGCCAGGAGTTGCTTCTGCCCTGGAAAACCCTACTGGGACTGCAAAGCAAGGACAATCTAGCTGGGTATGAGGTGGTGGTGACAGGACTCTCAAGTCACGAGGGTGGTGGAAACTTGCTGTGGCTGCCATCCTCACAGTGTTGTCTCCAGCTTTTTCCTCTCCTCCAAGCAACATGTGAGCCATGATACCTGTCAGCCTTCTCAGTTTAAGAGGGGGGCAAGAAAGGACTTTATGGAATGAACAGGCAAGGTGGAAAAATAAACAAGGATTGTACGGTGAGGGAGGAAAGGGACAGGAAACTATGAAAGAAGTATTCACTGCTATGCCAGAATTCCATTTTCTCTGGAGCTTTAATTTTACTTTGTTATGATTTTTATTTTTACTGGTGTCAGTCACTGAAAATGACAATGCTGGCCTGTGTCAAGTACATTGTGGGCTTAACCAACACAGAGATGATGAGAGGGGACACACTGGCCAGAGTAGCAGGTGTCACTGGCTGTATACTCTTACACAAAGTTAATCTGCCATTTCTGTAGGAAGCATTGGATGTTCCAGAAAGCAGCAGCTTGATAATGGAATTATTAGCAATCCCTTAACTAGAGAGGACGAGTCAGTGGCACTGTCATGACATTCACTGCTTTCCTTAAAAGCCAGGGTGACCTGAGAGTGCCTAATGGTCAGCACATGTAAACGCACCACTCCTACAGTAATAATTGCTTCGTCAGAGCTGCTAGCAGATGACAATAGCACTTAAGACACCTCTACACAAACAGTGAGGTATCGATCCATTTGTAATCAAAGTGGTCTCAGCAGCACGGAGACAGGTCAAGTAACATTCAAAAACTCTAAAGGCTTAAAGAACCCTCCTGCCCTTTGCTGCAGCACACTTGAAACCCACTCACAAAGTCTCTACAAGCAAACTCTTGACACGAGTGAGAAATCCCCAAAAATTAAGTGAAAACTTGCATCTGTGTTAGACTGCCACACATGCAACCCATAATGCTACTGAGAGAAATTCCACATACACAGCCACAGAGAAACACACATTTGGAAAGAGGGAGAAGACAGGAAAGGGACAGAAGGTCAGACTGCAAAAATCCTGAGCGCCTGGTGAGAGTTTCTTACGAGAACAAGAGAAGTGGCCACGTGGTTCTAGACATAGCACTTTTCTTTCCTTTTTTTTTCTTTTTTTTTTTTCAAAACACATTTCAGGAGCAAAGAGAAGCTTCACTTTTCAAGTAATTTCTATGCTCTTCCCAAATCCACACCAGGAAAACAGCACACTGTGAGAAAAGGCTGCCTTGTTCTGAGGCAGAGAAGGGGGTGTACACGAATTTGCATTTGCAAACTGTGTAAGATCAGTGCCAGTGATGAAAGAAAATAGTTTGCACCTATGAACACTAAGACCTAAATGTGCAAATTATATTTTAGATAGGATCCCCAGACACCAGCGAGTCATTACCCACGCCACAAACAGACTCTCTAAATGTGAGCTGCGTACCCTCAGAGGCAGAGGAAGATTTCTCACAAGAGAGAGTCATCATACAATTCTTTTGCAAGCTTCATCTAGGTAACCTGAGGACCCTACACCTGGAAAGGCACAGATTCTAGATAACCAGCGCACCTGAAACCCCCACTCAAGAGGCTGCCACACGGATGGGGTTTGAGATCAGCTCTGCGATTCAGCAATAGAAGACCTTCAGCCAGGTGGGACTTCCCAAGGCTCCTGAGCGCTTTTGGAACCAGTGCCCTTTCAGAGTTACATCTGCCCTCACCCAGAGCGAGGGCTCCACTGCAACAGCAGCATAATCAGGAGCAAGAGCAGTTGTACAGGGATGAAACCCTGGCTGGAGCATTAGGAGAGGCTGGTTTGATTACTTAGGGCAGGTAAGGAGGGTCTCCTGTGGCAAGCAGGCGGATGGCTGAGGGCTGGCTGTAGTGGCAGTTCTTGTTCCATCTGTGGCCCTGGCAGCCCTCACTCACTCTAGCCATCTCAGCTCCCCACTGCTGCAGGAGCACCATTGTCTTATGAGAGGTTTCTGCGAATAAGGGGAATGTAACACTTTGATTTGCTTCTAATAACTAGCAAAGGAACAGATATTTCTATTTTTAAGCAGTACCTTAAGCAAGGAAAAAAGCTATGTATTTGGTCAGTGTTCAGCAGGGGGCTTTCTAATGAAAAAAGGTACCATTTCAGAGATCATATGATGTTCAAAGCTGCTATTCCCACTCAGATAATAACGAGCAAGGTCAGCCTCCGCTGGTCAGGTTCAGTGTTTTGAAATTACATTTTGGGCTGTGAGGTTTCCCTCCGACATCCCAACCAACCGGTCTGCACGGAGCACACACGCCACTATTGAAAGTTGCAGCTGCAATTAGCTGGTGAGTTGACACAGCAGGCAAGGCGTGAAACAAAATTTCAAAAACTGCCAAACTTGATCAGCAAGGCTTCCTCAAACACTTGCCATGTCATTTCCAAGCAATAAGAGAGAAGCATCTCGGAAGCTTAACCCCTTTCACAGCCAAAGGCTTGCAGAGAGAGAGGACACAGCCAATACCAAACCCTGATTTCCTCCTCCTGCCTGACTTCCAGCAAACCTCAAGCAGTCTGGGCTTTGCAGGCAGAAACCACCTGGAGTACTGCTCTTTCTTTTTGGAAATTTCCCTGCTGCGAGACTGAGGTGCTGCTTCATTTCTCTATGCAATTTTTCCCCAGTGTTAGCCAAAAAATGCCAAGATACCTAGTTCAACTGGATAAGGGGCATGTGGTGCCTAACTGGGGCTGTCAAGAAACAAAGGGGTCACCTTCAACAAATTCCACATGTGACGTAGTGTTGCAGAACTAGAAAAATTAACAGCTGGACACTCACACATTTAAATACGTGATCACAAGGGAACAGATTATTGCCAAATTCTGAAAGTACCATCAAGTTGCTCTCTCCTCTCCTGTTGCTAGACATCCAGTGCTCTCTTTTCTTAGAAACAGCAGATGAAGCCTTTCTATTTCTGGCTACCTACACTCCCTTCTTTGCCCTTTACAACTTAATAGACTTGCTGCTGGTAAATACAAAACTAAACCTGTTCTGAGTGCTCAGAGCTCCAATACACATTAAAAAATTATAGACACCACCTCTGGACATACTGAAATTTATGTGTGTGTCTAAAGAGGCTGTTATTGTAGTGAGTAATCTAAACTTTACCTCTATTCACAGTCGGACAAACAAGCTTTAATCAGCCCATATCTTCTCAGTTGGGGTCTTTCTGTAAAATGATTCAGCTGGCTTTATAACAGAAGTGTCCACTAAGTACACCTCTAAATTTTTCTAAGCCATTTTACTGATATTTCTATTCACATGGCAATCAGCTGCAGTTCCTCTAAGGGCACTGTTCATAAAGCCTGGTTTCCAAGAGAGCCTGGGAACTTTTTATAAATGGTAGACCTTTTAAATAACAGTTATCTGCGCTGGTCCTACGGCGCACGGCTCCACAGTGCTCTGGTCTGCCAGGGAGCTACTGGTCCCCTCTGAAAGCATGGAAGTTCACCACCTAATTTCTTTAATGCAACTCTAAAGGTTAATTGGTCTGAAAGAGTAATGGGGGACTGCTAGCTAATGATATACGCCTCAAGGCTTTGCAGCTTGCCTGTATTTTATACAGTCAAGTCCAGAGCATAAAACACAGGTGATATCACCAGGACTTTTCAGACCCCCCTCCAACCTGCCCCCCTCGGCCTCCCCCTCTCATGCCCAAGCCCTCTGCTACACCCACATGTGCCGAGTGAGAGCTGCAGGAGCTGAAGGCAGTTTTCTTCCACCTGCATTTCATGCCTTATTAGAGGGGGCTCTGAGAAGTGCCGCCACTGCACTCCTCATTACCACTGCAGAGAACTAAAAACAACCCTAATGAGGAGAGCCAGAGCGTACAATGCGGGGTGGGAGGAGGGACGTCCTCCCACACTCCCCAAGGAATCTGGCCAAAATCTTCAATTTGCCATTTATGACAGCTAATTAGTTATTCTATTCAAAATCTTTGCTTTAAATAAAAGAACTAATTATACACAAAGGTCAGTCCCCCACCTCCTGTGAAGCTCACATAATTGGCTTATTTCCCCAACATTGTGTGTATGTTTTACACAATGCTTTCAGGCAGATGGCTTTAACTCTTTCCCTCGACAAGTTTTTTGTTGTTGGCTTTTTTGTTGTTGTTGTTGATTTTGTTTGTTTGTTTTTTTTTTTGTTGCTGTTGTTGTTTGGTTGGTTTTTTTCTTTTTTAAAACCCAAAAACTTTTCCTCAGATTAGCTACTTTTACCTTAAAATCTTGCTCAACTACATGCACACACACACAATACATCTGCTCTCTGAAAGGTCTGTGACAACCACTCCAGTGCAGTGCTTCCAGACTTGTTGTACAGTACCTTGCACAACACTGCACTGGAATCATTTTTTTGTTTATCACCACAAATTCTTTCTTGAGCAGTGCCTTCATACACAGCTACCAGGTTTCTGAACCACTCTGCTGGCAAAGATCACAATTACTGCAGGTTTATGTTACACTTACTCTTTTTAAAAAAAAGGTTTTCCTTTTTTTGTTGTTGTTTTTGTTTGTTTGGTTTTTTAATTTATATAATTGGTTGTTACAGGGGTGCAGCATTCCAGTGCTAAAAGCAATTTTGGTTTAAAGACCAGGAGTTTGGCAATTGGGCAGTTGAGCCTAGGTTTCAGAGTTCCACTTGAGGGAAAAAATGTTTGTTTCTAGCATCAACACCTTTTAAATGAGCTGACCTCCTTTTGCCTCCTAACAAAAACGCCAGCATTTGGCTGCAAAAGATGAAAAAGTAACTGAAGAGTAGGAGTAATCTTATTAACTCCTGTCTCATCACAATAAATAGGCTGCAGTCTTATGTCTTTTATCAGAGGATCTGATATCATTTAAAAGCATTAGAGTCCTGCATCACCCATTTAAGTAAATGCAGACAGTCACTGCCAAAAAGATGCAGTGAATTTCATTGCCTTAAAAAGAAACTCACTTTGTGTTCCCAGTATTGTATTACTCACCTTCTATGAATACTACACCCTGTGAAACAAGTCAAACCTTGCACTTCCACTGAACTGAGAGCGAGCTGTCTCAGGCACCTTCACCAAGAATTTCATTCAAAGAATTATGGCCAGCAAGGTGAAACTCATTGTGTCATCTGTATATCCAATTAAAACATTACATTTGGAACATCAAGTACTTGCAACTAAATGCTTATGAACAAGCCTTAGACCATTCATCAAAATTATTCAATGAGTAACCACAATCTTTTTTCATTTCCAGTTTCATGCTGCAATATGCAGAAGGGGATTTTTACAGTGGCTTTAGCAATTCATTTGTGGTATTCTTTCTTCTGAATCATTCGTGAACAGATTTCTCAAGCGTGGCAAAAAAGTAGTTGGAGAGGGCAGTTAGTAGGAGAACCATTTTGATTAGTGCTTCTATTTTAACTACTCTATAGTCTTGTGACCAATAGCACAGCAATTTTTTTGGCCATACAGTTCATGACAAGCTTTACAGAAATATATTTTAGAGTCTAGTTTCTCCTGGCAATTTCAGCTGCCTAAAAGTGACCCAAATCTGCACGAGTGGCTTAAAGCCCCCTCCCATCTCACATGCAGAGACCCTGTTTTCAAGGATTTGCTCAGACAGAACATACACAAAACAATAATTCCAAGATAATAATTCATATCATTTGAATCTGTACCAGTGTAGGTCCTGATTCAGGACAAGAGGTTTAGGAATAGTATTTTCATTTTCACCACAAGTTTTGAGTCTTCTAGTACTGCTTTTACACTCTATTACAGAGTTGCTCTTACCAGAGGACAACTTGTAGCTATAAAGGAACACATGGCAGCAGGACCAAACACAGACCATAATAATTGTTGCTGCAAAACAGTTTCTGTAAATCATTATGGTAAGCAACATTTTCCCTGTGCTCATAAAATATGCTTGTTTGAGCGTTAATTTTTCATAATTGGCATATATCCAAAGCTTATCCTTAGCACATCCAGTGTTTCAGTAAAATCCAATTTTACTGTTTGAAGCCCTGGGAACAGTAAAGAGACATGCAGATTTCTTCCTCCTTCAACCTAATCTAAGGACATTCTGATCAAGTTTTCTCAATATGTCACAATTTAGGTTACTACAGTCTTACAAAGGTCCTGCTTTTAGGTGGCCAGTTCCCTCCTTCAGTGTCTGTAGCAAAAAAAAGTCTGGCAATGGAGCGACTACTCTCAAATCACCTTTTCAGCAGTATAAGAACATCATAGATGAGAAAATTATTATTAGGGATGACTAGCCTGAAATTCATCCCATATTCCTCAATATTCTATCAGTTTGTAGGTGACCATTGAAAAGACACTAAGATCAAAAGTTGTTTATTTAGTGGGTTTGTGTGTCAAAGGAAACCAATGGAAGAAGAGTCTCTGAGTCAAATAGTCACAAAGGTAAGAACTCATCCCTCACTTTTCAGCTCTTTTAAAAATAACCTATGTAGCAAAGTTAAATACAGGGAGGGGTTTGTGCACCTTTCCTTCCCCAAAAGGAAAGAAAATCAAACAGAAAAACCCAATATAGAGTTAAATAACCCAAAGAGTATTTGAGAAGTAAAAACTCCTCAACTACTTCCAGGCATGTGTGTAATACCACATAATTCTCACCTTCCAGTTAAAAGGGACTGTTTAACATACTGAGGCTCCAAGACCAAAGCAAAGATATGCGATGCAGCAGAGCTCAGGTTGAGCAGTGAAAAGTTAACATCACCCTGATAGATTTGGCATGCTATATATGTGAATATTTTAAGGAGAACAGAACTGTATCATTGCACAATCATCATCATCATCTTTTCTTCTGCCTATTTGCAGACATATACAATGTCAACCTAAGCTTTCGGCAACCTTAATAGAATTTCAGTGTCCACTGCCAAATGGCCATTTGATGTTCTGCTCTGTGTACACTGATGAAGCAATCTGTCACAGCCCTTAATGCAGGCAATGATGACTATCCAATCTAAAGCTTTCGCAGGCTTATAGAAATTTCTCAAGACTTTTGGAGCCTGTAAAAGTTTGTGCAATACCACAGAAGAATTTGGAATCCTGGTCCTCTGTATTTAATGAAATATGAATATGCTCCTTTAAGTGTTTCTAGAAGAAATCCTACCCAGGCCAAAAGCATATTTTATGCCATCAATCACCAGCAAGTCGTGCTGGCAACTCTGAAATAGCAAACGCTATGATGATTGCAAGTTATGGTGGTATGAAAAGAACAGCCCCTCCTGCCCCTGTCCAAACTTACTGCCAAGACAAGTATTGATGCCCATGCCCTGCTCAAGATTAGTGTAATAAATATACTCGGACTAAAATTTATTTGCATGTAAGAGGCAAGTAAAGATTTGCCTGTAGAGAATGCAGAGGGAGTCTATCTTCTTAATGCAATCTGTGTAAGAGATACAATTGCTGCTGACTGACCTTCTAAAAAGTGAAATACACTTCCCTAGTGATTCAGAAAGATGCGTTTATCCCCCAAACCAATCCTCTTCTCCCTTTCCTAGCAAAACCAGACCAACCCATTTGCTATTAAAAGTTGAAAGGAGAAGGACAAGGAGAGCTATTTCCCCCTCTTCTTGTTGAAAGGAAAAAACACAACAGACAGTCCTTTGCAGGACCATTTGCATGCTGAGCTGTCAGACCATGCACTTTCCATTAAAGAGATAGCATCCCTTTTCATAAGTCCATTTGGGATCCATTTTAGTGTTATCTAAAAATCAAATCTACATGGTAATCCTTTTAATGTACTCTTGACTTTTAAAAACAGCTTTATGTTCCTTCAGGAAATGTTTTAAGCCATTACTCTGTAATTACTGCTCACCCATGAAAACACTGATCTTTTACAATATATAATCAGTTTGCTGACTTAAAAAATAAAGCAGACTGGAATTTTGTCTCATGAAAGTAGCAAAGAAAAAACATGGTTAAGAGAGCATCCCATCTGTCCCCTACGCAACATATCCAAGTGGTATGTTTTTTCTCTTGCATAGGAGTGGAGCTGAGGTGGTCACACTTCTAAGTGCCTGTGTCAAGTCTCTGTCTATGGAGACTCTCAATCTCAGTTGTGCATTAGTAAGCACTGTGAAAGTAACAAATAAATAAATACTGATTTGGGAAGCAGAATTTGTATCACCGTAGAGATAAATAATATCCTAACCTTTTGCAAGCCCTGAAGTTTTGAGTGACACTATACAACCTCCGGAAAGGCCATGGAATTTGTGGAACTGCTTTGATAAGCTTCAGTAGTACATGAACAAGCCTCAGAAGAGGTGTCAAAAATGGTTCACATCTAGTGTGACTTTACTGGATTTATCCCCACCTGCAGTCAACACAGTCAATGCCTAGTCAGACTCCAGGGGCCTGAAATTACCTTGAAAGTCCTACTATACCAGCTCCTGAAGGTTTTGCCTTGCTCCAGTCCAAACTCCTCTACCCACCCAGAGGTAGCTGGGAGGCAGAGGAGAGTTTGAGTGGGATGGTGAGCCAGCACTGTCTTGCCCTTTTCAGCAGGAGACAGAAAGAGGACCAGAGTCCATTTTACTCAGGTACAGTTCCCTGTATGGGAAGGACCAGAGAAGAGCCCATGACTTCTGTAATGCAGCTTCTCAGACTACAGGAGATCCCTGGATATCCCAGCCTTGCATGCAGTTTAATAAAGACCCCAGATGTTTATACAAAGTATAGCTCACCACCAGCGGGAAGGATCCTTCCCCTCCCAGCCCTGACCCCAGAGAACACAGGACCCTCCTCACTCAACAGCTCTGGCAAAAGCAGTTTAATATTTCAAGACTAGATAAAGGACAGTGTAAGGTTTGTCAGAAAGAACTTGCTGTACTTTGCAAACAGTATCAAGTAAAGCTGTTGTTCTCCTAATGCCACCAAGACAGAGAAGACAGAGAAAGCAGAGGCTACATACTTCATTGCTTCTGTTCTTCTGTTTACCGAAGTCTAACTTAAGCCTTACTCAGCCACAGTTTGCTTCCATTGTCAGATTTTACTCTACCCCATTTCGCTACCGCAATTAGGACAGAGAAAGTCCTGCTCTTGGCCATTTCCCCTGTCATTCCCAGGAAAAGGTATGCAGACCCCAGTGCGACGCTGTTCATTAAACATTTGTTATAGCTGCAGTTGGCCAGTAACTATATGCCTCAAACTAATTTTTGTTATTCACGACTGATTAAGTCAGGGCTCACAAGCCACAGCTGGCCATTAATGTTACCCTTCTTTACAAGAAAATATGCTGATAAGAATGAAAAGTGGTTTCTTGGCATTAGCTGTTGTATACTCGCTCTATAATGAGTTCCTTTGAGGTGACGTATAGAGGCAGGATTTGAGTACTATTACCCTAGCCAACAAGACAGACACAAGTAAAATTGCACAACTTTCTCTTTTGTTCCCTTTTTCTTTTTTTTTTTTTTTTTTTTTAAATGTCCAAGAAAGGCTTTGAAAACTCTGCTGCAATTCACCATATATTCCCAAAAAAAGTGAGCACTACGGGTTTGGGACAAGTTAGCATGACATTTAGTTTGCATTAAAGCATCTTGGAAGTCATATGAAGTATACCGTAACAGAGCATATTCTACTCTATTAAGCATTCAGGAGCATCACAGTATTCAGAATATGGATGAGAAGCTGGAATTGCACAAGACATCCCTTCTCTTACGATTGACCACTGAGTTGAATTCAAGCTGATCCTAAGGGAGCCATTTTCATTAACCTACTGTAGCTCTCTAATCCTATTCCTTGAATTTCAGACCACTACCACTACAAGAATTTATGACCTGCTGCCTGCACTTTGGATGGTACTCTCACTTCACTTTTTTCCTCAATGCATCCTGTTCCTCTGGATCATTACCACTGCTTCATGCAGCAACTGATCCCCTTAAAGTGGAAGCCTGCTCTTCAATTCAGTTATTTATGCTCCATTTAATTCTCACCAACACACGTGAAGATGCCAGTGGTTACACTTGGTGGGAAACAATGACAAAAATAATAATCATATGGCCCTGCCCAGCATGCAGAACTGAAAGCCTCCTGAGATGTACTTTCTGAAGTCTGGCCTGGATATGTACCTACTAATGCTTTGCCTGAAACCTCAGACTAAAAAGAAATTCTAAACCACCAACCTTCAGCTCCAAAAATGCTACACTTCCGGGCCAAAAAACTCACTGAGCAGCTTTTCCTCCGCTCCATTTCCACGGGAGCCTACTGCTTGATTTGCTCAGTTTTCGTCCACCTCATCATGAGATTCCTGACTGCTGAAAAGAACTCCTTCACTGAACTAATGAAATAAGGAGCCTTAAGTGCCCTGCAATCCTTTTTAGAAAAGGCTGTATCTCCAGATGAGTCTCAATTTCACAGCATCAGGGAACTGTGTGCCAACACACTGAACCGGAACACCAGGACTAGCAGGAGTTGCAGACAACAATGCTAACATCAGGGTTATTTTAGATTAGAGCACTTCCAAATCAATTTTGGATTCAAACTTTTAAATGCACTCTCCAGAAGGAATCTGCACTGACTGAGTATTTTCAAGGCTAATTTTCTAAGCTCGAATGAAACTCATTCTTATCTAAGAAAAAGATGCAACTAACCTTTGCCACAAAGGCTGGGTCATAGCTAGAATATGAGGCAGACAACTGCCCTAAAAAGGAATAAACTGCCTAAGTACAGATCTGTAAAACTGTGAACAAAAAAAAAACCACAAAAAAACAAAACCAAACCACATACTGATATTGTTGGGAGGAGATTTTAACTGAGCCCGGAAGTTGTCACACCATTTGGGATCTAGGGCACTTCTCCTTTAGCTGAGGTGCTCCATCTCCCACAAGCAGTCCTATACCAGCAGAGGTAAGGGCATACTCTGGGCTCTCTGAGGCAGCAGGACTCCACTCCAGAAACATGCTTCATGCTGCAGTGGGACAAAGAAGGAGCTGAACATCCACAGCCTGATGGCAGTTTTTTTTCCAGACTAAAACTGCTGAATTAAGACAGATCCTCAGCACTCTACAGAGAAGAAAGTGGTTGTGATGAGAGAAGAGAATGTCTAAGACAGATGGGAGAGTTAAGGTTAAAGTTCAGACCAGAAGCAATTAAGACGGGTAAGAGTGCTCTGCAACTTGACACAGGTTTGCTTTGTATTCAGAACTTTTCACTAGCATTAAGCATCTTAACTTGTGTATAGAGAGATTATAATTAAAACCTGACAAGCTTAAATTAGCCATTTAGAAAAGGTTCTCCAGAAAGCTTTTAAAGTAGACTAAACGTATCTATTAAAATCGAAGAAAGGAAAAAAAATCAGAGCCATTTTCAGTTACAATAGTTTTTCCTACCTAGATATCTCAAGAGATTAGACAAATTTGAAATCAAAGTTCTGTAACTGTCCAAAGCCACTTAATAGGAGGGAGAGGGAGGAAGTGTGGCAATTAGAAAAACCTTTAAACCCCCCTCTATTTAATAGCCACAGTCCTTTGGATGAACGTAAGCACTCCAGAAACCCTATAAAAAAAAAAAAAAAAAAAAAAAAGAAAAGAAAAGAAAGAAGAAAAAAGAAGAGATCCTTATTTCCCTTTGGGATTTTTGAGCACTTCAGGGAGTGCTCTATTATGGTTCCCCAGGGATGGGGGAATTATGTCAATCTGCCACAAGGCGGGCAGTTAGGGAGGGAAGCAGCCTGGGAGCTGGCTTTCACCAGGCCATGCCAATTAAAGCATAGGGAACATTTTCACCTCACACTGGCTCTTTAGATTAATTCCTAGTGTTTCAATGCTACACAATTTTTCTACGAGATCAAGGAACTGAATCTAAAGAAAATTTGCTCTTTATTAAAAAAAGAAACATATCCACCAGTGTCAAATGGCACCAGGTGATTTATTCCCTCTGAAAAGAAAAAAGCTACAAATATTTTGATATTTCAAGAAAAAGTTCACAGACTATAAATATCTATAACCCAGGCTTGTGAAAACAAAAGTCATTAAGGGCAGGTCTGCAGCAAAGTCCACCTTATTATTTCCAAATCGCATTATATTCCTTCTTTCCCTGCCTTGCCTTTTCATAATGCAAATGCACTTCTGGGGAAATGTGGCTGGACATCTAGCTGCTACACAAGACACAAGCTTTGGTTTCCCAACACACATATCCAGCCCTGCCATGCCCTTCTCTTCTCTACTTCAAACGTCAAGCAAGCAATCCCAGCTGGCTCTCGGCAAAGCTTTTGGTGAGGAAACAGCAACAAACATTTGCTTATTAACCTGAAGAGCTCCTGAACAACCCTACATTATTCCTAGCTCCCGTTGCTCCCAAAACCACATCAGCCTCTCCTGGAACCCTCATTTTTAAGGCTCTGGAGCAGATACTTTTATGTGTACAAAATACATGATATGGGTATTTGGGTAGGCCATAGGGTGCCCTTGCCACAACCTGTTGCAGTGGCCTGTTGCCACTGTTGAAGACTCGGAAGTGCCATGATTACAGCATCCTACTTTCGGGTGAGAAGGGGAGGCAGATAGGAAGCGGAGGGACAGAAATCAGCACAAACGTTACAGAAAATATGGTGCAGACAGGAGTACCGTAGTTCTTCAAAGTAAGGAGAGAGCCTGTCCCTGAGAAAAATAATCAAGCTGTAGCAGCAATGATCGCTCTAAACCCAGGTCGTTTATCTGCAGCCTACATTCATTGCTTCCACATGCAAAATGTAATCCTTTTCTCCAATCTACCTTAACTCTACTGCACTCCATGCAGTACCTCTTTTCAGACAGAGTGTCTAAATTATCTAAGCGCAGGAAAAAAGAATGTTACTTTAAAGCAAGCCATGATCTGCCACAGCAAAGCGTGAGATGAGTAATTTGTTACTTCAAGTGCTAGGAGGTCTTTTTATTTTTTTTTAAGTGCCAACAGTATTTGAAGTGGTAATGTGCATATAGAAATCTTAATTCATTTTGCTTCATCTTTACAGACCACTAGTGTACTTATTCTTGATTCACAGTGAACCAAAAGTCTGATAAGGAAAAACAACATCTGCTCCAGATCTAATACCTAATGGAAGTGTGTGAATGAGGATTTCCAGAGCTCAAGATCCATTTGGGTTTATAACTGAACTGAACTTACAAACAGCAATTGGGTGAAAAAAGAATAGATATCTGCATTTCAGGCACCCTAGAGTTCAAGTAAAAAAATCTATCCCATTTTTGGTTATCTGTAGCAGCAATTTCACAGCAACTGCTGGGTGTGCAATTGCCGCTCTGCTTTCAGAGAATTAAACAGCAGAAGACTTCTCCAGAGACTTCTCACTTTTTATGCAGGTTCAGCCTTATTTTCACTTCATTCCCAAACCTACCACAGCTGAAATCCGGCCCCAGTGCCAAACAGGTCCATGAGGCAACACCAGAGGAGCAGCAGATCCGCACTGAAAGCTGATGCAGCCCAGCCAGTTCCCCCTCCCAGCGCTACAGTGGGGCCATCACTGTATCCTCCAATGCCCATCCCACCGTGCCTCTGTCTGCCCCTGCTGACAGCTGCCTGGGTCAGGGGTATTTTCTCCTGGAAGCACCTGGTATCTCCCAGGTAAGAGTCTCTGCTCCCCTCTGAGAAGAGTTTGGCTCAGTCATCTCTGAAACCTCCAGCAGTGACATCTCCCTGTTATTTTCTCCTCTCTATTCCAATCCCCTCAGCCTCTCTCCATAGGTATTGCCATTAGGATGCTGCTGAACAGGACTTCCTAGGCTCTCTCTAGTCAACAGGGCTGCTGGCCAGCTCTGAGTGATGGCCATTGTATCTTGCTTTCAAAGGCCTACAGCTATCTCACAACTGACACACTGACCACTGAGAAATGAAAACTTGTCACTGTTATATGACACTACCTACGTTACAAATCAGGTAGCTCCAAAATATTTGCTTTTATTTTAATGAGCTGCATCACAAGCTATTCCTACAGCCTGAGCTACCAGAAAATTTGATTTTTAATGGATGTTTCCAGTGCTGACACAGCTCATCTCTTGCCTAGAGACCCCCATATTACAACCATAGAATGGAAGTCTCCAGGTCCGTCTCCAAGTCCATCTTCATGGAGAAGTGAAGCCAACAGGCAGCACTATTTAAACAGTCAAGAAAATCAGAAGAAACCCTTCCTACGTATCAGTGCTCTGAGACATCCTCTATCTGTGCAAAACAGGCACTGCTTCCATGCTTAAGATTTGCCCATCCCTCTCTCTGAGATCAGCCCTCAGCAATAACAACAGTTCATCTGCTGCTGCGAAGGTCAAGGGCTCTGCCAGCCCTCCGGAGATTTGAGCTACTGGTTCCACAGAGTCTGCCAGTATCAAACCTGACACTTAGATTAGTAGTTACTCCCCAGACATATCTAGTTTCCCATTTCTTCAGTTTCTAGTGTCAAAATACACTTGCAGTACAATATGCAAACCTCCACTGACAATATCTTCTCTGCTGTTCAGTTGTGGTGGGAGGAATGAGGAATGTCTATTTTTGCAGGGAAAAGGTGCACTTTTATGTTAATTTATTAGCATACTAATATACCTCTGAGCTCATGTTTTCGTTACAGAGCATTAAAAATGGTAAAGCTGCATTCCACAGTTACCATCAGATTATCAACACACAGAGAAATATTTTGGAAGTTAGCATTTAAGACAGATGCTCTGCATTATAAACACCAGAGAATGATCAGTCTTTGATATGCAATTCATGGATGGCTTCATCACAGCTCCATTTGGTAGCTTTGCTTGAGCCAATACACTGCAACACTATATATCACCCTGTTAAGGTCTGAATCAGCATGAGTGCCTGCATATTACCCTCTTCTGAGGGCAGTGAAGTTAAACCAAGGGACCACTTCTTCGCATTCCACATGACAAAACTGGAGCAAACCTGTGTCCTCACCTCTCACACAGCCTTAATATAATTAAATTTTACTCACTTTTACTCATAAAGAACAAGGTTTACCTCATTTGCATCCTTAACTGTGAAATGGCAATTTCTACCAGTGCTTCCGCAATCCCAAACCACTCTCACACACCACAGAAAGCTCCTGCCACATCACTCAAGAGCCACTGTCCCCTTGTTTTGGGATGCCAACATCTTAAAAGTCTAACAAATGGAAGGGTCAACCTGGGTAATTTCATGCTTAGCTACAAGGAATTTTTAACAAGGAAGAAGACAAAAATGAAGCTCAAACAGGACGTGCTAAATCTTACCGGGCCACTGCGCACCACGATTATTAAGGTTACAAATTACAACAGAGCTCTGCTTCAAAACCCACAGACCTGGTTCTCCAAGGCTACATGTTTAGAGTAGTTTGCAGATACATGCTTGAATCACTCAAGATGCTTTTTCACAGGCCCAAAGCTGCACGAGCAGCCTGCGCACAAAAGCTGTTCTTGCACAGCAAGTGGTGGCAGAGAACAACTTGTCCTCTTCAGCTCTGCTGAGGTAAACAGGCACCACCTTTGTTCCACTAACTACATTTATTACATGGCTGCACTGGTTTCTTTCCCTCTCCCTTTGTTTGTCAAAGGACAAGCCAGTTCAGAATTCTGGGACTTTCTATAAGAGTGACATTGACAATTTCTGAGGTCCATTAATTCATGGCCAATTCTGCAGAGAAGGTCCACGTTTGGATACAGTCCACCTTGTAAAGTGTCAAGAGAAGAAAAAGAAGCCACAGCAACACATAACCTCAGGCCACTGAAACGGCAAGAGGATATCAAATGTTGCTTTAAGTGCTGATATATTTGTGCTTTGAAGGAAAAATGCCTTCAGGAATTGCAGCAGGAGTCACCTACATACATATGTGTGTGTGTGTGTATATATATATGTATATTTATATATATATATGCAAAGTCACCTCTATATATATAGAGGTGACTTTGCATATAAAGGGACATTTTTTATTAACAATTAATGTCATTCTGATAGACACATTTACATTTCTAAGTGTCAGATTCAGCAGAATACAAAATAACTGAAGGCCTCTTATTTTGCCCTGAAAGTGGCCATGAAAGGATCTAAAGGCAAAAAAAAAGAATCCACATTTTCTAGAAGACACATGATGTCCTTTGATTCCTTTCAGTTCTGAAGCCTGGTTAGTATACCAAGACTTTCAAATACAGATTTAAACACCTGCAAACAGTGAAGTGAAATGCCACTACAGCTCCTCACAAAATTAGGTGACGACCACGTTGAGATGCAGTAATAGATCTTGATCACAACCTTCCATGGATTACTAGAGAAAGCTAATGTAGCAGAAAGCTATATAGTAGGTTTCTGGAAAAATGAATAGCTAGAAGTCTAAAAAAAAATTCACACTGTGCGAGCAATATGTGTATAATATTACTGGACTTTAAACATCTGAAATACTGTCTGAAAGGAGACAGAGAATTCACATCTTCATTTTGTGAGAAAAAACTGTTTGTTTCAGGGGAGAAAATCTAGAAATGGAAAGCCACTTCAGTGACATTTTGTAATTTAAGCACCAATAAATTCTTCCCACACACGCCCACAGGTTGCTGGTGGCACAGCACCTGGATGGCCAGGACTGATACACAAACATTTGTCACTTCCGATCCTCCTTGAAGCTAAAGAAAACAAGATAACACTAACTCAACCATGAGAAGGTAAGGGCCATATTTAAAAGAAAAACAGTTCAAATAAAAGTGCAGATACTTAAGGCCCAAAGGTATTCCACTGCCTAACTCCCCAAGGCAACAGGTCATCTTTGTCATGTATGTGCACACATACATGAACTATCAAATCTTTCAAACACTCTCAGACAAGGACAGGCTGACATGAATGGTTAAGCAGTCAATATATCTCCACCAACACGGAGACAGCTCACAACCAGCCCAGCTGAACCTTAAATATGGGAAGGGTGGGAGCACACACTCAGCTCAGTAAGGTTTTGCAGGAGAAACAAGCTGAAATCCCTGGGGCCGTTCAGCATGGTGGTCTGCATCCTCCACACCACGGGGTTTTGGAAAGCTCCTTCATGAATGTGCAAGCAGTTCTTACATCTGGTTCTGGCTTAATCCTGTCTCTGCTGCTCTCCTGGTGCCACCACATTCTGCAGCTGCCTCTCGTGGACTCTACATGCATCCTCCTGGCTCTCCTTTTTTAGTCACCTCAAAATGACATACGTGTTAAAAAGAACAATTTTACTTATATTCACTCTCTCTGCTGGAAAGAACTGTAGACTGCTTGCTTGACTGAAAATTGGAACACTGGTTAGTTTTGTGGGTTGGTTGTTGGGTGAGCTTGTTGTGGGTCTTTTTTGATTTTGTTCTTGTTGTTGTTTCTAAAATTAAGACCATCCCATAGAAAATAAAACCTTCCCATCAAGTTACACTGTAGTTCACAGTTTGAGGGACTTCAACTAAAACTGCCTAGCCACCTATTCAGCTATATAAATCTCCATGTTGTGGGTATTCCCACCCGGTGGCCTGATGCTAGACCTGTAAATGAATAATTCAGTACTCAAACAATAGCAGCTAAATTTAAAAAGCACCCACAAAACCTACTAGCGTTAACTGGAGCTTTCAATGCCCAGATTTGGTTTCTTGGGTATGGTGGGAAACACAATTTATTACCATGGGGGAAGCACAAGTCTTGAAAACTATCTCAGCAACACCTCCAAACATGGAAGCTGTCCCTCAGCCCCAAACAGTGAGCTGCAAATTCCCATGGAATGCAGGTCCCTGTGCCCTCACATGGGGCTCCACAACTACCTCCAGACTTGCAGGACAAGCCCACCCTTAAAAACCTTCATGAAGAGCTGGGATGCCAGTAACTCCCCAGTTTGGATGAAGAACTTCACCATGAACCAGAAAACCTATTATAATTGCAGCTCTGCTACTGATTTTACTCGTGAAAATCTCTGCATCGGTATCTTCACTGCCAACAGTGAACTGGCAGAGCCGGTTATTTCCAAGAGATTTCAGGTGGTCTCCAGCGCTTTGAAAGCACCAACTTGCTTTGTAAGTGTAAATGTACTGCCACATGCAAACGATTTGACATGACAGGCTACACTCACCTTGTCCTAAAATCCTTTATCAAAGGCCAGGTAGATTAAAGAGATTAAACTTTCCACTGGAGTGTTCTAAAACTAGTTCCTCTGAAAATAGGAGTTTACAATTTCTTTTTTCAGCAAAAAGCCTTTGGAAGCTGTGAGGCACTCGGGCAGACACAACATTGATATATCTTACCAGCAAAAAGGCAGTTTCCCCTCCTTTTAAATGATGGAAAGTCAATTTGCATCATAATTAAACCAAGGCCCTGTAACGCTACTTTTAGTTAAAACAGTAAACTACTATAATAAAAGTGTACCTGGGGAATATTTAGAGAAAGCACTAATGATTTCTTCCCTAGTGGTTAATAAATTCACTTCCAGATCAATTTGTTCATGATAGAAACTTGAGACCATAAACAGTTACACAAGCACATTAGAGTGTGTCTTTCTCAGTATAAATGATTTATTACAATGATTAGCAGCACATAAACAATTTAAAATACAACTCTAATTAGCTTTTTGGAAGAAAAGGAGAAAAACCTTCCTGACTCCTTCTACACATTATGTTTTACTTTTCTAAGTGTGTACTTTTTAATTAAATCCAAATGTCACAATAAATTTAAAGTGTTTTATTACCACCCTGGCTAACTAAGCCATTCATGCAAACACCCATTATATTAAACCAGATGCAGGACCGAAAATGGTTGAGGAGAGAGGAAAAAGAAAAGGGAGAAAAGGCAATTACTTCTATATTTGACAAGAGATTTGTACAAATGTTTAAAGACAAGAAGATCTTTGGCAGGGTTTCTCTGTTTTATCCAGGGAGGCCGGCCAGCTAATTGCTCTTTAATACCGGTTTCCAAGTTAGAAAACGTCGCACCCTGTTCAACTTTCCCCATCGAAAGCATAAGGAGGGGACAAGAGGAAGGTGGGAAAACCGGTCTGCATGAAACCTAGCACAGTTTACTGCAAACAGGCAAAGCAGCCCGCGTCTCTGCCTGTAAATACACATTCCCTTTCCTGTGTCTGGGGGGAGCAGAGGGATAGAGACGTGTCCTTTCTAAAATCACCGAGTCCTCTCCCACGAGGTGGGTGACAAACAGCCCTTGCAGTTCGTGATAGTGCCTGAACATCAGTGGGATGACAGGCCACTTCCCCTTAGCAGTCTGTCCAGCGGGGAAGTGGATGTTCCCAATCATCCCAGACAGCATTCCCTCAGCTCAGGTACCCTGTTGATGCCCTCAGCATAGCAAGGGACCATGAGCACCACTAGCAGCACAGGGCATTTGCCTCTTACTTATGGGAAAAAGGGGAGGAAAAGGCTTTCAAATAAGGCCAGTAATGTGCATGCTGCAGACACAGCCCAGGATGACTGCTGAGCACCACTGGCCCATGGCAAGGCAGGTCAGGGGAGCTGGGGGGCTGGGAGGGAGCAAAGGAGGGAAGAAGAAGTGGGAAATCCAGCCCGAGAACCTCCCCGACCCATGTGGCAATCCTGAAGCCTCAGGGCCGCTCTGCAGCACTTTGTTTTACTGCTACATCAGCAGCCTGGTCTAAACAGGACAGATTTAGCATAGTTCAGACAAAAGCTACCCATAAAAGAAAGCAGCTACGATTATTAAAATAGGTTAGAGAAAATGGCACGGTGCAGATAAAGCTTTTGACCTTAGTGTGCAGCTCTCTCAAGAACATTTTAGCATAATTTATCTAAATTAAAAACCAAACACCAAATTCTAAAATGGCACAAAAAGATCGTTTAAAAAATGCGATTAAAAAAGCAGGTCAAGGGTTGGAAATTAGTAATTACTACTACAATTAACCAAAATCAGACAGAGACACATGAATTGTGCATATTACTGCAGTTCACGTCAGAAAGGCAAATGTGAGCAGAGCACAGAAGAAAAAGCTGCAAGTTGCAGAACCACTCGTATAATTAACCTCTGCCACAGCAGAAGACCCGCTCTTGTAAGTTTGCGTCATTTGTTTCTAGAGAGAAGTGCTGCTGGGTCCTACACCAGGCTATCAGACCACCTCTTCACCAGTAACTCAATTCTTTGGAAACTGATATTCTGATTTTCTTCTGGTCTAAGATCTTAGTGCATCTTCACCCTATTAGCAGTACATTTGCCCTTCACCTCCTATTTTAATAGTTCTGAAAAAGATGAGAAAGGCCAACTTCTGAACATCCTGGTATTGAGAAGAGGTCATTTGCCAAAAATGCCACCTGCTAGAGTCCATATTGTTTGAGTGCAAAAGCCTATTGAGAACTGCAAAGAACAAAACAAAGGTTTTCTAAAACAGACTACTTAACACTGGATGGAGACAGAAATACTCTGTATGCAACTAACATCCTTCAGATGATTTTCCTTAGGTTTTGGGGGGACAAAAGATAATTTAACAATTAGCACTTTGTTCCCACTTCAATCTCAAAAGGCCTCTTTGTGAGCTTCCCTGGAACAACTCTGAAAGAGCACAGTGGGAAAGAACAGACTGACTACTGTTTTGAACTATAACCAAAATGAACTATTCTTTAGGTCCTCCCTTGAAGCTATCATCTACTTTAGGCTAGATGAGGGAAATCTAGGTTCAAATCTTATTCAGGCTCCAGTTTAATTTTGAGAGCTCAGAAGGCTCCACAAATCATTTTAAGTTAAAGTAATGAAAATAGGTGAACTTGAGAAGGTGGACAGGCACGAATGATCTCTTCCAAAATAGGGAAGAATCCATCTGTTCCCTTTTAAAGTGCATAAAAGTCTTTGTAGCAGTAATGAAAATTCAGGGATGTAAGTCATGGACATCATAGCAGTCTATTAGAGAGAGGACTGGGGCTGTATTACAGAATACTGTGAGCAGTGGTGATTATATAAAAGGGATGCTGCAAAGGCTGCATAGCAGAGGGCAAGTCAAATGATTCAAGGACTCAAGAATCTCAGTTCTTCAAAAATAGAGGGAGAAATGAAGATTTTTGTCCTTTGAAGAGGCAGGACAAGTACAGAGCCACACAGATGTCTGAAGGAAGCTGTGAAGATGGAGTTATAAGGCAGGATATGCTCCTCAGATGCAGAAGGTAAATGGCTGCAGCTCCAGGTGATGCACAGCCAGTGGATTTGCACCACAGCCGGCACAGGGACAAACGGAGGCAGGCTCTGTCACAGCACTTGGGAAGGTCTCTGGTCTTCCTCTCTTCATTCCAAATCAAAACTTGACTGTCAGCCACACACCGTCCATCAGGAGCAAGACAACCTCCATGCCAAGAACCTCAGGTGAGGGAGAGCTGGTCAGGGTGTAGGACACCCTGGCCCTGGCTGGGGGCTGCTCATGCATGGGGTGTCTTCATCTGCCTTGAAGCTTCAAGCAGGGACTTCTGCCTGCCAGCCCACGCCACCAGCTCCCTCTGCAGTGCATCTCCTAGGACGGCCACCAGGGGTTGAAGGCATCGAATGCTTGCAAGCACCCCGGAGCCCCACAGCACGGCAGGACACGGAATCATCCTTTCGAGCCTTCTGCATGGGACTGTGGCACAAAGGAGCAATGCTACGTTCACCACCTCCCACTCTTCTATTCGGATTCAGTTCCTATGAGGCCCCTTATGCAAAACCAGCCAAAATCACACAGGACTCAGGAGAAGACTAAGCACTGGTTGATCAGTCACCATGTAAAACAAAGACCAAATGCTGACAAACGCTTAAGTAGTTGGAAATATTTTTCTGTGTATATTTTTAAAATGGCAGGTTCCACACAACAGAAACTCACAAAAAAACCCAGTATGTCCTGCTTTCAACTCATGAATGCCCTTCTCCTCCTCTTCTCTACTCAGTGACTACACTTACCTCCTCCCATACATAGACACCCAGTTTACTTTCACATTTCCAAACGTACTTATGTGTTTTATTGCATATCTCTTTGCTAATACTTTTAAAACATAGCGACATGCCTTAATTGGTTTGTGCATTATTCCCAAATTGTTTTTCTCTATTTAAGAGGAAAAGTACTTTGTCATAATACACATTATACAGCAGAGTAGATCAAGCAAGGGGGAAGGTGGAGATGACATATTAAATTGCATACGCAATACAGAAAGCCTTAGCCAGATTAGCATTTGACACAGTATAACACAAAATCTTACTCTCAAAGTAAACTGGAAGCAGACTGACAGCCAGCACCCATGCTGATCTGCCCTTGGGTCTAGTACTGAAGCAAGAATCACATGAACTTACATGTTTTTTTGCAATTCAGCATGTAGCATTTAGGCCTGAAATCTGGAAACCAGAATTTCATCTCACTACAGATTACCAAAATCCTGCTATTTTGAAAAAGTTACTTTGCTTTCATTGCACTTCTCCACATTTTCCTAGATGCTCACTTCAAACACTGTAACTTAGAGATTATTTCTTGCTCTTCTATATGCATACACTGTCTTATATAGCAAATATAAACACAAGCAGGGTCAACTTCTGTTGGGTTTTTCTACCTATATGATGTCTTAGTGATTTCTTCCAGGACATAAAAAGCATTTTCAGCGTTTATTTCATGAAAATACTGCCATTCAGCATCCACAGGATGTGTAAGACCTTCCCTTCAATGGGTAGGCATCTCTGCTAAACTCAAGGATAAACACTTAAATGGAAGGAGTGCTCTGAGAGCTGGCAGGGAAATGCTGAGTAAACACAGCCCTGCTATCAACACTACTCCTTAATGACGAAATCATTCAGATGTTAAAGTTGCCTCAAGCGCTTGATCATGATATGCAGCGTGAAGAAAGTTCAAAATCAACTCCTCCTCCTGCATTCTCATACAACTTCAAACAGTAATAGGCACTTACCTGGCTTGCTTTACAGATCTTGCTTTGATAAGCAAAATTTTAACTAGGTTAATACCATTTGAAGAGTATTCATTTAATTGAAACAGAATGAGACTTGTCACACTGTTCACAGCTGGTACTGTAACAACTCACATGACTCTCTCTTGTAGCAGGGACCAATGTAATAATCCTCACAACTGACTTGTTCTGTGGATCTAACAGAAACTTGAGCCAAGATCAAGAAATATTTGTTTTCTTTGATTTAGCATCATGAAGGAGCATTCTTTGGAGAGTCAGTGCTGTAAGCTCACAAGATAAATGAGAACAACACATATTAAGAAACCTTAAGTGCAGATCAGGATTTGGCAAGGGGTTTGTTGAACTCAAATTTTTATCTATCTCCTTGGGATGGGGGGGAGGGGGGAAGGGATGGGAAATAAGTCATCATTTGAGACTAAAACACTTGGAGCCTGTGCAGTGATGAGGAAGGAGCCAACCATCCCAAGCAGAATGAAGACAGGATGAAAAGAAGCAGAAGCAAACACTGAGTATCCATTAAGTGTAGTGTGGAGGCTGCTGTAACATGTCCACAGTTCCTTAGTTCAATGAACTGTTTAACTTGGTAAAAAGTTTATAATGGCAAAAGATGTTCAAAATATTTGTCCCAAGAGGCAATCAGAGCTTTGTTTACTGTACAGAAAATGGATTCATTTGTGTACAGTGAAACATGCCACAACTAAACTATAGTGACCACAAGGCAGCAGCTCCTCCAGTCTAGGAGAGGTGGAGTGAGGACGAGACTGTTGGTCTCTGGTGTCATCTTTCAAGTCTTGCAGATAGAAACTGTCTGACTTCGTGGCTGATCACCTACAGGAGACATCAAAATCATTCTCTTTTCCTCTGCCTTGGCTGGTGCAGTTGTTATTGCCGTCAGCTCACTCAGGATCCCGCCAGCACATATTTTTCTTCTGAGAGTGACCACTGGCAAATTGCAAGTCTGGATGCAAGCGTGGCCAAGTGCCCATAGGGAACACAGAAATTGCACTGGGCACAATTAAAGCTGAGCAGTACATTACTGCAGCATGGCCTCCCTGCTTGTTCTACGTCAAAGCCCGTCAGCATTTCCAGCACCTCTTCCTCCTGGATTTATTACAACAGTTGTGAGACAAAAAAGGGAAAAAAACCGCACCAAGGTTTTAGGTTAGCCTAACATCTTGGCTTGCAGCTATGTTGCACACACTCCAAGACAACCGAGAAGAATCCCCAAGAAGTTGCCCAGGGAAATCTGATCCCGTTAACACAAACGAACCAAACCCTCGAGATTGTTTACTTGGGAACAGCACTGATGCCTCTATCAAACCCCAAGAAGGGCCTCAGTGCTGTGACTGTCTCACCAGGTCAGTCTTCAGTGTACCAGACATTACAGGAGAAAGGCAATCAGGAATCCCCACCTTCAGCAAGATGCTCACTGACTTACACTAGCTGGCCCCTGTGTCCTGGCTTAAGGTTTAATGATGGTGGGGCACCTTCCCTGGATGCTCTGCCAGCTAGAGGAACTGCTGGCCTGGGGAAGAGACTGACAGGCAGAAGCAGGTCCTCAGGAGCACACTTCAGGTCAGCCCGTTTTGTTCCCGTAAGTGCTCAGCAGGACTTCCACATGACAGGCTCGGCCGCAGCAGGAGCAGCAGCACTGCCTGCTTTGCTCCAGACACTGATGGCACAGGAATTCAGCAGTTTGCAGCCTGGCATTGCTTCCGCCAGAGCCCATGGTTCCATCCAGCAGAGCCCTTTCAAAAGCTATTCCAAGGCTAGCAATTGGAATTGTGACACCATAAACCCCATAGCTTTGTGCAAGTCAACATCATGAATGTCATTCCCACATTAATGCATGGTGCTTTTGAACATTGGTGCTCACATGAAAACAAGTTAAAAATCTTCAATTCCTGAAAAAGGAGCAGAGATAATGCTGCACCAAGCTCGTTTTACTGGATCTGGGGTTCATTTTCTCATTGAAAAGAGCACTCTGCTGCAGTTTCCACTGCAAGCAATCCCATCTTATTGTGGTCAAGCCTACAGGGTGGACCGTGCATGGGGGAAGAGAAGAAAAGATTATGTGATACTTAAGAGCTGCACTTGGTGAAGAACAGCTGCAGCAGTCAGTATCCAAAGTATGTTACCACAAGAATTATGTTTCTCTCCCACCCTCCCCAAAGTATTTAATTCAGGGCAGGAGGGGTAGAATGCATTCACCTTTGAGCTCCTGTGCCACAAGCAACTGTATTCATTCAGCTTCCCTCTTTAACTAAATGGAGTTCACACATGCTGCAGTATAAAGTTACCTCTTGCCATCTGAAAGCAGTCCAATCAATGCTGTACACAGAGAGTAGCATTTGAATCAGCCTTAAGTTAATTCTTAGTCGTTGAAACTGTGACAGCATGCTGACCCTTTCAAGTCAACTGGGAGCAGGCAATCTTTGCAGAAGATCCTCAGGCCTTTAATCAGATTCTCAGTGGGTTTTAAAGAGATACTACAGCATCAGTTTGTAAACATCTCTCTGGTGAAAATAAAGATTACTTCTGACCTAGGCAATTACTCAGTCCCAGAAGATATATCCTAGAGTTATAATTGAATGAACCATAGGGAAAGAAAATACATTTTAGGTAGGGGGTAGCAAACTCAAAACCCAACTTAGGATGCAGGCAGTACTGTATCCCATGAAAAGATCAGATACGTAGTAAAATGAATATTAAAAAAGTCTATTAAATCATCTAGTCCTTTCTCCTACCAGGGTAAGAGATTGCTCTCTTGAGCACAAAGCCCTACAAAGAAGATTGCAAATTATCAGCTGAAGCTCTTCCTGAAAAGCAAGTATGGTGGGGAAAGACCAAAGCATTGTTTTGAGGAGACCAATAGTATCAGGCATTTGTTTGCCACATCACAGAGAATCTGGGGCAAGATTTCAGCCCCTGGTAGCATGGATTTCCTGCAGTGTAAGTAAGGAATGGGAAAGAAAATACTGGAGAAAGAGAGCAGAGGACCTGTGCTCAGCACCAAGGCTGTCAGAGACATTAAACGGTCTCTTGTTGCATTACCTTAAAACTGCGTTTTAGCATGCAGAGCCATTGCACTCCATTGTGGAGAGACATAATTACTGACTTAAGAAAAAAAAAAAAAGAAGTTATTTATTCTGGAGCTATTACAGACTAATGTGTAACAGACATCACCCGATGGGCCGTAAAGGCTCCAAGGGCCATTACAGCCTCACAGGTCAGGACCTATTTGAAGGTTTTAGAGTTTGTGGATCACTGCTCTCAAGCAGAGCAGCACAGGCAACACCTGCACACAGAAAAGCTAGGGGAGACTTCTGGGAACAGCAGCTGCTTATGCGTTTTCACACTCAAATCAAACAAAATCACATCACTGAAAAGAAGTTCAGAACCTGCAGACACGGCTTTTGCCATTCTCATCAAGGAGTTCACTTGTGAGATTGTAGCATTTATATATTTATATAAATATAACTATATAACATATAGTTAATTTTATTATTTATAATAAAAATATTATATATTACATAATATAAAAATATTCGTGGATTTTTTTAATGGAGCATTGAGGAAGAAAATGACACACTACCCTCCATGCTTCCCTGTCAGGGCCCCCCTTCCATTCTACTTTCACAGAAAACTAAAATTCCCAGCCAAGTGATGGGTTTATAAAATTTTAATAGGAAAGAAAAAGGTAACCTCAGGCACAATCTTATGTGCAGACTTTCACCATAAATGAATGTTCATGAAAATATGGGGTTTTATAGGGAAACACTGACAGAGCTTCACAGACAGTGACATAAATGCCTCAACACGGACTGACGACCGAGACAAACTAGCAAGTCCCACCTCCTGCAGCCAGAGGCTATCACACCATCTCTTTCTCTAACCCAAGAAGTCAGCTTCATGCCTCCACTATCCACTAAGGCAGGCTGATCTAGAGACCAACTCTTCTGAAGCCCAGAAGCTTTCAAGTTGCTAGCCTAGAAGCATTCTTAGCCATTTCCAACTACTTGTTCTAATGTTTTGGGGTAAAAAGTCTATTTTCTTTCCTTCCTGGTGCTTTCCCTCTCAGTCTCCTTACATAGAACGGACCAATCAGCCTTCATTTTGCAAAGGCAGACAAGTTGAAGCACAGAATGGTTTTCTTGGGCATCCTCTCTGACCCTAATTCCACATGGATTTACTGTCCCTTAGCATAAGGGATCTGCAATTTACCCATGCTAGACAAGGTCTATCAGTGCCTCTCTCCAGCATTATTAACAGTGATCATTATTTGCAGTTTCTTATTCAGTTTATTCCAGAATTCCATTTGCCTTTTACCAGTTACTTCATACCTCAGCCCTTTGGAGGTCAACCACCACCTGCGCAAGCCACCCTTCTCCTCCCCTTCTGCCAGTTCTAGCTGACAGTAATTCCTGCATGCAGATGGTCCAGTGATCCCAGAAGAGACTAGCTGGGGCTCCTGGGCTCCTTTTCTTTCTGTTGAGTGCTTCACATAGGAATGAAACCAATGGGCAACAGCACAGGACTTCAGTCCCCCTCCCATCAGTTACCTGAACTGCAAAACCTTTCCGGGGTGTTTTCATACAATGAGGAAATTGGTACTTGGTGTCGCAAAGTACCTATCCCTACCCTCTGTACTAAAAGTTCAGCTGAATGACTTCTGTTTGAAAGCAGGATTCATGGCTTTGGTCTCAGGATCTAAAATACCACTTCTGAAGACAGTGATGCTTGAGGTTCATTTCCCTTCTTCTCCCGGGTTCGGAATAGAAGCATTATTTCTCATTCACAAAAAAAGAAAGAGGTGCCACAAGCAACAGTCACATCCTGTTTAGACTGTCATTTCTTAAAGCAGCAGCAATCTAAGAGCAGTGCTCCATAGCTAAGATACCAAAGAATCAGAATGTGTAAGGTTGGAAAAATCATATGTAACAATTCTGCACAGAGCTAAATGAGTTTGTTACTTTTTGCCAGCCACAGAGTGTGTACAAACACTTCTGCAAGTCAAAATTTTGCTTCTATAAACCTGAAGCTTCCCAATTGCAAGAGTAAGATGGGTAGCCAGGAATGGTACCTCTGCAATAGATAAAACCAGTGGTTCTCTCAAGTGTGATGGAGACCTGAAGTGGCCAAGAGCCAGCTCCACCCAAAAACTCCTTCTGATCTCTTCAGAATTTAATTGGCATACTCTTTAGCACACACACACACAAGGCAGATTAAAGAAAAACTGAAACAATGTGAAGGGTGGAAGCACCATTACACAGTATTAAAATGTCAGAGGTTTGAGCTCTGTGTTGGTTTAGTCATGAGTTACCAACAACCACTGATGGCAGACATAAAGCTTCCCTTAAATTATTAAGCATAAAACAGCAGACTGTAATATTTTGCTAAACCAAAGTACAGACACAGACAAAGATGTCATTTCAATATTTGAAACCAGCAAGTTTAATTTAAAATAAGAGCAAACCAATAAGCTCAGAAAATAGCAATGTGTGAGAGGAAAATTACACTGCTAGAGAAAAAAGTGGAAGGACTTAAGAAATTTATAAAAGTAATCTCCAAGTGGAAATTAGAAATCAACCCCTAGAAACAGAATAACACAAAAGAAATATTACTGTCCACTTTCTAAATCAATATAACACTGCTACACGACAGAATTACCATGGTAACTCAAGTAAAAAGAATAAAGCAATTCTTATTATTTCAAAATAAAATCACAGCCTGAAGCCCAGCTTTTATTACAACTGCTGATAGATCGCTGGCTTGTATTTATCTGAAATATTGCTTTTCAATCAGCTATTTTATGAATGTACAAATTTCACTGAGCAGCCCACTTAGACCGAATGCTTAACCCCCCCCCCCAAAAACTAGTCAATGAATTGATTATACGTATGCATACTTTTTTTTTTTAAGGGAACCTTTTTTGTTTGTTTGTTTTATACTCTATCCAAATTAAAGAGAGATAGGGAAATGAGTGAGAGTAAGTTAAAACCTTGTTTAGTCTGACCTCTCTAAATTCCAGCTCAGATTCCTGGAAAAACACAAAAACAGTAATAAGAAAGAACAAAGAGGAATACCAGTGTACCCAAAATACTGCAGCCCCTGTGCAAGGACAGGGAATGCGTGTACATCAGGGGGTGTGCACAAACACACACATGAGAAGAGACACATCTGTTCCCTCCTGATCAAAGGAAAATAGAAAACTGTGTCTAAATACAAAGTTGCTCAAGGACGTTTTGACTTGCCCTGCTGGGTACTTCAGACTTTTTAAAACATTGTTTGTACAGCTTGGAAAGTGCATCAAGCACAGGATTCTTGTCTGTCTTTCAATTGTGCTGAAGGCAGAGCTCAGTCAGGTTTCCCCACGCCTCCACTGCTGGTGCCACCTTTTAAACACATTAGTGCAAGGAGAAAACCAGCAGGTCACCTTCTGCTCTCCTCCCCCAGATGTTCAAAAGAGCATTGATTGGGACCTGAAAGCAACAGTCATCTCAAAAATAACATGCTCCTCCTCTGCCCCTGCCCCTCCTGCCCACTGCCACAGCCAACACCCCTGGACCAGCTCAAACCCCCGTCTAGATATGGGGCAGAGCTCCATGGGCCTTGGAGAAAATGCATGGAAAACCATCACAACAGCTGGCTAAAAAGTTAAGGCACCATCTACCAAAGAAAAGGGTCACTAAGGAAGTGCCTGTAGACTGTCAGGATGTTTTACAGCACAGTCTAACCCGATTTTTTTCTGTTGCACCCAAGAAATGGCAGAGGGGACCGAGACTGACACAATCATAGCAGGAATTGGAGGGGAATGTGACCAATGCTCATAATTATGGCAGGAAGATAGGCTAGTGAAGGTTTTTCTTCCAAAATTTGTGATTGCTTGGACTGAACCTCAGGGTTTTAAAAAAAAACAAAATAAAAATTAAAATTGCCTACTGAGAAGGGATCAACACAACTGCTCCCAAAACAGTCGAGGGGCCAACTGTTTCAATAGCACTCTGTCCTTCCCAGGAGATCCAGGAGTTATTTCTCTCTTCTTCTGCAGAGGTCTGACCTCGTAACCCAGTGTGGGGCAGCAGGCAAGGTGGAACCCATGCCCAGCACTGGGCTACAGCAAGAGATGGCATTGTAGATCCCACCCTCCTCTTTTGCTGGGCAAGGCAGGAAGGGTTGTGCAAGGAGAAAGCAGAGATGAACAAACCTGGGACAACAAAACAACAAAAGTCCACTTCTGACTCATGAGGGTCAGGCACATCCCTCCAGATAGGCAGGCCTTAGTTCCATGGAATGCTCACTTGGGGTGAACAAATTCGTTAATACTGGTAAAATGCTTTGAGGATTACAAGCAGCAGTGATATGCCAAGTATCATAGCTGGAAGTAAAGACAAATGCTGCAACAAGAGCAATAAACCACCTGCCAGCTGTCTTTTATATTAAAATATTTCAGCGTTCTTAGAGCCGCTTAATTTCCCATCTCGCTCCAAGTCCAGAGGAACTTTGTGGGTTGCTAGCTTCGCCATGCAGCAGTGACATTGCTCATTATTTTTAAAATGGATTTAGAAGCTGTGATCACACTCAGCTCAATCTAAAAGTATGCACTGTCTATTAGTGTAATGTGGTCCTTTGCCGTCTACTGCAAATGGGTTTAAAAGCAGTGGTGGAAACAATGTGTGCTTAATCTGAACACAGACTGCAGAGAGGTCGCACACTCAAATATCCTGTTTTATATGGTTTCTGGTTGTATTTTAAAACACTCTTTTTTAGAGACTTCAAGCCAGCTGAGGTCACAAACAATCATATACAGATTAGAAAAGGGAAGGAGCTGTGGGGAGCCAAGGGGAGGCTGCTCTGGCACACTGAAATAGGACACTCTAAATATCACTTAGTATTTCTTTAAAAAAAACCTGGCTGAAGTAGTAAGCTTCAGAGAAACAATAAATGAAGAGGTGGTTAAAGAGTTTTTATTCAAATAAAGTCTTGCCCCAGGAGATGGAAGCAGAATCTTGAAATATGGAGATAGGATTTTACATGTGCTAAAAGCATCACTGACACTTTTTGGAAAAAAAGGGGGAAAAATACCTTCGTTGTTATACATGACAAAATAGCAACTAAATGTTTGCTTTGATCCCAGCGCGTAAAGGGTGAAGCTTTTAGGCAAGGAGCGGCAGGTGATCTCAGCTCTTCTGCAAGTCCTAATGCTCCTAAAAGCCACTCTTCCAGTTTCTGTAATTGGGCATCAGTAGTTAATGTAGTATTGACTGCATTACATGCTCCTGTGCATCCTCTCACTAATGCCAATTGCATCACCTTGTACATTTACCATATTGCTTAGCCAATAGCTGTTAAAAGCAATCCAAATCATGAATCATATAGGAAACTTTTAGCAAGACACGACATCCAAAGGAGACAATTTACAGTTGAGTTAATCTGGGTACATTAGCGAGACATGGATTCAGGAAGACAGACCAATTTATGTTACTTTAGTTTTACCCTTTATTGCTTTGTATAGGCAAATGAATGGAAGGGCATGGACTAAAAACAGATATAAAGGAGTCCTTTTCAAAACAGATCTCCATTCTGTGCAGACAGGTCAAAGGGTTTGAGACTGATGCTTATTTAGGCTTTCATAACCATAACAGGGTACTTACAGAAATCATTTTCCACAAAGGAGTATAAAGATAAATATATAATGGATTCTGAATAATGTTCAATACCCACCCTCCCCTGCAAGTACATTAGGCAGAAACCAGGTTGTTCAACATTATCTAAGGCATGGCCTACCCACGAGTCACCTGCCACGAAGAGTCCCAGGTAGGTCTGCTCACCAGCTCTTTCAGGTGGGAACTCAAGGCAGGACATGTCCTGTAAAACACACCAAGGCTCACCGGCTCAAGCCAGTCCTCCACCCATAGATCTCTACCATGTCACTTGTCAACATACAGAAAGCCCAGTCTTCTCCTTCCTACTTGCCTTGAAGAGACTGCATCCTTTTGAAACACATACCCATTTTTCTGGAACAGAGGGAAAGCATATAAGCAATAAAGAGGTATTGGTTAACCCACATCAGCTGCAAGGTAGAGCCAACCGGGAAATAAATTAGTAGCAAGTTCCCTCTGAAAAGGTACATTTTACAGAACAATTTCACACTGGATGCTTGACCAAAAGATGCATAGCAAATCGACATAGCCCCTTTCTGCTTTTCTGATCAAGCTCAGCAGCGCCAGTAAAATAGAGATGGGGAAAAAAAGGACAGCTAGGAAGTGTGCTATTGCCTCAGCTTTTATGGGTAGTGAGCAATTTGCAGCATTTGTGGAGGGGAAAGAAAAAAAAATTAAAAAAAAAAAAAAGGGGGGGAAGAAAAAAGTGGTAAAGGAAATCTAGGGGAAATAATGGCTCATGAACCAAAAACTTTTTACAAAAGAAAAACTGAACTGCATCCTTAAATATTGGATTTCAAAATACTGGAAACTCTGGTGTTCTAAGCTTAGTTTTAAAAAAGATCATGCTTCCCCTTTGAAAAGCTTCCAGAAGTCCCCTCGAAAGAGTTGCACATGCAGGGAAAATGCCAAAACAAAGCATTTTCACTAGCTGATCAATTTAAACAGCTGTGGTAAAGCTGCAGCCACTGGCACCATCATTAACAATTTAAAGCATGGCTGCTTTTGTCTTCCTTCCCAGTTACATTCTCATTATGCCTTTTTATTTATTAGAAACACAGTCCTCCAGAATATATTTCTATATCTCAGATCCATAATAAACCAAGTAGGAACATCCCTGGCTTCTTCTCAAATGGATGTTTACATTGGCGAGAGGGTTAATTGTTTAATTCTGGTCCAAGTTCTCTGCAGTTCAGTCATGAATATGCAACAATCATCCACTTTTTTTTTTTTTTAAGAGAAACTAGAACTGTTGAAATCATTAGTTTAAAAAGAAGGCAAATAATACTTTCGCTGCCCAAATCACTCTTTCAGAGTTTGATTAGCATGGAAGGGGCTCTGAACATTGGCGTAAAGAATTCAAAAATGTTCAATGAAATTAAAAAAAAAAAACTTCTAAATTTGGACAAGAGCATCCATTATCTGCTTTGATACGCAGTGTAAGTGGAAAGTAGTTTGCAAGAACATTCACTGGAGAGCTGAGCATCTGTTTGCACAGATAGCACCCCACATCGCGCTTGAAAACTTGGGCTTGGGAGTCATCCCACTGGAAGGCAGGGAAAACACACACACACTGAGAACTGAAAAACAGTGGCTGTGGTGAATTGTTCTCAAGCCATCTATAGGTTTAATTATGTTAATCTAATAGTGAACAACTTTCATTTTTAAACGCCCTTCCCTCCACCCCCAAGTCTTCAATGAATAGGAGCGACATTCACTGAATAAATCATTCCCTGGCAACAGTTACGCACATTATTGAAGTTGGGGGCAGTGATTTCTATACGGTTTAAAACAATGTCTATGTATTCTAAATTATGACAATTCTGTCCAATTTTTAAAAGATATAGACCCATTTAGAGTTTTATAGTTCAGCATTTAGCAGCATCTGCAGTGCCTTTTTTATTATTCTACTGCAACACTTAATGCTTGATACCATTATTCTGATTTTGAATTGATTTCAAGTAAAATACCTTATTTGCCATAAACTTTCATATTCTTTACCTAAGTAGGACTCCTCACAGATGCAATCAGTCATAATGCTAAAAGAACAGTTTGCCTTTTGCAGAAATGTAATAGTTCATGCTAATGACAGCGAAGCAAAACTTTGAGCAGCGAGCACATTTCCAAGGAGAATAAAACCATCTCTAAACACAACGCCTGAAAACCTTAAGAAAGCCTCCAAATGAAATCAATTAATCCTCCAACCATGATAAATTTCTTAACCATTTAAGAAACGTACTTCAGACTCTGCTGTGACCCTTTATCACCAGACCTAATGGATTACTTTATTAATAATGCACTGCTCTTAAAAGGAATTTTTCCGAAGATTCTACCATAAGAGAGCATTTTTGGAATGGCTATGACAAACAGGCTGACATGTTCACATTGTATCTATTAAAGATAATAAAATTTAACACTAACTCCAAAGAAGACAAATTATGTTCTGCTGCTAGGTTAACAAATATACTTTCTACTGTATTAAACCAAAATTAGAGCAAACTAATTTCCAAGGACAAGCTTCTTCTTTTGCCCTATTACCCAAGCTGAAAAAGGTCCCTACACTGTTTTAATGCTTGTTATGTCAACCAGACAATTATCATGTGTCAACAGCATCTGGGAATGAAGTATGATGAGACCCTATACAGATGCCAGCCCAGATCCTTCAGCTATCTAGTCCTGAACAAACACTAGGAAGTATTTGATTGCCCTGCAGGAATACTTCTATACAAAGCTTAGACCTGCTCCTCTTAGACCTGCTAACTCCTTTCACTCTTCTTCCCATAGGATGAGATTTTATTAAATGGATATCTGGGTTATCAGTGCAGTACCCTGCATTTCTTGAAGAGGTATAGGCAATTGCTTTACTATCCTGGGGTTCCACTGTGCTTCCGTATTTGCCATTTCAGGGGCAGAGAGCACCTCTAGGAAGATTACCTTATCTCCACACTTCGTCAACTTTGGAGAAACAGTCCATTTTTTTTTTGGTCTATTCTGGCCAAACCGAGATTCGTGGTTTATTCTGCTGCCAAATATGCCCCTTTTTATTCAGATTACTGCTTTGACAACTTCTATCGCCTCTTCATGAATATATTAATCCACTCCTGTACATTTGAGACACAAAAAACGATTGTGTCATGAACTAAAGCCAGATCAAACCTCTAAAATTGCACTAAGACCATGTGTATCAAAATCAAGCCCTCAAAAAAACAACAGATAACCCAGCTAAATAGGCAAAAATAAGGTCTTTGGTGACCTTTATCAATCATTCTTTGAATAAGCTGATATCTGGGAAGATGTGTAGTGGTTCTTTATACATGGTAAGCTAGACAGCAGTGGACCACGGAGAAGGTCCAAGGTAGTAGAGGGGAACGGGAGATACAAAGAAAAAAAAAAAAGAGAGAACTTCAGGAATATTTGGCGAAACAAAAATTAAATTCCATGTCGTGTGGAAAAGCCACCCTGCCATTTCCCCTTCTCTGTCTCTGCGTGATTCCTCAATAGGTATACCTGAGAAAGGTACGCTCAAAGAAACAAAAGATCCCAGCAGCACATAGAACAGCTCTTGCTCCTACATGGCACAATTTGTATGTGTAATGACTTTTACTGACAGAAAAACATTGCTTGGACCTGTGTTGCTGGAGACAGATCTCTCTCCATATCCATCTACCTATCTATAGGTACCTCCATACGGCAGCTGGCATACTCATTTGGGAAGCCAACCCACAGCTCTGCTGTCCTGGCTAGGGCACTGTGGCAGCATTCCTGTGACTGCCATTATACAATCAATTTCACTGCTTTTCTAATTCCAGATGCTGCATTTTCTTTTTTTCTTTCCTTCTGTGCAGGGTAGGATGGGCTCTTACGCAACAGGGAACCCAATTGCTGCTACTACTAATCCAGTTTCAAATTACCTAATATTCATGTCCTAAATACCACCCATCAACCTAAGACCCATTCTCCAACCTCAGTGCACACAACCAATGAGTATCCATATTTTTCTTTTCATTTTTAAAGAAACAATGATTTTTATTTTTTTTTTAATAAAACCCAAGGTTTGCATACAGGTACAGGTTTAATGGAGTGCTCTGATACATTATTTACTTGGCCTACTCTTGGGATCTATTTAAGCAGAGTTCTGCTGGAAAACACAAAGGATCCGTGATTTGGGGTGCTACTGTCTATGCAAACACCAGGAGGAACACACAGCTGATCAGTGCTTTTACAAGTGCACACACACTCCACAATTTGGTTGAAGGATACTCTCTCTAGTTAACACAGCACAAGTTAGCTGAAAGGAAACTTTCACCCCCCACACACATAACAAAGAGCCATGATTTCTATTAGTGCATTTCATACCATACATGCTGATTACCAGGCTGTGCTTCATTGTTAGCAGAGATTACAGCTGGGATAAGCTGCAGCTTTTTCCTAATTGCTATTATGATGACTGAATTTTTGTTTTGTGTCAAGCATTATTCACACATTATACTCCAAAATTTGATCCCTCTATGATGCATTATTGATTCCATGCAGGCAATCACACTGCCGCCAATGTGAAGAATTAATTTGGGCTATTCTAGTTGATTTGCATTGCTCCATCATAGCAGAACACAGTTCTATGGGGAAACACAAATTGAAAAGGAAGATTTAACAAAATATAAAAAATGCTGCTGTTCTTTTAAAGGGATGAGTCCTAACAAGGGGAAAAAAGTCCCCCAAAAAAACCGCTAACCCAGCACAACACGTGTGGTCCAGAAAGAAATAAGGTCAGTCAGCCAAATTCATCTTAGTCAGAGGAAGGTTACAAGAGTAGCCTTATGCCTCTAATAAAGTAAACTAGCTTGCTTCAACTTATATTGCCAAAGAAAACAACTGAACACCTCTGAGAGTGACACTGCTTCAAAGCCTTTGAAACTCTGTTAGCTTCATTTGTTTTCTCAGCATAAGCAATACTCAACCACTTAGTGTGTCTTTTATCCACAGTCCAGTCAACTGCAAAGCTGATCTAGAAGATGTGTAACAGATGCTCCACATCTACTTTTCCTTTTTTAAAGCTCTACTGTGTTAACAAAGGAACTTACGAGATCTTAACAGAAATAAAACCAGTGATTTATTCCCTCCCCCCCCCATAAGATTATTTCCCAGTTTTGGGATGCCAACTTAATTAGAATGGAATAAATTCAGAAGCGCGAGACAACTTATACACAGACTTTGATCTAACATTGGTCAACTCTTAGTCAAAATCCAATTGAATTTGCATAAAAATGGGCACTGATAATGATGTATTCTGCTTGATCTCATATTTTAAAGGTGTACAATCTTTGTGAAAAGTCCACATTTTGTCATTGGGCCAAATGCTTCACAGCAGAATGATGCAAAACCTCACATCCCATCCCAGAAACAAGATTCAAATTCTATGTGCATGAATACACTACACTGATAATTTTATAAATCACATTTATAATGACATAAAAACCTTAAAACGCTAGGTCTGAGATATCAGGTAGTATTCTCTCCTAACCCTTTTTTGGGAGGCAAGGAGAAGAGAGAGAGAGAAGAGGAACTTTTGGTCTTTCAGTAGTCAAGCCTTTTTTCCAAATTATTCTCCAGTACAGCACTAATTCAGTTCAGATATGGGTTGTGAATAAAAATCACACCAGTCCAACTTATTAGCATTGGGCAGCTTTCAGTACTAGTCACAAAACACGATTAGCACCACCCCGACACAGGAAAGTAAGTGACTTTGAATTACAAGTTATTTTTCTCATAAATATTTTAAAAAGCAATACATATATTCAAGTAAAATCAATGCTACTGCCAAAATGCTCAACTTCCAATTTCTCCAAGCTCTTTTGCTCTCTGTGAAAAGCTGTTTCCTGCCTACAGTCTTACAAATATTCAGTAATTTCTTCTACTTTCAAATGGCAACTGCCTACGACTCTTTTTTTTAACACTTTAAGAAAGTTCTGAAATAAATTTTAAAAGAATCCACTACACAGCACACTTCATCTGTTTATAAAGGTGAAATGAAATAATGAGATAATAGTTACAAATGTGCACTGAAAGTTAAGATGCAGTTTCCACTGTCTATGCTCTAAGTGCTGCCAAGGTCTTTGGCAAGAGGCAGTGTCCTCGATGGAAGCCCATGTGGATGGCTACAGAAGCATTCTGCTCTGCCTCAGTTTTAATCTTGGCTTTCAGTTTACAAACTATGAAGGAAGACCTAAGCCACAAAGCAGCCTTAGAAAAAAACTCATTAAAAAGTTGTGATTAGGCTTACCACATTCGTCCCAGAAACTACTGGTGACTGAGCAGTTAAGTTGCACACCCTCATAAGCAATGTGTAAAAGATGGCATGGGGTCACTCAGGCTTCTAACTAACACTGTCTGTTATTCTTTACATCAGTATGTACCCCTTAAGCATCCTTGAAAAGGACTAGTCAGCCTTAAAAAAATAAGTATATGTGAAGTCCTAAAATAAGTCAAGCTCTCCTTCAGCTCCATTCATGAAATTACGTCCCAAATGAACCTACACTTCTGCCATTCAGAGAAGGGAGTAAATTCTTAGAATAAACCAATGCTTTTTTTTTTTTCCCAGCGCAGCTTATTAGCTTATTGTCATAATGTTTATAGCTATGAAGAAAAGCTGTGAGAAATAGATATTGAAGGCGAATATTAAAGAGACCCAAATGACATGTAATGGAAAGAAAATCTCAAAATTAGATTTACAATAAAAGCTGTTAAAATAAACAGGCTAAAATGGATATATTAGAGTAACTTGCAGAAAGAAAAATCAAAATAGATATTAATAAAAAAAAAATCAAGCTGTTTCTGCTATGTCCTTCAGCAAACAGAGCCTGGGGTAAACCCTTCTTGACTGGTTCGATCATGTCAGAGAAGAGAGAAAAAAAAAAATAAAGAGCAAGCATGCTTTTACCTACACAAGAGAAAAACATCAGAAGCCGAAAGCAGAGCACTCTGATATGCACAGCGCACATCTCTTTCAAAACTATTTATTTCTACATTAGCAGCACACAGAAGACACCAAGCACAGGCTTACACAATTTCAGCCCACCTACCGTCCTCCTTGTCCAGCACCATCATCTCTGCAACCAAGAAAAGTCCGGGCGCAGATGCTCCTTCTCCAGCAGCCTCCGCTCAGGGGAGAGGAGAACAAGTCTCTGGGAACACAAATGAGCTACGGTACAGCTGATCGTCCTTTAGCAGCAAGTGAGCTCTAATTACCCAGTTGTCCAGCTTTTAACCTAGATTGCACTCAGTTAGAATTACACTCAGAAATAAAGCACTCTGCAGATACAAAAGCAGTCTCACCTACTTTTGTGCCTCAGAATTGCAAGGAACTAAAACTGCAATTTAGAAAGAAGGGGTTTCTTTGGTTCTCACCTTCTAAATGGCTCAATTTACGCAGTATAATCTATTTTAATGTAATTGCCTTTGATAGCTCATAACCCTGGCTGTTGCAACTACACAGCTTTCAGCCTTATAAAGTGTTTTCCCTTTGGATTTAAGCAGAATCTAAATCTAAAATTATATTCAGAGACGGTGGAATACCTAAGCCTGACTACTACTGCCTCTGCCTCTCAATTGGTGAGCCTTGCACACTTGCTATGAATAAATGCACACGTTTCCCAGGGCCCCCTCTCGTCCTGCTGCCAGGGTTTCCTGGCGGAGCGCGGCTTCCCGGCTCAGCAGCACCACCTGCAGCCCGCCCGGCCCCCGCCCAGGTGCCGCCGGCCGGGGGGGACCCGCACCGCCCGCCCCGCGCCGCGCTTTGTGCCCGGGACTGCCTGAGTCCCGGGCACGGCCGTACTCCAGATCTGCTCCCCTGAGAGCGCGGATTTTGTCTGGAGCCAGCCAGTAGCTCTGGCAGGTCAGAGGCTCAGAACTCTCCGCAGCTGATGCCGGCGACCCGACTCGGGCTGCGTTACACCAGCCCTGCTGCTCTCTCCCAGCTACATTTCACACATCTCTGGTGACCTAAAACTTGATACTAATTTTCTGTACAAACATTTTGGGTTTGTTTTCACATGTAGGTATTAGTTTCAGGGAATACCTCAGAGAATACAGTTACATTTTCACTAGGTCGATATTAAAATGAATTTACCTAATCAAATGTGGTACAAACCCTTTCAGATTTGCTCCACTTTTCAGAAATGCCATCAGGGCCCAAATATAAAGTGACAAGTTGGGGGCCCATGTCTTTTATCCTTTCTCTTGCAACTCTCAATCCTTTTCCAGACAAGTCATCTGTTGTCTCCGATGGCTCTCGTAAGGATTGCGGGATCAGATGCTTCGCTACCAAGATCAACAGCACCATTTCACTCATCATGGTCTTTTAATCTGAGAAAATGTTTGATTTCTGCTTTAATGATACTTCTTCCTCCCCTTTACAAGTGATACACCGGTACTCTAAAGAGCATGATAGCAGGCTCAAGTTATATATCCTTAATACCGATTTTTAATTAGATTCCTTATCCCCAGCTGAAGTGGCTTTTCCTTCCCCCTTCATTCACAATACTTAATCCTAACAGTCCTTGAGAATATTTGATGTTAAATGTAATGTTTTGCATTGAACTGTTTTCATCTAGTGCTTCGAACAACTCCTGTTTCCTAGTGATACTTGTTTGCAAGTGTTGAATATGTATTTTAGAGTAAGAGTGCAACCACCATAAATAATCACTTTCTTTTACGAAGTGTCACAAGCTAAAAAGGAGGAGGATTTTATCGCAAAGATTAAAGTCTAATAGTTAAAAGCATCCATGCAAAAACTAACAAAAACACAGACTTTTCTAGACTTGAGATAGTTTAATACTTCCAGTATACCATTGGTCTCCATTAGAAAATGGTGAATTCCAAAAACGTTTCACACACCTGTTTCTGTACTTTTCCACCATATCACATTCAAAGGGGACAGACTTACCCCAAAATATATGGTACCTTTCAACTTAGACTATGTGGTAACTACATGAAAGGCAAAGTTTTGATGAAAATTAAGTTAGCCATTCTCTGTCGCAGCTGACTTCTGTGGCAGAGCAAACCAGCAGACATGACACGCTCACGAAAAAATACGCGGTACTGGATCAATGTACATTTTATTCCTTTACTGCTCCATCATGTCATAGAGGCTGGATTACTCCCGTAGCAAACAGATTTTTTTTTTTAAAACATTTTATCTGCTTACTCATTTCACACAGCAACAATTAAAAAAAAGTTTCCTAACCCCCACTACATTTGTGCAGAAATTAAAGTCAACTACTATTAACACAGTCTGTTGGAATTAATCATGATACCTGATGTCAGTTTACTTTTTTATGCAGAAATCTGGTCTTTGCAATCAAAACATTTATGTGTTTGAGAAATATCTTAACTCTCATTATCTTGAAATTTATAAATGCGCTGCACGGTGCGTAGGTTGGCTTGCCCACAGCAGATTTTGCAGTGATTTACGCAGTGGAACTGACTAAAATGCAAGCCTTGAAGTTTTTCACTCTCAACCTTTCTCTCCCTCACCCCTCTCATCTCTCCTCTTTCTGTTCCTAACATTTGTTTTGGGAAGATATCTGCCGAAGTTCCACTGTAAACCAGTATTTTCTAATATCGAGTCATGTTGCATCAGTCAAGTTATATTATGTCACTTCAAACATACAAACTGCTGTTACCTCCCTGACATGACTTGACGCGATGCCACAACACATCAAGCCAGAAACATTATTATTGTTGTTATTTTTTCAGTCTGCCCCTCCATCCTCAATGATATTTGTGAAGGCCACAGAAAAGTATTACTGTGCCTTTACTACTTCTCGGCACCGCGGAGTGTGTTTGCCAAGGAAGCTTTTCACTCACAAAGCCGTATAGCAGTTATTGGACTGCAAGGGTGATACTGATGTCGCACTGGGGTTGGCACACATCCCTAAGGCACCGCCACAGCCCCAGCCTGGAGCTGGAAGAGTGGGCAGCTCCCTCTGAGGCCATGGACCAGCTTGCCAAGTAGCCTTCAGGGATGCAAAAGCAAGGGGCACGTTGCCACTTCTACCTACAAGGCAGCAAGTGTCCTCCCCGAGATGCACCAGGACCTCTGGGAGAGGTAATCCTGAAGTCCTGTCTTCTCCATGTAGTAACAACTATGAATACACCCACTGCTGCCAGAGACCTCAAAAGAAGAACACCCCTCAAAGAAAAACCCTACATGGTGAGGCCTCTTAAATCAAGGGGGGAATTGGATATTAGCCATGACGCCAGGATTTTTAGATGGTGGAAATCAGACCGGCCTCTGGGAAAAAAGGGTAAAAAAAAAAAAGAGAAAAAAAGAGCCATTTATGGGAGTAAAACAGACCCATTTTTATTAACAAGCTCATTCAAGCTTGATTTCAAAAGGTATTGGTTTAGTTAGCAAAAGCTTCCATTTTAGTCCATTTGTAACCTACGCAGGTCCAGCATCCCCTTTTAACACTCACAGATGAGCAGGCGAGTGGAGTCCATTCGAATCAGGCAGAAAGAAATGTACAAAGGTAAAACAACCTCTTCATAAAAAAAGTTTCTTCTCTTAGGTTCACCTCCTGTTCCCCATTTCTCCAGTGCACCTTTAAAAGTGAGCATAATTTCTCCTGGAGCATAACTACTCCATCAAGAGCACAGGAGATTCCTAGGCATTGCTGCACCTTGTTGCCCTGATCTTCACATCCTTCTCATCAGGGGTTTGTTTCCTACTTTACTCCTTTTTAACTGCCCCCACCCTAATTTCCTGTGTACCTCTATCATTGCCACCATTATTCCCTTTTATACAGCCGCTCATGAAATCTCCTGGAAGGAGGCTGTGGAGAACTGTCTGGATAATCAACGGTTTTAGTTTCATTTCGTTACACCACAATCACGCTGGCCCCGAGCTCCTTGTGTTTAACGAGTATGTCTGCGACACTTGAAAGAGCCCAAATACCCCCATTAGGAAACCCTCTTCAGATCTCAGTTTTTCCTCTCAGCTCACCTGTGCCTCTCGCCTCTGCGATGGAGGCAGCATCCTGCTGTTAGCCCGTCAATCACACTGAAACAGATACAGGTTGGCAGGCACCCCCTGACAGAGTCACCAGGATGAAGACATCACCCAGTTATTATTATTATTAAGCTGTATTAATAGAGAAGTTAAGAGCCCTTCCTTCCTTTTCCTCCAACAGTCGAGCAAAATTCAGGGGATTCTTGCAATGCAGGTCATTCCCGAAAGTGAGGTCAGAGAGAAACACAAACCTCGTTCCACATACTAGTAAGAAATTACCCTTGCTTAATCCCTTGGACATTATTTAACCCTTTTACCTTAGTGCACAAGGGGGCGAGGGATGAGAAAAGTCTTTCTACTGTTATCTCTCGTTGACCACTTAGATAAGTTCATTCTCTCTTCTCCAACACACGCGCTTTCGACTGGAGCATTATAGACCCCATTAATAACACTACATCAGTTTACTTCAGAGGGCTTCAAGAAATCGGAGGGGAAAAAAAGGCTCTGAGAGAGGGATTCTCAGCCCAGAGGCATGTGACGAGCGTGCAGCGAGACTCCCTCCCCACGCACCTCTCTGGGGCAGTGAGCATTTAACCTTGTGGTTGTCAGCGCTCCGGCCCCCTCCCACACAGCCGATCGCACAAGCCAGCCCGGCATTGCTCTTCGTGCCCCGTCCGACTCGGCGGTGTCGCGGCGGGCGGACTCTCACCGTTCTGAGGCAGAAACTCCAGATCAAAAGAAAAGGGGAGGGGGGGAAGGAAAAGAGGAAAAGGGGGGGAGGGAAAAAAAAAAAAAAAGCGAAGGAAAGAGGAAAGCATCTCCCACTTGTCTCTTCAGCCTTGCATCCACTTTTCCGAGTTAGAGCCCGCCGCCAGCCCGACACAGGGACGTTCTGTGGCAATTTACACGAGCGCGCAGGGCCGCCCTGCCCGCAGCGGGAGCGCGGGGCGGCATTTCGGCACCGCGGCCTCGGGTGCCACCGGCGCTGGCCCGGCGGGGACACCCGCTGAGGCCACCGGCGCTGATGGCGGCCCGCTGACGGGGCTGCGGGTGTCAGGCACTGCCCCGCCGGCCGCAGCCCGCACCGGGGCCGGGGCCAGCGCGGTCACCGCCGCACCGCCCGGGGACACCCGCACCGCACCGCCCGGCCTGCACACCGCGGAGAGCGACCCGCCGGCGCTGAGGGGGCGCCGTTCGGGGCGTCCCCGGGACCCCTTTGTGAGCGGAGCGGTGCGGGACAGGCCGGGCAGCAGCGCCCTGCCGCGCCGCGGGGCAGCGAGCCCCGGCCCCCGCTCCTTCCTTCCCTCCCTCCGTCCCTCCCTCCCCGCCGTCTCCCGCCGCCGGGGCGCCCGGGCGGGACCGGCTAGCCCCGCGCCCCGCTCCCACCTACCGTCCTCCTTGTCCAGCACCATTGTCCCGGGCGCCGAGGGTGGCCGCCGCCGCCGCCGCCGCTCCGGCTCCTTGGGGCGCTCCCCCTCCAGCCGCCGCGGCGCGGCCCCGGGGCGGGCGAGGCGCCGGGCCGGGCACCCACCGGGGCGCTGCCGACGCGGGGGCAGCCCCGGCGCTGCCCCGGGACGCGAGTTCGGAGCGGCGCTGCGGCGGGGCTACGGCCGCGCTGGGCGCCGGAGAGCTGGAGCCGGGCTGCTGCACCAGCCGCCTCGCCCCCGGCCCCGCCGCTGCAGCTCGAGTGCCAGTTTAGGGATCAAAGAAGAAGGGAAGGGGTCGAGGCGGGGGGTGAGGGGGGGGGGAGAGGAAAAAGGTAAGGGAGGACCAATATCGGGAGCTGCTCCCCCCTCCTCCGTCCTTCCCCAACCTGCGCTGTCAAAAATTGTCTTAATGTAATCGCGTGTGATCGCTCACAACCTCTCTCCCCTTTGCTGTTGCTACTGCAAGAGCTTTCCAGGCTTCTAAAGTGCTTTTCTCTTGATTTCACTCTAAATCTAAAATTATATTCAAAGGAAGGGGGGTGGGAGGGAGAAAAGATGTGAACCTATCACTGAAAGCAAAAGCACTTGCCGCCTGCCTCGCTCGCTCGCTCTCTCAATTTATGTGCTTTGCACTCTCTCCTGCTGCTGAATAAATGCACACATTTCCCAGGGACCCTCAGATTCCCCTGTTAATTAAATCAATTCATTATGCTCAGATCTGATTAGCAGCCCCTTCCCCCCCTCTTTGAATCAATTATTCAATACACAAACATAATTGCCTGTGCCAGAGGTGTCTAAGTATTAGCTTATTTAACTCCAAGGACACTAATTACCCCTAGGGCAAGGGAACTTTTCTCATTAATTCTGACAAAACACAAAAGCACAGTTAAAGTGTGTGTGTATATACGTGTGTGAGAGAGAAAATGGGGGAGCGTATAGACCAGGAAGGGAGGCATTACTCTAACACACGTGTTACTGTATAAATAAGCTCAATTTTCTTTCTACCTTTACATTAAATTATTCTCCACATCTCGCCTTTGCTAAACTTGCCCGGTCTGCCTCTCTGTTTTTAAAGTAAGGAACAGATTAGCATTGCCGTGCTGTCACTTCTAGAGTGAAAGTGCTTGCAACCAAATCCAAAAAGAAAAAAAAGTATATAGGACTGATGAGGAGCAAAGCAGAATTTGCAAATAGTTTACCAAAGCAGAGAACTCAGTGGCAGAGTCTTCTGTACTTTAAAAACCTGTGAAAGAAGTGGCCCTCTGAAGCTGCAGGTAAGATGATACATAATGCGATATGTACTGGGAACAGTTCTGAATTGTTTACCATTTGAATTAATGTTAGTGCCCACTATTAATGTACTTGCTTCCTACGTTTACCATAATGGGCTTGATTTCCATTAGCTGAAGCTGGAATGCAGAAAAGAGCCCAGGCAAGACTGATGTGAGCCAAGATCGACCATCGTTGTAGTGTCTGAGACTCATGACTTCTGGCTTGCATGCTACCCAAATTTTACCTCTCTGTGAACTTCCTTTAAATAATAATAAAAAAAAAAAATGTAAGAAAAAAAAAGAAGTAGTAATTGATTCCCCCAAATTAGGTTTTTACTTTCTAAAGACCTTTATTGTTCATGCCCTCAATGTGCACAGAAGTATTGAAGATTTTCTTTTTGTTTCCTCAGGCAATGCATGAGCTGAGCCATTAATCCATTTGGCTTTATATATCAGGAAACTAATATTAGCTCAGCTCATCTATTAGCTTTTATTTAGGTCCCCCCACATTGGCTTTTTTTGGACTTTTGTTCAGGCTGGTTCCCCTTGAGGGGAGACAGACAATTTTTGATAGATTTCAGGGGAGAAAAGACTGCACATCATCTCATGGGAACTATCGCCTCCTCAGTTCCCCATCTTCACATCCACCCATATCAAGATATCCATTATTAAACTTGCCTGTTTGGCAACTCTACCCAATCTCTTTAGGGCACACCTTGTACCCATCACCTATAGCCAAGGGGGGGAAAAAACCCCATAGGCACTTCCTCTTCGTCCCTACAATAAACCAAGCAAACCCTTAGCTAAGACTGCTTGGCAACAAACTTCCTGAGCTACATTCATTCTTTGTAAGCATAAATATGACCGGGAATGTAAAGTTGTGTTTCATTAGTGCAGTAGGTTTTTCTGTGAGTACACACATATAAGGATAAAAATGCTTTCAGCTTTGTAACACAACAAACCCTGTTAATTCTCTGCTCTTTAATTTCCACTCTGTGGCACATACTGCACCCACAGGAACTTGGTCCTTCTAATTCCATGAATATTTTTTTTTTTCTCTTTTGAAAGAACACAGCAGCACTTGAAAAATACTGACCCTGGAGAACATCATGCATCAACTAATTTCTGAGTGTACTTTTGGTCTTTGAGCCCATTCCTTTTTCTCAGTGTGGCCAAGGAGATTTCTGGGTGCAAGGGCAGAATTTCAGGATCTTAATATGCAACTCCCGAGCCTTAATTCTGAGCTTGCCACATGGATGATGAGGTTTCATCGAAACGGAGACCTACCAAGTAGCAGGCGCTTGTCTGCATGCACTGGCGCTCAAGGTCACTGTTGGGATGCCAAGGGTAGAATGGGAAGAAACTGAAGAAATGGATGTTGACTTTGGAGTCATTCTTAAGAACTCACATTTGCACTTGAGCTGAGAGAGGTGTGGTCACGGGGGATGAAGAAGAAAGAAGTGGAGGGAAAAAGCAAGAGAGAATTTTACACATATGTATGCGCATGAGAAAGCGTCACACAAGGGGAGAAAAATAATGATGCCAAACACACCAAAATGCTCCATTCCCAAACAAACATCCTGCAGCTTGAACAGTGTGCTGTAATCCTACGGGTACAGTTACGGGGATTTTTAGGTTTACAACTTGAATAAGGTGAAGAGATGAACCCCAATGTAAAGGTCCCCACTTTAGGTAAATTACTTTTTTAGTGTGGTGAAGCATTGTCCCACATCTGTTTCCATTATATCTGTTCAATGAGTAATTTCAGAGGAGTGAGAAAGTTTCAGTAATTTTTGAGCCTCCTTCACCCAGTAGATTAAAAACCTCATATGAAGAATTTTACCACACTTTTTTTTTTTTTAGTACCTTGACACTAGAGAGGAACATCTAGATTACTCCTTTAAAAAGTGCTTTATGTAGGTAACCAGCCCCATAATGAGTTACTGGGAAAACTTGACACAGATCAGTGTCTGGGAATAAGCCTCAGTTCCCCCAACCCTCCGTTCTCTGGAACAAAGCACTAAAAAGACTCACTGCTGGAGGAGGACCAGACAACACTTGCTGTGCTGCCAGTTTATCACTGAGTGCACTGTTACTCATTCAATTGTGGTACCTTACACACTCCCTGTCTAGGCAGTTCTGAGAAGTCATCATGCACGATACTGCAGAAACTACAGAAAAAAGAGAACAGTTGTGTTCTGCCTAGAAAAGTTTCTGGTCTGATACTAATTCCTGCTACTCCTGGTGCGTGAGGGAAGAGGCACACAGGAATAAACACACCTTTGTGCAGCAAGGGCTAGGGCTCAGCCCCCTGTGTCTCACTTGAGGTTCTTGCTCACTAGCTGCTCTTACTTTTTTCCTCTTACTTGAGCACAAGCAAGAAAAAATGGGGTTTCTTAAGAACAACATGCCATTCTTACTAAATTGCAGAGTCCGCAATATACTTAAGTCAAGCCTTTAGCAGACCCGTGAGGTTTCATATTATCCTATGCTTGAATGAGGCAGATGACTGGAGCAAAAACCAGCTAATGACATAAAAGCATTCTTCTACTTTCAGTCTCTCTTAATTAAGGACTTGGTTAATGTTTCAGAGTTGGGAATTAAAAAGCTTCATCAGGGAGGTTAATATGTTTTTTATTTTATCTTTCAGCTGACAGGATTAAAAAAAAAATCAAAACAAGAGCGAAGGTGATTAAGTTACGTGCCAGTCAGAATCCCACAGTGAAGCAGCACCAGGCCATACCAAAGACTGTTCTGCACTAGGTGAATTTAGCAGTTATTTTCAGAATCAGATTTCTCAGCAGATGAGACTTTTGTCTGCCAGTTTACACACATGGGTTTTTTATTTCTTGAATTCACACAAATAACCAAGACAATTTACACAGCTCTATGCTAAATTAGCTACAAAACATCTCTGTGTTGTTACCCATTTCAGAATCACTTGCACCTACCTTGCTAGTGTCAGAAGAGAGTGACCATGGGCCTGACCTTATACCACAATTCAGCAGTCCTGTAAAGGAGGAAAATCACAAGTGCTCTGAAAAGTTATGTTCACACAGAACACGGGCGGCAGTTCAAAAGACCACTTAAATACATACCTGAGATCTACAGACCTCAATTATTTCTAAACTCTGGCTTGATCTACTTAACTTCTCTGCCTATACATTGTGAGAATAAATCACTCGATTCTGTTACTATGTTTTACGTGAAAAGAATTTTAAATATTATCATAAATACAGGCTATTATTTAAAAAATGAAATTGTGTTAAAAACACAGCATTTCCTTTGATAAAAGAAAAATGGCAAAGCTTCAAAAATACTACCTCCAGAGAATGAGTTCTTTACCACTGTGATATAATGCTGGCACTTTGAGCCATTAGGCTTTACAGTCTATAATGACCTTTTAGAGAAATTTATGGTGGATAAATTAGTTATTCAGAAGTTTTGCTGCTGGCCTCCATAGCATAACGTTAATTGTCTTTTTTTTTTTTTTTTTTTTAATAACAGTAGCAAGACCTAAATTCCTGGTCTGCTTCTTGTTTCATAAAAAGTTTAATGGGCAGATTCTGTGCCCTGCCCTGAACAGCTCGGCTTCAATGAACTCCGTGAAGTTTATTTCTACATGAAAAACCAGCATCAGAAAGGTTTTGTGAATGGGTAGAAGCTGCTGGAGGGTCAGGTTGGGTCTGACACACTGCAGATCCATCAGCCTCTCCCCAGTACTGACACAGCCAGGGAGAAGGGCTGTAGGAATCTGTGACCCAAGTGAATGGCTTTAGAGGAGGTCCAGACGAAGAGCTGGGAGAGGCTGGATACCCCTGGGCTCCAGGGAAAGCAGTACACAGAGGAGATACATCTTTTCCAGCAGAAGCCTCCTTTGTCCTTCTGCCTCTCAAAACTTTCTCAGGCTCAAGTGAGATGTGTTTTTCCAGTCATATAGTCATTCAGTTCTCAACAGTGATGCAAAATTCAATTCGTATCAAACTGAAGCTGAGCTAAAGTTCAGGAATGTATCTTTGGCCCAACCTTTCTAAGGAAGCCAACACATGGACTCTGATGCTGCCACCTCTTCACCCAGCGGTACCGGTGCAGAGTTTCTTGCAAGTAAGTGCAAAAGAATCCTTAGCATACAAACTCCAACAAAAAAAGCACCCCAAACCTTTTGAGTAAATTCTGGTGACACTGTTTCTATAATGTCCCTCAATTTCATCTGGACCAATAATTGACTTTTCTATGTATCCTTCTCTGCTTCAAAGCTCATTGCTACGACAGTGTTTTCCTGCAGGTACTCCTGCCTTTTATTCCTTACCTTGGTGAGTGTAGTAAGTAGACCTGAAAGACGAATCTGGCATCCGTACATCAGCCTCAGTTGTTTTATGGAGGAATCCAGTGAGGCAGTGTCTGGTTCTGGAGTGACACATGGAGCTCTCGGGCTTGTAGCCACATACTCTGTTATGATCAAAGCTTATTGCTCCCAGCCTGATGTCAAGCAGAGACTAATCAAATGTGAGATGGGTGAACAGAGACAGAGCCATGGAGCTGTCTCCTCATAATCTGTTACTGTCGTCTCTTTATACTGCAGCAGTACACAGGGGTCCCAGTCCTGGAGCTAGAGCACGACATATTGTCCAAAAATCCCAGTGCCTTTCTTCAATAAGATAGTTTCCTTCTTCACCGTCTTGCAGCTAAGGAGACCAGGCAAAACTGACACAGAATAGTCAGAGATAGAAACACATGAACTGGAAAGATAAAATACGATGTCAGGCTCGCATTGCTTTGTGATGACACTATCCTAAGACACTGCCAGTCCCCCCATGTTTCGTGGCTCTCTCTGCCTCTACTTGGCATAGATGATATTTGCCAGATCTTTGTAGCATCATTCTAACAACATATCATCCAAAAATGGTGATTCCATAGGAAAATAGCTGCTGGCATAATAGCAGTAGGTGCACACAAAGGATACGGTATGGCAGCTGAACACACAACAGAGGAATTCCAGCTATTCCCATGTCAGTGAGGGTCTGTTGCACTGGGCTACATTTTGCACATTATTTCATCAGCATCCAGTTCAATCTGAATCTAATGGTGATAATCTTCTTGATCCATTAAACTTGTGAGATGAGAAAACTTATACACAAACCAAAGAGACGAATATTTTAGTGGGGATTCTTTTTTTTTTTTTTTAAATATATAAATCCATCCTGTCAAATTACAAGATTTTTCTCTCAATCCAAAGACAGAAACAGTTATGGAAGATGAAAGTTATGGAAGATCTTCTGATAAAAGCAGGCAGGTGGAGGCTGTAATGAAGGCATACACTGTAGTGCACATCTTGCCAGTATTTCTTAATGAATAATATGTGCACTCAGATGAGAGTAATATTGATTGAGGTCTGCAGGGAAAGTTCTCTAGGAAAAATTTTTATTCTAGGAGCAGAGTCCTTTTTGGAAGATTTTGATCTTTTCTTGCTGCAACCTTTCTCCTCCCCACTCTTTGTGCTACCCAAAGCAACTGACAGCCAAAAAATGATAAGTCTGCCCTGCATCTAATGTATCTATCAGATCCAGAAAGAAATTTATATACCAGTACTAAGAATGGCTGCACCATTCTCCTTAGCTGGTAGAGGACACAGCAGTGTATAATTAGGACTGGATTACTTTACTCAGAGCTGGAGCAGAGAGCAGATGTCTTGCATTAATATTGGCATTTGATTTCACACACTTTCTTTGCCATGTTTGCAAAAACAATTTGCCTTCCTAGCTTTGATCTTGCCTTTCGTTTACTCTCAGGCTGCTGTAATGCAAACAAAAAGCCACCAGTGGCAATATGAAAGTACATGTAGAAGTTCAGGCCCATACAAAGTGGGTAGAGTTCATGATTTAATTACTAACATAAAATATCAGGTTATTTTCTGATTACGTTGATGAGATTGATGAGGTCGGTATGTTCTACTGATGCCAACTCGGACAAAGGAGGTCATGACATTATAATACATTTATTAACATAAACCAAGAGTAAAGAAAGGTACACTTATTCCAAATTAATATTATCAGGTACTATTTGTAGTATATGTGAGAGATGCATCCCCCTTCTCAAACACAGCCAACCTTTTCTTCACCTGTTTTTCTGCACAGGGGACTTCAATTTTGATTTTGCTCCAGTTCAACATTTCATATACACAATCCTTCCAGAGGGTCTACAACAAAATTTCACGCTGTTAAAAATATTGGCCCCAATTCTGAACTGCAGCCAGCTTGCATTTGATAGCAGCTTTATGGCTGTAGCTGGGTTCTGGAGGTTTCTTAGGAGTAAAAGATGATCTGCCTTAATTTAGGAGCATCCAGAGGCTGATCACAATGGCCTATACTACAGCAGCACAGAGTAACCGTAATATGGGCAGCATGCAACCAGCAGAGTGATGCTGACAAGCTTTAGAGTCAATATACGGATGCAACCCAAAGAGCATAACCACTGCAACTGCTGCAGTGGTATGTTTGGCTTCAAGACACACCGTTTGTTTTACTTAGTGATAGAGGATGCACTTCAGACCCTGACCTGTAACACCAGGAATGCAGCTGTAACACCCATTTGCAGGTGGCAACACCTGTTTGTATCGTGCAGTGCATTACCTACACAGACAATTTGGGAAGAGCATGCAATTTTATCCAGACCTATATCCAAACCCACCTTTACTGCCTTTGTTCTCTTACGATGCCAGCCACTCAAAGAAGGAGGTGCACGTGATTTCTACAACAGGGTCACAGCTGAGAGACTGGATGATTTTGTGCTTGTAGACTACCAAGTCCATTCCCTGTGAAAAACTGTCCCTCTTTTTGACTACTCTCTGTATGCAATGCTGCCAAACCTCCTAGCCCTAAAGAAGGACTACATGTTGGATATCTGAACAAAATGACAGATTAGAAAATGACAACTGAAATCAGGTGGGTAATTCCACATTCTTCTGGCCCATCAACAAATGTCAGAAGTGCAAGAACTGATATCCTAAACCAGGAAAATAACTGAAAGAAATTATAGTGGTTGCCACAGTTCTCTTTAAGCAGGTGAGCAACTCAGTCTGAAAGCTGTAAAGATAACTACAGAAATGATATCATTCTCTCAGTGAGAGCTAGCAAAGCTTCTCTCCTCGCAGGGAGGTCAAGAAGTGAGAGCCCAGTGGATCATTTGTTGCGTTTTTAATGCTTCAGGGCACTGGGTCAGTCAGAAATCCCTATCCTAAGGTCATGGTTAGGGCAGTCTGGAAAACAATCTTGTTTCTTTCCTGTTACTGACAAGGCCTTGCTTAGGCTCTGCTTTCTCTCACAGCAGATTATTATAGCCCAGTCCTCCAGCTCATCATGCTGTGGTTAAATTCACCCTAGGCACTGACATTCAGCTTCTCTGGGATCACGGTGGCCCAAAGGCCCTTCCCTGTTGCAGTCCACACTATTGCAACGTGATGCAACAAATAGCCAACCAAAGCTAACCCTGGGCAGCATCCAGGGGAGTAAAATTCCTTACCGTGCCTATTGGCAAGCAAGGACTAATATTTATTTTTAGCTTCACATTTAAATAACGTCAATGAGACAGAACGAGGAGCATGAACGGCAACAAACTTGTCTGTTAACTAAGTAATGAGTCCTATTTCTACAGCCCTAGTCCCTTGGCACTGCAGCAGTGTGGCCACACTTGACACACGGGGAAGCAGGGATAATCCTCTGTCTCTGAACCTGCTTAGGAGATGGCCTGAGTTAGAAAAAGCTGTGAAGCAGAGTTTAGAGGGCCTCCTAATGACTACATCTGTTTTAAATAGACATATTTTGACTATAGCTTCCATACCAAACAGTCACTGGAGTCAAGTGATCACTTAAAAAGGCTGAGGTACAGCTTTGCAGTATTTTACAATGGATTTAATAGCTAAGCCGTAAAGGAAGAAACACCGCCATGCAAGCACACGGCTGAAGCACGGGCATTTAATGAACACTGCTCACTGCTTAGACAGGAATTCACACTATCACACTCTTGCAAATGATCCGTAATACCTTGCATTGCTGGTATATCAAATTTGTGCAAATAAACCTCAAATATTTATGAATCGATAGATATAAGCATGCACTTAAAAAGTGACTATCAAAAGTGCATACACCACAGTTCTTCCATGCTCCAATTAATTCAAATAATCTCATTTTGCCTTATTAAATTAAACATTTTATGGATAAAATATAGCTTGCCCATCTAAGCACTAAAATACTGTTAGAAAGGAACAGTACTGCCAAAAAAAAATACCAAACCAAAAAAACCAAAACACTAGAGAGAGAACGTTCCCATAGAAGAACACTTAACTGAAATGTAGCTGTAAGAGCTAATGCCATGGAATGACTAACAATGATGTATATATTACTTTTAAACAAGCAAGCAATTTTGGATAACTTTCCACTTCTCTGTCTGGAACTCCAGTTTCAGCCTAGTGAGCTATAACTGTGCAAGATAAGCAGAAACCAGTAAAGGAGCCTGCTAACCCTCTTGAACGTTTAAAAAAGGTCTCCTCAGAAGCAAGGATAATTCCTTATTTCCTCCAGCTGCTTATTTACTGGTGCTTCCCTGCCTTCATTCAATTAGAGCTAAAAGAACAACAGCAACAACCGTCCCTGATAGTTTTTAAACTCTTTCCAGCTAAGAATCCCTTTACTTATCAAGAAGTACAAAGAAGTACTGAAGACAGCTGTGTAGTTTGGAACAAATTTCTTGGTCGCTCCCACTTTAAAGCTAGGAAGTTTATACCTAGGAAATATAGCCCTGATGGGAAGGCAGTGATTAAAGAAGACAGAGATTTTTACACAGAGCAGTGTGATACTCAGGATCAATTCAATGTCATCTTAAGTACTTACCAAAGCATTTTTTTATACACTAGGAATCAGTTAAGTGGAAGGTGTCAAATTAAACTTACATTTGAGTTTTGCTGTTGACATAATTTCAAGAGATTATGCGTCATAATTTAAGAAGGGTTTCAGAAAGCTTTCAGTAGAGCAGTCTGTGTTGGCTTCAGGAGCATGGCAGAACTCTGAAAAACAAAACACACAAGGGGAATATGACATGATCAAGAGCAAATAAGTGCAACTAACAACAACAAAAGTGTTGCAATTAAGCCCACAGTAATGCAGGTGGCATCACATGAGGGGGTCTCAGTGAAGAGAGTCTCATTCTGCACAAGGACATTAGTGAGATTGTTCCATTTCAGGCAAGAGCAATAAACGCAGGTTTTTCTTTCACCAACGTGTGACAAGTTAATTTGCCATGTGTAATGACATGATATAATTATTCATGTGCCCTTTCTTTGATAAATGCTTTTCTCAAGCAAATACAGCTTCGACACATTTTGAGGGCAAAGGGATATAATAAAACTTTTGGGAATGAGGCAGGGTGTGTTGCAGCTAAAGAACTAGACAGGAACTAGGAAGACCTGGAATTTAATCCAGGTGTGGTATATGTTTTCCATACAACTTCTAGCAAGTCTCTTGGGCACTAATGCAAAAGTCAGGTGGCTGATAAAATTTTTCATAAATGTTTAGGTGCTCTTGGTACAAACATTTATTTAGAAAATAGAGGCTGGATGGCTAGCTACACATAAATTATAAGTGTAACCCAAGGCTAACACAACACTGGCCACCCATCCCCATGCCCTCTTTTGGAAGGGTGGTTGCTGTTGGTGTTTATTTATTTATCTGTTTGCATGGATCATGTCAGTGACTGGGGCTAAAGAATGGTCCAATAACTAGTGCACAACTTCAAGAGCAGCCTTGAGCACGTTGAAGGGAAAGACTAGGAGTGGGCTGAGTTTGCTTATCACCTGACCAGTGTGTAGCTCCTCATATCTACCTACCCACCTCACACTACAAGCAAGCAAACATTTTGTACAAAATGTAGTAGTAGATATCTTTCTTCAAAATAAGGGCAAACAGTTAGACTTCTCTTTCTTGTAATAAAATACTTCAGCATGACCCCTGCAATCACTCCCCAGCAGATGGGAGAGCTGGTGTAACTCTCTCATGTGCCTGAGAAGATGTCACCTGGACCAATTAACTAATCAAATAGTCTTTTCTGGTTTAAGGTGTGCTCCTGCAAATTGTCCTGTTTAATTTATGTATAATCATTAATAAATCATTGGGCTGGAGCAGAAAGCATTACTCCAGGTAATGGAATAGGTTACTCATCCTGGTTTCTATTCCCTGCTTTTCAGATTCTGTTTGTGTTTTACATTAAACTGTCTTTGACTAATCTGTCACCACTGGCATTGGGATTAAACCCCATCTTACCCTCAGATGACCAGAAAAAGTGGTTTTCTCCTCTTCTGTGTGTTTGTATCCATGGCAATTTAAATAGGGAGAGCTCCATTCAGAAGAAGGATGGAGAAAGTCCTTCCAACTAGGATGCTTAATAGTCCAGGAAGGAGGGTCTTTCCCAGGAGATATAGGTTTGGGTAGCTTGGTAGGATGGACTAGAACATGAGTCCCACCTCTGCCCACTGAGGTGTGGCACAAAGAAGACAAGTAAGTGAATAGCACAAGACCATAAATATGTCCCAGTGCCAAGCTTAGAGTTTAATTCTCAGTCCTTTGCTC
>JAYRBT010000177.1:11428443-11443443 GCA_036023395.1 Myiotriccus ornatus | reverse complement strand
TCTCTTTTCCCCCGCACCCCCTCTCCTTTTTCCCATCTTGTGATCTTAACCCAGCTGGTGAGGGAGAAAATTCCCATGTGAGGCATGTGGGTGGAGCCCAATTGTGTAAGCTCCATGCTTGCAAAGTGTTTGGCATGGATCCGCTCGCTTGCTTTGTTTTCCATGGCCGGACACAGAGGGAAGCCACATTCAGCACATTAACAGCCGCCACCTGTTGCTCTGTTCTACTTCAGAGGAACCCTGAGGCTGGGGAATCACACTGTGCTCTGGCCCTTGATCTCCAGGGAAGATTGATATATCAGGGGTGTGCATTTGTCCCCACGTTTTTCTTGCTTTTCCCGGCTTTTCCAGGACATGATGCAGGTGGATTTGGGAGTCCAGATGGAGAAGAGGTCCCTGAAGCAACTTGAGTACTACTTTGGTGCCAGTCACTAGGAGGAATTTTCAAGTTCCAGCTGATGTGGCTATCCTGAAGACAAACTCTTCTTGGTTAATTCACTGCAATCAGAAATTTCTCTGCCACAGACTGCTCCAGAAATCTTAAGTACCTCAAGCCTAAGTATAAGGAGTAGCAAGAAAACACAAAGAACTTACTAACCTTGTCAATGACATTTGTAGGATCATCCAGCAGATTTCTCCCCTCCTCATGCTGTAGAGCTTAAAATGATCTCCATTCCTATGCACTTTGCTGTTCATATGTAAAGAAAAAAAAAAATCACTAATGCAGCTAATTCTCAGTATCTTGAAGCAATTGACACAAGTACATTAATTAACTCATCACTTTATATCATATACTTGAGGCAAATGTGCTATTTGGAGTACCTCTTGGTAAGAATAAGCAATTTAACAACCATTAGTATTTGGAATGTTCTGTTTCATTAAAACCACAGTCATCCATCCCTACACATAGATGAGAGAAGAAGCTATCAACCTCTTGGTTGTACTAGATAAACTTAAAACCTCTTCATATTACTGGGTACTGTGAAAAGGTTTTAATGTAAATATAAGCGAGGCCTTAGATTTTCAAAAGACGGTTCTCCTACCTTGCACTGCAGTTTCTCATAGCTTTTGTATGTTTGAAAATTGCAATGTGAATTAAGGGGGAGAAGGCAATTCTGGTGTACATATTTTAAGCTTTCAATATAATTCCAGAGCAGTTTTGCAAAGCACTGTTTCTGTGTTCCATATTCTCCTACTTGCATACAAAAACCATTCTCCTTTATAATGGCTTCAATACTGGAGATTATGGGAGAGCTAGAATTATTTTTTTTAAATAATAATATCTATTCTCTATTTTCATTCAAAATTTCCAAATAATTCAGGGCCCCTTTTCCCTGGGCTAGACCTGAAGAATTTTCTTCATATCATTTTAATTTGTGAGTATTATAAATAATATAAAAGCAGTGGCTTCAGATTTTAATTAGACTTGCGACACATCTATAGCACACTAAACAAAATATATATTACAATGATTTGTTCGATTTTTACCATAAAAGAACAAGAAAAGAATCCTGAAAAACTTCTTGAAAAAAGAATGTTCTTTTTTTCCTCAGTTCAGTCACATTCAACCTTCAAGAAGTTCCTCAACTTTAAAAAGCTATTTTTGTCTAAGCAGTAAAGGTAGAAATGTTACAGAAGTCACAGGAATTTCTGGAAAAACTAAATCCTTTCAGTGTGCTGCCTAATTTAGTCTTAAGTCTTTCCCAAGTGCTGAAATACGCTTTCAGGGCCACAGGCCTTACAATTCATACAAAGCTGAAATGTCTACAGGTAATGGCTGTCGACTGAGTGAGAGATGGGCATTATTTCACTGCTGAGGAATGAACAGTTGGATCCTGGCTAACACAGAGTACAACCTGCCTTCAACTCTTCACCAGGGGGCCAGTCCAGCTTTCCCAGAAGGCACTGATTTAGGTGAAACTGCCGTCCAGCAGAGTAACTGATCAACTCACCGAGGTACAAAAGCGTGTCTGTGCTGACAACATGAAGCTACTGGAAGGAATGCACTAGGAGACTGTTGCTGCAGAATGTTCTTCCCTTGGAAGAAAAATTCCTTCCCGCTTTGCAAAATTTACACACATGATGAGACCTCATATCCTGTTTAAAAGCAACATAGTGCTGAAGTCACTGTTACACTGCCTGATAGGCTCATAGAGAGGGATGTCCAAAAGAACAGGTGTCCTGACTAGGCACATTAAGAGCATAAAATGTATTCCATGACCACTGTATGTCCACCATATGGCTTAGGTCAGGGTTAGATTAACACAGAAGGATCAAAAAAATAGTTTCTATAACCAAACAAAGGTGCTGGATTCTGGTGAACCAGGATTAGTGTTCTGCAGCTGTAGGGAAGATACTTTATAATTAAGCCTGCACCCTCCAGCAGATCTCAGCTGGAGGTACCAGCAGTCTTAGGCAAAAACTGGTTTGAAATCAGCCTAGCTTCGGGCTGAATAGCTCTGCTGGTGAGGAAGAAAAGTCTGTATGTTTCTATGTCTCCAACACAGCAAAAGCTCACTTAGAACATCTGAAAAAGTGGATCTAATACATCTTTATTTTCTTGCTTTTTATTTCTCTGCAAGATTTATAATTCTGTAAAAAAAAAAAAAAAAGAGGTTTATTTACAAGAATGGTTGCAAAGCTAACCATTAATTTCCTGCTCAAGTGCATGGACACAGTGCAAAATGATCCTCAAATAACAGGGCAGAAGACAGGTTAAATCTGAAATTCCTATGCTTTTCACTTTTCTGACTTACCAGTCTGTGTACAGGTGCAATAGCAGGTAGATTCCCATGTCAGAAACAAGACCTGTCCTGGCTGGATTGCAAGAACAGAGTTGCAAAGACCGTTGGCCTAAAGTTTGAGGCAAGTGAAGTACGATCTTCTACCTGACTCATAAGTATTCCACATCTATATCTCTGATAAATGTCTAAAGTGTTTGAACATAGAAATAACATCAAGGATACTTCCCTCATAGCTGAGTCAAGCTGTGACAACAGGTCCTGAAAGTGGATTTCTTTGTAATACTTTATCTTGTCATCATGCTAATGTCTACTTGTGCAGGGAAGAATAGCAAAGCCCTTTCATGTTGAACGGGTTGAAGAGCAGTTGGTTGTTTATTTCCCTGAAGCTACGTAGTGCCTTGTGTCTCCACATCAGGGTGAGACTCAGGTTTGTGTCAGACAAATTCCACAGTAATGTTATTTTTAAAATCACATCTAATGTTAGTTTATCCTGGCTGACAGAAAGGTCCCCCTTTCCCATCTCCACATTCCTACACAATCTGGCCAGTAATAGCTCAAATTTAATAGCACACACAGGTATAAATTTAGTCAACTGTTGGCAAAGACTGACACATTACTGTGTCCTAAGTGACCCACTTCCACAAGCCTCCACTTTGGCAAACATGGGTCAGAAACACCCAGAACCACAGAGGAAGAGGGAGCTCCTGATTAGCACCCATGCCTTTTTGCTACCAGTGTTGCATTTCCATGAGTCTCTACTCTCCCTCCTTGCAAACTGGCCCATAGCTCCAATCCTGAAATCTGTGCTGCTGTTAAGACGTGTTGTAGGGAAAAGCTGCTGGGCTGTTGCAGGCAGCTCCCAGCCAGGAAGGATGCACTGCTGTCAGTGCTACCTGTCAGAGCAACACAGCAGAGGAGCCATTTGTCTGCACTGTGTGGGACATAACCTCTCACACCACCTAGTTTCAGACTCTTTCCTCACCTCCCACCACACCACCATTTTCTGTACCAGGCACGTTCTTGTGGCAAATTCCAGATGAAAACATCTCTTCTCTTGGACTTTGGCAATTTTTTGGCCACAACCTGTGGAGTCCATAGGCCTGAAATTAGACTAATAGAGCAGCTTGTGATCCTTAGAGCTCTTATTTTAGACTCTCTCCAAACTCAAGTTCACCTTCTTACTCATTGCTTCACACTTGGTTCAGATTTGAAAGAGATCCTGGCAACTCTGAGAGCCATGAAACATTTTAAAGTGACTAATAAGACGCACACTTACAGCAAAGGATGACTCCTGCAGGATTCTGCCTACATTTCATGTTAACATCAGCTAACAATTCATCCAAGTAAAGAAGAAAACCAGTAGATTTTTCCTGTGCATCCATAACAAAGTCTAAACAGCAGGAATAACAACAAAGTGTTTAACACACAATATTTTTGGAACAAAACATTAAAAAAAACGCTCTCTGAAATAAAACAAACCTATCAATAGTATAGGTCTCTGCCCAGCTCTCCAAATCACACTTTTACCTGTCTAAATACATACAACATTAAACTCTCTTTTAATTTTCCTGTAATCTCTTCATCTGCCTTGCTGACGTGTACCTTTCCCACTTGCTTTCATACTGGACATCTTGGTGCCATGGACACATGAGACTGTGCTTCTTCAGGCAGCCTCCCAGGGCTCTGGATCCCAAGGTATCACAGCGAAATCTCACCATTGCCTCTGGTGCTATATCCCTGTCGTCCTGGAGCTGACTCTGTGCCAGCCTGTGGTCCAGCAGTGTCCCTGGGTGGTGCTGCTGCCCAGGCACAGGAGGGGGATCCTGTTCTCTCACAGATGGCCCGTGTTTGCTGTGTGCAGCCAAGGGACATGTACCACTAAAAGGCAGGATGTTTGGCTGGAGGCTTGCAGGCTGGTACAACCTAATCAGGCTGGGTACTGCCACACATCTGTACACTGTTCCCAGGGATCACAATGGTGGTCCTCAGAAAGAGGCCAGCTATCACTGCTGTGACCAGTTACAGCTGTGCTGACACATTGCCTTTTCTACTTTTATGTCGTCAGCATTTTTAATGAGAAAACCTCCATGCCACCTGTGTAGTTTATAATTTTTTTCCTTTTCCAATGCAAAGGATGTACATTTCTTTGCTGTAATTTTAGATAAATTTTCTCCTTTGCTTGTCTATGTTTTTTTTAGCACCACAGTGTCAAGAAAGTCTCTAGCCACTTGGTAATACTAGTGGGAAAGTTGCCCTTGTTTCCTTAGAGCAGAAAGCTGCCTGTGCTCACACTGGAAAAGACTATATGATAAGAAATCCACTGTTGCTTTTGTGCCCCATATAGAAATTCTCTTTCTTCCCTTCGGGAACAGCAGTCACAACTGGCAGTTTCTTGGCCACAAACCTATGCAGTCTATGGATCTGAAATGAGACTAATAGAGCAGCTTGCAATTCCTAGAGCTCTTATTTTAGACTCTCTCCAAATTCAAGTGGACCTTCTTACTTTGTTGCTTCACACAGTTTAGATTTGAAAGAGATCTTGGCAAGAGATCTTGCAGTCCCCTTACTCACTGTTAGGAAGTGGAATTGCTTATTGTGATAGTAGCATTGCCTTTCCCAAAAGACAAGGAACTCTGAGCTAGTCAAACTGTTGAGGTTGAAATAGATTAATAAAAAAAAAATCTTTATTTGTTTATTTGTGTATACATTTCTCATCCTCCTTTTTTCCCCCCTCTGGTAACCTGCAAGTCTATTCCTTCACTGCATTTTTGCTTCACTTCCTGTCAAATGATGTCATTTTATTTAGCTTCACCTATCAAAATACATGAGCTAATTCTCCTTGTGATGACCTGCCACTGCTTCTTAGTCTCCAGTGACAGGATGCAGCAACTGCATGCCTGCAAAGCCTGTGCCATGGAAATCACCTGGGCACCTTTACATACACATAAGCAGAGAAGACAGACACAGACTGAAATGTCTTGACCAGCTTAGCTCTGCGCTCAAGTGCTGCCAAACAAGAAACGTCCTCTGCTCACAAACATTGCCCTTTCCTACCTTTCATCTCTGTGTTGCCAAATGTTCAGTGTGCAGAGCCTAACACAACAGGCACCACCATCTCTCCAAATTTATCCCTCACCTTAAACTTTCTCCACGGGAACTTACGTAGGGGTTTTGGGGAGAGTTATACAACCTTCTGGTATAATGTATGTTCTGAAATAATTTCGTATTCTGTGAGTTGACTGCATACTACCTGACTAAATGCAGTTGCAAAGGAAGGAACTCTGTAATACCATGGTATTTATTTTTGTCATTTTTCTGCTGTGATGCTGGTTGTTATAATTTATCTGACTTCTTACCTGTGCAGAGCTACAATAGCTCCACGCCACCTTGAAGCAGAGGAAGTCCTTGTCTGGTCAGTCTGATGGCTGTCCAGCAAGTCATTACTTGCGCTCAGAGTGGTGAAATGCAAAGCCAGAGTATCCTGGGTAAACAGATACCTCTTTCATCTCCTCTGCAGAAGCGGGTGAGTGAGAATTGGTGTTACCAGGACTGTGTTGATGCTGTTCAAAGTGATGAGTTTTACCCTTAATGTTATACTGAGGGAGCCCATGTGGTGGCCAATGATTGATTACCTTCACAAAGCTCATTTTCGCTCAGCAGTGGTGAGTTTCAGAAGGGTGATAATAACAGATATCATTGCCTAAGTTCTCTCTCACATGTTTTCCACTGTCCCATGGAAATCAAAAAGTGCTTAATTCTTCTAACAGCTTTTGTGGTACTCTGGAAATACTGGCATTAACTGTCAGGTACTGTGTATTTACCTGTAGGAGCTGAAGACCGTAATGGGTCCTCTTCAACAATGAAAATGGAGGACAATACATCAGAAAAGAAGTGGAAGAATGTTTGTAAGGAAATATGAGTAGTCATAGAAACAAAGCTCTAAGCAGGGATTCAGGACCTCCACAGGACCAGGAACGAACAGGAATGCTATGTCTACCTGTGAGCTTGTGTGCTTGAAGAAACAGAATTGGAGCTGGAGGCTTTGGAAGGATATTTGTCTGACCTTGGAGGTTCAGGTTATGCAACCGGAATAAGGAAAAAGTAGATGGCTCATGTTACCTGTTAAAACAAGGAAATACTCCTCTTTGGGAGATTTTAGCTGAGATGCTTCCAAGCACGAACCCTTCTTAGAAAGGACAAAACGTACCGATTACCAGAGATCCAAGAGGGGTGAAGGGAATACCTGCTGGTGGCAGGTATGATGAGTGCATCATCCTCTATGACAAAAGGCCCAGCAGAGGAGCTGCCTGTGATGGCTGAGGCAGGTGCATCCCCCTGTCTAAGGGGGTCAAATTAGCAACCTGCTCCTCCTCACGAGCGGTACCAACCGCGGAGGCAGCAGTGCTGGGTTAGGGCACTGTTATCGCTCATCCTCTCCCGCTTCCATGTAAGGAGTGGCAGCTGCTCAACCCCCTGCCCCTGACACATGCCTGAGCAGCACCTCACAGGGTGCACAGTGTCAGTAGGAAATGGAAGTAATGAGGCTCAATTAAGCAGCTCCCCATACAGTCGTGGATGAACTTGTCCCAGCAAGAGTATCCAGATCCAGTGGCTCTGCAGGGTGGTTTTGTGATGTGCAGCTGGTTCAAAGACATTTGCAGAACACTGAATATTCCTCCTCCCTGTGGGACACTCTTGCCCTTTTGAGTACCACACACACAGGGTGTAGCCGGGGGGGAGGCCACAAAACAGAAGATTTTAATGCCATCCTTTATATATAGGCCTGTTTTTATACAGGCCTGTTTACCAATAAGGATAGACAAAGGAAGAAAAGGTCTTCACAAAAATCATGAAGGGTTTGGCTGACAGAACACTAGTTTGTTCATGAAACAAAATCGGCATCATTTAGCTTTGTTCTCATTACTGTTTATGTAGGATGATACTTACCTTCACTTAGAGAGCCGGCACAACATTTTGTGTCCTTTCTTCTTCCCAAGTGAGCCTTCAGTGTGGGATTTAGTAGGTGGCCAGAACTTTTGCAGCCTTTTCCCAAAGGTATGTTTGTGCAGCAATATACACATCTGAAAAGATAAATGATTGATTCCCCTTAAGAGTGCTTAGGGAGAAAAAAAAAAGCAGTCCTGTTAAATTTAGTATAATTACACTTTGTATGCTTTTTTTCACCAGGCCTTTTTTCTTCAGCTGTTTTCCTATGAACTGAGCTCCTAAACTTCCAGCCGTGATGGGAATGGGACATCAATCAGCCTCTTATGTCTCTGAGGTTAGGCCACAGAAACAGTGCTTACTTCCTTCAGGGAAGCAATACTGCTCATGATAGATTTCACACTTTTTGCAACATGTGAGTCACTGAGCTAGCTTTTGCTGTAAAGTTTGCAGAACTGTACATACATAAGCTTGTACTCTGATCAGAGGAGCAACAGTGTTCACTGCAGAACACCATTCAGCTGGACAACTGCATGATAAAATGACCTGACAGAGGGATTTTTGGCGTGGGTTTGGGCAAGAGGTGGCCCCCTCACAAGGTGGCATTCAAAGGAAGAGACGAAAAGTTTAATTAATTCAAGGGTTCAGGTATTTTGGGAAAGGTTTTTACTGACTGACAGTAAGAAGATGTTTGCATAATTGCCCAAACATGTAGCCTTGGAATAATAATAATATTGCTGTTCTCTGAGATACACTTCATTTTCAGAAGTGACCCGATATCAGCAGAAGCAAAAAGACTCAATTTCACAGTTACATAGAAACAAAAATAATTACAGAACACATGCAGAAATTAAAATCTATTTCTGGCAGTTTGTGTTGAGAAACTAAACATCCCCTAAAGCTAGACAACTTCAACCATTTCAGTTTGTTTTTGCTACAATTGGTTATCCTCTCTGTATCACTATTTAGGCCTGAGATCTTTTCTTCATCTGCCCTAATCCCATTCTTTTGCTGTCTTCCATCATGCTATGGATATTCTATGTCCTAGACAATGTGTATATTCAATAAATGTAATTAAAATGTAACTACAACTATCTTTTTCATTTTCCTTATCACAAAAAAAAAAAAAAAATTACACATTGAATCCTAACAAACTTTATCACTGTGTTTTTCATTTTGAGTCTTATGCAGTATCCACTGAAGACAAATGGGATAATTTCCCATGAATCCAGCAAACACTGATACAAATAATATAGCAACATAAAAAAACCCTTGTGAAAATTATATAAATGCAAGAATCTCGACTGAGGATATGCAACACCGAATGTCTCAGAAACCTACTCATCAGCTTTCAACCTTCCTGATAACACCACCCAAAGACAAACAAGCTTCTTTTCTTCTTTGTAACTGTATTTTGAAGTGCCCAGAAAATCATAACTACAGCTCATCTTTCCATACACTTGTTCCCTCCAAGAAGAGCAAGGTAGCAAAAGACCAGACAATAGGCAGTTAGCCATTTGGCTATTAGCTTTTAGGTCATTTTTGGGGAATCACCCTCAGAGGCTCCTGAGATTTTTTTGTTTGCCTTATTTGGCAAAGGTTCTTCAGCAAAGTGTTTCTGAAAGAACAATAGAGCATTTTTTTCTGGTTCTGTAAGTGGGAGAGCAAACGTGGGTACCAGTGTGCTGTGTCTGTCCTCTTTCCTTTAGAGAGTACTTCGAGCACCACGGCAGCACTACCAAGTCCTGACAGACTTGGAGAGTGGCACCAAGTTGTCCCTCAGCCACTGCAGAAAGATCTAACAGTGAGTTAGAACCAAAGGGAGTGAGACAGGATATTTGCCTCAAGTACTGAGCAATCAGGGAAGATAAGTACTGTCATCTGTAGCTCTGCACAGAGACCTTCGTGGCTACATTCAGTTCTCACTGACACTGAACTGGCCCCAGCTAATGGGCTTCCACCACTGTGACCTAGGGTGAAATGTGCACCTCTTGTGTTCCTGTTTTGTGCCTATAAAGAACTACAGGCTGTCGTCTGCCTCATGGCTGAGGGCCAGTCTGCAAGTTCCACTAATGCCATCAACACTGTAAAGGAGGAAAACGTAGTAGGTCTGATCTAGTGCTTATTATGAGGTACACTGTCAGTCAGCTTCTTGACTTGGTTCCATTCCCAATCATCTAGTAAAAAATGAGGAACAAAAAGAAAGTATTTGGCAATGAATCCTAGCATTTTTTTCTTTCCTCTGCATTCCTCACCCACCCTCATTTCACAGCTTTGTTGCAAAAGGCCGAGGAAGATAAAGAAATGATACAAGCCTAAAAAGCCATTTTTGATAATGAGTTTTAGGACCCAATCCATGCTTTTGCAGGTGGCATGTTTTTATCACTCACTCCGTAACCTAGAAGTATCCTACTGTTTCTGTCCTGACAGGTTGGATGTTTAAATGAACAACCATTTGTACTTTCAAGAATTCAAATCTGCAATTTCAAACTGGAATTATGCCAATCAAAAAGGCCATCTGGCTAAATTTGCTCTTAGGAAGTCATAAATAAGGATGACATGGGGTCACTTAATGGAAAGGCACTGACATTTTCTCCATGGTTGATTATTATCCTCTGGTCCAAACTGAAGTGAACTTACAGTCTCAGCTAAGTTTCAAGTGGACAAACTGTCTCTGTCACAACTTCCCTCGCCCAGCTGTAAAGAATCCACATGCTGCAGAAAGCATTTTGTGGACTCAGTTCCATGGCCCGTACCATAGCAGCTCATGGACTTCCCCAGCACATCTCCCATGACTGGAAAGGCACCACCAAAATTAATTCTGCACAAGTGCAATGGTCAAGGAGAGAGCACGTACAGCCCCTTGCGCTTTCACTTACAGAATCATAAGATTCAATAGTAAGTTAAAGAAAAAGAACTCTCATCCCAAAAGCAAGAGTAGGTCTCAGGGATGCGACACACTAGAACTCTGCAACTGCTGTGCTCACACACGTGCACACAGTGTCTTTATTTTCAATTGCCTCTTGGCATAAAGAGTAGTTTTGCTTTAGAAAAAGACTCAGGAGTTGTATGAGGATCTCAGTCATTTATTTCTCCTAGGAAATGTGTTTTCTTTTGGTCTCCTTGGAGGGACGTGCCTTTGTAGAGTGGTTCAGCAGTGCCAGGGGAGGGGGAAAACAGTTATTTCCAGAGCCATGATCACAGTTTTAAGAATCATCTTGGCTGGGCACTAGCGTTAGTCTCTCTGTGTATGTGTCTGAGGGAGGATAGGGCTTCAAAATAAGTAAATAAGGCAAATTCAAGAAAGAGAGTAATCCCTTCTGTGTCCTTAGGGAGTAGGACAAGAATGGGTTTACCTGCAGGTAAAGGTGATAAGACATAGCAAAGTTAGAGGAGCCCTGTTGGTGGAGGTTCTTGATGGGGACTGTTCCTGGGGAGATGCAGATATTGTTAAGGACAAAATAAATAACCTCTTGACAGATATTCCAGCCCTGATACTGGCAAAAAACATTTTGCTTCCACCATTTTGCTGGTTTGTGAGATCTTCCAGCCTGCTGCTGTGAGAGCAGTGACACAATATCTCAGTTTTTCCTACGTGATATCACTTGAGAGTTCACCAAAAGCAGCAAGGAAAACAGGGAAAACACAGCCTCAAAGCATGAAACATGTAAAATAAGGTTATACTGATGGCATGTGAGCCATCTTTCAGTCTCCAGATAAAATCCTGGGGCTTGGCAGACGTGCAGACAGCCTGGGTGTGCAGGTGTGTGTGTCTGCCTGGCACTGGAAGAGCCTGCAGGTCATCCAGGTAATTCAGTGGTCCCGTAACCTTTATGAGCAATTATTCAGCAACACCAAATACTTAAAAACAAATATGCTGCAGGTAACATGGAGAACAGCTGACACAGTCCAGGTGTAAAGACACCACATAAAAAAATTAACACAAGAGGCTGCCATTAAAAAATGAGGCAGACTCCACATCAACCGATGGCTGCCACAGTTGTGTTCATATGCCTAGAAGTTTTCTTTTTAGTGCCCTTCTAAAGAAGCTGAAAATATCCACTAATCCTGAGAACAAACATATCATTTTAAAGCAGAATAGGCCTGTAAGACTTTTTAACACTTGTTCGTTGATTATATTAATGCCAGAATATATTAAAGAAGTGCAATATAAATTTGATTTTAATTGTTTTGTACACACACCAGTGAAAAGGAACTGATTGGATACAGTTCACAGGCAGTATGTTAATACGTTATTTTCATATGATGATAGCTTTGCATAATCTTTCTTTTTCCAAGATTTAGAAGAACCTGTTGTTAACCAAAGCACAGGAGAGAGGAAGAATACAATTTACATAAAATCGGCTACCCTACACATTAATTAGTAATGTGGCTGAGCGGAAGGTGTGTTCACTTAGTAGAAAGTACACTTTATAATTTATACACCAGCTGTTTCAGTGCTTTCTAGTCCATTTTCCTCCCTGCCTGCCTCTAATGAAATCGTGTTACTGGAGAATTGACTGGGGTGAATTGAGATTTTAATCCCATTGATGCTTCTCTATGGAAAGGCACACTGGTGGGAACTTTTAATGGAAGGTCTGTAATCAGAAGACACTTGTATTCAGTCCCCCACTATAATGACTCTCATCAAATGTTAAAGCCCAGGCAGTGTGCAGAAGGCTAGAATTTCAAGGTTTTTGACCAACCCCATTTGAGGCATTCCTCTGGGAGTGTGTGATTACTCAAGTTTAGCAGTTTATTGCCTCATCTTTCAATATCCAGTGAAGCACAAAATTCTCATCTAGGTTGCTCTTTTTACTTAAAGAACAGGCCAAAATAGACTGGAGAGCTACTAGCACTGTCATTGAGGTTAATTCTTGCTTCTCAGTTAACAGGAGATCAATGGAAAAGCTTTAAAATATTAGAACACAAATGCTGCTCAGTCTCTAAAAATGCTCAGCAGCCTTTGTAGAAATTCTGGTTTGCATCACACTTTTCCAACACACACACGCTCACGTTTATTTATTACCAATTGCTTTTTTAGGGCTAAGAGTAACATTAATTGAGAGGTGGTGCTGTTCTGCAAAGAAGGATGTAAACATGTATTAAAATCCAGCAGAGCGAACAGTATTCCTATTCCCCAAACTTTGCAGTCAAGAAAAGTACAGTCATTAAAAGAGAGGTGGTCAAAAAGCAAGCTGAATTGGGAGTTAATGGGACTCATTATGTTGGCTGCACGTTAGTAATGTCTCCTTCTCTACCAGAAAAACAAGCAGAAATAGACACAGAAAAGCAAACCCCACTTAAACAAATGCCTGTTAAAATCCCTGCGAGGAGAATGCATTTGCTCTGAACAGACACAAACACATCAATTAATACAGTGGAAGCCACTTATATAGATACATGTTAAGAAATAAACTGGAAAAATGAAGGAACTTCTGACAAAAGGTGTCAAAAGCTGTTGAAAGGAATAAATCTATTTAAAAGACTACATATTTTTCAAATGCAGTAAGTCAAAATAGAAGGAATAATAGGAAGAATGCCTCTGAAGAATTAGTGTTAAAAAAAAAAAAAGCCTTTCCCTTCCTTCTTCTTTTTCCTCCTCCTCCAAAAAAGGAAGCAAGATGAGGGTTTCTTTAATAAGCATTTCTCTGGCAACTTAATGAATACGTTTGAATGACTTTCCTTATTCCCTGTTCCTTTCTTATTGAATTGGTCAAACAAAGGTCTAATTTGGGAGTTTTTTTACTTAAAGGAGCTCTTTCTTTCTGATAGTTCTTTTGGGCCAGCATGGGTTCAGGATTTTCCGCTCCTTATGCATTTCGCTCCCTCTGGTCTCTTTCTTATTTTAGTTATTTCAAAAAATGTAAGGATCCACTTGTTATTAGAAGTTCCTTTTTTTATGGCTTCCAATCTGAATAGGTGCCTACATTCTCACATTCCCTGCAGAATTCATGGCATTTATTGTATATGTACTATAATTCATAGAGGAAGGATTACAATGTGGCTTTTGATTAGATTATGTTTCTGTGCAATTTTTCAGGGTTTGTTTAGTGCTTATTTAATTTCAGGGCTTAAATGAATCTATATGTGTATAGATTTTTCTGTGTGCCTCAGTGCCTTTCAGGAGGTCTTTCTTTAGACTTCCCATTCAAATTTGGTGGATTATTTCAGAGCTCTAAGTGTCCAAATTTGAAGGGAACATCCAAACTTTGGATTTCTTTAGAGTTTCCTTAACAAGTAATGAATGCCTTTTTGTTATATCAGCCCTAATTTTTTTAGGCTCTCTCCTACTTCCTGGTACCAGCCTCCTGTCCACTTCTTTGACAGTTTTCTCACTCTCCAGCCTGGCAAGCCAACCTCTGTTCCCCAGAACCCTTATGCTGGTGCCTCTCAGAAGAACTGATCTGTACAACAGTGATCTGCATGCTTCACAGGCATTCATTAATTTATTTCCTCAGCACCTATATTAGGCATGTAATATTACATCAGCCTGGCAGAGACTGAGCTGAAACAAAGACAAGCAACTGACTCACCCAAGGGCACTCAGAAAATCAGCTCTACGGCCAGAAATCTCATCCAAGCTCCCATTTCTTAGACACAGATATTACTGAATAAGCTTCATGTGGTCCTAATCCACCAAAAAGAGCAAGATACAAATTCAGGCATTCTGAAGTTGTGCCTAACCATGGAATACTAATGTCTTACTATGTGAGCTATCTTTTCTAGCTCTCCAGAAGAAAGCAGCTTAGCAACTTAAAACTAATAAATAAGGCCATTAAAAGCTGACTAAATTTGAGGAAATGTGATTCTTTCTGTAAGGGGCAAAGAGGCTCCTGAGCACAGAGTAGCACTCCACATTCACCTTTCTTATTGAAGGTGACTTAGTTCTGAAGTCTCGATTTTGAAAAGGACACACCAAAGCAAACATGGAGACTGTTGTGAGATAAGAGCTGGTCAGAGGGGAAATAAAATAAAATAATAAATAAAATAATTGGCCAGGCAGTAGCATTGCTGGAAAGGACTGAAAGGAGCCCTGGACCATGAATGCATCAAGGCTTCAGCAATACTGTTACCAAAGCTGAAGACTGAGAAGTTTGCCATGTGTAAATAGAGTACTCATGTAAGAAAGGAAGGAGAGAAGGAAAATATGCTCCAATAAAACCCATAGGGATAGAAGGCATATCTAATCTTTCAGGCCTCCCCAGCACCATCATCTAGGATGCTTATAGTGCCTTTTTGCCCTTAGGTATGTGTTGATTAGGGGCAATCTCTATCACTAGACCAGAACTACAGAAAGAGTAAAGAACTC
>JAYRBT010000177.1:11398903-11428343 GCA_036023395.1 Myiotriccus ornatus | reverse complement strand
TTTCAACTTATTTAGGCTTCTATTTAGGTGAAGCAAACCACCTGTTTGCATCAGGTGGTTACTTTTTGAAAATATGAAGAGTGGTAAATTGCACATGGAATAGACAGCAAAACTCCAAACATGGTCAAGACAGGAGACATAAAGAAGTATTCACATGACAGAAACGTGTCAGTCTTAAGTTGGTTCTTCTGACTGTTACTAAGGCATGACTGCCCATGTGCTATTTGAGCTGCAAAATAGGGCAAAGAGAGTCATAGGAATAACAAGACCTTCTGCTTCTAACAAAAATATTGCTGTTTATAGCAGGGAAGCCCCCTAAAATGCATTTGCACAACACTTAGCACGTGAGCCCTGGTCTTCAGTGATACAACAGCAATAACTGTCAATAACACTGTTTAAGGACATTTTCTCTTTTCAACAACGTAAAGGTGCTTTTCTAATCCACAAAGGCTATAAACTTGAACTACTGCACTATTTCTAAGGGCAGAAGTGAGACCAGAGATCAGTCAGATGAAGCGTGTCTTTTGTGATTTATCTGCTCACTGCCACCACCACCTTCTCTCTGCAGTGAAACCATAAGGAGGGGATGATCAGCGCTTAACTCAAATGTAAATAAGTATAACATCTTCTGAGGCCAAAGCAATAATCCCATTCAGACAGACATAAAAATTGATATGACTGGGAAGTGTAAGCCACCTACACTTCCTGTACAAGGCAGCTATAAGGTAATTTAAAAGAAAAGTACAGCCTTTGTTCTGTGAAAAATCCACATCAGACAGACTAGGCAAAACCACAGACATCTACGATAGGAGAGAGTCCAACAAGTCCCAGGGGTAGACCAGCCAGCCTGATATGGCACAAACCTTTCCCCTCCCAGACTAGAGCTATAGAATCCATAGCATTCATTAATTTCTTGGCCTCTGTTAATCTCTGCTACCTTAACACACTGTATGGTTTTTTTGCCAGGACAGACTGCCTTCCACAGCATGGTCTTAAGGAAAGGGATTTTTAAAAAAATCCAAACTTAGTACTGCCATTCAGAGAGAAAAGACAAGTCAACAGTCACAGAAAAAAAGAAATGTCATTGAAATTTTGTTGTGTTTAATCACTTAAATGAGATCATAAGCTACTATAATATATTGATTTTTTTGCATTTCCTGGGAGGATGCCATTTGAAAGAGACAAGGTGCTTTCTATTTGCTTTTAGGCATTATTTAACAGCAAGCTTTACTCTTCTATGTAAAGATTCAGTTGTGTGCCACTGACTTGATGGGCATACTTTTCTCATATCCACAGGGTTATAACATGGTCATACAGCTCTGAGCTCTATAATATGCAGCAAGTTCTTTTATAAATTCCTGTGACCTACAAAAACCACTTTTGTATCTATCTTCAATGGATTGATCTAGTTTCCCTTAATATTTTATGACCATGCATGTTTAACAGGGAAGATGCTTATAAATGACAGTATTTTATATCGTTTAATTACATGGTAAATATTCAAAATGCAACTCCATGGTTTCTTACAGGAAACAGTAATAGCTGTGGTAGTCACACAAGTGAATGAAGCAAGGAATAAGTCAATCATTCCCTGCACAGGACAGAAGACAGAGCACAGAAAGAGACAGGTTTCTTTTTGAACTTTCAATAATAAAGATGCACATGCAAGTCCAATACATAACAGAGCAAGTTTCGACTGTTCAGGGTGTATCAGACTTTTCCTCAGGAGTCTCAGTACTAAAAATATCCCGTTTCTGCAATAGCATTAGTCCAGACCTTCATGATTTGATTTGCTTACACCTGAGCAACACAGCCAAAAGAGGATGAAATGCACATGTTGTTGTTTTCCACAAGAATCAATGACACGGTGACTTAATTTTCAAAGAGGATGGAAAAACAACATATGGAATCTAGCAAGATGGGCAAAGGAATATGAATTTGCAAAGACCTAATGAATAGCTCTTCTGCAGAGAGTGACTGAGTGCAGGAAATATCTCATGGCTGATGTTTTGGACCAAATGACTGGCAATCAAGAATTCTCAATATTACATCCTCTGAAGATTTTTACAGCACTCAGCTAGTAGAATAGGATAGATAACTTGCAGAAAGGTGTATTTGTCCCACCAATACTCAGTACTCCAAAATACATTCAGTTTCTTGCTGATTTGGGGAGAACAACAGCTGAAATATTTTGCCTGTTTTGAGAACTTCAGCCAAGCTGTAAGCAGAACTCACCGTCTCAAAGGTAAATGCAATCTAAGTAATAGGAAATTGAAAAAAAATTAAAAATACACATAATCTGTTAGCCCAAAGGTGATATATAGCCTTTGCTAAATGAAAATGGAGGGAAGACGGTTGTGTAGAATAGGCCAAAGTATCAACTAGTACAAAAAGACCCCAGTATTTTTGAGGTACCTGTCCTCAGCTGATCTCAGTGCCATCTGGGGAATAATCCAATTGCCAGAAGAATATTTTAGGTTTCAGCTCCACAGCCTCATGTTTGCTGCACGAGACCCCCTTAGAGATGGCAGTGACTGGTAGAAAATCTTTGCCCATGTCTCTGTGCCTCTCACATCTGCCCAAAGGCTGTGTCCAGAGAGTCTGCCTGAGCTGACAGACAAGAAGCACCAGGCTTGTGTTTTCCATAGGAAGCTGTTCTTTGTGCCCAGAGAGTTTCTGCTGAGCTCAGCCTTCTGGCAGCCCCTTCCAGAAGGTGATCGGCTAATGAAGCCAGCTCCTGGGAGAGGGACTAGGTGCAGACCATTCTCCTAGGGGGAGAAGAAGTCCAAGGTGCCACAGCATGAATGACTCCCAGCAAACACCCAAGTGCTACTGAACTTGCATGCTACGTGCAGCCCAAAGCGTGTGCTTGCAAACAGGGCCGTGACCGCAGCTCAGGAACCAAGCTACTGTTACATGTTTACACTGAATAGAAAGTGGATCCACGAAGCAGCACGTATGTTTGTCTGATAGTCGTTAAACAGGGATTTGACTGCAGATCTTCTGGGAAAAATCTAGCAGGAAAGAGCTGAGTATCTGCCTCAGTTTTGGCATGCAATAGTGCAGCTCCATTACCGTGAGGGAATTGGCATATGTCTGGAATTAGGCACACTGGCAATCAAGCCACTTCTTTACAAATAACTAAAAAAAAGTGAACAAACTGTTTGTTATCAAATTGATTCAGGCATCTGGGACACAGTGGGTGAATACTATTGATTATTTTCATTGAGGTTTTAAAGTGAATTTACTTTGGCCGACTGCTCTCCTTTCATATTTATTTGCCATGAACATTCGAGCGATCAAGTTTTACTTACACAGATGTGACCTTGACCAAGTCCTTTTACCCCTTTGTGCTTCCATTTCCTCCTTTTCTCTTACCTGTCTCAATTGTAAACTTAAATAGATTGTATCTATCAAGGTCTATATTACGGTCTATACCTTAATTAAGTACACTTGGCCCTGTCTTGTCTGGGATCACTCTGCACAACTCTAATACAAATAAAAATAACAATAAATTGTGCAAAATGAATTTCCAAGTCTCATATATGGATGGTGTTAGCAGAAAAGGAATTTGAAATTCAGGGGTGAAATCTGAGCCAGATGCACTTGCTTCCTTGTTCATCCAAACACATAACCCATCTGTCCAGTTGTGGTGAGGCCACACTGCTCAGTGTGGGCTACTTGCATCAAATTGCTTCCCAGCGGGATTGAAAAAAAAACAGAAGAAAAAAAATTCACAAACGGTTGTTGAACAAAAAGGCAGCACAGAACAGCATTATGATCTGCTCAGAGAAATTTCAAGAGCAGAAAAAAACAGCTACTTTTGTCTGATACATTACTTGCAAATTACATGTTCTGTTGCACCTCAGTGCTTTTTTAAGCTGCTTGAATTGCCTGGTAAGCAGATAGTTTATAAATAGAAGCAAAAATTATAATAAAAAGCTTTTTTCCCCCATTTCTCTAGGATCAGACATGTATGTGGCCCCTAAGTTCCTTGCCCACAAAGAGAGTTTGGTGAGTATGTATGACTTTTACCTCCTTTCATCTTCGGCTCCATATTTTTCCACACATTTGTAGGAATTAAGTAGCTTTGAGACCTCTCCCTCACCCCGTTCTGCTGAGGTTCTACAATGGGTTCAGGATCTAGTAGAGAAAAATCCACAGAGGACATACCTGTAGAATCCATATTTCCACAGGAACTCTGGCTGTGGCCTTACAGAAGCTGTTCTGCCCAGGGCTCATGGACAGCACCAGCACCAAGCACAGTTCTGCTCCCAGACATGTGGGATGTCAGGCCTAGAGAACATTTTGTACAGCAAAGCTGCAATCTGCAACATCCTTCTTTCCCACAGGACCATGAAGAGGGAGTGGAAATGCAGAGAACAGCAGTAACTCATGTCTCTTACAGAGCAATGGAAAAATCGTGCTTTTGGGTAACCCAAAGGGTAAAAGCCCTTTCGAGCAGCAGCTGCTCAGCAGAGAAGTACCTGAGCACCCATTCCTTGCATCTTATCACATCAGATAGACAGCCATTTCAGCCTTCTACACCACAAATCTCAGTGTCAGAAGTAGTACACAGTCCTCAAGGCTAGTTGATCCTGTAGTATTTAAGCCCGTTACTAATGAGGGCCAGATTCTCAGCTGCTGTTAATTGAGACATTTTCACTGAACTCACTCAAGGTAGGTAAACCTAAACCAGCTGAGGATCTGGTTTAACTAATGCAACCTCTGACTGCATTTACTCAATAATGACAGAGAAGAACGTACTTGGGTCTTGGGGGATATTCAATTTGTATTTCTGAGTTTTGTGTTGGCTTTTCTTGGAGTTTTGTTTCTTTTTTAGGAAGGAGGAGTGAGGTGAGAGGAATTGTGTTTGGTGTGCTTGGGAGTTGCAGAGCTGAAGCTGGGAAGCAATGCAAAAGAGCACTTTAATAAGTAGGGAGTGCCAAATGAAACACTGGTTTTTCTTCTGTGGATGGAGAAAGCTAAATACAATATTCATATTACCTCAGTTTCTTCCATCACTCCAGACAAAACCATTGCCAAGACAAAATAACCCCCTCTGCTATTGCATAAACCCTTCATGTGCAATTATTTATACTGGCCAAACAGAAAGAAATTAATCCCATTTTGAGCACTGAATGTGTGGCCAAAGATTTCATTATATTGTTACCATTTGGGACAAATATGCAGGAAGAAAAGAAAACTCTGCCAGGATTTCAAACTGAAATGTACATTTAAAACTTAGCTCATGATTTCCCAGTGCCATTGTGAGTTTTTTTTCCGATGTTTCACCCCGGAGGAATCATGTTGTGAGTTCAGCAGGCAAGATGTTGCCATGACATATACCTCATCAGATCAAAGGCATCGCATGGAGTGCCAGGGACGGATATGATTCTTAGGACTAATTTTATTATTGTAACTCCACTGACTTCAGGGCGTTACACCAATGATGAATTTGGCTCATCATACAGCAAATGAAGCTTAACATCTTTTGTTCCAAGTCTTCCTTTCTATCCACCTCCTCTGCTACCACCTGCTATTACTCTTTGAGCATGTTTACACCACATATTGCAAACAGCCATGAGCAAGCTCTGCCCACGCTCCAATCTGACAGAAGCCATGTGATTGGATTGGCACCAAGCCTGAGCTAATAATCCCTCATGAGAAGGATTTTTTCCAGTGAATAGCTTAGGTACGATGACTGTACATCTATCTATACAGTGTCAACATGCCCAAAGAGTAATCTATGCTGCAAATCTCTTTACAGGTCTGGAATTTTCTCCTTCCATCTTTCTTTTCCCACACAGCTTTTCCCTATGCCCTATAGAGACGTCTTGTACCTACACTCATAATCCCCACAGTCAGCAAAATGCCTCTGAGTGGTACAGAGAATTACTGTTTTCACTTGTTGGTACAGAGTGCTTCAGTTCTGCTCAGTTCTAGATGCTGAGCTTTCTTCTCTACCAGTTTAAACATGTTTTTCACTCAAAGAGTTGACAAAATGATCCCATATTTGAAATCATGCCACATCTGCCTCTCTTTCTTTCTACTTTCCTTTGTCATCTGCACCATCATCACTTTAGCTTGTTGGTGGTGTCATTCCTGCATATGGCTCATCACCTTCTTTGCAGTAATACCTGTTATATTTCCTGGGTTTTTATGTGGCAGCTTCATCTGCTGTCTTTGAAGAGGTGGTAGAGCATTCTCTTGGAGTCTCACTGCTTCCCCTTGTCCACAGTCTGCACTATGGTAAAGACAAACCCATAAAACACTGGGCCTCCATGTTGGGAAGGGAACAGTGAGATCCAAGGCCTTGTGCTGTCTGTGAGGAAGTATCACCTAATTTTCATCTCTCAAAGTTTATTTTCTCTGAGGTAGGGAGAAGCTGGATATTTTCAAACAATTTAAAGCTACCTTAATTCAGTGGGTTTTGCTTTACTTTTGTTACCAGTTTAAATGATAATTCAAGTAGTTATCCCACTCCTTGATGGTTTTCTACACAATCTTCAGTTACACACTCCTGTCCTTTGGAGTTGCTCAGCAGGTACACAGAAGCAGAATCACAGCATGCTCATGGCTTCAGTACACTCATAAACACATTCCTATTTCTCTGCATGTGCAAAATGAGGAAGGAGGCCCATTGCTATGAAATTCCCTCCTCCATGCCAAATACAGAGTAGAACCAGGAGCAGTTCCAGGGCAAGAGGTACTAATTTTAACATCAATTATTTGCATACCCATGCAGTATTTTTGCATTGATGGAAGCCAAAAGAGAAGCCATCCCTGGTTTTCCACGAGCTTTACTAATAGCTTTGTGAAAATTTAGCCCATAAATGAAAGATCTCAAATTAAACAGAAGTAGCAAAGGAACATGGCTCAAAAAAGAAGAGACAAAGTGTGTGGAAGCACATCAAGAAGATAGAAATAAGATAAACATTTTACCTTCCTCAAAACCAGCAGTGAAAATACTCTGAAAATTAACTTTTTTTGGTGTATCTTCATGGCCACATTTACAATACTTGTCAACATCTTCATCAGTACTAGAAGGTTTTAAGTTCAGAAGATGCGGTATCACTTCATCTTTCTTCAAATCTGAGACTGCTAATGAAAGACCTTGTAAAAGTTATGTGGAGTTTGTATTGGCAAAGGATTACAGAGATACCTTTCCAAAGCTCTAGGAGTAGCTCATGAATTGTCCATTGATGCAGGCAAAGGAAGCCAGGGAATCCATTCTACAACTTTTTTTTTTTTTTTCTCCATGGGCTGCTGTGTCAAGTGAACAGCTCTACTGCACAGTGACAAAGGAAAATGATTTAAAAGCCACTTGATCTGTGTTGTCTCCATTCAAAAAGAATCTAACCTGATTTATAGTTCCTCAAATGGCTGAAACACTACTTTGCTTAATGTCATTAAAAACCTGGTATCGGCACCCAGCCCTAATAAAAGTATCAGGAACGTGGTAGTAACCTACCCATAGAAGGCAAATGAAGCTGTCATTTTTCAGTATAATTAAACCTGGTTTCAAAAATCCAAAGGTCTGTAATATGAATTACACTAATTACTTCTTGTGGTTTAAACATTGATTTCAATGTTAAATTTAATGGACTTAATGGATGTTGCTTTTCCCATCAGACTGGTGGCCGATGTTTGTCTTGTTTCTTGACCACTTATAGATTTCTGTTGACCCTTTAAACATATTACGATCGGCAGCTTGCTCATTCTTCGTGCATGAGAGTACCACTATTACTTTCCATAGATAATCCCAGCTTCCATGTAACCTGTCTCTCGGAGTTATTTTTGGCAGCCAAAAGCATACATGCTCCAGGAAATAGAAAAAGAGATCATTGGACTAAATTTTCAGAAATGTGCAAGCAATTAATCTTGCCTGGGCAGTATGTGAAATCCAAACAAACATTAGGAAATAGCAAACGTGCAAAAATTCACAGTCCAATAGTGCTGCTGTTTGCTGCACACCAGTCGCTTTACTGCACTTCTTCATTGCTGAGCAGAGTCAAAACAGAGAAGCAAGGATGCTGAGCCTAGTTCTGAACTCCAACTGGAGTAAATCAGAAGCTGCTGGAATCCATGGAAAAAAAATGTGGGGACTGGAATCAGGTTCCCTCTTGAACTTTCTGCTTATCCAGAAAACAGCAAAAGGAGTGCTCGGGTTGAACAAATAAGAAATACATTACAAATAATAAACTGTGGGCTTACTGTTGACTTAATGACAGAACCCCCACAGATTTCAAGGAGAGTCAGATGAGGTACACGTCATATGTGATCGATGGAAGGAAAGGACCATCTCTGTACTTGGGCTCACACCCAAGAGACACTCTGAGAGGGCGATATTTGCTAATGCTTTGATTCTCTTCAGGAGTTGGAACTGATCAGTGTTGTGTCCAGGCTGGACAATGAGGCTTGTTCCAATGCTAAGAACACAAACAAAGCCCAAGTCCTTCAGATCACAGAGTGTGCCATAGGAGTCTACAAAGCCCTGCCTGGGAGAGGAGGCCTAATCCTGAAGGTCCAGGCAAAAATAATGAGGAGTGCTGGCTGCTTCATACTCTGGGAAACAAGGCCATTTACAAATAAGTCCATAAATAAAGAACTTAGGAGACGATTTTCAAAGTACCTCATGTTGAAAATCTTTTTTCTCCTAATATATCACAGTTGCTGAAGGCATCCTAGGCTAGGGTTGAAACAACACCAGAATGCCTGTTTTCTCACCAAACCGTTTTTACATTTGTTTTCCACAGACAAGGGAACATTGATACGAAAAAGGAATCAATGCCTTGAAATATTTGTAACTTTTTTTTTTTTTTTTTCTGCAGGAGAAACTCTAGATGCTACAGAAGAGGTAGTTTGGTAAGAATGGAAGAGAAAGACTACAAATATTTATAAATTCAGTCTATCAGGAAACCTACAACTGCAGTGAAGTTAGGCAGAAGAATATGCTGTGACCACAGAATTGCCATTTGTGGCTCAGGACAAGGGAATTATTACACATTTATCTATGGCAATCTTGTTACAGTGGTGATGCCAAGGGGGAAATTATCATTTAGCAAAATGATCTTCCTCTTTCCCTCTGTTTGTGGTACACTCCCAAGAAAAGCTGTGCTGCTGTATTTGTCACTGGCTATGCCTGAAACTGTAACTGGTATGACTTTTAAAAGAATAACATTAGCACAGAGGAATTCTGCCAGCACCCAAATGACTGTTTCTATCCAGGATCTAAAACATCTGTGCATAAGTAAAATTTATATATGTTATCCATATGTGGATTGAAAGATTTAACAGAGTGAAAACACACAGCTCTAGGAAAATCTTGTTATGTTAAGGGCCAAGTAATCAGCATGTATAAACTAGCATGATTTCATTGACACCAGCGACGTTTTGCTGATTCACATCAGTTGAGGAGCCTTGTCTCATAAGTATGTTTTTCTTTCTGTATGGGAGTTCACCCAGCCCAGAATTACAGAGTATAACATAATCCTCAGAGAGAAGAAGGAAGATTTTGGAAAGGAAATTCTTTCAATTTAGGGATTCAAGTCAAATTAGAACACACTGAGGATTTCCGAACTGACTCCTACTCAATAGGGAAAACTTTTCTATCAGTTTAGAGAAACTTAAAAGCCTTTGGACTGAACTGCCAGTACTGGCCTTCTAGCCAGGGTCTAATGAGAGGAGACAGAGCATGACCTATTATGTCTCAGAGTTTGACTGGAGACTTTTGGCAGAAGTGTACTGGCATGCACGGCTTCTATATAAACTCTGAAGTTTTATGATTGCATAAAACCTTTTTATAGCTAGAAGATATTTGAGTTCATAACACGTGCCTTTCCAGACTGGATCATAATGGCATTCTTGATTATTTTCTATCTTAACATCAAGATGCAAAGATGACAGGTTAACATACCCTTCTCCTTCCCAAGGTAACTCTGTAACAAAATAATTAAGCAATGGAAGTAGTTGGAGAAAAGGGCTCTCCGGTCATCATTAATGGCCACAGACCAAAGTCAAACTTATCCAGCCATCAAACCTCCATTCTGTTTTGACATTGGATGATGAAAATATGTTGGTCTCATTACTCACTCAACGTCTCCTCCTCCTCTTTCTAGCAAGTATTGACTCCAGACACCATATAACTTTTCAGAGCTACTCAGGTAATTTCCTAAGCAAATGAGTGCAGTTCCATAGGTTTAACCTTCCTTCTTTCCACCCCAGAGCTGCACGTTTTAACCAGCCCACGGTCTTGCCTGGGGTCTTGTCTCTGGGAGGACAGCAGGCCCTCATTCCTTCAAGGTGTCCCACAGACCCTGCTCAGGGCAGCAGTGCGGGTGATCATGACCACCTGCCCATGGGTGTATCCAATTTCCATATTATGTCCTCCCTATTAAAACAGGAGAGAGGTGCCCTAGAGAGAGATGTTTGAGCATTTACTTAAGCTCATCACTGAAGTAAAATAGCATCCTGTGGAGTGCTATTTGCTTTGAGACTGCTTTGGAAGGACAGACATTTTGTGTCCTTATAACTAATGAGTACAGTGCAGGCAGCTGAGCTGGAGCCCAGGAGCTCTGAAATGCAGGACTCCTATCCCTGCCACTGGGAACTGCTTGGAGTAAGAGCCGTTCCTCTTTCTCACTTTTGCCTTACTAAAACAAAGTAACTAATACCATGTTTTCTCATCTTGGCCATGAGGGAGGACAGATTCTTTAAAATAATGATTTTAATTCACACTACTTAAAAATAGGCTCTTAACTCTATATGCTGGCATCTAAATAAAAGCAGCCTGACTTTGAGAGGTGCTAAGCATTTGCACCTCCTAGCAATGTGTACACGAGCTGTTTTAAAGATCTCCGAAGATACAGATTTTCTTCCCTGCCAATACCATTTCTCTCTCCTTCAATATAATTTTATAGGCCATCCATTTTGACATTACATCAAATTAACACTAAAAAGACACCTACCGCTTTGGATGGAGCTTTTAAGAACCCACTCTTCACAACGCACAAGGCAGGATGCCTACTTTGTGTTACAGACAAGTTCACATTTAACTTCAAACATTTGCACAAGTCACGGAGAATTCATTTTGACTTCTGTGTTGTCCCGAACAATGACATTTTCCTGAATCGGGGACAAAGAAAGTCATTGGAAAAGCAGTGACAGCAGGATAGATCATGTTTATGCAGTTTAGCAGGGGCATCTGTTTCTCTAAATGAGACCTCAAAAGAAAAATAATAACCAAGAAAAAATTTTTTTCAGTAAGGTTTGAAAGAAAACCAAACCAAAACCAGAAAAATTTTCTAGCTCCTTCGGATGAATCAGCCTATTGAGTCAGGAATGCTAAAGAAAAAGGAGAGTGCATTGCTGTGAACTTGTCTGAGCTTTTATATCTCTTCCATTAGGTAATTTTCAAGTAATGTTGATTTAGCAGTTTCAATTTCATTCAGAAGAGGCTAAACAATGTTAGATGTTAAAGTCTTCCTTTCAGGTTTGCTTTACAATTCACTATTGCTCTTTCTACTCTTAAGCCTCTGCTCCAATATATAACCAGTTATATATTCCTTATTAAAAATGTACAATGTTTCAGAAAATTGAAATAGTTTTCAAAATTGTCCCCCACTGGTAATTCTGCATTTGATTGTCAAAAATGTTAATCTTTTCTCAGGCCTGAAATTATGAGCCAGCTTTATTGGTCAAAGGCCATAATAATTTGAGCTCTTATTTTATAAACTCATTTCTGCCGAGTGATATCCTGATAGGAGCAAGAATAATAAATCACAAACATGTCCCCCAAGATTGCATTGTAAATGTCAAACTAGACAGGAAATTGTAATTAAAGAAAGGAAATTGCTACAAAGAAGCACTTGATTTTAAAATGAGCTAAGCACAGAATTTTCTAAGCATTTAATTATAGACCAATTTCAACTGACTGCTTTGCTTTTGCAGTCATATTTCTTATTATAACTGTTCTACATAATAACCAAATCTCCGTGCTTACGCTGGTCAGGAGTATTACTACATAACACTGCATTAGCATGAGGATTACTAACTTTACAGGAACTATTATCATGTTTTAGTGTGATGGACAGCAATATCAGAATTTAAAATCAGTGACAATCTGATTTTAACTCAGCAGCTGAGTGGGTATCTTTTCATAACAGTAACTGCACCTCTTGGCACCTCGCTCTTAAACAAGCAGGAGAACCAGTTCTGAAACACCTGGACTGACAAACACCTGGATGAGTGAATAATGTGGTCACCGTCAGATACTCTGCCATCACAAAGGCTGCTGTGGTTCCTATCAATCTAGACAGAGCCTTTCAGTGCCATAAAAAAAGAGTGCTATTCACTTCCTCTCCAATGCATATAAGTCAGAAAAGAAAGGATTTAGGAAAGAAAACGATATGTTCTAGTAAAACTAGGCTACCAAACCACTTAAATATGTGGGTTGTCGTGTGCTGAGCAACTCAGTACAGCCTTTTTGAGCCCTAAATTCTGCTATTGACCCTATGTTTTTTACTAATCTTCTCATTCAAGAGAGTTAACAGGCCTTAAAAACCCTTCTTTCCATCTTCCCTGCCAGACTCAGGAGTTAATCCTCATCTTCCCAACCATCTTTTTCTGCTTCTTGTCAACACCACAGTGGTATAAGGGGTAGGACTGAAGTGCACAGTTCTCTTTTCCTTTAGCATAGCCTAGAACTTTATTGGAAGTAAAATATACTATGTACCAGCACACCGTATCTTTTTTGATTTGAAAAGACAGATATGCAGAAAAACTTTTCTGCAAGACTGAAGCTGGAGAAAACCCTGTTACACTGAATCCTCATTAGGACCTAGCAAAATTCACTGAATACTTGACACTGCATATTTCCAACTAGTAAGGCATAAATCAAGATGCAGATGCGATCATTTGCACCCATAAGCTGACTGCAATGGAAATATTATGCTGCTGCAGGAGCAAGATGGAATTGGATAAAGCCTAGTCAACTGGCAGATACTTACCAACCACAGAATTTACTTGTTGCCTCATGAATCAATATAATGACCAAGAATTTAACTGCTCAAACATTTAGGAGAGCAAGGTTAATAGAAGCATTCTGATTTTTACTTTCCTAGGGAATAAAAACCATTAGACTGGATGAAAACAGTGTCACAACAGAAACAGCATTTCTTCAAAGTGTGGATATGTAATTGTAACATAATGTAGTCATTATTTGGCACAGGGTCTAAAGACCTCTTAAGTAGAATGGGGTTACATTCTTAAGTATAACATGCAAAAGAACACAGTCTAAAATGTGTGTCTGAAAATAGATGTCCTGGAGTCCAGCATAGTTTGCTTGCAGATTTCATCAGTAACCAGAAGTCAGCTGGAATGAATGGACACACAGAAACTGCTAATCTCAAAGAGAAAATTGCACCAGTTTTTTGGAAAGAGGTGTAAAGAAAGAGGGCCAGTCAAATAGATGAGTCTTGGCAAGAGAACATACAAAAAGGAAAAAAAAAAACAGTGTGAAAAAAGCAGCAAATGTTTTGAGGTTGCTTTCGTTAGGAAGAACTGTTGAATTCAAACTAAATAAAGATGATGTGGGTCAAGTACTGTGCATCACCTATGAGATATGATTGTACAGAAAGGAGAGAGTGGAGCATCTGTGAATAGGAGGTGCTGAAAGAATAGGATAAAAGAGGAACCAATAAATGAAGAGTAAAGCATTTGTGAGAATCTATGTGGTTGAGGGCATAGATGGAGAAGACCAAAGGGTTCCATAATGAAGCAGAACCTTTGAAGAACAGATTCCATTGAGAGATGGAAAACCTAAAAGGAAGAATGAAAGAGTGGATGTAAGGAAAGAAAAAGAGAGCAAGCGCTATTCTTTGGGGAGGTCTGCACAAAAAGGCCGTATTTGCCCCCATGCCAGCCAACAGGGCACATGGCTGGGTCAGCATGAACAACACTTTTGTGACTGAACAGAACTTCTCTTTGCTGGAGTCTGTACACCGGTCTCATGCTGAATCTGTCTGTTGGCATTACACATCGAACAACAGCAAGTTGATACAGATGCCACAAAGCATACTTTTTGGGTCAGGGTGAATAAATATGTACCTATTTGCTTTGAGCAGTATGTGAAGTAACAGTGACTGCAGAGCAGCTGAGGAAAAGGAGGATGGAGTTGATGCTGTGACTGAATAAACAGCACAGAAAATAATCAAGTCCAATAAAACATGCTCTTACAAGTGCACCTGGAGACTTCTTCCGCTTTACACAGTTTTCCTCATTATTTCCTATTTCTGTTTTCCTTCATGGTTACGGCTTCACCACAGAAGTGGCATTACTAACACTATGCTAAATCCTCTCAAGTCAGTTTGAAACCCAGAAGAGAGTGGCAACTTTTGCAAAGTCATAAATTATGCTTCTTAGAATGACTGAATTACTTGGTAGAGCATTTTCTTACCATCAGAGAGAGCCTTTCCTGGTCAAGCTGTACCCTGTGTCCAACAGGGTTCAGGCACACTATGGGATGGTGCCAGCATTAAGGTCTGGGTGTTGATGAGATTAGGGCCAACAGTCAGATGTTGCTTCAGATAAGTCTTCCTTTAGCTAAACCCAGCAGTTTTGTCACTTCATCTAATTGTTATTACTTTATTTCTTGTGCATTTCTCATTTCCCCTCTACTTACATTTACTTTTTATATCTTCCTGTGGTAAATGCAACCTAAGTCTGACTTAATAATTTATTTTTCTTCGGAGATGTCATTCGCTGTGCTTATTTCAAGCAACAATGTGAATAAAACCATTTCCCTGCTTACTAGCAGTGACAGCATGGCTTGAAACTGGCACAAACAGTGCTGGAGATGGCAGGAGATGGCTGGCACCTGGGGCTGATGGCACAGGGGATTGATTCTCAGTGCCCAAAAAGGGGCTTTTCAAAGAGCAGAAGCTGCCGCCTGCCCACCCTTGCCTCTCGGGCTCCAGCCCCGGCCACCCCATGCAGACATGCAGCACTGCCACCTGATAAGCATCTTGTCTCTCTGGAAAGCAATATTTCCTGATTGCTGGTGAGCTTCTAGTGGCACGGACAAATTTATTTTGGGAAAAAGAAATACAGTGTGGCATCCCTCTCTTGAAAGGCTACTCACCTCACGCAAGGTTTCCATAACAGTAAGGTCAGGAAAGCAACCCATCTCTTTGACAGGAAGATAGCACGATACATTTTCTGGCTCTATTACACCGTCTCCATGCAATCTGGACACAGCACTTCATGACTCGTTTGCCTCAGTTTCTCATTTGTAAAAATGAAGACAGAAATCCTTCTCTTCTGTTTGGGCTCTAAGCTCCTGGGTACAGGCACAGTCTCAAATGAGGTTTTACAGCACACAGCCAAGCAGGAGCTATGTCTTACCGAGGGCCTTGCTCCATTTTAATATAAACTTGAAACTTGTGTTACTGAAACTCTATTTATATTTGTCATAGTATTCATTAAGGTCTTAGAAATATCAGGTGATGCTACTAGTTACAAAATTTGCAACCAGCACCTTAATAACAATATATATCAAAAGGGGAAGGTGTTTAAAATGTCTCCGATGCACTTCAGGAGGAACTCTGCTTCTGCTACCCCTGTGCAGCACTCTCACCCCCACCCCTCCACTTCCAGCGTGCTGAAATATGCTGGGATCATCACACAAACACATATTTATATCTCAGCTTAATAAAATGGCTTTTTTTATAACCTGCAGTCTTAGGTACTTGCCATCAGGAAAGCACACTCGCAGGGGAAGGATCCGGAATTACTTGGCAGGTATCGCTAACACAGCACAGGGAGTTATTAGTAGCAGCAGATTGTTGTGAATGTGCAGAATCAAGTCAGAGACACAGTAACATATAAAATGTATATGTACACACACACACAGGGTGAGGGCATTTAAAAAGCCAATGCAATGGCAAAGCCTCTTCCAGTGAACAGGGAAGGGAATTGCTTTGTTTATTGCCATCAGTGCCTCTGTGAATCACAACCCATATCATTGCAGCAGATCAAAGGCCACAGCTTTAATTCCTCAGCAAAGTCCCACATCAGAACAAACAGTCAAAATTTCAGACAAAGGAAAAATTCCAACAAATGAAAATATCTAACTATATCAAAATAACTTTTTAGGATATAGTCCCAGTGCTTCCCTTCAACCAAACACTTTATATCCCATGAAAGCATGTCAGCCATTTTAAAAATCAAATATAACGATCATTTTACAAACCATTACCAAAATCAGCATGTTCCCACAAATTTTTTGAGGCTGCTAAATCTCTCTTTTCCATCATGAAGGCTGTAGTACTCTGTCACTTCTCAAATGCCGCATCACAAAAATATTTTAAACCAAAACCCATTTTGTCTTTCCTGCACTCCTTTTCTTCCCCAATCAGTAACAGAAATAATCAAACCGGTGAGCAAGGCCTGGCCTTGTGTAATAGTTCCAGTATGTTCATACCAGGGGTAAAAGAAAGCAAGGCAAAATTTTGTGTTAAAGCATCAGTTCAAACCATAGAGCAGTAAGACCCGGGACAGACACTTGGGATAGACAGATCCATAGATTTTGTGGACTAAATGCTGATATCACCCTGAAGGAAATGCTGCTCTATGAGAAGTTTGTAGGATTTAGATATCAGGAAGAAATTATTTATTGTGAGGGTGGTGACACACTGGCACAGGCTGCCCAGATAATTTGTGGATGCCCCACCCCTGGAAGTGTTCAAGGCCAGGTTGCATGGAACTCTGAGTAACCTGGTCTAATGAAAGGTCCCCCTGCCCAAGGCAGGGGATTGAACTAGATGATCTTTTAGGTCACTTCTAATCCAAATAGTGCTATAATTCTATAATTTATCCAGGATATCCTGGGAAGCTGATGCATAACTGACAGGCTCATTAACAGCAACCTAAGTTACTCAATAGCTCTTACTGGTTCATTCTACTAGTTTTACTGGACATGCCTTTAATTCTGTGAGTTAAAGTCTCCAGATCTCCAGAAAAGTCACATCACTGTGGTCTGAGGGACACAGGCATAATTATCATCTGGGCCATTGCTGGGGGGAATGGTGCCATGTGTGTCGCTCTGCTTAGGGGGGGATAGTTTTAGACTTTCTGCTGTCCTATCTGAACATGTAATGGCAAGAAATCCAGAAGATCCCAAATCTGTATGGAAAATCTATGGTCAGGGTGTGGGGAAGCTAGCTTAGAACTTGAGAGATCTTTTTCACAAAGCTACTGAGCTCAACTAGACATGTAAAAAAAATCTTGGAGATGATGCTGCCTACATATGCCATAAACAGATGCAGAATTGGATTTTGTCCACATAGCATGAACATTTAAAACTCAGTAGAGGCAGGATATGCAAACAAAGAGGGAAGCTTTGTGTATTCACTCATACATTGACTTATAAAACTCAAGCTGATGGGTCATAAAAATATTTGAAGATGTTTACATGAAAATTTCTCTTTGCTTGCAGCAGTTTCAGCAGCATATTCTCCCCATGTATTATTAAGTCAACCTTTTTCACAGTGAGTTGCAAAATGACATTGCCCAATTCCAGAAGCTCTGGGCTGGTAATACAGTGTGCTGTCTGAGAAGGCTTCAGAACTCCTTCTCACTGGTGCTTTCTGCAAACAGTGAAGAAGAACTTGGTACACTCTCTGGCCATAGGGATGCCTGCACCCGACTTAGAAAGTAGGAGGTGGTGCCCTGTGCTGAGCTTCTCCTGGGTGCTGCTGTGCCACTGCACAGCACAGAACAAGCACCTCTGTGGCAGGTGCAAGTTCTGTACCACATTGTTTTGCATCAGGTAAAGGCAATTTGAAGAAATCACACTGGGAGTGAGGCTTGGTGAGGTGTACCAGGTGGCTTTGGAGCAGCAGGCAGAAGCAAAGGGGGCCCCACAATTCAGACAGAGCCAGTGGCAACCTCAGGAGTCCCTGAGTAAAGGCACCTCAGTTTCTCAGAGAGGACAAAAGTTGTGCAGCTAAACCTGAACCAAAATGGCCACTTTGAGAAAAATCTTAATTTCTCGGTTTTTGTTCATTCCAAACGTGAATGAAGAATCAGAAAGTTTCCCTGGGACAGCTATTTTCAGAAAATTACCCTTTGGAGAACCCCACGGGGAGTGTGTCACACACATCGACACAAATACACGAGCACGTGGGGATTGTGGCAGAGCACAGGGGGCAGCCCAGCCCTTGTGGGGGCTAGGAAGCCAAGGCAGCTCATAGCCCACCAGCTGGGCGGACATGGGGAGCTCGGTGAGCCCAAGGATGTGTACAGCTCCACAACCCCAGCAGCGGGAAGGCAAAGTCTGGGGAGGCTGCTCAGGCAGCCTGGGGAGGTCAGCGAGCCTCCAGGCAGCCCTGTGAGTGATCCCAGGAGCTTGCCAGGCCTTGGCAAAGTGGGGTGGGCATGTTTACAGGCCAGGGCTTTTCTTCCCCAGAACAAGCGTTTCTTTCTCCAAACCAAAAGTTCTCCACTGGCAAGCTGCCTGAGACCCAGGCCCACAAACGTCCCACTGTAATCGTTTTCTGGCCATTCTGCGTCATCTTCTGACCCTGGAAAGAGGAGCTTTTCAGAGGGGCTCGATGAGGGCCCAGGAGTGTGCCATACCAGCCACGGCACAGGGGCAGTATCCCTGCTCTCCCTCTGCCAGAGCTCCCAGCAGAGCGGGTCTGCTGCTCCAGCAGAGTGCCCTGCATTGGGCAACCTCAGTGTGAGTCCCATGGACTGCAAGGAACGGCCCAGGTTCCACAGGCTGGCCCTCACCATGCAGCAGTACCTTCTGCAGGTTTAGCGGACTCCAGTAAAAGCAAACATTTCCCAAAATGCACCTCTCATTTACATATAAAAATCTAAAATCAAACTTCTAGGACGGTGGTGCCAGCAGCATCCATATCACTAGATATAATCCAATTATTATAGATATTATAGATATTATAGATATAATCCAACAATTCCTACAATTAATGAACTGGCAAAATTACAGGTAAAATAAAAATGACTTTGTGAAAAAGACCTTGAAAGGCATGAAACAGACAATGAGATTTTTCTACTTTTTATTTCTCTTTCCCTCCCTTCCCTAACTACAGTTTTGTGCATAATTGTTTGGTCAGTTTGTTCTTCCCTGAAACTTTTACTGAAATGGATTAGGTAAACCATGCTCTGAAACAGATTGAAAATGGAAAATATGTAAATATATAGCATATAACTTATAAAACTGTATATATATGTGTGTGGGTGGGTGCTGGAATAAAAAAGCGACTGTTACTTGCTGGTAGAACAACATATCAACAACTGTTGGAGCTGACTTGAAGGTTAAATATTAGGAAAGAATCCAATTTCTCTTGTCTATTCAGCTCAGCGGTGTGTTAGATTGCGGTTGGAGTGTGCTTATGGAGTGTGGGATATGAAGTAGGCTAATCAATCCCTGCTGCTTCATTCTCAGGTTCTTCTTATATCAGGTCCCTGCCCTCAGGCAGCCTTCAGCTTTCCAAAAGCCAATTCCATACAAATAAAAATTGCGACCTGCAGCTAGAGGGTGAAGCTGAGTTTCCCCCTTGTGATTAATCTCTTCTTGGGTGGCTTTCAGGAAAAAAAAATAAGAAAGGAAAAAAAAAAAGGAAAGGGGGGAAAAAAAAAAAGGAAAGAGAAAAAACCATGCATGCTGCAACCCTGTGAAAGAGTTTTCCTATTGAATGAGCCCAGTGCTCTGGAGCCAGCTTATCAAATGAAAGAATTCATTTTTTTTAACAGTGCCTCGTGTTGACATTGAGAAAATGAGCTATCAAACACTATGATTAAACTTCAGCTGCCATAATTGTCGTCCGAACAACTGCATGGTGGAACTGAAAAGCATTTTTTTTAACCAGCTCTATATGGTTCACCAGTAATACTCAGTTTAAAAGGTTGTTGCTGCTAGCAAGAGAAACAAGGCTTGAAATTAACTTTTTCCAATCCATAGACAAAATTAAACATAGGTATTTGAGTCACACAAACAACAGGTAAATCAGATGTGCTTTAAATTTCATTTTTAGTCATTTTATCTGCCAAGGGGTAGCTCCAGCATATTGAAATATCTGAACATTTTCTTGTTTCACTGCATCTGACTGGATTGGTCCTGCCTTTTATTTTGAGAAAGACAGACAGACAGACAAAAAGAATTACCAGGAATAAATACTCTATTTGGTCCAAGTGGGGATAGAAAGAGGGGAATCTAAGATTTTGTGGAACATTTCCCCCGCAATTTAAAGTTTTGAAGTGAGCAGGGGACAATCTAAACCACAATTGTCACCACACTGCATGCAATTCTTGCTCAGTCTCCTTTCTGGCCTGAACTAGTGCATTCGTTCAGTTGAGGCTTACAGGAATACTAAGTATTTTATATTACTGAGTATTCTACATTAATTCTCAGCAACCTTATTACGTAGATCCTCAAGAGACTGTGGCTCATCACGGAGGCTGGAGAAGTCCTTCAGGGAGGGTGGTTAGCGGCAGGATATCTCAGGAAGGTGACACCCCTGGTGACAGCAGCCCGCTGGTCAAATGTAATTCTTTGGGAAATGAGCTGTTGCACAATTAAATCTCTACTTAAGATTATAAAAAAAAAATAATCAAATACTGTAGGACACACAGTGCAGTGAACATGAAGGAAATAATGATGGGGAATAACTGAGGGCCAGTTAGGAGAATACGAACAGTTTAATCTGGAGTATTTCCCTGCCGCTTTCCTGAGCTTGCTTGGAGTGAGTGTCTGGGCTCCTTCCTGAAGGAAGGATGTGCAGCAGGAAGGGAAGGGGGACTGTAAAGCAGGTTTCAGATGAGACTGAGCACGTGGACGTTGCACAGAAGGAAGAGTTTGCTTCCCCAGACAGTGCTCCAGCCCCTGTAACCAGCGCTGCCCACCACTAGGTGTCCGCCCCGGCCCCGCTGGACCATCGCCGCCCTCAGCATCTCCCTCCAGCTCGCTCCTCCTCCCATCAAATTAACGGCGCATTATTTTTAGAACAGAAATGATTTTCCATACCCCCTCGCCTCCGTTTCCACCTTACTCTACCCACTCAAGCAGGTATTTTTTGCGAAAGTCATTTATATAACCTGATCATCATTCTGTTTCCTGAACATATGGGAATAACATTTTGAAATAACAATAACATTTTCATCATTTTTAGGGTCTCGTGCACTCTGAGCTTTACTTTATCCCTTTCCAAGATAAAGCTGATAATGTCTGGGGCTTGTTCAGGACACTCAGGGGTTGAGGTTATTGCTTGCAAACCGATTTTGACGATCTGAGCAGAGCAGTTGGAGGAGCAGTGAGGTGCAAGATGATTTAGACATGGGTAAGAGTTAGGAGCTGAGCTGGAGAGATAGGGACAGCTTCCAGAAAAACAAGTTTAGCAACAGATTGGATGTTGTTGATGAAAAATAACACCGGTCTGCAAACTAGGGAATGGTATTTGCTCCATTAAAAAATAAAAAAATAAAAAATTACACATGTAAAACTAAGAAAACTGAAGTCACTCAGATCTGTTACTTTCATGACACCTTCAACAGGTCCTTTAGCAACCTAGTTCTGGATTATTCCCACCTGCTGGCCTGCACACACTAAATTGTTATTGTAGGGTTGCTTATGCATGCTGAGCTGCATTCCCATGTTTGCTATTTGTAGGGTCACTCAGACATGCTGTCTGGATTATGACTATTTTCAAGCATCCTGATCTGCTGGAAATGATTCATTTATCTGAAGCAACTGCAAAGATATTTGTCTGAGAAACAAAGATATGAAAAAGGTACTCTAAGCCAAAATTTGGGCCAAGCTACAGAGGCACTGGGCAACACATTATTCATTCATCATAAGCTGTGCAATAGGAGAATGGCAAAGTTATAATCAATTAAGAAAACAGAGTCTGACACTGCAATACTCTTAGCTTAAGAAAACCAAATAAAATATCACAGCTTGTTCAAAACGCTTATTTTGAAATCACAGTATAAATAAGAGGTATAAGCACACATCCTTTCAGCTAGGTTTTGGGTGATCTGTCTGATCTATTTGCTGCTGTGTGGAAACCTAAATTAGCTTTTAAGATGAGTCTTTCATAAAAGGCCTTGGAATTCTCTCTTATTCCTCATTTCCTACATTTGAAATGCTTTGATTTAAAGAATCTAGTCTATTGTTCCTGTAATAAACTTAACATTTACAAAGAGATGAACCTAATATGGTCACCTTTAGTAAAGGACACAATTTTGTTCTTACTCTCAGGAAATCTTATTGAGTACCACTGCAGGTGAATTCCAGGCAGTATTGGAGATGGGGGTAAACACCAAGGCAGCACACCCGCAGGTTGTTTTGGCTTTAGGTTGTTCTTTGACTAGAAAGAAAATGTGGAATTTGGACCAGCTGGGGAAGAGAAAGGGAACCCCTGCCTCCTCTGCACTTGAAAACTCTTCCTGAAGACATCAGCCTGCAAGGCTTTGCTCTAGGTGACAGAGGTGCTGGGCTTTAACTCGCACACATTGTGCTAAAACAGCAATAAAACTGTGACAAACTGACAAAGGAGGTCAATTCACAGCTCGAGCTGACACCACTTTTTCAGCCCATATTGGTCGATTACCAACCAGATTTCAGGTATGGGAGAGAGAGTGGAAGAAAGAGGCAGCACTGAGACACACCAGGTTATGGCAATCGTGGCTCGCTTAGGGGCCCAGGCAGATCCACCTCCTCTGCTCTGTTTTTTGGCAGCCCTCGCCACTGCAGGTATGTGTGTGATAATTGCTGGGAGAAACCCCTGGAGACACCCACAAACCAGGCTTCTTACTGACCCCCCAAACCAGACAGAAGTGAGCCTGCAGAGCAGATCCCAGGCAGATCATGTGAGACTGGGAATCCCAGGACCAGGTTTCTGAGATAATTGGGCAGTGGAGGGCCCCGTGCTCACAACCTCCCCAAGCACTGGTTAGACTAAGGGCTTTTGAGGTATTCCCATGTACATCAGTACCTGAGGATCTCTCACATGTGGGGTTGCTCTTCTTTGCCATCCTTTCCCACAATCCCAAAGGAAAGAAACCATTCATACAAGACAGTATCTCTCCTTTTAAACTGGCACATTCATCCTCTGATGCTTCTTTTTTTCACTGTGTTCAAACTTTGGTTAAATTAATACTTTACAGTAAAAAACAGAGCTAATCATATCATTGTTGCATGAGAATAGCTATGACTGACAACCTTTCTGAAAACACAAGTCCATGACTCAGTGCACACAATACAACTTGTGAAGGGCAAAATGAAAACTGCCTGGAAAATAACATCAGAGTAGGAGAGGAAAAATAATACACAGAATAGGAGTATAATAGACAGACTAAAAACTTGCTAAACCCCTAAACACCATCTACTCTCCTCCTACTGGTTGTTCAGAGGAAAGAAGGATTCTGCACCCTTACATTCAGATTTAACTACATTATCTATGCATTTTTACTTTTAATGCAATTTTGTTTTTCCCTGTTGCCTATGGTGAAATCACTTGTATTCATAAAATATCTTTTCTCCTTCCGCATTATCAGAATCAACTGTCTGTCATGGCCTTATGAGCTCCTATTTCTCAGAAATGTAGGAGTGAGTGCTGGACCTTGGAATTCAGGACCAGCACTAGATCTCTGACTCCAATATGAGTACTGCAGGCTTAAGATCACATACTTCTCATAAATTTACTTTCTGATTGGGAAACAAGTCACACACTATGGCTGCTGCTATGAAATAACAGCAAATAAATCCAAGGAGTCTTTTGCCTTTTTAAGGATATTCCAAGTATCTGCACTTGGAGCAACAATGGTAAAAAACCAGGGTTAACCTCCTTCCCACCAAAATTTCAGTGGTGTATATGCTGATGTTTCCACCACAACATCAAGCAAAAATCATCTCAGCTTACAAAGAAAAACAATAATTAGCACTTACATTGTTTTCTGTCCCTGTCAGGAAAGCTGAACCAGGTGGAGTCACTGACCTAATATGGCAGTCCAAGGTCTGGGAGACAGAGCCTGGGAAATACCTGATATAAAATAGATGGAAAGTTCTCAGAAAGGCAGTTGAGGCTGCTGCTGCCACCAGAGACTTCTGGGGTTCCAGAGGCTGGGCACAGAGTGAGCAACAAACGCATGAATCCTTCAAGAGAAAGTAGAGACATGGATGAAGGCATCGAGAGCCGGACATACAATTGGTTCAGTGATATTTACTCTCTGAGTTCTGGGAGTGAATTGTGATTACAAATAGTCCTTTAAATGCTACTCAGCAGGTACAAATGTAAGGTGGGTCAGATTTTAGCTCATAGCTGAACAAATAGCTGAAACAGAGAAAAGTACTAAAGACATAGATCCAAGTTCTCTGACAGTGTATCTAAGTGCAGTTACACCGGTTTTAACAGAATTCCACCTATTTATATGAGCTGTGTGGAGCTTCTCTAAGTGGTTTTCCATGGTCAGGAGCCTATTAGGCTTTCATTATAATTGCAGCTGGCAGCACTGCCAACTCTTAATGCTGCCTGACACTTCCTAGCAATTCCAGGTTGCTTTTAATATTGCCAAATATTACCAATTCAGGCTGGAATTGGTATCCTGGATATGTACCACTGTGTTAAAATTGTCACCAAAGCCTAGTGCCATTTCCAAGAATGAAATTAAAGAAAAATACACTGTTTTACCTTTGTTCAATACATATATATACTTTCCTCCTCTCATTATATTTCTGTTTGGTTTCTACCACCTAACTGCAGTGTTACACTCTTTCCACTAGAGATATTTTGCAATTTAGCAGAAGGAGAAAAGGAGGGGATGTCCCACTGTTGGAAGTGTGGGCCTTGCTGCCCACTGAAGAGGATTATTTATTGATCTGCTCCTTATCAATTCTCCTCACACTGGAAGGAATCTGTGTCTTATCTTTCCAGTTGGACTGGATTCCCTCTCATTTGATCATTGGAGAGAAACCTAAACATGGCCAAGGGGTGGGAAAAGAGCATCTGGTCCAGGTTTGTTGAGGACTGTGCAGTGTCAGGTTAGGGCCCTTAAAAAACTATTCATCACCAGTGGTTCACTAAGCTGTGTTAACTGACAGAAATTACAATATATCTGTTAAAACACCCTTATGATGGTTATGATACTATGTAGGAGCATTCTCTCAGCTTTGCCAAAATGTTCCACAGCTCCTATATGTTTGGCTTCATTTTCAAGGGGAGAGGGTAAAAATAAGCAGTCTGCTAAAACAGATTTTATAATAAACTATTATTCTATAAAGTAATTGGAGAGATTATTAGATATGATGATTACTTTGCGATTCTATCTAGAGAAATTATACTCAAGGCCTGTCAGCCTGTTTGATGGGATTGCATCTGTAGCCTTCTTTGGGAACTCCTCAGTATAGCGCTGTTTCAAGTCCAGAGGAAGGTAGGTACGTGCCTTGCTAGCCTCAAAAATCTGACCACCTTTTTATTTTGGACCAGACCATAAATGCTATAAGTTGACATAGCTCCACTGATGCAAAGTTTCAGGCAGATTTAAAAAGGAGCCTGTTCCTGCCCCTTCATACCAGTGCAGCTGTCCTTACATCCACTGAGGATATGGTGATTTGCTTTAAAGCATGTATGAAGCATTATTTCCTGGAAATAGTTCCCTTTCACTTTCGGCATTTAATAAAAAAAAGTATCCAAACCCATCAAAAAGTAAAAGCAAACAGCACGGTTGAAGAAAGAAATTGCTTAATTCACCGCTACTAGAGTTGGACATAGTTATAAAAGAAAACTTCAAACAAGCTTGAATGGAATTTAAGATAAATATATTGATTGAGATACAGTTAACACGGTAATCTAAAATTTCCAGGAGACCTAATGAGTTTGAAGCCACTAAAGCTGCACCAAACACAGGAGACATAATCAGAATTAGAACTGACACATAGCTCAAAATCATCTGAATTATCTCTTTCACTTACATTAGCTAGAAAAACAGTAAACAGTCAATGGGGTATAAGAAGCATAGTCAGGCAGCATCAATGGGCAGCAGACAAAGGCTGGGTCATACAGTACACAGAGAAGAGAGCTTGACCTTTGGAATTGAAATATAGGCATTTTAAGCTCCAGTGGAATGTATCAGAATGGCCTGTTTCAACTTAAATGCATAAAAGGTCAAGGGGAGGTCATATTTGGCTTTGGGTTCATCAGCACAGAGCATATCCCAGCCCTTTCTTTATTCATTGTCATTTAAAAAAAAAAGAAACCGGTTTTCAGACCTCTCTGGCATGGCATAAATATTCATTCTCCAGGGCCAGATTTTCAGTTGGTGTAAAACACGATAGCTACACTGAAATAAGGAATCTCTGCCAATTTATACCATCTCAGAATCTGGCCATCCTGTTCACATTCTTTTAAGATTCAGAAATGGCAATTTTAAAACTTTTCCAGGAGCAAATGCTTCCAACAATAATGATGCATGTTGAAATTTGAGACTTTGACATTTAAATTGTCTGGGGTTTTCTTTGAAAGGCATGGCAGGAGGCATCCTCCAAAAGAGCCAAGGAGAGAGTAAATACTGCAACAATCTAGTTTACTGCTTCTCTATGTGTTCACCCTTCAATAGCAGTTTTATGTCTTTTTCAATATTCCCACAATTCTTTTTAGATGGGAAAGAACTTTTCTGTTCCCTTATAAATTGCTTTGAAAACGGAGAAAGACAAAAAATAAAAGGGCCACTCACAAATGGCACTGGCACTTAAACACAGCAAGGAGAGACCCAGTAGCTGCAACAGGACCCTGCATCCATAGCAGGGCACTATTCTGACTCTCCTACCACACCAATTAATTACACAGAAACTAGATGAATACAGGGCGACCATCCAGAGTCAAATGAGTGGCCATCTTAAAGAAACAAGCATCCACAGTTACTTGAGTATCACTCTCCTTTCTAAAGGAGGTATTTCATATCCTATCTTCTTAGTGTAATAACGTAATTTCTAACATATTGGTAAAGAAAAAGTACCTATTTTTTAGGATAGAGAATATCCATTTGAAGAAATAAAATAATATCAAACTTCTGCTACCCTGAATAATTATTTTTATCCTAAAATAGATAATAAATAGGAGTCTTTCTTTCTTTCTCTCTTTCTTTCTCTCTCTCTCTTTCTCTGTCTTTCTCTCTTTCTCTCTCTCTTTCTTTCTCTCTCTTTCTTTCTCTCTCTCTCTTTCTTTCTCTCTTTCTTTCTCTCTCTTTCTTTCTCTCTTTCTTTCTCTCTCTCTTTCTCTTTCTTTCTTTCTTTCTCTCTCTCTTTTCTTTCTTTCTCTCTCTCTTTTCTTTCTTTCTCTCTCTCTTTCTTTCTCTCTTTCTTTCTTTCTATTTTCATTCTGAAGAGTTCAGATGACACTATTCAACAATTTTCAGAGACTCTTGGGAAAAACACAGCCCACCCCAGGTGGCATTGGTTTTTATGTGACATTTCTTGTCTTTATCCAATTTCACTTCTGTCCCTCAGCATGCAGGACAATCAACACAAAACAGTCAATATTTCTCCATATTGAGACTAAATTCCAAGGGAGAGAATCTCATTTTATATTTTATTTTATTTGCCTGTAATATGCTTATCCTTAAATGAACATTTTAGACACAGATTCCAAATTATGCATTCATTGGAAAGATTAACTCTGATTAACAAATTCATGCTAAACAACTGTGTTTAATTGGATTTTTTTAAGTAGCTAAATGTGAATGCTTCTCAGTTCTTCTATGTGGAAAATAAAACAAAAACTAATTTTAAAATATTTAATGAGGAACAAACTCTGTGTTGCTGACCTATCTTCACTGGTGATGAACCCTTCCTCCCTGCATTGCCCTGCATGCAAAGTTCCCCTAATCTAGTCCTAATAGTGGTTAAAGTTATCTGTCTAATCAAACTAATTAGCACTGGTGAAGGGAGACATAATCATAATAGAAAGCAAATGCCAGTTTTACAAAATGAAAACGCCATATGTGCAGTAATTAGTGAACCACACGCACTTTTTATAAATCATATTTATTAGTTCGTAAACAAATCAAATCCTAAATGAAATGAACGTTACCATTAACAAACGTCAGTGAATAAACAGATACAATGACTGGCCCTGCTGGGTGCATTGGGCAAGGATAGGGAAGGGTACCCCCCTTTTCTCAAAGTTCCCTTAGAGGTGCTCAAGTCTTTTTACAGAGTACTATGCCGTCTTCTTTAAGCCACAGCACGGATGTATTAGCTGATCTAGGGAAGCTGCATTTTGGTCATATGGGTTATTCTTGACTGGAGACCAGATGGTCATAAATTAGGATTTTCAGGTTATATCCGTGATGAAAAATGTAGTACTAATAAGTGCTCTAATAGTGTTCTACAGCAGACCAGCTTTCACCAGAAATCTAATGTGGGTTTTGTCAACTTGAATAAATGATGATATAGTACAAACTATATTTAATGGCGGTCCCCCCCACCCCAAAAGTTGCCAAAACCCAGAACCTCTGCTTGGCTTTAAAACTCAAATCTTCTTCCTTTAACTGACAGTGGTCAGGTCATTCCTTAAAGGTGATTATAAAGAAAGACAAAAAAAAAAAAAAAAAAAGGATTTGCAATGAGAACATTTCTTGCAGGTGATAAATTCTCCTAAAAACTCAGCTTAAAGGAGTTTCAATTACATATCGATTGCTTCTTGCCCACTAAGCAGCTCAGTATCTGGCTGATAACACCTAGCCAGCAGAGGCACACTTTCAGACTCAACATACAAAGGGCTATTTTATACCTCAGACGCACAGCTTAAAGATATAGTATTGGAGAGACTAAATATAAAGTATTGGAGGCCTGGTCTGAAAAATCTGGCTCAATACTCACAGGAAGACTTAGCTAAAATTAAGAAGGTTTGTAATAAATACCACGTATCATTACATATCTGATCACAGTTTTCACAGCTTTCCTCTCCCACATGAAGCATTTTTGGAGGTGCAAAAACTACTTCATTCCTCTAGCTGTTGAAATAGTCTAATGGCTGAGACCTCTTCTTTACATTAAGTACTCTTCAGTTTAAAAGATCCTGCCTATTTCCAAGCTTCGGGCAGAAAACAGCTTTACTTTCTACATCTGGCAGAAACCAGCTTTCCTTTCTGCTTAAAACACTGCAGAACTTGGTCTTTTGGTTTCTTGAACCCTTTTGCTCTTGACAAAATGAAGCCTCCGACTTTCACAGCTTCTGCAGACCAGATCAGATCACGAATTTTCCTGTTCCTGCAGATACCCAGATCTGAGTCTGAGCTTAGTTGTGTGTCGTGGTTTTGCCCTGGGTCAATTTGCTTTTACACTCCCCACACAATTACTTTAAGTTGAGAGAAGGTTTATGCAGACAAAAGAGACTGGATTTGGGAAAATAACATG
>JAYRBT010000177.1:11355412-11398803 GCA_036023395.1 Myiotriccus ornatus | reverse complement strand
CAACTGCGCAATCCACCTTCTCTTCCGTTTTTCTTAAATATGTAATTAGCAAAGGCGTCACTAAGAGTTTTGATTGGATTTTGTCCGGAAATCTACTTGCACAAAACCATTCACAGCCCCAGGGACGGGCTGGTGGGCAAAACCACGACATTGTGTCTTTTCAAGGTGATCATATAATCTTGTAGCGCAATGTTTAGGAATGGGCTGTGCTCGTTCTGCTCTGAGGTCATAGCACAGTATATGCTCAAATCCTCACCTTCTGAGGTGAGAACAGAGCGTGAACTTGGGAGGCTGAAGTACAAACCAACTTTTCCGTACGTGATAAGTTGTACTGTTACTATTCCCTTTGGTGCTCATTTTGAAAACGTTAATTAGAGTGGGTATTTAATGTGACTCTCCTGTAGTTTGTACACGAATAGCTCAAACTAATCTCACCCCGCCCCAGCAATTCCAATGTACTCTTGTAACAATGTCTGAAACATTAACAGTGAATTAATTATAATTGTGCAGTGGCGCCTGGCCACTTTGCTTTCTGTCTAGTTTATCTTTATTTTAGGCTAAAGAAAACAACAATGAAAGAACAAACACGCAATAAAATCTGTGCAAGAGATAGAAAGCAGAGTATCCCCATTTTGGTTCCCCTCTTGGCCATACCACCCCCTATCTGGGTGAGAAGCATGCTTTTTACATTTAAATTGCAATGCAGAGAAAACAAAGTTCCAAGCATGCTGTGCATTTACATTTGATCCCTTCTTTGTTTGTTTATTTTCCTGTACTTCTTTGGATTGGACAGGAAGTTTAAGCATTGCAATACAAAAACAAAGGCCATTTTCATTGTATATTTGGCCTGGCCAAGACTAAGAGGTAATACCAATATTGTGAAAAAGCCTGAGCAGGAAGGTTTTTCCCATAGTAGCTGAAACAAATCCACACAATCATCTGAATAATTGTAGATTTTTCAAAATGGAGTATCACCAACCACACATAGTCAAAAATAGTTACCCAAGATTCCATAAAAAAAATGCATGAAATTGCCTTCAAAAATATTATATTTAAAATTCATAAAACCACAACAGCTTTCTTCCTTCAGTTTCTGTCTTCTGAGATCCTTGGGCACTCTTATTTAATCACATTTTCAAGCAAAGGCTTTCATGAAATCTCTTGTTTCCAAGACCTAGAACTCTAGAACTGTTCTCCAAACTCCATTAAGGCCCTGGGATAAAAATCACAAAAAGTCGACCACTGCTGAGTGCACGGACACCTCCCAGCTCGGATTGACTGCTGTGGATGACAGAAAGGCTGTATGAGACACCCGAAAGGCCTCACACTTCTTAAAAATCTGGGGTGGGGATTTTACACTCTGATAGCAGCAGGACATAAGGCTAGTCTTGGCTGCCTGGGAAGAACACACTTTAAAAACCACTTTTACTCCGTTAAATAGGTGTAATGAATCTCTTTGTCATGCAGCAGAGAGATAATAGGAGGGAGAGGGAGGAAGACCTATGATATGTCAGCGAAAAGGAGGTGTGGGGAACCTTTGTGAAGGAAGCAGAAACAAAGTCACTTACACAAATACACGTGGGTTTCAGCCTGTCAAGCCCCTCCACAGCATTCAAATGCTATCAGCCCTCTAATTTTACTGTTTCAACCTCATCTCCATGCAGAAGGTCTAAACCAACTTGAAGTCCCACTGTCAATGCAATTTCAGAAAAAATGACAGGACACCCACCCAGTATCGTGAAGTGTCAGCAGGACCGGTTCTGTTCCTGCTGCAGCCCAGAGGGGATTGCTAAGTGACTAACCTGAGCTGGGGAGATACCTGACTCTACAACAGCCTGATGAGTGACTACAAGAGGCACTGAAAAGACCCCTGTAGGTTTAAACAGCCATTAACTAACTAAATGGGGTTTCTGGCTGCTTTGCATTAAAGCTGGTAGATATCAGTGATCTGACCCCAGCCTTGTAAACAACAAGACAGAGCTTTAATTTGCTTATTCTTTGAAGACTGGCCTTTTAGCATTCTAATAAAGCAAGAGACTAATCTACACACAGGATAAACCACAGTATGTTTTAAGTAATTATACTACGTGGTTAAACAGCCATTTCTATAGGAGGACAAAGACCAAAAAGATTAGTTCATACTAAATATTTCTCTAAAGTGATGTTGTTTTCCCCTCCTAATTTGGTTTTCTTACAACAAACTTTGCCTTCACAATTATTGCCTTGGTTACTGTAAGAGTGCCAGCATAATTTAGTATTTGGGGCTGGTACACAGAGCCTGGCAAAAGCCTGACTCAAGCAAGTTTTGCTGCAGATTGGAGGTTCAGCTTATTGCACAGAAAGCAGTTTTCTATATGAAAACTATTAAACTATATGAAGAGTAATTAAAAGCATCAATTAAGAATGTGGAATACAAATAATTTTATATTAGCCAGAAAACTTATTCTGACATACTAAAACGAGTGCTTAAAAGAAACTGCAATGTGGGTTGCCACTTATTCAGAGCTGTAAAATACTGCCAAGTGGTTTCTAAATGTACAATTTGATGTGGTATTTATAGGAAAATAATTTATTCTTACAATTTAAATTAGTGTAATACACTGTCACTATGTTCATTTGTATGAAGATCCCCAGAAGTGCCACTGCTATGCTGACAGTTATAATTCTGAAAAAAAAAACTTGTCTCTTTATGTGGGTGGAAAGACACATACTCTACACTCCAGCTTTCCCATGCCAGAAAAAGGGCAACAATGCTATAAGTTGCCCCCATGCTTTTTCACATTTTCCTGAAATAATTCATTTTTACTATGAAATAGTAACCGCTTAACTATATTTAATGGTTTTATGACAGAAATTTCCTGTTTTACATACAGTTATGTAGCTTTTTTTCCTATGGAGGGTCTTTGCAGAAGGTTGGATTCCTTCGCTCCGCAGAGCTACATTCAAAGAACAGCAGAGGCACTTTGCACTGCTCTTTGGCAGAACGCAACGAAGTAGTTACGCATCATCTCACATGCAACTGCTTAAGAAGGTTATGAATGAGATTTTTATGGAAAACAAGAGTTAAACTTTAATCAGTATAATCTTGCTATTACTTGGGAAGTTGCTGCTATTAATCTCTAAAATCTGATTCTACATGTTGTTATCTACTTGGCACACTGTTGGCACCAACACACAGTCCTAGGGAGAAAGATGCACAAAGGAAAATTCTGGATCACTTCATGCCAAAACAAGAATAACCTCTCTTAGCATGTGTGTATGCACACACATGCAGCATTGGGAGACAAAGAGCTGCTGTCGGAAACAGCAGGACACCAGCTGCCTTCTGGCACTGACCCTTTGCTAAGGTTCTGAGCAGGCATATGAAAAGAGGAATTAGGGGTAAGAATGGCCTGAGAAAAGGATTGTTGTCTTTAGCAACTCCAGAAGAACTGAGGGGGTACAGCCGACTCAGAATATTGTATTTTGGGCACCAAGAGATTTTGTACCTTCATCAAACGAAAGAAATATTCCATTGCATCCAGCCAGAGCGACAATTTCAGATAAGTGACAGCAAACACATGCTGAAAAGCCAGTAGGATAGTTTCAATTCCAAGATACTGGAACATGCTTCTGTGCAGCTCACTTTGCACCTACCTGTACCAGTAGGCACCTATACATTCCTCGTTTTTACTGCCTGATCATGTTTGCTTTGAAAAGCCTTATTCTCACTTGCTGAGCTCAACCCTTTACAACTCCCGCTGTAGCTGTGTCGCATGACGTTGTTGGAAGAAAATGGAACTATAAGGAGGATAAATCCCTTAATCAGCTCATCAAGGGAACAATTCAAATTGTGAACCCAAGTCCTAATCTACCCTTACTCAAAGCATGGTAGCAGCAGTCAAAATCCTCATCTACTTCCCTTGAAAATCACAATCATTTCTATTAAAATATAGTTTGGAAACACGTATGCTTGATTAGCTGAAGAAAAGCAGTCCTAGCTCATTTGTATTTTTAAGCAAGATATGATGGTAAATCTTCCATCTAGAAGAGCGATGTGTTAGCCCACTCTTCCACCTAATCCCTAAGAGGGTCATTTTGATTGCACAAAAATAATTTAGGGAACCTAACAGTTTAAAACTGTCTTTTCTGGTGCCTAAGTGCTTCATTTTAATAGATATTAGCTGTTAAAGATACTCATTTTAACAATGACATTTACAGCTTTAACCAGTCTATCACAGCGCATAGTGCATCACTTAGCAGGATAGTACTGTTTAAAAAATAATCTACCTGCTTTAATGTATATTGGAGTGTATTATTTGATGTTGAATTAGGTCATTTTAACCCTTCAGCATTTTCCAGGAGCATGAATACATTTCAGACCCTTTTAGTTCAACACTGAACTGAAAGATTCTTCCCCGCAATCAGAATATTCACTTGAATCTCCCCTTCCATTTAAATTCCTTTCCATTAATTAATTTTAATTAATTAAATCTCACAACATTGGAAAGAGTTTGGAAGCCTCAGTTTGGGGTTGCAGGCCATATCCATTTGAGATGGATGGAATAACTCCTGCTGTTTTGAAGCAGGCCAAAGAACTAGGCTTTTTCATATCACAGAAAATACTCCCACCAATTTTCAAGGGACTGGGTCGAGACACAGGTGACTAAACCAAAGCCACACACTGACACATGACATCGTAAACCTTCTGAGAGATCCCAGATGTACAGATTCCTGCATATCTGTAACCACAGCCTTACCCTTCTTTTGAAACAAAATCATGAGACAGCAGATGATGAAGAAAATGTCAACGGGCTGTATAAACATGCACTGGAAATCTAAGAAGCTGATTCCTTCTTTGTTGCTAAAGGCAGAAGAACTGCCATGCTAGATCAAACAGCAAATCCAATTAACACAGTATCCTCTCTCACACAGTGGTCAGCTCTTAGGAAATGGTACAAGAATTTCGTTATGCCATCTCAGTTTCTTAAAACCAAAAATTTAAATACCTTTCTCAGTCAGACCTTGAATCCAGACCAAATATCTTTAAACAACCCTGTAGCCTTTTCTGGTTTATCTCCATTACTGCTCAAAATGGAGGGCTAGGAAATGAAAAGAGGTCATGGCTCCCTGAGCGAGATGGAGCCTTGGCCCTCCATGGAAGGAAGTACTGACGGGAAGTCAACGCCTGGCTCTGTAGTATCCATAGGGATTGACACTCTCTCTGGGAGTAAGTGTTGGAAGGTATTGCGCTCCAGTGCAAGGCTAAGCTTCTCCATTTCCCACTGAATCCTTGGCAGGCAGGGGAGCTGGCGCCATCCTCTGTGGCAGAAGTCCAGCCCAGGGGGAGCCTCTGAGGAAGCTCGTGGAAGCTGGAAGGTTATTCTCACACGAAAGCCCAATGCCACCCACACACACTGAGGCAGGCTGCTGCTGAGCTGCTGGCTGGAGGCATCTCCCATTACTTCAGAGCAGCAGAGCTCACCACTATTTGCAGGCACCATCGGGCAGCCATTTGGCAATAATGTGTCCGTACGGGCCAGTCTGAGACAAGGGAGAGGCAGGATGCAGGGCCGCACGCGCTCCGCTGACTTCCCCTTGCGTCCCTTTGAAATGGGTGATGAAAACTACAGGGCCCTTGAAACGTGCGTGTGCCACCAATTTATGCAGGGGAATAAATATTTTCTCTCCTGTTTTCTCCCTTTGCTTAATAATTCGGAAAATTCTCCTTGCTTTCCCAGCTGCTGCTGAGCAATAAGTAGCTATTTTTAGAGGGCTAATCACTGCGACTCCACAATATTTCTTCTGGGTTGTAAAAACTCATTTGCCCTTGCTTAATCTCACGCAGTTTGCTGTGTAGATATTGCCATGTCTCCTCTTTTCCAGTGAGCATCACTTTGACCATACTGCCATTGAATTTCTCTGCCATTTTAGTTTTCCAGTAATGGGAATGCCCAGTCATTTTATAATGGGACATCCTTCCCCAGCTTTTGATTTTGTATTTTATATTTGACTCTCTGCATTGCTTAGGACATGGGAGAAAGACAGGTTTCTGGATGGGGGACATTCCTTTTAGATATAAAGTTTCATAAAGGTGCCTGCAATCTTTTAGTATCACATGTCATGGCTGAATTACCTTATGAGGAATGCAGCATAAACAGTGATTTAAATACAGGTGTCTGAAAACTATTAGACGAATAAGTAAAACCAGTGTTTTTTGTGGTTCCATTTCTTCAGAGGTTATCGTACTTTTGCAGAAAAGCAACAGAGAGTAAGCAGGACCACAGAGCACATCAGATATGTTATTCTTGAATAACTAGAGGTTAATAAGGCCATTTTTTGGTTACAGAATTAATAAGAGATTAAAAAGTCATCTTCTTGTCCTGAAAATGATGTAACATGGGGTACAAAATTCAGGTTTGGCACATGGGTACAACAACACGTGAAAAGATAATTTGTCAGGCCCAGTTCAGGAAAGGATGTCTTGTTATAGGAGTACCTGCTTCATTTGATCACTTGGTAAATCATCTCTGCTTTTCTTAATAGCAACAGATTTAAGTGTCTGACGTAGTCTCCTGAATTAGAAGTTCTAATGTCAATTAAGTTCAATTTATTTGGTCTAAGGCTACTTACCTGAAACAATATACTGCTACATTTGCATACAATAAAAGACAGCTTGAGCATCTGCAGAGTAAAATGCTGGCCTGCTGACAGAATGCAATTAAGACAAAAAGAACTTTCTGGGAGATACTTTTTTCTTTGGCAGACCATGCAAAACTAAACAGGAAATGGGCTTAGGTTTCCATGAGAAAGCAAAGTATAGCACAGGCTGACACATCCATTGGTATTCACAGGGTTTTAGCAAGCTCAGAGCTCTCTGTAAGAGGTGCTGGACACCCATGGGTGGAGCTGGATCAAAGCAGTGGGTAGTATCCTTCTATGGAGTACTCAGGAGTCGCTCACAGGAGCTACTATTCCCTTTGTGAACAGGAATAAATTACCCAAACGGGTCCCACAGGACAACAACAAAACTATGGACAAAAGAACATGCAAACAGGTGAAAAATTAAAACACTCTATGCAATGTACCATCATAGAGTTCAGTGCTTTTTTGTGTGTGTTTGTAAAAACGTTATGTATAAAGTTCTGAGGAATAGATACAAAATTTGTTAGATAAATAAAAGTGGGTCATAATTAAAAGAAGTTTCTACTGTCAAAAATAGCATGTGCCCTAAGGGTGTCTGGGACATCACTCCAGGTGTATTAAACCCTTGACAAACTGCCAGATTTTTGGTTGTTAACTTTGCATAGGCTTGTTTTAGATAAAGGGTGTAGTGACTGGGTTGTTGCCCTGAGTGACTGATACCAGACAACACACTTTGAATGTCCCTGTACATTATCAGGGCATGATGTTAAAAAACCCCCCACATCTAGGACTGACATCTCAGCGGGTTTCTGAAGTGTTTGCATTCAGACTACGCGATTTCCAGCCGTGTATGAGAGGAAATGTTCAGAGTACACAGCTGACAAATGTAACCCTCTTGACAGGCTATAACATGTCACAAAATAGAAGACTTAAGGTAAATATGAGACAATGCAACTTCTACTTTTGTTTCCCATTTGTGTTTTTGCAAGAGAAAGAAAACCAAAGGAGCTGACAAATGACCACAAGGGATGTCCATGTATCTCTACTAACAGAGCAGCACGGGGACAGGTCATTTCACCCATCTAGACAGCAGACTTGAAATCCCAACCTCACGGACAGTGATTTGGTCAGTCACTCTGCTGTGTATCTTCTCGCCCCTTGTCTACTTAGGGAACAAGACACTAACACAGTAAGTCCCCAAACTACTGATTTTGTTTGATGAGCAGCATGAATAAAAGTAATCTGTGTGATTTTCTCCCAAAAATCAACTAATGACTTAGTGATTTCACTTCCCTTCACAAGGACTTCTTTCATGGGAAGCAAGAGCCACTTGAGTCACTCAGCTATAGCAATGTAGCTCACTCTTGCTAGGACCACTTTCTACTGAAAACACAACAAAGCTCTTTTCTTTTTACATTATGACAGTGAGACCAGGACTACCTTCCACCATAGTCCTTCAGATGGTAAATGTTTTGGCACCAGGACCTTCTAATAGACTTTCAGTGAGCAGAAGCCGGCATCAGGCAGGTATGTGTGAATCTGCAGCTCAGATTTTCAAATTCCTCGACATTAGCATCCCCTGCACTGTTGATTTGTGTCCCTCCAGTTATGACACCAAGGTTGCTAATATGGTCATTCCCGTAGAACTCATATCCGATTAGCTGAAAGAACAGATGTGCTGCTTCTAAAATTTGCATTACCCATTTCCACCTGTGAGAGTAATACCATCAGCTCGCCAATTACTCATGGAGATTTGAGTTTGAACTCCAGACCCAAATCTTTTCACAAGCAGTGCATTTAACAAATCAGTAGTGCACTTTGCAAAATGCAACTAAACTGGAGCTGGAGAAAACATCTGTCTCTGATGTGCACCATTGTGATGCTTTATGTCAGTTTGGATCAGTCAAGCCTGCAGTTTAACTCTGTTTCAGGGTTTTTTTACATGCATCAAAAGGTTTGTCATTTTTCTGTGATTTAGGTAAAGGTAGGTTAGGTAATAAAATTCTGTGGGCTGGCAAGCACTGAAGCAAACCTCAGCTTTTAGCTTTATGTTCCCAGATGCCTACATTTCCAGTGGGTAGTCTGTCATATGTTTAAAGAAAATGAATGCTAATGAAATAGAAAGTGGTGAAAAGCTGCTATAATGGCAGAAAGTTGCTCAGCTAATAGAACAGGCTTCTGATAGAGGCAATTGATAGAGCTTTCCCAGAGCTCTGAAAAAGTAATTACTTAAATATTTATATGAGCAAAGAGTGGGAACTGGAGGTGGAAAGGATCCATTTGCAAGTCTGCTGTAGAAGGGATCTTCTGGAGGCTATGCTCTCACTGCCTTGAAAGTTCCAGAGGAAAACTCTTCCTCTATTCCCTAGCTCAGAAACAAGCTTGTTGCTGAGATACACTTCTGTATTACGTTAGGGACAAAGTAATGGATTTTGAACTATGTGTCTTCAATGGAAATCCTTCTTTCCCCCCAGCTGGAAGGCAGAAGTATTATGTCTGCTTCAGCCCCGAACTGTCATCACATAGGAACTGACCCCAGACTTTTCAGAAAATTCATAGATTCCTCAACTTTTTTTATTAAAATGTCACATTCTTCCACTCTTAAACATTTCACTAAATGCAAGAGCCACGGCGGGGCAACATGTTGGCCTCGGCAAACCCAAGACAGAATTAAAACCCTAGAGCCCATTCAAATCAACAGAACTCTTTCCATTTCACTGAGGGGATGGCAATGGAGAGGGGAAATTGCAGCTGTTTTGCCAATGCTTTTCCTAATGATTTTTTTTAATTGAAAACTTGAAAATCTGACTCATTTTCATAACTGACATATACACGAGCACGTGATTAAGAGAGAGTCAACTTTCCAATCAACCCTGCAGGTCTCCAGAGGTCTGCCACCTTCAGCCAGTAGTTTCTGGAGGATGATGTTTCATTAGTGGATAAAATCCAGACTTGAACTTGAATCCAGCTGGCACACACGAGGCCCTCAAGCTGACAAGCTGTTCCTTGGAGCGTTAGCAATTCTTTCCTCTCCTGCCCTAGCTTTAAAGCCACACACTGGCAGTGTGATGGACTGTTTCATCATGGCATTTCACAATGATGTTATAACACCCGCATTTCTGAACGGGAGCGCATGGAGCTCCAGGAAATTCTGCATCAAAGCTCAGCCTGAGCGGTTATTGATAAGCATCTTCATGAATTAGTCAGGCCCCTTGTCCTCTGAGAGCAGGGAGCTCAGATATACTGCCCTATCCTCCCCTGTTTTGCTCAGGGGCCTGGCTGAATCCTTCTCCCTTCCCCTGCAAACACCGTTGACCAGTTTCATTCTGAAAAGCCACTGTGATCTGGTGCCAAAGTTCACATGCAGATACTGCCCCAGGCTGCTAATAGCTGTAACCTTCTTCTCTTCTCACTCTTCAAGCGCCCATTTACAATTAAGCAGATCTTACATTCAAGGAGAAAGATAGGTCTTACTTCATTGTCTGTGTATCTCCTCACCACTGTCTTCGGTGAGGAATAAAACAGACTAAAGAAAAAACACTTCTATTTTTTCCCACACCCATTTGGTTTAAAACCCACAGAATTCCTCATTTTTAAGTACAACGATATATAAATTGTTATGTAAGGAAGCAGGCAGCCATGGCCTGTCCTCTAGCTGCAGCACTCTGTATGTGCCAATTACAAAGAAGGGCTTACTTTAACAGATAGTGACCCCTTGAATGCTTGTAGCTTTTTTTTGCACTTCCTGCACACTGATAACTAAAATGCTGGACTAGAGCTGAGATTCAGTTTCTGGTGATAATTGTCCACTGCCAACTGCCTTCTAGGTCAGCATCTCCCTTCACACTCAAAAAGCAATTCACACAAATACTGGATTGCTCACTGGTAGTGAAGAAGCATTTCATGAACTTTGAAAGTAAAGACAGAGCTTCAGGGTTTCAGTCTGGGTCCAAAATTTATGATGTTTTCTGTGCATCACAGTGCAGGGGTGTGTAAGCCAGTCTTAATGGAAAAGCTTTGGTGGCATTCTAGTTAGCTTTGATTTAAAGCTTAATTTAGGTCCTGAAAAGGGTTAGTGCATCTTTACAGCCATCTTGTAATTCTCCAAGAGTCCTGCCACAAAGTTAGCCGAGCCCACATTTCAGCACGGCAGGGTCACTTTCAGATCAGAGGTACTCAGACAACTACCAAAATCCACTGAGGAAAGTCTTACACCTTGTCCAAAAATCTACCAAAAGGGAGGCAGGAAATTCACTACTCAAGTGCATTCAAAGGTGATGTAATGAAATAACATACTTCATATATACGTACATATATATAGTCACTCATGATGTTAAATGAAAACTGAAATTCTAGGTTGAAAGTGGATCTAACTAAATATTTAAAACTCAATATTAGAGCTGAGAGAATAATTGGCAGCAAATAATTCACCCATGAATTTAGCTTTTTCTTCGGCTTGCAGAATGTCTGCATACAGATTGCCATTTCCCCAGATTTGATCATTACTTTAAATGAGTCTCAGTTTTATAGTGCAATTCTTTCCCTGTACAGGTCGATGGTGAGGAGTCTCCAGTGCTTTCCTGACACTTCGTATCTGAAGTCTGATCTGTGGTTGTTTGGCTCTGAGCAGCTGCACACGTAGCACAGTATTGCTCTGACCCACAGTTTGATGTGCGTGTCCTGTTTGAAAATCTGACTGTGCCAGCGCAGCGCTTAGTTTTTACAGGCAGCAGCGTGGGTGAAAGCTGGCCACTAAAGTACGAGGAAAAAGCAAATAATAAGCAGAAAATATTGCAGAAAGATGCTCACTTCAATATTAGCAGATCCTCAACAATAACAGAAAGGGCTGAAGAAGGCTTTTTGCCTCTCCCTAATATAAGCATTTCCAACAATAGCTCTTAATTTAGTTCCATGTAGAAGACACAGTTTACTGGAATCAATACCAAAACCCAAGTATTTCTGCAACTGGGATGGAGTAAGCCCATGTACCAGTACAGGCTGTGGGCCAAAGGGATAAAAATCCTCTTTGCAGAAAAAGCAGCCGACAGACAGCACACAGAGAGGAGTCAGCGGTGTCCCTGTATCCAACACAGGCAGTTGCCCACAGGGCTGCACTTGCAGCCAGCCAGGCAGCCATACTCTGGCCTGTGTCTGCAGGGACACAAGTTACACCTCAGGAAAATTCTGATTGGATATCAGGAAAAGCTTTGTCACTGTAAAGGTGAAAAACACAGGAGAGGGTTGTGCCGACGTGCTGTGGAGTGTCTGTCATCAGAGACAGTGAAAACCCAACTGGACATGGCTCTGATGAATTTGCTCTCATCAGACATGTTCAGCTTAGGAGGGAAGACTGTATGACCTCTGGAGGACCCTTCCAACCTACACGCTTCTATGATTCCGTGATACCCTAATAATTATTTTTCCAGTCCCTGGAGCAAGTCCAAAATATCTTTACACTCCTGATCTGTATTTCTGTAAGAATATAAAGATTTTTATAGTGATTTCTGCCTATGAAGAGATTTGGAATGTTAAAATCCGACCCACCAGAGCTAGATGAGTGGCAAAATGAAGGCAACAAAACCAAAGGTGCAAAATTCCTTAATGGTCGGGTTCTCTGTGAGCATATCTCAGCTCAACATGACTGACTTATGGTCACCCTGATTTACAACAGCAGAGAGTTCTGCACTGAATCTTAAGGCTGCATAAATGAATGCGTTTCACAGTTAACATAACCTCATATATAGTACAGCTGATTTAAAGGCAGCCAAACTGTGTTGTCTTTCTCACTGTTGTACCACAGTAGGAACTTATGTGTACCTCTTGTGATCTCTAACTCGCAGTATTGTTGTGCCTGATGCAGAATTATTAGGTACTGAAATAAACTTCAGCTTTTAATGACTAAATGTCATGCAAGAGGATGCTGGACTTGAAAGCCAGCAGAAAAGCCCTAGGCTGTTTGAGAATTCAGATTCAAATTATTCAGCTATCTGTACTCCTCTTAGATATCTATAAATATCTACACTCCACGGGGTGCTCATGCAATTTCTGATGGTTTACCAGACTGAAGCCACCTCCTCAACTGTAGGTTAGAGTTGTAACTCCTTGATATCAATGAAAAGGCAAGGGACTTAGTTATGAAGGTCATTTTTCAACTGAACAGTTAACTGGAGGGCACCATAGAATGAGTTTAGTTCTCTTTTGTCTCACAAATTTTGCAATCAAATAATATAAACATGAACAAAGCCATTAAGGAGACTTCCTCTTGCCCAGTGCTCTGGAAAAAAATTTAACTACATAAGGTAAAATATTAGAACATTTTCATTAACACAAAATGTTCTTTTTAATTAGGATTTTGCAAGCTAAGTCTCCTAATGAATGAAGGAATAGAACTTCAGAATTATTTGAATTGCCTTTTTTTTTTTTTTCCTCACTGAGAAGAACAAATGTAACTTTTTGCAAAATATATTCAGTTTGTAACTGGAGACTTTCTAATTAACTATTTCGTGGATTAAGTGTTCATCAGCCTATAAAAATGCATTGTTCTGAAATGGCTACTTTCCTGACTAATCCTCAAGAGCTCTGAGTGCCTTAAGAACGCAGCCAGGGCAGGCCATGCTGAGACACATGCGATAAGCAGAGGTACAGGTAATTTACTCCTACACAAAGCAGGTGCAAAACAGGTTCAGGGGATACCATCCCCTTTGTAAGGAAGCAGTTTCAGGCCACAGATGCTAATGAATATAGGAACACATTTACTGGGAAGACCCATGTAAGCACAGCACTCTCCTAGCACCACTGTGTGTGCTGTGGCTTGAGGTACCTGACTTTGCTATGGTGTGGCTGCTTTGCCAGCATCAGTGCTGGAAGGTGCCAAGGAAAGGAAAGACAGCTTTTACAGGGGTGTGAAGGAAGGCTCCTGTGTTATGAGAGATAGCAGCCACAGAGCCAACACACAGTGGCTGTGCCACACCATAGAGACCTGCCTGATATCACAAGACCAGTAGTAGCATGGCAGACCATCAGCAAACTTGAAGTAAATTAATCCAGCTGAGCGTTTCACAGCTGGTAGGACCTGGCCACAACAGAGGAAAGGTAGTGTCTCTGTGCCATTGGAGTTAGTGTCCACCTCTCCAAACACACAGCAACTGCACAAATCCCTGCACTGGAGCCAGGATGAGCAGATCAATTCATGGGTGTGCCACAGCACTGCACCAGCCCATCCTGCAGACACCAGAGTCATGTGCTCAGTGCCAAGGACCAGCTGATGTGAGAGCAACACCTTCCCCAGGACTTCCAGCCCTAATGATCTCAAGCAAGTCTCTCTGCCCATGATACACAAATGCCCAGCAGGCTGACTCCCAAGAAACATGAGCCAACAGACACGGCTAGTAAACATCACCATGAAATGCCAACAGAAAAACATAAAGCTATGGGCTTTCACTGAAAGGAAAGAAGAAGTAGTCTAAAGCTGGCAGGCTTGGTGGATCACTGTGCAAAAGGAATGAGATGCTGCTTTTGACCTGGTCTGGCTGCCTTGTTGTAGCAGCTTCAGAAATCTTTTATATGGGCTAATATGGCCACATTACTACATGCTATGCCAGAACAGGCTATAAAACCAATTTCTAGATGACACCATTAACCAGAGAAACGCACTTGATCCACAGAGATAGGAAGCTTGAGCAGGTGGACTGAGACAGAACACTGTGATATAAAAGATAGGTCAAAGCAAAGTTGCGGGAAAGGGCCTGAACATTTGCAGAATTAGTAAAATCTGTTTTTTTTTTTTTTTCCAAAAGAAAGCATTAGCAAGCACTAAGAGAATGATGTGCAGCTAATTATAAATGTAATATATGGGTAGTTGCTTGCTACTGCTGACTTCTGCTCAACTCTACACCCTCAGGCTTCTAACTTGTACTGTGTTTTTTTATGTGCATTAAAATCTCAATGGTAGCCCTCTAGCTCAAGATATGGAGAAACCTGGGTTTGTAAGACTAGGGTGATATCTCCATTACTGCCCGTCAAAACACATGCGAGGTCTGGTTTTTGTTCTTTGGTGAGCAATAAGAAGGCTTGTCTGCACTGTGTGGAAGCACTCATGCACCCACATTTAGCAAAGGGATACAAGTGGTAAGAAGGCAGTGACCCTTTCCTAAATGAGTTGTCCTAGGCACAATATATGAGAGGGAGATAAAAAAAATCCCAGAAAGTATTTTAATAAAAGGAGTACGGGAAAGCAAAGGTATAGTGAAGGCAAAGGTTATGATAAAACAGATTTTGGTCAGATGTCTTAATCTATTTACACAGCAGGAGGTTTTCAACAAACTGCATTGCAAGATTAGAAATGAATTAGCACGTTCTGAAAACAGACACTGAAGTCCAGGAACAGAGTGCAAACACATACATCATTTGTACCAAGTACCCAGCACTAAAGGCAAAATCTAAATGTTATTTGATGTCATGGTGGTCACACACTAACATAGGACAGAATAGAATAGTTCCAGTTAGAAAGCACCTGAAATGATCATCTAGTCCAACTGTCCCTGTACAGCACAGTAAGACATGAAGCTGTAGGATTGGATGGCCCATGTAAGGTTTCTCTGAAGTAGAAAATGCAGATGTCTTAAAATAGTGTTAAAATTATCAAATAAACACAATTCAGTAGATATTAAAGAACTTCAGAAGATGTTTTGATAGATTAGAGTTATTTAAGGATATATTATACATACTCACATTCAGACAAAAGTACACGCACATGTGTAAGAGTTCATTAGACAGTGAGAAAACATGTTAAATCTGAGCTTTCCTAGAAGATGAAGTCAGATCACATTCAGTGTTTGCAGATATCAACCTAAGTTAAGAATGCAATCACTTATTTAAGTGACTGAAGATTCAGATCTGCAAGATGGTAATGCTGGGTGCAGTTGCAGAAAAAGCAATCACTCTAGTTTCCTGCAGACGAGAAGACTGGGCATATCCTGTTTTACATGACCAGCTTCAGAATAGAAACAACTGAAACACTCTCTCACATGGAGCACTGTGGATGTGATCATGTTACACCAGATAAGAATTTTTACCGATTTGTCTCATTCCATTCTTGGGCCAGGGAAAGATACATAAAACAGACTTGGGAGAACTTTTGCCCCATTCCTTTTGCAACACCAAGATATATCTATAGATATAGATATATGAATAGCTGGAACTGGCCTCAGTGGATCTTTACACCAGAAAATCTGCTCCAGCTACCCTCAGGTGAGTAGACTCTGCCCCACACATGCAGGACTTGGGAAGCTCCGGAGAGCTGGAAAGCCAGCTGCAGGAAGCAGTGCACCAGTCTCACGCTGTAGGTGCTCTTGCATGGCAGGGGGTATTTCTCTTTGTTTCCTCTCATTCTGTCCTTTGTTTACTTTTGTGCATGTCCTAGTGGCTGGGTGCTTTTCAAAAAACACAAACACCTCTCCCCAGAGAGCACACAACCCGTAGCACAGTACAGCACGGTGCTGGCTGCAGAACCCTTTTTGTATTCCTTGTGCACTGGGCAGGGATTTTTTCATTTCATGCATCATCCATAACTTGCCGCAGCAATTCCAAAAATCTTTACCACGCTCACATGAATACGAATAATTTAAATTCACATTTTTGCTTTTGAAAATTTATCGTCATAGAAGTTGGGCTCATAAAGCAACTGTATTTCTGAAATTTCTCACAGAATAATCAAGGGATGGCACTGCCCAGCAAAACAGCCTAATCACATCGGTATCATACAGACACTTGGAGCTATGACTCCATCTCACAACAAGGTCAGGTACTGACATAAATCTGTCACCAGCATTAGTGTTCACTCTACTGGGTTTTCTTTGATGCTTCTTTATTTAAACTAATTTAATAAGCAATTAAAAAAAAAGGGGCTGTTACTCAGAGTACAGGAAGGTGTTTTTTGTCTGCCAGTGGGTGGTATTAAGGGTTTTGCAGGCACTTACATGAAATGTTGCTTAGGACATCTATCGAAGAGCTGGCCTGGAGTAGATGTTACTCCTTGGTCCCCAGTAGTGTCCTCTGGGTTTTGGCCAAAGAACAAGATAATGAGTTTCTTAAACATTGAATACAGGTGTTTAGTCCTCCCTGACCTCAGAGAAACTATTAGCTTTCAGAAAAAGCAAAGCAAATTATAACTCTGCCGTAAGCAATGAGTTCTACAGTTTCTCAATTTTAGATGTATTAGACTTTGAGAACCACATATCCACCCATTTCCTGCCACAGGGCCATGTCAAGGCTCTGCACCTACCATTGTCCCTACAACTGCCCCACGGCACAGGGGTTGTGCAAGGAGAATTAGGTCTATGTTTTGCACTGAGAATTAGATCTATGTTTGTGACTGAGATGACTTCACTTTCTGTATTACATTCAACTGAGTACTTCCACACTCAACAATGTTTACAGGATAAAAGGGAGAAACTAAAAAAAAAAGCAGAGGAGAAGAAATTAATTGTAGTGGTTTTCCTGTTGAGCTCATTCCTGGCAGAGAGCCTCATTGGGATTCCAGAAAATTCCAGAAAATGGGCACGCTTCCTCTTCAAGAGATGCTAAAGAAGTTTGCCCAAATAGTTAAACCAACCTTGTAACTACACACAGAGCATTTAAGATAAGCACCCTAAATTTTTCATCCAAGGAACAAAGTCTCCATTGGACAAAAAATATGCACTTCTAAACTCTTCAGGAAGACAGGCAACATTATTAGGACCTAACCAACTGAAAACATAAACCAAGTTTGAACCCTGTTATTTCTTTCTTCAGTAGTGGAATGAAAAAAAAAAATCTAATAATGTTTTTCTGATACCAACCTGCTGATGGAAGTGGTGGGATAACCTTGGGTACTGTTCCAGCTGCCCATAAGGTGTACCCCAAAGGGGCTTGTCACAAAACACACAGTAACTCCTGCCAGCCAGGTACCAATGTTGCCTGCTGCCTCAAGGAGTTTTATCTAAAAATAGAATCCGCTTAAGAAAAATGACCACTTCTTTAGAAGAACAGTCAGTGTCTCTCTGAATCAATTTAAGCCCGAACACATCAATGAGATAGAGCTTGACCTAAAGAGCTCCACAGAAATCAAGACCTAAGGTAAGGGTTTGCCAGTAATGTGGAAGAAGTAAGGAGACTATGGGCCTGATCCAAAGGCCACTAGGTCAGTGGCAAGCTTTAATGTTGATGTAAATGGGCTTTGAACCAGGTCACACTAGTGAAAAGAGCACTCCTCATTATAAAAATAAGCAGCCATTAGAAATGGACTAGAAGTTACAGGAAATTTTTTGCAGGCAAAACTTCCTTCCTTTTTTTCAGCATCTCAGCGAAGGATTGGGCCATTTAACTCCATAAATGAGCAGGCACCAGGTTGCCACCTCATCCCAGTGGGTGCACAGAGGTCAGAACCACATGGGTGCAAGTTTGCCCAAACTGTTTCTGCAGGAAAACATGGTTGGATTCTCTGGCCCAGCTGAGTCCAAGCTTCATTACCATAGCTGGGCATCCAGTCAGCAGCACTGCCCACCTGAATTGCTGCACACACCCATTTTGCCTGAGCAGCTGCAGGAATCCATTCCTGGCTCACTGGGGAGCAGTGATGGTTCAAATGACGAGAGAGAAGCTGGGTACTGGTAACAAACACTAAACTTTTACTCAGCCCAGCCCACCCCACAGCTGCTGTTTGCCAATAGGTGAAAAGTCTTTTTTTGACTCAGGTATAATCATCAACAAGCTGGGGAAAGAATGCAAATGTTTACTCCTTGGTGATAGGCAAAAAATGCAATCGTAATTCTCACTCTCTCTGGCCCATGCTGAATATTCCTCACTGAAGCAGTTAGACTGATAAGGTTATTCCTTGACAAGATATGAGAGAGCAAATGTTCTGTAATTGAATACCATATGCCTCACCACAAAGAAAAATAACACAATTCTCTTGGAGATAAAATAAAGAATATACTAAGAGAGCATTGTTAAACTAGCTTACTGCGCTAAAACAATGAGGAGAGAGGGAATATGCAAGTCACCCTGTTGGCTACGATATAATTGGCTCATTAGGGAAATGTGCACACACAGTGTGAAGGAAACAGGAGATCACAAAACCTGCAGCACAGCATGGACTTTGGGCACAGCTTACAGACACTGCTGTTAAAATGAGGGACTTGGTGACAGGACAGAAAGTATTTGTGAGCCTTGGTAAGGAGTGCATGTACCTGTATCCAGCTCATCCTGCAGTTGGCAGTTCAGGTTCTCCTGCTTTCCCTGTGCCAGCCAAGGGGCACTATTCCTCTGTGACCCCGGCAGGAGTCATATTTAGCCGTGAGAAAGCTGTGCTGTGCTCTCTGACTCAGGAGCTGCCAGTTTGCCTTAAAGTATTAGAGCAGCATTATATTGATTACTGCCTGATATTTGCAGGTCTACAAAATGTCTAAGGAGACACAGGAAAGTTTAGAGACTTTTAATTTGCTGTACCAAAGCTTTTCTGATGGTCCCAGAAGATTACGCGTTTATGAACAAGGGCAGCAACTATAAAAGCTTATTGTTTGCACTCAGCCAAACTTCATGGATTTTTTAAGTATGACAAAAGAGAAAATGAGTTACACAGATTTTCAATAACTTGAACACCAATCTCTGCTGTCCAAAGGGAATTACTCCAGTGTTCTTTCTTTGTCTACCTTGGCCTGGCTTTAAGGGTTTATCCTTGTAAACGACATCAGTAGTTACAGTTAACAGGCCCAAATGAAGCTGTGGGGCTGAGATCCCTCTTGTCCTGATGTGCTAGATGCTCCAGGGAGAAGACTAAAGATAGCAAGAGAAACTTTGTCAAGGTAGACTCACTGTGGAAGATAGGAGCAAGCAGTGTGCACAACCCTTCCCTTCGCTTCAGTGACACATCACAGGTACCAAGAGGATTCTCTCATCAGAGGGCAATGGCACGAAGTGAGATTAAGGTAGCAACCCATTTTGCTTTTATGTGTTCAGCTAAAGAACAAGGTCAAAGACATAAGGTCTTAAAACTTTTAATTAAATGACAGTGGAATTATTCGCTTGCTCCTGGATTACATTGATGCAATCCAGCATGAAAGCTGCTATTTGACGATTCCCTGGATTTCTGCTCCTCTTTAATGGGGGTGCACAGCAAATTGTTTTCAGCTACAAACTTGCCATAGCTACTTAGAGGGATGCAAGTCTCTCCTAAAATCTTACCCACTTTCTGTTTTACTGAAATGGCAGAAAGGCACTAAAGCCATAAAAAAAAAGCATTCCTGCAATAAAAACTAATGTGGCTACAGAAAAGTATGTTGCAAATTGGGGGGGGATAGATACAAGGCAAGTACAAGTATTTTCTTTGAGAATCATGCATGAGAAGTCTCATGTCACTGGAAAACAACGGGTCATAGACAGACTCTGCACAGTCCCTATTCCATGGACAGTGAGTAGCACCTTTTTTGGCAAGCATGATGCAAGCATGAGCACATCAGGTGTTTCTGAAGGGCCAGACTGGTCCATGGCATGCAGTCCTAGGAGCATCCAGAATTCAAATGTATGTGGTGGAGCAGAAGCAGGCCCTACAGTCAAGAAACACAGCACAAAATGCATGCTCTGTGATAAGAACCAAACTAAGATGTGATTTAAAAAAAAAAAAGAAAAGAAAAAAAAAAAAAGAAAAAGAAGAGAGTACTGTTTTGGTTTCTGAGCTATCTACTTTATTTTTATTTGGTTTTATGCTCCTGTAAGTAAAATCAACAACTTCTTTTTCCCCAATAAACTGAAATTTTGCAGACCATTAATCCATAATATGGACAAAAGCCTTCGGGTGCACATGAAGCAAAATGAAAAATGGTCAGTCTGGTTCTTCCAGGAAAAACTGATACTTCACATGAGCAGTAAAGATTTTCCAACAAGCAGCAGCACACACATTTCAGTGCAGACCCACAGCGACTGCGTCAGCGTGGTAGAGGGTAATGGCTCTGAATATCATTTATGTGCATTTAACTACCATTTAGTTAATGTTTATGCAACATTTTGAAAATGTAAAGTGCTGTAAAGATGCCAAGTGTTATTATTATTATTAATCCAAGTGATAAATATGACTGTAAATTCTATACTTTATCCTTGTCCTTCATGTCAAAGGGATGTTTGCACGTATAACAAGCACTGTGATTCAGCAAGACACTCACAGTGTATGCATTACTTAAAGTTCATGAGTTTTACACATAAGGGAATAGAGGACTAACTGGTTTCTCCCCAATTTTACTGAGTGTTAAAAATCCCACAACAAATTAGGATGGAAGATTACGTTAAAATCCTACTTTTAAAAATATTAGGTCAGAGCTTTGCTGCAACATTTAAAAGCCTATTTAGCAAGCAACGTAGATCAACATGTTTTAATAAAATGTGTTTTCCTTTCAACGAATGTAGAAGAGGGCACAGAAAAGGACTTAAAGTCAGCAATATGTGGGTATCTGCTGTCTGCTATGTTCCCACTGCACCCTCCACTACAGCAGCTGACTGTCCATATTTGGATCATACAAGCCCCAAACCTATGCCTCCTTACATCTTCACTCAGTCCCTCAGGGGACTGAGGGATTGTGGCCACCAGCCACAGAGCCTGATGTCACAGAAAAAAATTATTCCCTTGGTGATTTTCCTATTTCCTTAAATCACTTCTCTTTTACTTGCACCTTCAGCACACATCAGAAAGGCAGTCAGGAACCACTCCACAAGTCACTAAGTTTCCAAGACAAAGGTCCACCACAAGTGCTTGCCACCACAGTGGATTGCTCTTACTGCACTAGACCTCAGCAGGGAAAATAATCTGTGAGCCAAGGCCTTTGGTCTCTCCCTTTATCTTCACGAATAAACCTTTCAGTGCTCTCAGAGAAGTGGCTGTTATTTCAAGGAGGTGATCAGTTTGTGAGGAAGTGCTAAGCAAGAACAGGGAATTTTCGTACCATATGTTTTTCCCAGGTTTGGAGTGGCCTTTGCAATTGCAATGACTTCGCCACTGAGAATGAACATGAAGTCGCTTGTCCGAGTGAAACACCTGCCGTTCCCCTTACTGGAAAACCAAAAGGACAAAAGAAATTTCTAGAAGAAGGTCTCTTAAATGTCTTCACTCACTCAAACACACCGGATTTTCCAGAGTTCAAAGCCAATTCCTATGTTCTGTTGCAGTGGTTGGATGCTGAGCTCTTGGACGCTTGGTCTGGACCATGCGACGGGGGACAGAGGTAGAGAATGTGTGGCCAAATCCACCCTTTGAAGGCTTTCTCCAAGACTTAAAAAACTATCATAGTTTTAAAAAAGGAAAATGAGAGGAAAAAATCCCACAGAGACAGCCTGATCTTCTACTTGCTCACAATGGTATAAATCAAGAATAACCCCATGGACTTTGTAGGACTTGGACAAGTATAAAACTGCTAGAAATGAAAGGTTCACTTTTTCTAACTTCAGCAGTTGGCTAGGTTTTCTTTAAATAGCTTCATTAATAAATACTTTTAAAAAAAGGGGGGAGGAAGTGCTCTTCCTCCCTCAATACTAATTGCTAGTGCTCAGATTTAATCTTCAGCATTTATTGTGCTTCCCCAAATCCCTAATAATCACCCCAGAAGACTCCTTAACATTGTTGTATAATGGGAAACAAGGGCAGGGTATTACTTTTTCATGTACAAAGATGTTTCATCAGGAGGCCAGATTTCTTCTATGCAGCTAAAGTACATAGAGCCTGACACTTTTAATTTCTTCCGTAATTGTGTCACAAGAGGGGTTTATGTCACTGTGCCTCTTTGCTGAATTCCAAGAGGCTCAATGCTATTCCCATGGTCATTGCCTCCTGCCTCTACTTTAAAATAATGAAGATTTGGGCTGAAATAAATTTGAAGATATCAAATAAGGACCCCTTGAGTTCCAGGGAAAGAAAATAAAGCAGCTTTTATTAAACTTGTTATGAGACCTTTCATGACCACTATTCTCGCTGTTCTCTTTGCTCAAAGCCTTTAGAGAATGGTCTCACTTTAGCCTAAACTCAGCTCTTTCTCAGCTCTCTAAGCCTCTGTAAAATTGAAGGACATTCACTCCAACACACGTCTTTAATAACTCAGTATGATTTAAACTTTCAATCTGCATTCCTGATTTCTGTAATAATTGAAAGGAATGCATTAGCAGCAGAAAAAAAACCCCACTTTTGCTTCATAAACTTTACCTTCATTGCCTCAGATTTTCAGTAGTTCTCAATATGTAAGTTTAATGGCGTGACCCTAACAAGAAACGATCAGCAAATGAAACGAACCAGTGTGTAGCTGCTCCACACGGCTACAAGTGTCAGCTGTGGCCTGCCTGCCATTAATTTTATTGTAACTCATTTCTTCAGGTTGAGTACAGCACGATTTAATGTTCCCATTCTCCCATTCCTGTTCTGCATGACAAATTGTTTTAATAAACATAAACCGGGTAATAATAAAGTAATAATAAGCCTAGCACTCACCTTATATCACTGCAGTTAAATTCTCCCACAAGCCAGCGCTGGTTACAGTGACAATTACAGTCGGGCCAATCCGCAGCCAGGCAAGCACAATGGACAGATTTAATATCGTTTGTAAATATGATTAGTGTGCTGTCATGTTATTGCAGCCTGGTATTTACATTTCTCTCTGGGGTTATTCACTACACCAAATCAACATTAAATAGTGCTCCCTTCCCTTCCCCTTAAATCAAATATACCTTTCTTTGTGCTCCACTCAGAAGTTAATGAAGAAAATGGCATCGATTGTTAATATTCAGGGATCAATCAGTGCTTTACGTACCTCTTTTTTTTTAAACAGATGTACGTCTGTCTGTATAACCCAGGAAAATTTCTTTCGAAATTCATAATCTCCCCCCCTTCCTCCTCCCCCTCCACACACACCCTTTAACATCAAGGCTCGTCTGCTGACTCTCTTATGAAAAATGTTCAAATAATGAATGGCTGTTGTTTACAGAAGTAATTTCATGCTACATTTCCATTATTGCCTGGATTTGTTTAGCTTCTCAAGCTTCCCCATTTCCCTGCAATGAACTTTTAAGGAAATATAACCAGCTTTCACTGTTTATGCCATTATGTTTATAATAGAAGCCACTCTCATTTGTGACATATTGCAACACTTCATAACTGTGTGCAAATAAGCATCCTTAAACTTGTTAAGGTCAATTAATCACTGTACAAAAGCTTTTTTAGCCAGGACTTCCACCAGCATAAATCCAGCCATGTAGCAGGGTAATGAAAGGGCTCTAGCAAGGACTTGGGTCCTACGTGGCACAATTGTGTGCTTCAGATGTTAATAAAACTGCCCACAGATGACACAGGTCTTTTTCTCCAAGTTATTTTGTTCCCATGGTCAGGCAGCACAGGCTGAATGCCTGCAGCCCAAGTCAAGAACAGACAAAATTTTATAATGACTTTAACGATGAATTCCCACCAACCTAAAACATTTTAAAGCCACCTTTTCTACAATGAAAGAAAGGAACTGAGCCATAGGACGTCCTGCTGAGTTTGGACCCACAACATTTCACTGGACAGGAATTGACACATGAAATACACCACAAAAAGTACCTATTTTGAGGCATAACAGATGACAGCATCAAAGGAGAGCACTGCTGTCGGCAGCAAGGAGCCCTGGCTGCTCAGGCACGTGTATCATTTGACAGTGTGGAGCCCTGGCCTCCTCCTGCTGCTGTGTTAACTGCTCCGGGAGGAAAGGGTCTCTGGGGGATGGCAGCGATGGTACCGACTGCCTAAGAGCTGCCTGGCACAAACACTGATGATGGAAAGGGCTCTTCTTAATTAGTACCAACCTTCTCCATACAGCCGTGGCACACACAGACTCACTCTTGCCCTTCGTGCAGCTAAGAAAGAGGAAATATCCATGTGGTTTATATTTATGCTTCCATTTTCCACAAAGAGGTTCTCATCTCCTGCCCTTTTTGACTGAATCAAGACCTATGTCTGAAATTTAAGACATGCCTTAATCAGACTCAATAGGTTTTCTGGATGCCCCAGGCTTACCGATGTCATGGTGCCTGGGTGCATGTGAAATAAGCCTGGTCTGTGTCATTGAACGTGGACTGATGTGCAAAAACAAAGACAATAAACCCTCACAGCAACCTCAAATAAACTGTAAAAGTAAAATACCGTGAAATATTTAACACTAATGGAGAATTAAAATGTATGGGATACTTCCGTTTCTGAGGGTGCCCACGTGCAGGTTCATACTTTATACATTTTGTAGCATTTTACTTGCTCTTTTCTGTGCAAACTGGAGTTTAAACTGATGCCCTGTGTTAGAAATCTACCCTGATCAAGGCTAAAATGCATGGCAAAGACCAATACTAAAATACCTGTAATAATTACAAAGCTGACACACCTTTTGTTGTATACTGTCAGTTAACTTTCCCATACTACAAGTTCAAGTTAGGAGAAGGGAAAAGAAACATGATTTCAAGAAAGCATCACCAGTCAGCCAGTATAGCTATTTTCTGGGGGTTGTAGATAATCTGGGGACCAAAGCAGGACTTTTTAAAGACCTATTTAGTTGTTACCTTTTTTGAAAATGATAGATTTAAGAATGTGTTTCCTATGGTCACCCATGGGGCATGAATCTGACTTACTGTGACTTGCTGATATTATTTATTTGGAAGAGTCAAATGTCACAGCAAAATATTTCTGCTAAAATGTGTGTTTACTGAATTTTCCTTTCAAAGCTCAGCAAGGTGACAGCTGGAGAGGGGTGTCTGTGCATGTGTGGAAAAAAAAAAAGAGGGGGAAGAACTGGGGTGTTACTAAACACAAGATCACAGCACTTGAAACATCCTACTGAGATCAGAAGAATTGTGAAGCATACCGAGGTGGTACTCTAGCTATTCATTAACTGCCTGTATCAGCCAGCCTGGAGATTAGAGCTTAATGCAACGGTGAAGTAAGTGTCCATATCACAGTAGCCATGGAGGAATAGCGAGATGTAATGAAACTGAATAGCTAGCCATTGAAAGTTGAAAAATATATTGATTTTTCAGTGCTTGATCACCCAGGAGGCTTTATCAGGTATGAATACTTGGGAACCATCTGCTAACTCTGTAATGGTATTTTAGGATTTGTGACAGACACCAGCAAAAATAAAACTGTGTGTTAGAAAATAACACAAAGTGAAGCCTGCTCCTCTGCAGTACATTCCACTGCTCCACATCTGCTTTTCTCATCCGTGCCTTTTAATTGTTTTCGAGTTAGCTATAGTTAATGTATGAATACAAATTAAAACTGGTACATGGACTCAATTTCTTCCCACCTTTCATACCAAAGATAGCTCAGACATTTATAGCTGCATTTATCTCTACATCAGATTGCATTACATATGTGGTAAAGCCTTCTTTCCTCCCAAAAGGAAGTCAGCAGGACCCCAGTTATTGTATTCAGCTATTGAACCTCGTTGTCAACATTTCTTAGCATTCATTTGTGTAAGTCAAAGAACAAAACTGAACAGGAACAGGCTTGGAGGCACAATATCTACATATTGTGTGATGTAAATAACACTCCTAGACATGATTGGCATTCTCCAAACAACAATCATTGTTATTGAAATGTGCCTCTATTCCCCTTGTTTTAATACTGAGAATGATTATGAAATCTCTTTGGGTACGATAAATCAGCTGAAAGATGTAATAACATGTTTCAGCTGTTGGAATGGATGTTTGATTACAGCTCTGAGGGTTTTTTCCTCATCTTGTTTCTAGTTTAATTCTTAAACCATTCTCTGATTTAACAAAAAATATATTCCACACATCAACAGCAAATACGCATTCTTGTTTACAGTGTGAGCAGGAATCGAGTTGCATTTTAATAGTGCAGGGAAAATATTCTTCTATTACAGTTTTGGTCAAAATAGTAAGTTAAACTGTCATTTGAAATTATATTCAGTAAACACTTAACTTTAGCACCTAAGTAAAAATAGAAAAGATAAAAAAGGCAGAGGGTGGAGAGGAAAGAGAGAAAAAGAGACTTTGGTCAGACTATGTTTGATTTCCAGACACACACACAAAAAATCCACCTCTGCTCTTCTTCCTCTCTCCACGATTTTGCAAGCATCTCTTCAAGTAAGTGGTATCAGAATTAATTTGCCCCAAAATGGTGAAGTGTAAGTGGAGGAAAATTATTTCCCCCTGATTTTACTCTGTAGTTGCAGCACACAAAAGATGAAGGCAGTCAGACCGCACCACACAGCGGCAGTGAGAGCGAGGCAGCTGGACAGAGGCTTTTGAAGGATCTGAGAATCTGTGTACAGCAAAGGCAGCACAGATTCTACAGCTCACTCTCCCAGAAAAGATTCTGGCAAATAATGCATTTCCCTTAAGTGCATTTTGTGAAGGAGAAAAGGTGAAGAAAAAAACAACTATGGGAAACAAAAAGATTAGTACGTGGGTGGTTTCCTTCTCCAATCAACTTTCCTTCCTGTCCCACGGGGCTGCCCCTGTGCTGATGAACACACTGTGGCTGCTGCAAGCACATACCTCGATGTTCTCCCAAAGTTTGCAAGCCAAAGAGGCAACTACATTCAAGACTGGTGGTGGGAAAATTCTGAGAAATTTGGGGCTTCCTGAGGTCTTTAGAACTGCTCAGTGATGTCTTGCCAACATTTTAACAAGAGGTTCCCAGGAGAATTCGCCCCTTGGCCTGTGATAAACCCAGTGCCCCAACAGTGTGTTTACTTGCCAAGAGGAGGGGCAAGGGATGAGAAAACCATTCATGCATTTTCGTTTTTAAATGAAAACACTTTCTCATCATGGCAATCAAGGAAAGAGGCTATCCTCCTGTGAGAGCAACCCTACACCGCTCATTTGGGTAGAACCACATATATTCCATCTCCCTGCGGGATAGAGAATAGGCATTTGTATCGGAGAAATCATATTCTGGACAGCAAGACATCTACCCAGGAAGGAGTACACAAGGTCCCTATCATTTCTCCCAGCATGCAAGGAAGCACTTGTGGTAACCTAGAAAACAGTCAGGGGTAGCTATTAAGGGCAACTCTGAGGTAATACTCCCAGGAGCAGAGCTCCCCAGGGCGGGCTACAATCAGACACGTGCTGACAACCCAGCTCCCACCTACACAGTGACAGAGGGAGGTTTCCTATTCCCCTTGCCTCCTTTGTTTATTGTGTAGCCTGCCTCTACTCTTGAAATAGGCAGGCTTTTAAATTGGGACGCAGAACTCACTCTTCCCTAGAGCCACCAGTGCAGTGAAGAAAATATTTCTAATGTTCAATGGAATTACAGAATACCTTTAAAAAGGTATTCATTGGTTAATTCACTCCCCTCTTTTTGACCTTTATTCAAGGGGAAAACTGCCAACTGCACAAAATCCTGCCAACTCCAAGAAGCTTAATTGTGCAGATTAGGGTCTGTTTGTAACACAGATTATTAAAAGCACACTTGGACCCTTCACATCCCCACGTTTGATTCAGTAATAGGTTCTGCATTAGATAAAGGAGATTTGTTTTGATCCTCTCCTCACAGATGCAGAGTGCCCTACACCTTTTGTCTTCCAGACTCCATCATCCATGACCTCTTTGCATAAGTGCCGGAGCCACCATAGACTGCTCCACACTGTAACTCCCAGATCCCCACTTTTGGGAGTGGAAGAAAGGCAGGAAGAGATTCACTTCATGGTTTATATGATATTCTTAAAAAAAGAAAAATAAATACATATCTTATTCTATAAAGAGAACATTTTTCTGAGAGACCTTAGTACTGTATGGCACAAAAGCCAAGCATGGCCATTTTTGAAAGCATAGCACTTCGTATTTTTAAAAAAAGAAAAAAGTGAAAATTGCCTTTCAAATTTCAGAGAATGAGGTGGAACACAGGGTCTGAATGGGAAACTTATCCTAGAAATATATGAGGTGAAATAATTTCCTTAGGCTCAAATTTTTTTCTCTATTCCTCAGGCTAAAAATTTAATGAGAAAGTAATCTCCTCTCCCCCACCCCCCAAAAAATTTCAAAGAAGTTCTTGCATTTTAGTTGCAACCTGTTACAAAAACACAGAAATCACCTTGAATTTCCAGGTGTCGTATGGTAACTACAAATCATTCTTCCCTGCCCCAGAACTAAGGCCTGATCCACAGCCAGCCATCATCACTGCAGGGTCTGGGTGGGAAATGTCAGGCTTTTACTTTGCATCTTCATTCATCTGTTTCCTGTGCTTCAACAGCTGGACTCCACGACCCCAAGGGTTTTTTCCGTTCTTAACGTTTCTATGATTCTCAGCGTTATTATAATTAACAATCAAGGAGATTTTCTTTGGATACTATCCAGCATGAATTTAGTGATGCTATTGCATGCACTTCACTGCCCTTACAACACAAGGGAAGGTGAGGGGCGACACCAGAGCTGTGGCCATTTATACCAGCCAAGGATTCGGGACTGACTTAAAGAACAGAGGGGAGTCACACCAGGCACAGCTCACACACAGTGACTCTGCTGTGGCTTCTCTCCCTGTTAACTGTCTTGCAAAGAAAGTAGGAGGTGGCAACAGCTTTCACTGGCATTAATGTGCTTTTAGTTACTTGATAAAAATATTTTTCTTCCATAATCATCACACAACGCAAGAATAAAAGCACTTTTAATTTGAACACACACTTGTAGCTGTGTGCCAATTCATTGCTGCTGTACTGTTGATGAGCAGTTGTATGTGGAACAAATTGAAGAAAGCCACAAACTAATTTCCTAAATGTGTTTTTTTTCCTCCAATGGTAAGGAAATGATGAGTTTTAGATGAGAAGGAACATCTATCTGCAGCTCAGTGAACTGAAAATTCAGAAAGAAAACTCCTGCAGTCTTCAGAAGTACTCTAGAGTGACACCAAAGCACTAGCCTCTTAAAAAATTGTCATGAAACTAAATGGAGTCAGCAAATCAAGAGGATGACAAGGATGGAGGAAGACCAAAACACACCTGAAATACTGTGATAAGTGAAAACAACAACTTCTTGTTGTAACAAAATAGTGCTGGCCCTGTGATACATACCATAAGCTGTCATACTACTATTATTATAGTTCAGCAAAAAATGTGCATAACTGGCAGCTCCCTGCATGTCCAGTTCTTGGTATCAGATGCTACCTCTCATATTCAGCACAGCTGTGCTTCTCTTACTGGAAAATCAAGAGGACAGCAGAAGTAATTAATTCTCTGACTGCACTGTACCTTTCTGCTGTGGGACACAAACCAACTCACACTGGGCATGCAATTAAGAAAATTAACTTCTACAAATTTTACTTTCAGTCACAAAGAAAGGTACAGCCATCTGAAAGCCTGGAAAACTCTACTTCTACAGAACCAGGATTGCCAACACTTATAAATTAGCTCCAGTGGGAAGAAGCTCACTGCTGTGCAGATAGGAGGAGAAACTCTGTAAGGTTATCTCATTTCTGGAGCTCTGTAAAGCCTTGATAGGATCATTTTAATGCTTAGGTTTTACTGCAAACCTGTAAATGTGGCTTTGGTGTAATAAAGTGTGTTTACTGAATGCTCATAGTATCTCAGTAATTTTATAACTGTGTATAAGCTGCGTAACCACATACCCTCAGTTACACGCAGATGTAGTTTTGCAGAGGAATTCTCACCTTAGTTCAGTGTTTTTAAATTTCAGTAGAACCTCGTCTTCACTTCTTTTGGTCAGTAGGTACCAACAGAGCAGACTGCTTTGCCCATCATGGTACTAATAGCTTCCTTATGTGATTTTCTTGCTTTTAGCCACTCCTGCTGATCTGCAGATCATTTAAGGGAGATCTGTACCTAGTGGTGCAGGACACAGGGTACTGGTTTCTCCTCACTTCTGCCTAATAAGCTACTACTAAACACAGATGCAATGGCTTCAGCTCTTTTACTGCACAGGTAACTGCTCTCTTTGAATTCTTACACCACTGTAGTATGAAAAAAGGGGCCATTTTGAATAGAAATTAAGAGGCCAGGGTTGGTAAGTTGCATGAAAGTAAGGATGGGGTAACATTGTCCTTCAAATAAAGATCCAGTCAATCAAATCTTGTCTGTTAAACTGTCCCTGGACATCAACAATACGCAGCCAAAGCTGGTCCCTGCTCTCTTTTAGTGCTGTGGCCACGGATAAAACAATTGAGTTTAGGCCTCCAAAAATATTATTTACCACCTCAATCAGAACCTGAAAGAGAAAGGAACTCCTTTGAAAGGATGAAGGACCCATCATCATTGCCACTGTTATGGGAACCCTTTGTAGTGGGACTTGAAATTACTATGTTTCAAATGGGCACCAGCTAAAGATATCAGAACTTTTAGGTAATGATTTATTTGTAATATTTGTGGACAGTGGAACCTCATGAAATTTCTGAAGCTCCAAATGCTATGCAGATACTCCTATGAACTCACTGGTGTGATATGATCACTAGTGCAATGACCACAAGGATGGTGGAAAAGACAATAATTGTTGCACTATGGAATCAAAAATCAAGAATTTTAAGATAAAGTGCTGGGAATTCAAAAATCATCATCTGCAATAGAATATTTTTCAAAATTTTCTTGTAAGTTATCAGTATTAGGTAAGATACCTCAAAAAGCATATTTCAAAGTGGAGGGAGTGAGTGTTAATCCTTGCCGATAGCAGAACAGTAATTTTCACTGTGTAAGTGATATGCCAGTAGCAAAAAGGACTCCTAGAGACAGACTTTCAATGTATGTCCATATTTCAAATGTAAATAAAGGGGTTTTTTGTGTGTTCAATAGTGCTAATTTTGATTTATTGTGAAAAATCTGGGTTAGTTGCCAGTTCATGAAAGTAATCTAGAATTACTCCTTTTTAAACAAGAATTTTAAGTATTCGAGCACAAGAAAAAGTATTTCTTATGTGAAACCAGATGATCATATGACTCCTACAAAGTTAGATAAAAACAGAAGACTATCAAATATTGAAAAAGCCATCAAAGCATTAGTTTTCTTTTTCCTTATGCCTTGTGAAATCATTGGGGTCCCAGTTCTACAAAATAGGTTCTGCATTCTTATCTTTATTTATAAGGTTGTGTTTACCTTATTGCTATGCAAAGTAGGTGTAAAATGCTACAAATTAGAATGGCAATATTTTATAAGCACTTTTTGTGGTATAAATAATGAGAACACAAACAGAAACAGTTTTTCTCCTTCAGAAATTTTTTAGGATTCTATACTTTTCCAAATTTGGATTAAAAACACTTAAAGAATCTTAAAAGTGTTCATAACCAAAAATTAGAAGACTACTCAATTTGATCATTTTCATCAAATATATTCTTTCAATGACTTTGAAACATTTCACTCCCACTTGATCACCTAATTTTACTTCTTTTCTAATCTTTCTTTGAACCTAAAATCAGAAGATTTTTGTGCCAAAATATATAAACATATGGCTGACGTTTTCAAGAGCTTGAAACCATTTAAGCAGAATAATTTCTCAAAAATTAATCTACTCCGCAAAAGAAATGACTATCTTGGACAAACCACGAGAACTGGGAAAGCATACGAGGTCAGAGAAGATGATGGAGAGCGACTAAGACTCAGGTAGCATTTAAAGCAATTTGAAAATAAACCTCTGTTTTCGGGTTTGGTCTCACTACAAGAAAACAGTGAGGTGCTGGAGAGTGTCTAAAGAAGAGCAGTGAGTTGGTCTTGAGCACAAGTCCTGTGAGGAGTGGCTGCTGGAGCTGGGAGTGTTTAGCCTGGAGAAAAGGAGGCTCAGGGGAAACTTTATCACTCTCTACAGCTACCTGAAAAAGGGTTGTAGTTAGTTGGGGGTCAGTCTCTTCTCCCAGGTAATAAACAATAGCATAAGAAGAAACAGCCTCAATTTGCACCAGGGGAGGCTTAGATTGGATATGAGGAAAAAATTCTTCACCAAAAGAGTTCTCAAGAATTTGAACAGACCACCCAGGTGAATGGTGGAGTCGCCATCCCTGGATGCATTAAAAGCTGTGTAGATGGGACACTTGGGGACATGGGTTAGAGGTGGACTTGGCAGCGTTGGGTTAACAGTTGGACTCAATAGTCTTCAAGACCTTTTCCAACACAAATGATTCAATTGTTCTATAATTCTATCCATGTGATGGACAATGGCAAAAACTGTCAGGGCTGCATCTTGAGCCAGCCCACTGCCCATGCTGCTTTGACAAAAGGCACATAGACTTCCAGCATTATGCACTCTTCCCATTCCCTGTTGCTCTCTAGCTCCCGTTCACTGAATCATGGAACATCCTGAGTTGGAAGGGTCCCATAAGGATCACTGAGTCCAATCCTTAGCCCTGCACAGGAAAATCCCCAAGAGTCACACCATGGGCCTCAGAGTATCATCCAAACACTTCTTGAGCTCTGTCAGGCTTAGTGTTGTGACCACTTCCCTTGGGAGCCTGTGCCCAGCCACCCTCTGGGAGAAGAATCTTTTGCTAATATCCAACCTAAACCTACCCTGACACAATTTCAGGCCATTCCCTTGAGTCCTGTCACTGCTCACCCCAGAGAAGAGATCAGTGCCTGCCCTTCCTCTTCCCCTCACAACCAAGTTGCACTAGTAGGCAGCAGTTGCGCTAGCCTGGCTCTCACCCTGCATCGCCACTGTGGGATGGGGAGCTCTCTGTCCTCTGTGTGCTTGTCTCAGCAAAGCTGAGCCATGGGGCTACAGCCACAACTCCTAACTACTGACAAGGAGTCCTGAAAAGGTGGCTGTGAGCTGCCCATGCGTCAGAGGGCTTCATGCAGCAAGGTGAGGAAGACATGCAACAGCAACACCACAGTCAGCTTGTAGGCGTACCACAAAGCAAACCAATGCCATATGATGCAGCTTCATTTTCCTCAAACCAAAATCAATCCATCCTGGCAATGGTCATGTTTAAACTCTGTTTGCAGCTAAGACACAACACCAAAACATTAACAATTTCTAAAAGTGACATGATTTGGAAGCTATCCTATATTCCAGAACTTAGTGCCTTCCCCCTTCTGATTATTGGCATCCCCATCATCACATTCTTCAAGTGATCTAGAAATGGCCTTCTATTGAATAAAACAGACACTACTCTACATAAATTCTAACTGTCAGACTAAGGAACGAGCTTCTTGTCATACGGGCCAGCTATGTGAGATTTATTAGGAGACCTCAAAGTTTTTGCAGAACAAGGAAATGTTGTGAAAATTAACTCCCTAAGGTAAACAGCCTGTGTAAAGCTGGGAGCAGTGTGTACTAGAAATATACATTTATACTGTGTGATTAGGGATTTTTTGACACTTAATAAAAAAAAAAATCCAAAATTATTCAGTGGTATTTTCTACCACTTTTGATCAGTTTTAGTTACATGTTCTTTATTATAATTCAGAAACAGAAACAAATTCATATTGGTCCCTGAACTCTTACTTTAGTGTTTCTCCTCCTTTTCTTTTACAATAAAATCACACTTTTTTTTTTTTTTCATAAAATGCATTCTCTATGTCTATGGGGAAAGTCCATATCCCCCAAGTATTTGTTATACAATCTGTGAATAAAGATTTAATTATCTTGAGGTTTTCAAGAAAATCCATTACATTACATTAAAAAGTTCGATTTGAAATTTTTCAGCATTTGCCTCTTCTTTTGAGTTTTTATCTTAATTTCTGGCTAGATATCTGTTGCAAATCTGTTAAAACTATTTCCCTACTACCTTTTAAAAAACTGACTTTCTGCTTAATAAAAAGCTGTTTCTCTAGTCTTACACATTACAATCAATGTTTGCCTCACTTACACGTATGTGTATAACTCAAAGGGGTTTGCCCCACAAGACTAATGCAGTTTGAGCCTCAGCATCCTCTAGCAAAGACAGCTGCTGTTTCCAATTGTGTCTAAATAAAATGGACTTCCTTTAGTTAGAAAAACCCTCACCTAATTGTTTAATTAGAAAATTTCTCTAGATGAAGGATGCGTGTTCTAGAAGCACTGGAAGATGAGGTTTGTTATGTGCATTCCCAGCACCTCTCTCTCTCACCCTGGTAGGCATGGCTCTGCAGTTAGTCACCATCCAGGTGCAGGTTTAGCTCGGTCAGGAGAAGTCAGAGCTGCAGTACTGGATGCTATCTTCCTCGGATGGCCCAGACAAGGATCATTTCCCTTCCTGAGCATTGCTGTACCTCACTCAATAAGGGCAAGGGCTTATTGAGATCTTGTTTCTGAAGATGACAACACCTAACCTGGTAATGGAGAGAAAATCTAGAGGTGCAGAAAGTCACTGTGCCCCACTGCAGAGGCCACAGTGGGAAAAAAGAGCAGCCTCCTAAACTACCGCATCTACAGGTACCCAAAGTACTTCTCATTTCAATTAGCCGAGTCCACGAACAACTGAGAAAGTTGGAGTGTTATTGCTATAATTATTTTGTTCCTTTTCTTTCCCTTTTCCTGCCTTCCTCACCCCTGGGCTCTTTAAAGAAAGACTCCCAGGAGCTTCCATTCAAGTGGACTGAAAACAGTGTCAGTGGGGGCTAACTTCTGCTGCACAGGTTGTTGTCACTGATGACCTATTCATCAGCACCAGCACCAGCCTGGCTTTGTCTTCTGCTCCACTAAACAAACTGATGGCAGGCTCAGTTCTGCTGCAGAAATACTGAGAATTAAAGAAAGCACAAAGGGAGGCAGCAGGGTTGAAACATTTAGTGGAAATAGGGGAGCTGGTCAATAAAAGGGGACAGAGACTGGATCAAAAGGGGCTGACTTACAATGGGACATGGGCTAAAAAGGGGTGTGCACTACCCCACAGGTCAAAAATGACAAAACCTTGAGCTCCTGAAGCTGTCACCTTCTGCACAGTAGGGAGAGATCCAGGAGCAGAAAGAAATGCAAAGCTAGCAATGCAGTATATAGGCAATGTACAAAGGAAAAAAACCATAAAGGGTGAAATTCTGGGGTGCTTGCAACAAGCTGAGACCACTGACCTCAACGAACCAAACAAAAGATATGTTTAGAGAAGGTATTGGAAAGAAAGAGAAACAAAGTATGGTAAGGAAGAGTGAGATTTAGGCTTAGGCGTTCATCTTGGATTTGGGAGAACTGGTTCCGTTTCAAGACTCTGCCATATGTTCCCTGTTGGACCAGAAGTGAGGCATTTAGTCTCTGCAATTCACTCCTTATCAGTGAATAAATACTTAGGGAAAGGATATGACATGTATTTTGTGTGTAGGGTCCCCTGAGTTCAGCCATATTCAAGTCAAAGAAAAAAAGTGTTGAAGTGAGAAGATGCAAAAAAAATTCCGTATTTTGAATTTTTCCATTTTGAGGCATTTAAATGGATCACATTTACTCTTAAATAAGTTTTCAAAGCATTAAACTTCCATTCACACCTTTCTATCATTTTCTACCTTTGAGGTTCTGAATACAAATATCTAACTGGTGTCCAGTGAATACAGATATCTGAATTCTAGCCAAAGATTTTCTTCTCTTTCTGTGTTTCCTATTTTACCTTTTGCTCTTGTGTCATGTTCCAAAATACCTTCTCTTCTGAAGAAGTTTAGTGTAGACAAGAAAGAGTAAAATTGTAATGCCCATGGCTTTCCAAAACTAGGGGAAAAATAAGCTAAAACATTAATGATATCTAAGAAAAGTAATTTTCTGACTTTAAAGGGGTTTGACATATTTTTAGTGGAAAGGGAGATTTTTTTCATCCTTTCTTCTTTCATGTAATTTAATTTAATTATATTTTCCTCCTTAACTTTTCACAGAAAGAAAGGAGCCTAGAAGAGTAAAATAGCTAGAGAAAACAGAATTTCTTTGGATATTAAAAGACCCAAACACATTTCAGTAATGTTTTTTTTCCTCAGAAATTTGAAATACAAGCCTGGTCCCACACACACATCATGACAAAATGCATCTGATTACACTCTGTTCTATGCAACCAGCCTTGATTATCATAACAGACACTTCCAGATCTCGCAAATGGATTCCTCTACCTGTCACTGGGAGGGACTGCAGCAAAAGGAGAATGCACCTTGTCTGCCTTGAGGTAATAAACAAGGAAGAAAACCAAGGAAGAAAACCAGGAAGAAAACAGGAAAGAAAATAAGGAAGAAAACAAGGAAAAAAAACAAAGAAGAAAACCAGGAAGAAAACAAGGAAGAAAACCAGGAAGAAAACAAGGAAGAAAATCAGGAAGAAAACAAGGAAGAAAACCAGGAAGAAAACAAGGAAGAAAACAAGGAAGAAAACAAGGAAGAAAACAAGGAAGGCGGGTTCTTATGCCAAGGCATCTAGCACCAACACACGTCCTGGACCATATGGAAGATCTGCCTGTGTCCTTCAAACCTCTGCATGAATGGCATGAAGATCACTGCCCCAGGGATGAGCTGCTATTTGTCAGACAGAGCTGCCTAAGTGTGCCTAGAAAATGCCCGAACTCCCTAATCGTCGGCTGCTCTTAACTATGGTAGTTCCACAGAAATCAGTCCCCAGATCTGTCCTCAGAGTTTAAATGCTGGCCACCTGGCCGACAGTCTCACAAGTAATAAAATAATTCAAACAGGTCAAGTTACCAGCTCAGAAACAGTGAGGGGTTTTTTTTGCTTCATGCCACAGGGAGGAAAATTTCCAGTCTCCATTCAGAATTGGCCATCATTATTAAATGCACACATGGATGGGCTTTTTGGCCGTGGTATAAATGACTTAAAGCTGTGATTCAAATAGGTCTATAAAGTGCTTCTATGATGTTCCTCTCCCTTCTTTTTTCCCTTTTTTTTTTTTTTTTTGAAACTGTCTCTGCTCCACTGTTCTTTGTAGAGATAAGCCCTTGAAAATCACCCTTCTTAAGGTGTAAACTTGGTGACTGTACATTATAGTAAAACATTTGATTTGTTATAGGCTAGAAAAATAGAGAAGTTGAAATCTCTTCATGGTGTATTAAAGGTCACACAATTATAATAAAATCTTGCTCCAGCAGCTCCAGTCACAGACAAAATCAGTCTCAAATTTCCAGCGAACAATGAAGTCCCTACAGAGTTTCAGCTTCTCCGGGAAATCAGGGTATCTCAGGCTGTGTTGATTTTAAGAATGTCCTGAATTCTCATCATAAAAAAAAACAAACGTGTTACTCAACATAGTCACAGCTCTTTTGGGGTCCTCTGATTGAAAATATTCTTTTTTATTTCACAGCCATTTGGGGCATAGCACTTTTATGATTCCAGAAACTTAAAAAGCAGCCAGCTCTACTTGTTCGGGTGAGACGCCACAAGCTTGAATGTCATTTTGTAGTATGCAACACATCAAAATAAAATAATAGTAATACAGAACAAAAAACTACATCCTCACAATACAAACTAATCTTCCAGCTTCCCATCAAGCGAAACATATTGACAACTGACAATAGGCAATTAATAGATTAATGAGCATAGCTCTTATCTGTCTACATTATGAGTTTATCTGGTTGTAACAGGATGAACACAACACGGGCCTGTGCTCGGAGGAGCGCTGTCCCAATAGAAATGAGATCACTGCAGCAAGATATGAATGCAGTATTTTGATTACCAGGTATCACTCAATGGAACAGACCCCCCCCCACACACACATTTATTCTATACATTTTAAAATTATTCAAGGGCAAAGAACAGAATATAATTTACTAGAGAGAGAATTAGAGGGAAAGGTTTTATGAAAGCAGGAGAGATTAGGTTTTGATCCAGGGTTAAGACCACTGCCTCTGGCACACACACAGTCTGTCAAGATAGGTGGTGGAATGTAAAAAAACCCTTTTGCACCTAAAACTGAGCCTAAACTCAGTTATGTCCACAGTGGTTAATAACAAAATAAATTTTAAAAATCCTTTAATAACCCAAAGGAGAACATAAGGCATACAAGCTAGTTCTATCTCCAAAAAAATGGGGCTGTTGTTTCTGACAGTGGTAAGCTCATTCACACCATAGACACGTTTGATCTGTGGAAGTACAAAGGTGCACTGGAGGATGCTGTACCTCACATAAAACCTGCAGAAAAGCAGTCTTTCCAAATGACAGAGGTAGGAAGGTGACCAAGGTATGAATTTGGGGAACCAGAGCACCATTATCTCAATAGTATCCCCACATTTTCTCCCTGAGTCCCCAGTGGTACACTTGCCAGTAACATACCTCTTCAGTTCTGTGCTTACTCTTTCCCTATTTCCACTACAGAAGGAAGCCAGATTTGCTTCTCTCATGCCCAGAGACAAGTTCTGCCCGCTCTTCCTTGCACATGTAATCTAAGTTTTCTCAATGGGACTATTTGTACAGATAAAGTGAATTTGCCCTTGATAGCACTGTAAAGTTTCAAAACAAATATTGTGATGTTTTGTGGGTTGGCAAACACAATATGCAATTTGCTGTGTGGAAACTGCTGTCCTGCTCCAGAATTATGCAGCCTTTCATAATGACTAACAACATGAGACAAATGCAGCATGACAGTTGCACGTTGATCATTCTACACAATTTTGCTCATAAGCTGTTTATTGGGTTCATTTCAGAGCCCCGTGCAGCCAAAAGAAAAACTCTGGTGGAATGAACTTTGGATCAAGCTTGATATTATTCCATTGCAGTACGCTAGACAGTAAGAAATGAGGGATTTATTCTGATTTGAACAGAACCTCTGTATGAAAACAAAGATGCAATCCCAATGATGACAGTCTCCCGGGAATGTGGCTGTAGAGGTCTCAGGCACTGCTGTCCCAACTACTCATTACCAGCCCATGCAGAGCAACATGTGCCTTTGCCTCCTGTCAGGGCACAGCATCAGAGGTGCTGGGTAAGCACTGCACAGGTCTCTGTCTGGCTGCTGGTAGTTAATTCCAGCAGCAGAGCAGGGGAATAGCTGCAGGCAGGAGCATTTAAACCACAGGAACAAAAATCACCAGAGGACACCTCAAAGCTTCATAACCCTCTTTACACCTGCACCTCTGCTGGTTTAAACAACTGTCATGTTGAAACGGTAGGAAGGGGCTCAAAGGCTACTTCTGCACGTGTCTGTTTGGATGACAAAAAGAGCTGTAAAAGCCCAGAGAAATACAGTATTATTATATACTGCATTGAAAAGAGAATTCAGTTTGTGTCTCATTTTTAAGAGCTAATATTCTTTTATCTGATCAAATGATAAACAGCATTGCTAAATCAAGTTTTGATGGCATATGTATTTGCAAACAAAACTTTATATTCAACCTTTTCTAAGATGATCCCACAAATCTGTGTTGATATCCTCTGTGGTCACATTTTTAAGAGCCTGGAAAATAGAACAGCCTCCCATGCACTGCTTTAAACCATGTACATGCACGTCTAGATTTCCTAATTGAATGGGACCTTCTAGGCATGCAGTGAAAAGCAGCTTCAGAAAATCAGTGTAGAGAGGGACAGAATGTTTTCCAAATGCAGATTTTATTCTGTTCTTGGGTATTCTATGCCACAGGAAATCAAACTGAAACTCTTCCACCGAGGACTGCAATGTGTCATTCAAACACATCCCTCAGCAAGGCACTCCACTTGGGGGGTGACATGTTCCTGGATGCCTCCCAGAGCGCCCTGCTACACTGAGCTGAAGCTCCTGGGCCCTCTGAAGGGAGATGTACAGACAACACGGCACAACGACTGTGAGATACCACGGTTCTCTTAAACACATTCCTTCCTTGGCCACTGCCTGCCACCATTTTAGATGGATGCCTCAGGACTAGTCTGGTATAACAGCTTTGTCATTCCTCTTTCCAGGGTTTGAGACACCAATTTTGTGTAAGGCACAAAATCTCCTCGTGCTATCCCCCAGCAAAACCAAGCCATGAGTGTTTAATGCAGCTTGGTACATTTGTTCCCTATCTCCATGGTAAAAGTGCTAGAGCAGTCCCAGGTGTTTGCCACCAGAGTTTCTGGGAAAATTTCTTCAGTTTTATCGATCAATTCAGGATCTATCTTGTGCAGTTTCAGGAGAACACTGCTGAGAGAACTATCAAGAGGCATTCCCTCACTGCTTTACCGGCAGATGCATCAAGATTAGAGGATTGGAAACCAATTTGAGTAGAGCAGTTGTGACTCACTGGTTCCTTTGATGCTATAAAAGTAGCATACCGAAGAGCTCACCGATGAACTTTGGTGATCATGGAGAAAAAAAACTGTGGCACTGAGGAAAGCAGCTCTTTGGTCACAGAAAATTACTTCAGTTCTTTAGGGAGGTGATGCCCACTTGTTAAATTTTCACTGTGGAGAACTAAGGAAACAATTCTCCTGAGCCTGTGTTTGAATGCGTGGACTAAAATTGCTTCAAAAGGGAGCAAGAGGAAGAAACACTGTGATCAGGAGCAAACATTTCTGACTGCTAATAGACAATAGCTTCTGTTGACATAAAATGGTGCACCTCCACTGAGGTCAGGGGAAGCAGCAATGTTTTATCTTAGCTCAGAATTCCTGGACACAACTGTTTCTCACTTTTATATTGTAATTAATACTTTAACATACTTAAACATTTTCCTATGAAGGAGTTAATGAAGCCTTGCTTAGATCTGTAGACACATTTACAGCCCAATATTTAAGATACAGAAAAAAATAAGGTTCTTTAAGAAATCAGTGTCATAAAGCAACAGGAGCCATTAATTTGAAACAAAGAGATCACAAAACATTTTAAGCAGCAGTTGAACCAAATGGTTACCTTCCAAACTGGTATTGCTATGCTGAAACAAGCAAAATGAAGGATTTCACATACACTTAAGATGGGAAATAAAAACAAACCCAAAAATATTAGACAGGAGCAGACAAGAATGTTGGCTCAAGGATGGTTTAGATCTGATAGCAAATTCACTAACCTCTGCAGAATCCTTCCTGTGTTCAGGAAAGGCTATGGAACCTCCTATGTTATTTGCAAATAAACAGGACTGCGTGATGGGTAGAACCGAATTTGGTATTAATTCCCTCCTTTCACTATTGATCCCTGCTGCTCTCCCCAGTCTGGAAAACCAACTGGCAATTTGGCTCAAAAGGAGAGCAATACGCAAAAGAATCAAAAGCCATTTGAAGAAAGCTACACATACATTCTCCTCTCTCACCATCAAAGCACAGCTCTGTTCTCCCAACCCCTTTGGCCTTCTGTTTCGGTCTGTAAAGGAAATAACATCGCAGAAGAGAGTGAGAGTCAGAGATCGTGAGCCCACTTGCTGAACTCTGGAAGGAGCTCCCCTTCTGCCCTTCAGCATTTTTATGTCTGCAGTACCTCCCATGTGGCAAGTGCTACCTATGTGGGGAATATCTGGTTTATTTCTATGCACAAAAGGTACATTCACTTAATACATTTGTGGAAAACCACCAGTTTCAGATGTGTGACTGACAAGCCTCAATTAAAACAGAGGATTTAGTACAAATATAAAGCTCTTCACAAATCTCAGACTTTGTGACGTAATATTAGCTGTGAATGTAAAACAGCATAGAGATGTGTTTTGCTGCAATAACAACAATTTAAAGATCAAATACCTTTTCCTATCAGATTCCCCATACTGATTTCTCAGAACCTAATGAAATACAAAAAATGTTTGTAAAGTAGAACGCTTGTATATGCTTCATTAATTAGTTTGGCAAGGCCTCCAATACCAAAGGTGCACGTATTTTTACACAGGCTTGGGCAATCTGCCTCAGATTTTTCGATATTCATGTTTCTGCACTAACTGTGCTCTGTATCATTTCATTATATATATATATATACACACACATATATACACATATTTAACAGAGCTTGGAATCTGTCATTCTGCTGGGATTTGTAAAAATATCCTTCCAGAAAAACTGGACTGGAATGGGAGAGGTGGTGCATACTTTTCTTTTTCTTGGAGCTCCACCTCAGTCCAGCAGGAATGCTGTCCATGTAATCTTAGCATCACATTTCACATTAAGCTCATGATGAGCTGAATTTTTAGTAGAACTGTCTATGAAATTGCCGATGAAACATCTCCTCACTGGAATACAACAGCTTGTTCAAACAGAATGTTTTGGGCTTTGAAAACCTCCCAACTCAACACAGACAGGAATGTCTTATAAAACAGCTTGTGGGGCTCCTAAATCAACATTCTTTGGCAAAGGGGTGATGGACTTCCTCCGTTGACTGTGGCACCCAAGGAGCTGCTTTATTCCATTTTGAACAGAAATGGGAATAAGAAGCAGTCATTTTTCTGAAGCCAGTGTTTCTGAATTACCTTCCCATCTCCAATTCCCTTGTTTGCATTTCATTCCTCACCCAAACATCCCAACAAAGGTCTTCTGGCAACACAGAAATGCTAAATACCACCTCCTCTGGCCTGGTTACTGAGAGTAATAGGAGGGCTACAAGGAGGAAAGGGGAAGCAGTGAGAGAAGTGGTGCAGCAGCAGACTCTAGAGCCTTCACACACGTCTAGAGCCTACTGGCTGCTGAAGCCCTGGACCAGCCTGAGAGCTTTTTCTATATAGGTCCAATCCAGCTTTCACCTTGGGTTTTATTACAGGAAAAAGCTATTCAAAGCCAATCACTTGTTGCAGTACTTAGCATTACCTAACAGATCACAAGAGTACTCTAGAACAGCTAAAAGAAACAGATGGGAAAACTCACATAAGTAACTATAATGCATTAAACTCCCAGAGTAAAGGGCACAGCCTCATGCAGAACTTGTCCTGTCTCTTCACAAATAATGACATAGAATCATAGAATCATAGAATAGATTGGGTTGGAAAAGACCTCCAAGATCATCAAGTCCAACCCCTGATC
>JAYRBT010000177.1:11325830-11355312 GCA_036023395.1 Myiotriccus ornatus | reverse complement strand
CTCTCCTCACAGGACTTGTGCTCGAGTCCCTTCACCAGCCTCGTTGCTCTTCTCTGGACCCTCTCCAGCACCTCAATGACATGACATGACATGCTGAAGAATTTTCCTACACTTCAGAAAAATAAAGAGGAGCAAGGAATATATTTGAAGGGAAGTGCAGAAAGTGAGAAGGTTGGGGAATTGTCTTCCTTACTTTTTACCGTCCATTTATTTTCACCTTCTCACAAACGTATGCATTCATGTACCTTTGTGTGGCGCTTCGCCCCCTAGTAAATGTCAAATGCACTGAAGTTAGGAGGAACTTCTTACGGTTTATGTGCTCCCTCTAAGAACACCACATCATTTCAGTCAAGGCAGAAGCAGGGGTTTGACAATATGCTGAGACATAACACGGCCTACCTCATAAAATGCATTGTACCTACTGAAAAGCAAGTACCCATTGGCCTCACTGGCCACAGTGCCCACTGTGCACTGTGAGCAGCCATTAAATAAAACCCCCAGCATTTTACCAAGCTTGGACAATCACACTGGACAACATAACAGGATCAATGCGGGAGATGAGGATAAAGACCAAACAGCTCTGGACATGTCCTAGAGAGGACTAGTAAACAACAGGCCTCCATAGAGAAGGGTGATAGAAAACTCAAATCACACTGAAATTTACCAAAGCTTAAAGCTGCTTACAATAATGGCTCAAGGCGAACGATTAATTTCAAACCAGGCCAAATTGAGGAAAAGAACCTTGATGCACACACCAATTTTGTTTCTCAAAGTCAAGAATTGCCTAATCAATAGTAGTGCTAAAAGGAGATGGGCGCTCTCAGGGGTACCATTACAAAGAATTGCACTGGATTTTAGCCACCTGGCTCCCAATTGCTTTAATAGCTGTCACATGGCTAAAACCCAGTCTGAAGGTTTAAAACCTTACCCCTCGGTCTTCCTGAGCATCCACTGCTGTCAGGTGGCAAATGTGAAACAGCAGGAGGGACTGCGAGATTTAATCCTGTATTGACCAGTACTAGAACATGCCCAAGAATTTTCACTGCTGTTGCAAGTGTCAGTTACTGGGTGAAGAAGGCAAAGCAGGAGAGGGTGAAATGGGTGAGTGAGAGAAAGTGAGAGAAACTGTACTTAACCCTTCCCCTGTTGATGTGTTGATAGCAGTCTGCATCAGGTACTCACTTTGCTGGCCTAATCAAATTAGCCCTCCTCTTCCATTAGCTAAAAATAAACTGGCACTTTTTAGGTAATGCTCTGACTACTCCCCCCATTCCAAATTGTGCTCAAAATCTTAATGGAAAAGCTTCAAGGAGTTTAAGGCTTTAAATCAAATAAAGAAACAGGCAAAAGGAGAAAAATCCAATCAGAGCAGAAAGGGTTTGCTTATACAGGAACTGATTTGCTTTCCTTTTTCACCAGCACTGAACTCCACAGGAGCATTAGCTGGAAAGACGGAAGAAGGCAGACAAAATGGAACAAGAAGGAAGAGTTTCTCTCATGCTCCTATTATACACAAGGAGAGGTGGCATCATGTCAGTGTAGATCTTGACTTGGTTCCTTGGCCTGCTAGTAATCAGCTACAGGATGGTGAGCCCCCTGCTCCCCTTCTCCAACAGCTTCCACAGCTCCAGAGCCCTCCAGAGATGGGACTGCCCTGGCATGCCTAGAGGAGAGCAATAGGAGTTGGCCTTTGCAGCAGTCCCCATCCCAGGAGGTCACCTTGTATTGGGGGTCTCGTAGAACATATAAATAACCAACAATACCAACCACTTTTTGAAAGGAAGTGGGAAAATATTCATAGAATGACTTGGGCTGGAAGGGACCTCAAAGATCACTAGACCAGGTTGCTCAGAGCCCCATCCTTCAACGCTTCATCCACCACTTCTGTGGGCAACCTGTTCTAGTGCCTCACCACCCTTACAGTGAAGAATTTATTCCTAATAGCTAATCTAAACCTACTCTCCGTTTGAAGCCATTCCCCCTTGTCCCGTCATTACCTGCCCCTGGGAAACTTCCTCTCCAGCCTTCTACTGAGCTCCCTTTAGGTACTGGAAGGTTGTTATAAGGTTTCCCCAAATATTGTCATGAAGAGTGACAGATATGTCTCTAAGTGGAAGTGGTTGGGCAAAGAGAATGGAGATATTAAGTAAACCAAGGAACTTGAAAAACCTAAGTAATTGAAAAAACCCCACCATCAGTCCTGTAACAAAACCTGAGCCTATAATTTAAAATGAGGGGGGAAAAAACCAAGTAAAAAAGGAGGATTTGTGTACTATCAACCTTCCTGGCAGCCATCTAGAAGAGTATACATCTAAATTTTAGAAGGGTAATGGTTAGACAGTGGTTGGAAGAGAAGAAAAGAAATGGAAAAATATTCCTCAAAATAGTAGACAATTGTTATGAGCATGCAAACTCCAGGAATTATTTTATATATATATATATACATATGTATATGAGCCTGAACATATTTCATAGTATGGCCCTTTTTCATTAAACCCTACGTACTTTATATGTGCCTTAAAATAATTATTTAAAAACAAACTAACAATTAAAAAAATTACCATAGCCCCCTGAGCCAAAGCGAAACCGTATACTACAGGAAAATGAGAGCACTGAGATTTCTATTGAAATAAAGGACAGGAAGATGGTCCTTGCAGGTCTGATCCAGAATCCATTAATTTGGTAAGCTCTGAATCCAGCTATGAGTGCAGGGTCACGAGCCAGGGAGTACTGGTGAGTGCTACTGTTACGCTGGCTTTTGCAGTATCTCTCTTCATAGACATCAGAGCCAAACCACATCAGTTCCCCTTAGTTGAGCTGGATTGGCACTTTGGAAATCCTAGTGCACAGAAAATGTTTAAATCCTCACATTTGAGGAGTAAGAGCAACATAGAGCTCTTACACATACTGGCTATATGTGGTTCAAGAAAAATAAAGGTAGAAGAATTGGGAGAAGGAGAAGAAGAAACAATGAGATGAAGAAACAATAAAATGGAGAGGGAAATGAAACAGAAAAAAGGTACAGCAGAGAAGGGAGAATAGGAGAGTATGGGAAACTAGGGGAGAGAGGATTAAATTAATCAAAACCAAGAAAGAATTACAGAAATGGAAACAATGAGAAACCCAGGAGAGCACTTGAACTCACAAAGTAAAAACGAACAAGAAGCAAGAGGTGTATTGGAGGCAACAGCAGGAAATAGTGAGGCAATGAGAGAGAGAAAGGAAAAGGTGTGAGGAGCTGAAAATGGCAAGACATAGGAGAGAAAATGGGAGAGAGGAAAGAGAGGTAAAGAGAAGGAATTGTACAGGGAAAGGACCAGAAAGAGGAGAACAGTCCTAGGGAGCCTGCTGTGGTGGGTCGCAGAGGAGTTCACAAGCCCATGCACTCCAACTATTTCTTTTTGATTCTGTGTCATTGTCAGGCTTCAGACTGCAGCTGCAAATTGTTTGTCTGGCAGTTCTGGTAGGTTTGATTCAATAACTCCTGTAAGAGGGCAGGCAGGATATCAATGCTGCTTTATTGCCTTTTTCTCTGCCTACAATAGCAATCCTCCAGTTATACAGTATTATAAAGTGCCATCACTGGGGGTTGTATCTCAGCATAGTCACATCTCATCTTCCTAGACTATAATAAGCTGGCAAAGGTAGAAGTCTGAAACTATGTGAGCTTTGTGAAATGATTAACATTGAGGTCTAAAGATTGGCATCACAAATGGGCACTGAGCAAACAACAGACCCTAATTCCCAAGAACCACCGTGAGGGGTGGGTACAGGATCAGCTCCACCAAAATGCACACGGTCACCTTTGTCAAGTCTCACTCCATCCACTAGTGAACAAAGCATTAACGCTCCAGAAAGCTGCAACCACTGCTAGGGAGCAGAGAAAACAACCCATACAGTCCTGTCAGTTGGGTAACTTTTCACGCCTCTCTTCAAACCCCTCGGTTGTGAACTCTCTAGAAATAATCATGCAGCAACATTTAACCTAATATTGGACTGAGTGACATGGACCTACCATTATTCCTCCTGGAACTTCATTCCTTCAGGCTGTGGGGGTGTACTCTGACACAGAGGAATTTCTCCAGCCTTGAGTGTGTATGATCTGTCAATAAAAAAGAGGCTTCCAGTTACACAATGTTATCAAATAGCACCTTTTACAAACATTGAATTCAGGTTAAAAATGTCACAGCAAAACAGGAAAATCACCACACAGAAAACTGTATGTGAGGCATTTTATTTGTATATATTTTAAAAAAACCCTCAAAAATTCCTGACACATTGTTCTGGTTAAAACCACGCAAATAGGAACACAACTTCTCAGTCAGGCTTGGTCATTATAAATATTGGGAGTACCTGAATAGAAAGAGACCAATTTAATCTTCTTAACCTTTGCCTCACATATACACGCATACAGAAATCTGGTTTATTGTAAAAATTATAGATGGCTGTCTTTAAGATTGTGTCTAGAAATCATTGTGATTTTACACTGCAGTTTATTTCATGTATTTCCACCCTTTTGAGTCACACTTTTCAGCCTACTACTTATTCTTAATAGATTAATTTGTGATTGCTCCCTCGACATCTCAGCCTTTCATGACGGAGAGCAGTTCCTCTCATTTCACTCATCAAGGCTCCCATAATAATGAAAGTTCCCATAGGTCACCTCTATCATGCCTTATTTCCTTAACCCCTTTAGCCTTCCACCCTGATAAGCATTCTTAAACCTGCAGCTGTCTGGGTTAAGGCAAAAATAAATTTTTTTCTGCATGGCAACTGCAACCAAATCTGTATTGCATCAGTTCTATAGAAAATGTGATTATAAACACATGATTTCTGTTCTCCAACACCTTTGCATTGTCATAATATCCTATGTGTTTTTTCCAAGGAGTCATACACACAGAACTGCTGAGATTCTTCTCTAATAACCCCAGGTCTCTTTTTTCTTTGGTACACTGAATAATACTGATTTTGACATGGTTCACCAGCTCTAGACCTACTGTTAGAGCTACTAAAAGATCCCAGTCCTCCTTGGCTTGGTTAGAACTGCTTCTTACTTGTTTGCTAATCTTTACATTTCCCAGAATAATCAATGTCTGCTATTTTACTCATTATAATCTTTCAGAATAAAATTGATAGGCAAGATCCTGACCTACTGTAAGTTGGCATGTCCCTGGCATCACTTCAGTGGTCCAGCTTGACACATTAAATAGATGTTTCAAAACAAACCTGCAAGGCAAGCTGCCAGTTTGAATTTTCTAGTTGTTACTTATGACCAATAGCTGTTTTCTAAGTTGTGGCCCTGCTCCGTGATTAACACTGATGTAGGGGAAAGTCACGACACAGCCTGTAGGCAGGCTCTGGGTGCAAGTGAGGGGCAGCTGAAAGTGCCCAAAAGTAGCTCTGTTCTCCCAGGAGATCCAAATTAAAAGACCAATTAATCACATTTATTTAAAGAATGATTTTACATTTTATCATATTCCAAGTTGCCTCTTCCTTTGTGCAATCTGTCCACTTCATGGGAGACAAAATATTTCTGACCAGGAATGCAGCGCTAAATAAAACAACTTTCATCCATAACACAACCTTGAGGGTTGTGCATCTTTAGAGGGATACAACAGTTAGCTCAAGGTAATTCAGTGCTGATTGGGTTGGGGATAATTTTCTAGCAACTAAGGATGGAATTGAGACCAAAAAATCATTTCAAATAACTGTGAAGGAGTCACAGGATAGCAACACCTTCCAGTCTCCGGGGATCTAGAATTGATTTGAACTGGTCTACCACTTAAATGGAGAAAAGCTATTATCCCATCACTAATCTCTTGAGCCACTCAGTCCCACTTGAAGCAATTTTTTCTTCAATAAGCTATTTTACATATTTCACTTAGTGCACAATCTATAGGAGAAGCTAATCACATGATTTCTGTAAAAAGATAAACAGCTCTCCCCTTTGCATTTCTGTTTATTCTTGTGTTTGTTGCTAACATGACAGAACTATTAAACATGTTCCTCCTCTTCCCTCCTTATGGAACCCTGTTTTTCTTCCTACCGTTCCCAAAATAAGACAACTTCTTGTTAAATTTTGGACGAAGACTCAGCCTAGGAACATGTGTTTTAGGTTTTTTTCCACATAAATGTAAATTTACTACCCTCAAACATCATAGCAGTCATCAGTATAATGCTGATACCTCCTCCATACCACTGCAACACAGAAAGGGTAAAATCCAGTATTTGCAGTGTAGACAGAATTGTTAAAGATGAAATTTGGCAAAGCAGTCTTCATTTTTAGGTACATTCATGGGCACCAAAAGGTGGACACAGTGCTCACTTGTATACAAAGATGCTGTAATTATTAAGAATGTCTTAAAAATTAGGCCTTTGGTGTCTGATACTAGGCTTGCAAAAAATTAAGACATCCTTACTGGAAAGTCACATAAGACAAAGGGGCTATGAGTGAGGCCGTGGCTGTGGTAGAGCAAAGGTTGAGCACCAGGGAGGTCCGAGCTGTGGTTTGGCAACAAGACCACACTGGCCCAGCAGGAGACTCCTTTCTGGTGAGAAAGCAAACACATGTTCATGCTCAAACCTCTCAACTTCTCTCACTGTTTTTTCACTATTTTGTGCACTCAGAAGAGCCTGTCTTGTCTACATTATGCTTTCTCTTCATTAAGCATTTCCTCTGTAGTTTCTGCTATGGCTGAATTTACTCAGCCTCCTCCATCACTCCCAGAATTAGAATCTGTGCCTTTGAAAAAACAGAGCTTTCTTCATTTCAGGCAGCTAATCCTCCTCCTGCTCACCCCACAGGTTACGCTGCTGGAGCAACACTACTTTGATACTGTTCCTCTGGCAGCAATTAGAATCAAATCAGCACCAGGCTGTTTATAAAAAGGGATGTTGCCATAATGACACTATCAATTCTTCCAAACACTGTAGCTATTTATCAAGTGATTAAAGTAAAGTAACTTACTCCAGGTTTACTAGGCTATTTTCCATTGGAACTTATAAGGTTTTACTGCCTCTAGTATGGCACTTGGACTGCTAATAATTTCAATTTTATTACATTATCATATTTTTTAGATTTATTTCTAGGCTTTGCATAAGATTCAAATTGTTACCCAGTTGATAAAATAATATAAATTTATCTTGGTCAAAAATCACGTTAGGATAATTATCTTGCCCTTTTGGCAGATAATTTTGTTTGTAATATATTGAAAATGCTTATTTTTTCGTTTTTCTAACCACTCATTCTTATAGAAGAGGCTATTTTTTCCTAACAGGGGCAACTCTATCTCTCTCTCACTGTCAAGAGCTGTCATGTCTCCTCACATTTTCCCCTCTCCATTAGGGGGAAACCTAAAAAAAAGTGCCTGCTCTTAGTTTGCCAGCAAGCTACCATGGACACCCGGATTCCTGGCAGGCATTAGAGGGCTGACTCATCCACTGGTTGTGCTCCACTGCAGTGCCAGGAACTCATGGGGAGCACCTACGCAGGCAGTCCCACACTACAATTAAGGTAACATTTATCAGAGCAGGGTGTTGGGAATACACAAATTACCAGCAGCTCTGTGACAGCCTCTTGCCCAACACATGTGCTGTGGTACCCATGCAGCTTCATCGTGCTCTTCAACAATTCCCTCCTTCTCTTTGGTCATGAAAATATTAATGGCTGATAGCTGTCAGAAAAAACTCCTGCCTCAAAGAATGAATGGATGTCACTGGCTGATTTCTGTTCCCTTTTCCCTCTCCATCAAACCTAGGTGTCCCTGGAACCACCGCACTGCCTCCCCTCCTAAACTGATTCTTCAGAGTCAGGAGACTTCAGAGAACACTGCCCAGGCAAATAACACAGAGACAATTTAGCCAGATACTAAATACTTGCTCAAACTCCAAAATTATCAGAAAGATACTACTTATGAGGTATCAGAAGAAAGCTGCAGCAACTAACGCAGGATTAAACAAATCATACCTGACCCTCTGGCCAGGGGCTCTGCCCCGAGGATGTCTGAACAGCCGCCTATGATCTCCATCGTTAGCACTTTGATTCATTCAAGTTAGATTTTTCAATTTAGGGGAAATTTTAATACTTAAAAAGCAAACACTCGCAATTAGATAAAATCTGTAAGGTTGTTTGTTTGGGGTTTTTTGTGAAAAAAAACTCAAAATAGTGCTTGTTTAGGAGAAAAAAATCAATTTCGGGAAAGTTAAAGTTTCAAACTTTATTTAGAATGCATGGAGTTTCCGTAGCCTATACAACTTTATTATAAAATAGTAATTTATACTGATATGCTTTAACTTGATCTTAATAATTAGTAAAATAAAATAGCTCCTTCTATTTCAAAAATTATTATGGATGTGCTCTGCTTAGTACTGATAGAATCAACTCTCTTCTGCAATAAAGTGATATTCTAGTGTAAGAAAGGATGACAATACCCTGACTTTTGAATAAATTAAATGCTGATTTTTCAATAATTCTAATACACCCAATTCTAATATTCTAATTCTAAATTTCAATTATTCAAATTATCTCAAGCGGTGATGACTGCATTACCAGATACTGGATAATATCTGAAAGGTTTTGAGGTATGATGATGAAATACGAACTTTTTTTCAGCAAAAAATGTTATGCAGCCTAGGAGCTTTACAAAAGCAATTGTCTCCTTGTATTTTCCCCCAGTTCTTGCTCTAGGGCCCAGAAAGGTATAGGGTGCACTCCATCTTTCTATCTGCTTTAATGCAGGCAATCCAAACTTGCAGAACACCTAAGAAAACTCCCTAAACAGAGATAAACTAAATTTTGTTAAAACATATGGTTTGCACTTCAGTTTTTTGATTAAAGTGAAGATCAATTTACATATTTGTGTTATTTCTGATGACAATATTATGGAATATATATAGACAGAAATTCACCCCTTTCTAGTAAGAAAATATCTACTTTTCTCCTTCACCATTTCTCAGAACTCAGGCAACATTAAATCCCCTTCGATGGCCACAGAGCCAACAGTGCAGGGACAACACACACATGGCAGAAGCCAAGTATGAGGGAAGCATCTAAGGCTCCCTGAAGTGAGAACAGTCTCAGTTCAGTGGGTTTCAGTGAAGTCACAGAGAAATCACACCAACAATTTGTGTAAATCTCAATCCAGACGGGTTGGCAAAGAAAAAGTTTGACTGCTTTGCATACTCCATATCTCTGAACATTTTTCCTTCTTGTAATGACATGGTGAAGAAGCTGATGATCATAAATATGGAGTGTATCACCCTGTCCTTTAACTCCCTCTTTATTGCATTTGAAACATAATCCATGCATCTCAAATAAATTAAACATGTGACATATAAATTCAGTTCATGCTTTTTGGGGGTTGTCAAAATCCTGGGAAACCAAAACGTTGAAAATCACTTGTCAAAACGTTCTGGGATGAAGTAGTTAAGCTGTCATCAACAGCTTAAACACTGTTTATTTGAATATGTTAAGCAACTTTTAAAAAAACCCACAAAAGTACAGAGTCTGTTGATCAGAGTCCTTTCTCCACATGTCTTTATTCTGCTTCTCTGATCTCCTGGGGGAAAAAAAACTTTCACATGAAGTGCGAGGGCATATACACCCGCAGTGAAGTAAGTACTGTGCTCCACTGACACAACTGATTTGACAAAGTATGGCAATGGTATTACCATGGCACTACAGGATTATTACTCTGCAGTGCCCATTATATGAAATGGAGTTACTCTGTGCTTACCACAAAACGGCAAGTAGCATTTTTCAGTAACACAATAAATAACCCTTGTCATCTCTGTATCTACACCTTTTGCAGGAACAGATACAGAGCCAATCTAAAACAAATCTAAAAGTGCTATAATAATACTGGAATGACATGCCTCTTAAGCTGTTTACAGCTGACAGACTAAGTGAAATGGTTTGACAAGGGAGAACACAGTATGTGTTGACAGCCCTGCTTAGTTCATATTTGAAAGGCAAAATTAAAGTCATACTTTTACAAGGTGCAGAATTCTGCTCACCTGAAGGACATTCTCTTAAGCAAGACATGGCATTAAGCCTCTGCCATCCTCCTTCTCCTGACTCCTATGTTTATGTGCAGGCCACTAAGCGGCACACCTCAAAAACCAGTCCTGACTGCCTATCTCAGTAATTGCTCTTGAAAAGGTATGATTTAGAAAAGTATGGAGAAAGCAACAGCGAGAGCAGCCATAAACATTCACCCTCCGTAATTTGAGGGAGCACAGCAACATTTGGGCAGCATTTGGCTTTTCTTACAGCAGGCAGCACCTTCAGGAAAGAGCACACATCAAACAAAAGCTGAGTACAAATCCCCTCTGTCCACAGAGACACCTTTCACTTGATTACAGGATATGAGAGAAAAACATAAAACCACAGTGAATTCTAAAAAAGTAAATAACAGCTAAGATAGGTCAGAGGAAAGGGCTGGAGACAGGCACTATGAAAAACAGAGCAGTTTGGCAGTGCTGGTACAGCTCTCAGGCTCGGGGAGCAGGCAGGCTCAAAGGACAAATGGTGGCAAAAAACTCAGCCTCTCACTTTTACTTTGTCCTTGCTAATCCCATCAGCTGGCAGCAACTAGGGGCTGTCAGCAACTTATGTGGTGGTCAGTGTGAGAATGGTTTGGTGGACTCAGGCCAGCTACTATTGAAGAGGTTTCTTCACTGCAAAAGTTCTTGCTATTGCTTGACCCTTCACTGGTAGAGGCCATGGGAAGCCATGAGCATTCACCTTCCCTCCCACTCTGAGAGACTGAGGCTCTGTTAGCATCAGGCAGGTGGCCCACATGAGGGAAAAGCTAATGCCTGATATTCCTTTCCTGCAGATAAGCCCAGAGTTCATCTACTAGCATTGCCAATCTGTCCAGCTCTTTCAATGAGCCTTGTAATTGGTGAAAATGAGCCCAAAGTTGCCAAATGAAATCATCTCACTGAGGGGAACTACCAGGAAACCATTAGAAATATTCTGCACTTGAAGGCGTAGGATGCAGGCACCATTGCATTACACTGGACTGACTCTACCATCCGAGCTGATCTCAACCAAGGTGCCTGGCTGCTGGCAGGACCTTCCTCACAGGTAAGTGGAGAGTTATATCCAGCTGCAAACTTAGTCCAGACTTAGTATGAAGTGTTTCCACGTCTGGAGCCCACGGGCAGATCACGAACAGGGACTGTACAAAATTTCTGGCTGAAGCTGCAGTTCAGGAATCGGAACTGCAGTTGAGTGGAAGTGTTTTTTCAAACTAATGGAAGTTTTGCCTACATATTTCTTCCCACACATGAAGGTCATCAAATGTTTGTGTGCCAAATGTTAGAATTGATGCCATCCTAATGAACTCTGAAAACATTTTCCTGTCAAAGCAAATAGAACAACTTGACATCACTGATCCCAGCATCGACCAAAGAGGAAAAACAAACAAACCATCAGTTAAAAAAACAGGGGTTTTTTTGTGCTCTAAGTTCAAGGATGTGAGTCCAGCAGTGCAATGACAAAGAGGAGCATGGTGCAGATGACAAAAAGGTTATACTCACTGCAAAGGAAGTTGGTCCTGAGGAAAAAAAATTGCCTCAGCATCAAGGTCAGAAATATCTGGGCTCCCCCTGCTCATTCTGTGAGGCACACATGAGATCCCTTGTGTCTGAGCTGTGCTGGATTATTACCTGTAACATGTGCCACAGGCTAAGACCTGAGTGGAGAGTAAAACCTACTACTAAGCCCTGTCAGAAGCTGCAAAATGATTACTGTTAAAAGCAAGCCAGCAGCTCTCAACTTGTCTACCAAGAAACTTTTTCTCTCCTACTTGAGCTGGCTACCCCTGCAGCTGCCTCCTCCTCCATCTCCCAGGGCATCTCACAAGCCATCTACCCAAGTATTACACGTGGCAATCCTGCTACAAGGGGATGCAAGTACAAAGGAAGTCTGTCTTAGTTATGCTGCTAAATTGGGTTTTTGGAAATCCAGAGACCTTTCTTCTTTCCAGCACATCATTCCTGTATGTCCCTTGGCAAATTCATGAAATCATTCCACATGGGAAATAACCATACCTCCTCCTTTGCCTCTCCTGTTCGTTAAGAAATCTGGGACAGGGTGAGTGTTAGGGTCCAAGGAAATGTCCAGCTGCAATGTCTCTAGGAAGCTTGATGGTCAGTATACAACTAAATAAAGCTAATTTTACCATTCACACAGTACAGAGGAAAAGACAGACTTTCTGCCGAGTACACTGGGCATGCAAGCCTGGTGAAAGCAGCTAGGTGCCAAATACTGATGAAGGTCCCAAATTAATGTTTCTCCTCAGCTTCTCTGGCCATGTTGTGAAGGAGATTTTTCACAGAAATTGCTAAAGGATAGAGGTCCTGTTGAAAAGTACAGCATTAAAATTGGGAGTAATGACAGAGGAACCAGACCAGAATTGAGAGGATGAAACATACTTTGTTGCTCCCTACATTAAACACATTTCCATTTTATTTACTGTTTTAATTTCCAGTTCTCCCATGCTCACCCTGTGCCGTCACCCATGTTTTTTGAACTGAAAGGTATTATCTCAGCTCCCATTTCTCCAAAAGTCAGTTTTAATCTCAGTCACTCTCCAACCCTGCAGTTTTCCTTCTCCTTGACAAGCCTGACCACTTAAATTTCTATCAGCTCAGACAACATTTACCCACACCCCTTTCTGTTCCTATCTCATTTCTTCCCCTTCCAGTTTTTGTGGTGCCGTCATACATCTATGCCAGCACACAGAGCATGCAGTAATAGACATATAGATCCTGACTGCGTTCAGGAAAGGGGAAAGGTTGAAGTGAATAACATCCTGCGTATGAATGATTTCCTTGCTTGCTATACTACAGTGAGCTGTGCTTTCATCTACTGTGATGGATGTGAGTTATGGGTCACTCCCTCACTTGTGAAAATAAATGTACAACACTAGCCAATTGTTATACTGTATATTACAAAATTCTATCACTTAAGATTTATACACTTAGCAAACCAATCACACAAACAATACGAGTACAGCACAACAGCTCTACTACCAGGTTTTTTCCCCGTTGAGACAGACAGATGTAAAATCATCCTTAGCCATAAAGTGGTGCTACATTATCCAGAGGAGAACATTTTATGGACAAAAAGTTTATCATATCCAGAATTTGCCTTGAGTGCAGTGGACTTAACATGTGTTAAGTAATGCTTAAGTGATTTGCTGAAGTGGCCTAATAGCACAAAACACTCCTGGCTCTATTTGCTTATAAATACATTTCAAGGCCCTGATTGAAGTCTGTAGGGCCCTAAATGGTCTGGGACTCAGTTATTTAAGAGATATCATCTCTCCTTATAAATCTTATGTAGTAATTCAGAACTACCAGAACTACAGTTGCTTTCTTTTCCTGGGTGGACAGTGGGGTGTCTTAAACAGGAGATGCATGAGCCTGTAACATGTCCTCATCAGCCTTCAAACACATCAGGGGACTTCAGACACAACAGAGAACTATTTCAAGGAGAAATATGAAGCTGGTGTCTTTAGTGTGACAAACATCAGTTAATCTCTTGAGTGATCTTTTACATCAGGTGTGTCAGCAACAGAGAGCCTGGTGGAAACTGGCCATGTGTTCAGAAAAGCTATTCCAGAAACCTTTTTCTCTTTCTCTTATAACCAGAGAACCAGTATAAGGGCAGAAAAATCACACTCTCTCATGTTCCGTCTGTGCCACAAGGTCTGAGCTGGTGTTTGCATCCAGGTATTTGACCAGAGAGACTGGAAACCCCTGCTGATTCCACCTACCTTAAAATACTCACAGTGCCACTGGCACATCTTAGCTAATGGGAGTGGGTCCTGGCCACTTGTATTTTATTTACAACCGCGTGTTCCATTTCAGGTTCATTTTAACTGGTATGAGCTGCTGAAGCACTCGATGCCCTTATCTGCTTTCCTCAAGGAAGCAGACACATGAAATACATAAGATAGCAGGTTTTTAAGATTAAATGCTATAAACACAGATTAAATTATATGTTTTTTATTCCTTTATGGAACTCCTGTTCAAGGCATTCTGTTCCAAGTTTCCAAAATAATTTCTGCTTACATTCACATTTAGAAACATATAAAACACAGCAAAGAGGGAATGTGTTTGTGGATAGAACTGGCAACACAGAGCTCAGGCCTGCTTCCCAGCTGCCCCCAAACCTCAGGAGGCAGCAGCAGAAACACCCAGGGTAGCTGAGCCCACTCAGGGCAGGGCTGTGCACGCCCCTCTGAGGGAAGAGGGGTTACCAGAGAGGTCCCCAGCAGTGATGGAAGGTGATCTTGGTACAACTTCTTCTCAAAACCAAAATACTGACATTTAGGAGAAACAAGAAGGAAAACATTGCCTTAATCTCTGTTTCCATGATGCCAGCAGAGACTGTCTGGTCACCTTCTTGAGAGAATACTTGATTACTTGCCTTTTCAGTAAGGCTGCTCTGATGAAAAGGAACCAAGAAAGACAAATACCCACCCACAGCTAACAGCCTCAGAGGGTTGTTTTGCTGTTTGCTTTAGTTCACTGGCTTAAAAGGGTCAGCAACCATCATCCTGAGGACCCTATTAGAGAAGTAGCTTTGAGCAAAACACATAATTAACCTTTGGAACTCACTGAATCAAGATATCATTGAGGAAGCATATGAGAAAGGTTGGTTTGTTTTTGTTTTTTTTTTTTTTTAAAAGGATTGTATATAAGACACAAATATTATCAGTGTTTTTACTATAGAGAATTTACTGGTAACACCCCCTAAGCACTGTGTCTCTGGAATCAAGAACAAACAAAACAAGTGACTGATAATAAATTATTCACTCACCAAACGGTAGGTGAATATGATGGCCAAAATACAAAACAATAAGATGAATCCAGACTGCTTAGAGTCTTCAGAAAGTGCCACTCTCAGAGGCAGGAATAGAAACTACAGTTGGTGAATGGATTCTTGACCTATTCCATTATGGCAATTTTTGTGTCCAGCTCTTTCCTTCATGTTCACTTACTTGCTAGCTCTCAACTGATGGCCTTTAACAATCTTGGAAAGATTAACTAAACGTACATAAACCCCAGCCTGACCACAAAGGCTTAACAGGCAAGTCGAAAGCAGTATACATACAGAGAAGATTTCAAATGGAAAGAACCAGGAACCTACTGAAAACATTTCCTTTTACTGTGGAGGAGACTCAAATGGCTTCTGGTAAGAAGGACCCAACTGACAAACCTGTCTGAGAATGACATCCTTCAAGCGACTTCTGTCATATTTAGAAAAATGTAAAATCCCTGCGTTAGAGGGACATGACAGGAGACACGAGATGCTTGGAATCTGCTCATACTTGGAGGACCTTGAGGCAGTAAGACTCATAACTTTCCCTCAAGACAGGGAAGGTCTGAAGTGTGCAGCACATGCTGAACTATCAGCATTCTCGCAGTGAGAGGGTATGGTAGGGATCTAAAAAGAGAGGATACCACAAGTCCTCCAATTTTTTTACCATTACTATCAAAAATATTCAAAAACCCACATCTTTAGCACTACTGGGTGAGCTTATGAGAGAGGTAGAAATTGTATATCATTATGTTTCTGTGGTCATGTGACCAACTATCTGACATTCACAGGGCTCTATCCTCATCCTGGATACCTTCACATCCATCAATCTATTCCAGTTTTGAACAGGTAAGCCCTTAGATTTGATCCAAAGGATGTTCAAAAGCTGAAAAAAAAAAAAATTGTAATTTTGGCTTTAACACTTCTCTACACAAAGCCAAAATGTTGCTGTGTGTAGTGATGTGGAAAAAAAAATCCTTAACAGAAGCCCCTGCAGCCTTATGAAACAGTGAAAGGGAAACTATGCTGTGAGTTCTGACATTAATAAAAACATAAATTGATTGATTCTAGAGAATTTATTGAACAAAATTTAGTTAAGGTCTTTTTGTTTTGTTTTGTATTAACGATTGCACACCACTTAATTTTTATGAGCTCGATTATGCCTTTAAGGCACATTCCAGCAGAGGACTGAGGTGAAAAAGCCTCTCCAGGGACGATGCAGCAGAAGGAAAAGCCTCTGGGATGTGCAGGAGTTCCGCTAATCCTTTCTAGGCATGTGTTCAGCATTACCTACTTGCAGCTCTTGCACTTCCCACTGGAAAAGCAAATCTCTGGGCCAGTGGCTAGGAAGTTTCTGCCTCCTTCAGCACACTCTGCCCAAGTTTGAGTGGGGGTTGATGCAAACCTTCCTTCAGACATAACAGCTGCTGGCTTTTTCATGATCAAGTTGTTCAGCCTGGGGACCTGGTCCCATCACCAAAACCCGGAACTTCTCAGGAAGGATGAAGAACATGTACCTCCCGTATTCCAAGACAGACAATGCTGGCAAGTTTATAAAAACTCTGAATTTCTCACTCTCAGAACTAAGAACTAACTGCTCTTCTCACCTGTCCAAGAAACCAGTGCATAACTAACACTGAAGGTCAGAAGCTCTTTGACCCCAAGGCTGCTGTACCTCAATCTCTTGACAAGCAGGTGCTGTTCCTTCCACTTCACTTGCCAAATAAGAGGACTGCACACTTCCTTAGCAGAACAAGCTTTAAGTTACTGGGAAAAAAAAGTGCTAGGAATGACATAAAGCATTGTTCATAGTGTTTGTGATCCTTGATAAACTTCAAAGCAAATTCCACCAGGTGCTACAACTATTACAGTTACTCAAACGCAGCTTCCTTCCCTCTCCTCAGTGCTGCTGCATATTGAAACATACATGCATGTTTCCAGTAATTAGGTACAAGTCCTTGCTTTAATCCCTGAATGCAAAAACATTTCCCTCGGACTTCTTTTGAGAAAGAATTTTGGTGTCCTAAAACTCAATATGCACCACCTGGGCTTCCCGGGGTCTACCATCATAGTCCCTGCAGCAAACAACCAGTCCCGAGTCTGTGCAGCAGCTGCCATCCCAGCCCTTCTGGAGAGAGGTGCTGGTCCTTTTTCCCAAGAGGTGCCACAAGCCATGGACTGTTTCTGAAGTGGTTCAGGCATCAGCACAGCTTCTCCAGAGCAGCACTCTGCAGCTGCTGAAGGCTGCCTGATCTCCCTAGTTAAGGTGCAGCTCCTTAACTTCATTCTCTCCTTGACCCGGCTCCTTGGGGTGACCACACACAGCCTGTGATGTGGGGGCAACAGAGGGGCAGACCTACTGCTTTGTGTTCCTGGACTGCTCCAGCTGAGCTGACCTGTGTCCCCCGTGCCACCTGCCCATGTACACATAAGTCATGTGTGTTGGGCATTCAGTCCATGTTTTCCTTTCTTTTGACCCCGCCTTCTCTCTGTTTTGGGTCCCAGTCAAACACTGTATCATAAGAAGTGTTTGCAAAAGAAAATAATGTGACCCTGGGCAGATCGGTGGGGAAATTCAAAGTGAATTTAGAAACAAAAAAGACGCCCCCACCCCAAGACCCAGAATGAATAAGGGATGCCCATTCTGACTATTAATTTTTACAAATCTCTTAATCTCCTGCCAGCGCTGAATCAGCAGCACCCTGCCCCGCGCCACCGTCACGCAGCCCCTGGTGCAAAGCTGTCCTGATGGTCCCGAGCAGAGCTGTGTGCAGTCTCACAGCGCTGCCACCCAGGAGGGCTCCTCCAAGGTGAGGGATAAAGGAACAGCAGGACTGATACTGTGTCTAATGTGGCACAAGGTTCCCTCGGCACAACGTGCCCCGGCTAATGAACGCACTGCCCCAAGTCCAAACAAGCCAGGAAAGGTTCTGTTTTCAAAGCAAACGTATTGCACTTCAATGAAGATTTCCCCCCCCCCCCCCAAAAAAAAGTTTTAATATACACACTAAATTAAGCTTGAGAAAAGGGGACATTTCATCTTTAATCTATTTACTTCTGAATATTTAACATACAATTCTGGCACCAATCACCAGATTTAACTGGAAAATTACTCACTAATCTGTTTGCTTATTTGGAATAATTGGGTAGGCTGCCAGGGAAGAGGATTTCCTACCCTGTTTAATATCTCAGTTAGTAGTCCAATTTCAGCTTGGCGGCATAATTACTCTGACAGAGCTGTAGCCACAGGGCCTGTGAGTGGGGCTGCTTTTTAAACCGTAAATTATGGAGGATTAGCATTTATGAATTTTAAATCAGGGCTGTGGTAGGAGACACTAAAGCTGCTTAGAGCTTGCAAACCACTGCATTCAATCACCAGTCATTAACACATTCCTTCCCAGGACTTCCTGCAATCACATTTAACAAAAAGGTATTTCTAATTTGCTTTAGAATATTGTGGCTCAGTGTCCCCAGTGTAACACCAGGGATAAGGAGATGAACTTTCCAAGAAAAAAAGCATCACAATTTAATTTGACCCTGATTTACCTCCCACATAGGATGTCACAGGGACATCTCCTTCACTTGATTCTCCACCATTTCTGCTACCAGATGGATAACACGTGGTTTAATCCCCACTAATAACACGTGGTTTGATCCCCACAAAAACAATTAAAAAAATTAATACTGCTGAAAACCAGAGCTGCAATGTGGCTGATCGGCAGAGATCTGAACTCTGCCATCCCCCTGGCTCAGGAGCTTTGGCTTGTGAGCTCTCTACTGTTGTGTTTGCCTGTCAGGCTCACGGTGAATCATTATGGGGTAAATCCTTCCTTTGATGTAGGCATGTAACTTCTTTTAAGGCCAATGAGAGTTATGTACATGCACTGAGGGCAGAATATTTCATGCCCTGAAGAAGAAGTCTTAGGAAAAAAAAACCTGCCAAAAATCACACTGCTTTGAACTTCGAAGTTGCTCCACTTGGGAGTCTAAAGAGCTCTGAAGCCCTAAGACATGCATCCAAATGCAAATGCTGAGCCCTTCTTCCTTCTAAACATGTGTATCTCTCCTTCTGTGAGCCTACAGTTCAGCAAGGTATTTAAGTTAGTTCTTCACAGGAGTGTTTCAAAGACCAAAGGCACACATAGGAAACCTACAATTTTTACAGAGAGTTTTCATATGCTGAATTATATCTGTATGTTTTAATAAAAATATATAGATACGTAGAGCCTCCTACTGCAAAACAGAACAAAGACATGAGTGATAGCTATGTGCAGCAAAATAAGAAAAGGAAGAAAAGGTGGCAAATTGGTCAAACTTGATCCAGCACCTGTCATTAGACCTGAAGAAAACACAGGCAATTTGAAAGGCAGCCTGACTGAACTCCTCCCACAATATCCCCATACAATTAGCCCAGAAACTCAAAAGAGCTCTGTGCTCTCAAAGCTACTTCCAGAAAGGGACAGAGGGCATTTCCCTGCCATTGCACAGCGATGGGGATTTGCACACCCTCCTCAGAGTCACTCAGCACTGACCTCTGACATAAGCAGGATAACAACTGATGATGCCTTACGCTGCAATCAACAGCGCTATTCACTGGAGCAACCAGATGATTTAAGATTCCAAACCTCATTGAAAGTCGCTGGAAATTAGGCATTTTGAAAAGTCGACACTTTTGAAAATGCCTTTTAATCTCCTAAATTACTCATGCTTTTGAAAACTTTACTCATGCTAAGTACTTTGGGGGCCTTGGTCGGTGAAAGCTAAACTGAAAGATGCTAAGGAAGGACCATTTACACAGAACCCTGTTCAGCTCTTATCTCTCCGCTATCATCCTAGCAACAGTAGACAGAAGGAAAGCAGAGCTCTTGGCAACACCAGCCCTGTGCCAAGAATTCATCTGAAAGAGTGGCAGGTCCCTGGACCCTATGAGGGCTACTTAGACAGATGGATTTTCTTCCCTACTGCACCCTGAGTAGGCTTTTTCTAGCTAACCTCCTTCCTCTGAAGGCTGAGTGGTGCCACTACTTCTGCACAACCTGGAAGAAAGATGTAGCCTTTGCTGCCATAGGGAGAACAATCTGATCACTCCTCAGATGCAAATTGTCCATGTCTCAGGCACCATCTCCACACATCGATCCTTCTTCTAACCTGTTCTTGCCTCCACACAGATGAAAAACATTTCCTACATCTGCTATTTATTGCCCACAGTATTCTCACTGATGCTGATTCCACGTGTATGCATACAATAGGGGGGCAAATGATTTTGAGCAGGGCAGAAGCAGCAGAATCTGCTTGGCATGCAGAGGCTGAGGTGTGCCTCTAAGTAGTTTTTGTTCCTTTGAGGAGCAGTTAGGGGCAAGGAATGGACACACACACGTGACCAGGATGAAATGTTCCCCAGCATGTATACATGAGACTTATCAAGTACTGCTTGTCTTGATCTTGAACTGAGATTTGGGTAGGTGGCAAGGCCTTGATGTGGAGCTAGAGTAGTGCCCAGCCTCAAAATATAAGGGCTAATTTTTGCCAGTAACAAGAGGGTGCAGCAAGCTGCCTGTACCTTATCTAAACACCTCTTCAAACACACTCATCCATATCATCCATCATACTGTGGGAGGGGAAAGAGGCACATTACAGGGAACTGAAAAAAAACCCCAAACATTTCAGTCACTATGCGGTTTTTGGAAAGGCACCAAACAGCAGGACATTCCCCAAAGGACCATTCGAGTTGGCTTTGGGAGCGTTGCTGTGGTCTCTGCAGAGACAACATAAAGGCTACAACAGAGACCTGATTCAAAACCCTGACAATCAAAGTCTGAAAGGAAACAAAAAAACCTAAACAATTTAGACTCTACTCCTACACAGCGTCTCTAAGCAGCTTCATTTCCTCAGCATTTCGGCAAAGAGCTAGCGCACTTTCTTTCTCCTCTCTGTACTATACAATAGCCTCAAAATGTTGGCTGCAGCCAGAAGTTATATTTTAGTCCTCATAAATCAAAGGAAGTGGAATATCCTCTACATTTAATGTCTAAATTGTAATGTTTCTAAATACATCAAAATCCTTTCTTATCCCACACTGTTTCTCTCTGTGGCTCTGAAAGTGTCTCAAAACTTGCAATAGGAGAGAAAACTAAGGCAAGGGGTGGGGGGCAGAAGTTGCACCATATATACATATAAGTGACTGATATAACTTTGACTTGGAAATCTCTCTTCACTAGGCTTAATACACTTCCTCTGCCTGAGAAATGTATAATGTATAAAGCAATCCTGCCTGCCTCCTTCTCAAAGCCACCTGAACAATCTCCTTTCATTGGCCATGGGGCTTTACAAGCAACTCCTCCATAGAGCCAGGTGGCTCAGCACAGGGCCTTGCTTTTCTGCCACTGCAGCCAGAAGCATTTTAGACTTACCTCTCAACACTGGTTGCTGGCAGCCAGAGCCATCACCATTTCCTCTAACAAAGGAGAGGATCCACTATTGTTCTAAGTCCGTTCTAATGCTATACCAAGACTGAACTCTTCTCACCTCATGCCTTGTTTGGGAAAATGGTCAACGAGATGCTGTGGCCGAGAGTGTCCCTAAAATAATTAGCTGCATTCACTTTCAGGTGGTTATACTGAGCATGGTATTGGTAGCAAACCTTCAAAAATACTCCAGCATACACTGTTTAGTGTGAAGGGAAAAATGGACAGTAAATAATTCGTTGATGGCCACTAGCAACTAAATATTCTTTTTCCTGAAGAAAAATAAAGATTTTGACAGATCTTCTGCTGCATGAAGACTAGTACTATTAGCTACGTAGAGTACATATTTGACAGGCTCAAAACCTGTATAATTTTACAGTTTTGCAAACTGTAGCATTTTGGTCTTACTAAGAAGGGAGATGAGTTCTTATACTGCTGCTCTAAGGGAGGAAGATTCAGTTTAGCTCATCATGCCCATCCAGAGCAGCAGGCCTTGATGGCTGTGGGAGTCAGGTTCCTTTTGCAGAATATAGTTCCAAACACAGAATCATTCAGAGCATTTTACTGCCAACAACACTACAGACCACAGTGCACTGGCCTCTCAAGTCCTACTTCACTATGGTGTGAAATCAAGTGTTTCCTATTGGTTTTCATCATGCTTTTGATCCTACGGCACATGGTGAAATTGTTGCCTCAAAATGATGCAGCATGCTGAATACTTTGCAATAACCTTTCAGTTCCTATGTGAATCACACTTACTTCTATGGAGCCATGAACTTGATGAATGACAGCTGAGACTATTTTCATTACTGTTAAGGGGATAGCTAACGAGTCAAAGCATGTGAGTGATTTCTCATGTATAGCTTGATATACCTATATACTGTAGAGAGCATAGTCCCACAAAACCCAGGTTAAAAAATAATTCTTTCATCAGAAAACACAAGGGACTCATCACTGAAAAATTTACTGGTCAGGACTGTAGATCTGCAGAAATTCTGCAGAAATCAAAAAGGAGATCAATGGGCATGCCACCTAATCACACCCTGGGCAACAAAAGCCTCAGCACTGTCCTAGAAACACTGGAGCCACAGGAGAAGTTTTGCAATGTTTTGCTTATGCCTGTTGCATGATGGAAAAGGAAGGCTCGAGACAATGTGAATCCCCAGGAGGCCAACCAAGCAACTAGACCATCCAGATACCACTGCACAGGGTCAAATCTCAGATGTGCCTTGTTTAAATGTTGATACTCTTCAGGACACCTTTGTATTGTCATAAGTGGTTGAATGCCTCCCTCCGCTTCCTGGTTTAACCTGGGGAAAAACTACCGAGGCAGGGAGAAGGGGCATTACCTCAGAGGATCTTTTGAGTCTTTGAGCTTCATTTTCTATAAAGAGCTTAGTGTGTATACTTAGTACACTGGATTCTGCAAGAAATTCTCAAGATTTTACCATGCTCAGATGGAAAAGCACTTCAGCTGAAAAACTGGTATCTCCCTCATGCACCTCCTTGGATATAACAAAGACAATTTCTCCCACAGGCAAGCTAGAAGAACTGTAAGGCCTTTTTTTCCCTTGACAATATCTGCCAGATGGTAGGAAGCCAGATACTCCTAGGCATTGGAAATACGCTATTGAAAGAAATGGTCCTATAGAAAGGGGAGTGTAGAGCATGTAAATAGGGTTCTCTGGAGTGATCCCACTACAGCATCACTCCCTGAGCGTCAAGAGAAGGCAGGACGCTCTCTCTGCTCTTCCTACAGCTTCTGCTGTTAGTAAGAGCAACGCTTGTTTCTACATTTCAAAGCTCAAAAAACCTTCCCTTAGTCTTCCAGCCTTCAGAACACAGTTTGTTTTAAGAGTGAAACTTCTAGATTGCAGATTAAAATGGATCTATCACACCAAACAGATCCCAAGCCAGATCCGCAGCTGGTGTGACTGACTTCAGTGCAGCAGACTGATTTCCACTGCCCGAGGACCCGCTCTTCCACAGTTAGTGACATCTCAATTTCCTTTTTAATAAGCAACAGGCCCTGTTGTAATGGGATATATAGAAGGAGAGATGTAAAAGCTTATAATGTGAAAATTGATTATCATGTACTTCAGACTGTTTCCTGCTGTGCCCTTTGTTTTGGTATGCGTGTTTCATTTCATTACTCTGAGCTGTTTCACCGTCTCTGAACGACACTATGAAATACATTAATTATCTCATTAACTTTGGGGCAAAACCTTCAGTCCTTCTTAAAAACCATATTCACTCAAAGCCTTCTTTGGGTTCATTAGGGATTCTGAGTGTGATGAGAGAGTACAGGACTGCAGATACATTGCAATAGATACCAGTTAAGATTCTAGTTCTGTTTGTGCTTCTGCCACTAAAAATGCAAACAAAAAAACCCCACAGTTCAGTGTAGGTTTGCCTTTTTAAAAAAAAAAAAGTTCAAAATAAAATTGCTCTCAGGTTCCCAACCCATATGTCAGCATGAACCCACAAGAACTTCAAAGCTTAGTCATAAACTTCCAAAATAGAGGAGAAGAGAATGGCAATGACAGGTAACTTTACTAATAGCCCACCAGAAGGTGCCACAGAAATATGGCAATGTCAGCTAATTCTGAATTAGCCTCTACATCAGATAAAAATAATATTATATTTTTATTTTCATAAATAAATCTTAATTAAGAAAATGTCTCCTCAAAGCACAAAGTAGAGGAAGGTAGAAAAAACACCTCCACAAAAATATGTGTCACACACTCTCACACTTTGAATTTAGGATCGGGCTGGGGTCATTTTGTAAAGAAAATAATGATCCAGGCCCATCACAATTTGTGAAAGTCAGGTTAGAGTAAAAGCAAAATTCCCCACTGTCCTCACAAGATTTCTCGCCCTGTTCTTTTGTGAATACGCTAGAATGGGTGATGGATGGGAGGCTGCCCCTTTCTGGAGTTCTTGCTGTGTTTTGTGATAACTCATTATATTTCTTTCTTTACAAATAGCCCCATTAACGCTCCAGAATTGAACAGAATCATAAAGCTTGAAACATCCCACTCCCATTCCGGTAGAGCTAGAGGTATTGTTTCATGAATTACAGAGCTGCCAAAACCTGATTTATCCAAGCAAAGCCTTCAAAGCCAAGTCACAGATATTTATTTATTTATTTGGAATTGTAAAAGAAAATACTTTTTACTGAGATAAGGATGATATAACTTAGCTACAGCTTTATTTAAATTGAATTATGTGTCTTTTATATTTCTTCAACAATGTGGTTGATGGAAATGTTTTAGTCCTTGTTTTTTTGGAACTGAACTAAAAACCCTGTTAAACCATTTATAGAAAATTTACAGAACAGAAGAGAGTCAAGCTCTTTCAAAGTCTCTGTGGCCTCAAAACCTTAAATATTCTGAGATTAGATGTCACTTTTAGTCAGATGTTTCTAAACAAGACTACTATAATCCTCTCTGTTATGGAGATATTTATTTTTGTCTGAAAAACTTCAAAGCAGGCCGTGACAGATAATCAAAATCAAAATTTGCATTCCAATGAGAATTTCTTTTTAATAAAGAAGAATAATTCTCACAGTTCTTCTGTGAAGGAGAACTGAGCTCATTTACTTCAACTTTGGGGGGTTTGGAGTCTGGGATTTATTTTTTTTTTTTATATCTTCCATTTACCATTATTCAGTAAACTTTTTGCTACCTTTGGGCAGAAATGCTACACCAAGTCAAGAAATAATCAACGAAACCCAAGCACTGCATTTTACTTCAGAATTTTTCCCCAGAATGAATGAAACAGCCAGGCCTCACTGTCAATACATAGTTCTACAACTGCCTTCCTGGGTGAATACTCCACAGAGACAATGTTTTCCTCAGGGAACTGAAGCCAGCTTTCAATGGCAGCTGAGATGCCTGGGCAGGGAATGAACCTGCATTTCCTTATGCACATGCTTTTTTTGAGCTTTTTTGTGCTTGTAGTGGCAGTGGGGGAGCTCTGTCTGTGAATCAGGACCAACCACAGCATGGCAAAACCAGCAAAATATCTGATGCCTTGGAGACAATTGGAACATCTCCCTAGGGGCAGCTGAAGCACCCTGCACTCGCAGGCATGGACACACGAACGTGCTCCCTCTTACAGACTGTGTGCACTCAGCCAGGGCTGGCAGTTCACCTGGAGGTGCTAGAAGAGTGATTTTGTCCTACCTACCCCATTCCCTCTGATAAATTGTTTTTGGGAGGGACAGCCATTTGGTAGTAGATGCAGTGCACCCCTGAGTGCCAAGACCTCTTCTGGCTGGCTCTTAAGAGTGGCTGGGCACAGCTGAAGGAAGGTACTTCCAAGTTAAGCACCAGCCTGGCCTGTAGCCTGGCTGTAGCACAGATCTCTTTGTCCTTTATGTTTCCTTCCTTTCAATAGTATTAAAAAGTGAAACACCCAGAAAAAACAACACACTTAAGTCTACTCATAGAATTAATTGGAGCTTCCAGACTCACAGCTTCTACCAATGAATAAATGCTGAAATGGTGGTACCATTCCCCTTTCTGAAGCAAATCTCCTCTAATGCAAATTGCAGGAGTCCTTCTCTCCTCCCAGAGATGTATTCAGATAAAAATGTCTGCAGATCTCACAGGTAGGACTGTTTAGATTTTTTTCTACCCGTTATTAATTTACAGAAATACACATAATTTGTAGATCCTGAATAATTGATTTCTTCAGTTACTTATTTAAACCACAGGTTAGCTCTTCTTTCCAAAGAGTTTCCTACGTGGACATCAAGTACAGCTGCGGCAGGAAGGGTCAAAAGCAGCACAGTAGCAAGGGTGGTCTAGTAACTCTATAATACTTTCACCAAGAGGTCTGGAAAGGGCTGCACAGAAACACCCCTCAATACAAAGAACCTCAGGCTCCCACTTACTGTCACTGGGGCTTTCTGTGAGGGGAATCCACTTCATCCCTGGGGAGATGAAAGGCAGTGTAGGACAGGGTGCCAAGAACCCAGGTTATCTCTGGTGGGATTTCTGAAGAAACAGAACAGCTATTTACATTTGTTTGGTATAAGCCAAAGAGGCAACAGCCCTCGGAGATGAGCAGCTCGCCAGCCCTACGTGGCCATGAAACACCTCTCTCAGCTGCGGTGTTTGCTGGCTGCTGCCACGGGGGCCTGGAGAGCAATCATTGCTCTCAACACCTCTCCCTGTCGCAGACTTGTATAGTCCCCCGTATGCAGAGCTGATTTTGTACCTCCTTTGTTACGTAAATGAGTTAGTAAAACACTTCTCAAATCCTCTAAGGCTGCCTGTAAACTGCAAAACCTCACTTCAGTGCGGCAGGCTGGTCCAACCAATCCCTTTCCAGTTTGCTGGGATTTATTTTTACATTTCCTTTCCAGGCAATACATCCTGTCCCGAACTGATTTTCATTCACTGTTGCACAATTGCTTTGTTAGCATCTCTTTTATTTATTAATTGTTTTATTAGTGGTCATCCCAGAACAGCACTGTGTTGATACGCATATGAAGGAAACCTTAAAAAAAATTTGTGACTGCACATTATATGGGCTGCTTTGATATTCTGATCTCACCCCGTTTAAGTACAGTTCTTGAAAAGGAAGGACAGTGGTGTGAGTCAATCTCAGTTAAATGCTAGCTTTGCTCATTTAACGATGCAATGGGCACACTTGGCTGTGTTCACTAAAATCTTGTTTGATACCAATTAAGCCTTAAAAAAAATCCATTAATAGTCTGAATGCTTCTCACACTCACTTTCCAATTTATTTTGAAAAGACTCAAAGTTGGATGAAACTGAAAAAATCTGCCAAAGATTCAATGAAAAGGGGTGATTTAGAACAAATGGTAGTTTTAATAATGATAAACCTCCGCATACCTTTAAAGTAGTGCTCTAAATCTGTCTCTATCCTCTTTACATCCTTAACTTTATCCTGTGTAATGCACTAAGCACAATTTTCTTCTTGGAACTACCTCTTATAATTGAAACTTGCCTAAAGAGGTACTGAGGAAGAGCAGTCAAGACTTCATGAATTCCTTTTCCTCAGATATACCATCTCTATTTCAGATGTTTCAGGTGGGGCCTGTTCAGTGTGAGACTTCATTTTGATGGGAATGTGTAGCCAAGGCGTTTGGAAGAGAAGAAGAAGAAAGAATATTTCCTCTTCCACCATACAATCATACTACCTCATTAATCATCAAGCTTTTATTTCATGCCTTGCTGAAACATAATTTTTGAGGCCATTTACTCCTCCTGTAAAAAGGGTTGCTTTCGGTTTTGTCTTTTTACGACAAAACAAAAAGAATGCAATAACAAGACCCAACGCCTGCAGCCTGTCCTGGTTTATTTTATTTTAAATTTTTCGGGTTTTGTTTCTGAAAATCCCACAGGTCCTAATTTCTGCTGAATATGAGCACACTTACATCTCACTTGCAAAAGTACACCACGAGATTGGCTTTTAAAAACAACGTATGCTAAAGCAGAGACGGTATTTTTGCTGAGGGCTGACAGAGCACATCCTTGGGACAGCAGGACCCTGGTGGATGACATGACAGACCTCGAGCAGAACAACAACCACTTTTGGGGAGCTGCCCTGACAAAGCTTCAAGTGGCACCAGGGTACCTATTATGGCTGCTCCTCTATTTCTAAGCAAAATGATATCAAACACACAGAAAAGACAGCCAATAATGAGAAACTTGCAGCTGTTCTCGAAGAAAGACTTTTTTTTATTGTACCCCAATCCAAAATACTTTAAACCAGTTTTATCAATAGCGATAAATCAGTACGATGATATGATGTCTCTTTAATCTTTTCTAAAACAAAATTTTTTGAACTTTTGAGCATGGCCTTCCCAAATGGGTTAGGTCTTCTAAGACAGCATCAAACCTTCTTTTCCTTGCTTCCCATGTCAGCCTGAATCCCAATAGTTATGAAGCATAAAAAAAAGTTCAAAGTAAAATATAAATTACCATCCCCTTCAAACACAAGTAGAAGTCTTATTAAGTCTCTAGTGCTTGAATCACGTCCCATGTCTGTTCTTTAGACCTTTCTTCCTTTGTGAGGCATAAATGGACACATCTTATTGATTTTCTTTCAACCTGGATCACCTCGATTGCTGTGAATATGGCAGACAAATCCAACTCATTCTCCCGCAGGGAACGAGGAAGAATGCAGACGAGAAGCTGGGGAAAGTCTTCTCACAGTGGGATACCAGGAGTCATTACGCAAAAAAACCAAGTCTAACTGCTTGTAATTCCAAGACCTTTTTCTTTTCAGCTCCTTCAAAAAAATTTTTTTTTCCTTTTTTTTTTTTTTTTTTAATGCTGAGAGCTCTTTCTTAAATTTTTTATGAATATCATTTTGGCTACCGTATCAGTTTCTGAGGGTGTTTTTGTTTAAAAAGAGAAGTATCAAATAGGCCAGCAATGGCTGCAAACCCTGATAAATAAGTATGGTTAATGATGAGTGACTGTAAACAGACACTGGTAGGAAAGAGAAAGTCAGAATAAGAGAAAGCATTGTTTGAAGCTTGACAAAAAAGCTAGTTAAAACTTTTTCCTTCTAACTTGGCTCCACTTTGTATTTTTTTTTTTTTTATCATTTGTAGACTTACTTTTCTAAGGACAATTGTATGAAATGAAAGGAAGTGTAAAAGTAGAAAGATTTCTGTGCCTTACACCAAACCACTTACTGTACATGAAAAAGGGATTTACTGAATCAATTTAGTTGTGTAGGGTTTTTTAAATCAAGTGAATGATTTCAGTGAAGTGGAAAAAGGTGGCAAGAATGTGCAGCAACCCAAGCTTTGCTCCTAAAAGCAACAAAAAAGACACAATTGAAATGCAGTGGGACCTCTGTGGATGAATTAGACAGACTGTGTACAGACACTTTGCAGTGACAATCTGCTTCTGAAAGGGATATATTAAGTGCTAACTGCACTGAGGACGTAAATTGAAGACACTGATATCCAAGGTCTAATTTCAAAGCACTTCTCCTCATTAAATGAATTGCTGAAAGAGTGGGGTTTAAAAGACTTTGTTTTGTGTTAAAGGATTTGAACTACACCTATCAGCAGACTGCACCAGCAAACTAATGCTAACATAATAAACCCACCACTGTCTCATTACCATCCCCTGGTAATGCCATCACAGCTGTAATGAGTCGCATTTTTCCACTGGATCTCAACACCCCA
>JAYRBT010000177.1:11313949-11325730 GCA_036023395.1 Myiotriccus ornatus | reverse complement strand
CTGTCTCATTACCATCCCCTGGTAATGCCATCACAGCTGTAATGAGTCGCATTTTTCCACTGGATCTCAACACCCCACGCAAAGTGCTCTGCCCCAGTGTTCGGTCTCCACCACATAAAATTCACATCAGTTTTACAGTGTTAGGGGAAAGGTCTACGTCATTAGTTTAACTACATAAAATTCCAGAAAACAAGATGATCAGCAGCAGGCTCTTAAAACTTTTTAATGACATGTTTAGACATCAGTAACTCTGTTTTTGGTCATTTAAAATGACTTTCGAACAACATAAAATGTGATCTTGAAAGATGCGGAAGAAGTTCTAATTTCTTGATGTACGGGATTTATATTGGCCTCAAGTTACACCACTGCACACATTCTGATATCCATAAGGCTAGAGCTTGGGGGATATCTCAGGATGATTCTTCCCACAAATATCCATCCAAGTAAGTGACACTGTTAGTCAGAACTCTCCCAGCAGGCTAGCACTAAGCCCTGCATCACCTGTGTGCCCTCTGTTTCTGTGAGTACTGAACCTAGTCACTGATCAGAAGGTCCACAGGAACACTGAGGGCAGACAAAACACTGCAAACAGCACACGTAAATATTGCAGTGACAAATACCAGGCTATTTGTAGCAAAGCGCTTAAAAAGAGAACCAGGGGATAGGTATGAAGAACAAGAAAATTATAGTCAGGCAGGAAGCCACGGTTTCTGGACTTACAAAAAAATTACAAAATTCACAAAATTATGATACCCTAAGAAGAGCCAAACGAGCAGTGTTTGAGGTCAAAATAGCATCCTTACCAGGAAGATGGCACCCTTTCTAATAGACCAGGAGACAGTGCACTAGTCAGACATGCATAGAGGCATAGTCAGGCTTGCTTTCTCCTCAGACTTCTTGTATAACCTTGAACACATCCTTTATCTCTTCAGTACATCATTTCCTCTAAGTACACATGAATATTGTAGGGCGTTATTCAAATATCGCAGTAGTGGGAATTATACAATAATCTAATAGAGTAATTTCAAGATTGGCTGTTCAGAAGAATTTAGGCATATTTTTCCCTATTTTAATTTTTAATAGAGACAGTAAAAGCAATGCATACAACTTGTAAGATCCAGCTATAGCACCTGGTAAAAGAATCCAGATGTTCCCCCTTCCAACAGCATCATTAAACATGAGGCTGATGTGAAATATTTATAATGAAGGTGAATCATAGCCCACAGAGGAGGAATCTAGGGCTGTATCTTCTACTAGCATCAAGCACAAAAATGCAAATACACTGAACAAATACTGCATTAACTTTCAAATCACACATTCTATGTCTCACAAAGTAAGACACAATTTAGTCCTGATGCAGGTGACAGATGGTAGCAAGAGACCACCAGTTTGGAACAAAGTGTAAAGAAGAGATTTTGAAGTAAATGCAACCAACAGCCCAGGATGTAGGAACTCGAGGCTGTGAGTGGTCTCCTTTTCCCTCTCATAGTAAAGGGCATGATAAAATCCCCTTCTGAAATTTACCAGTTTCATCTTAAAATTACTTAGGTTATTTGTGCCAGTCACTCTCATGAAGGTTGTTTCAAAGATTAAAAATCTTCTTATTTACAGGTCATTTTTTTTTCATGCTTAATTCATACTCACTCAGTGTGCCAGCACTGACCTCTAACCTAAACTGCTCTTACCAGCTCCCAGCTTTTGTTCTGCAACTAAACAAGACAAGGCCTATGGTCTCCTCTTTAAGGTTAAGCTCTCTCTGCATTACTTCAAAACCAAATTAATCCTTAAACATAGGAAGCCACAACTGTATTATTGCTTCATATCCTACAAGATCATTCAATACTTTTCTAATCTCTACTGGCAAGGCTTCACCTTATGCATCCAAGAGCCATTTCAACCACTTCCACTGCCATATCTTGTTGACAGTTCCTAACCATTGACATCTCTGTCTCTTATTTTCAGTCCATGAGTTTGCAGCAGAAATATTATTAGGGTAATAATAATAAATCTTATTATTAATGCAGGTAGCAGAGCAAGGCAGAGAATGTACAGGTGCTGACTGCCTCCCAAGTAGTGCATTTGGCTGACTCATTTCACTTCCTAAACCGTTCAACAAGGTGAAGTACAATCATGTCCACATACTATCCAAAGTCTTTCAACTTTTTTTAAAGAACAATAATCCACAGTTTCTGCTGCCCCAGTGAAGCATAACACTCTCAGAAGCATCTTCATGGGAAAGTAGTTAATACTGTTATGATACATGATTCATACACCTTCCATAAATTAAAAATAAGAGACCAATGCCTTCACCCTTCATAAGAAGATCTGAAAAGTTAATTTGTCCAAGAGTAAAAATCCATATAAAACACTGACTTGCTTACAATGATCTCATCATCCATTCTTAATGAACAACACTGGTTTAGAAGATGGACCCCTGACTTGCACATTTCTTCTCTAAACAGATAGCATAAACCGTGTTACCTTGGAAGGAAGAAAATCCATAAAGCAACCCACACAACCACCAACACATTCACGACAAGGAAACATATACTGGTCACTTAGAAGCTCTGAAAAATGTTTAAGACTGTCTTTGTGCAAAAGAAAATTCTTAAGAACTGTGATTAGACTTTAGCACAATAAACCATGAGCTTAATCACGGAATCATGGTGTCATTAAGGTTGGAAAAGACCTCTATGATTGTTGAGTCCAACCATTAGCCTAACACTGCCAAAACCACCATTAAACCTAAGCAACACATCTGCACATTCTTAGAACACTTCTCGGGATGTTAACTCTATCACTTTCCTGAGTAACTTCTTCAATCCTTTACGCCCCTTTCAGTGAAGAAATTTTTCTAATATCCAATCTAAACTTCCCCTGGCGTGACCTGAGGCTGTTTCCTCTTGTCCTATCTCTTCTTACCTAGAAGAAAAGACAAACACCTATCTGTCTACAATCACCTTTCAGGTAGTTGTAGAGAGTCATAAGGTCCCCCCTGAGCTTCCTTTCCTCCAGATTAAATCACCCCAGTTCCCTCAGCCGCTCCTCCTAATACTTGTTCTCCAGATCCTCCACCCCTCAATTACTTTATTCAGCTGCTTTGCTGAGTAAACTGTAAGTTTATATAAAATAAGAACTTCAGCTTCCTTTTTTATGTTAGATGTCATTTAAGAACTTAAAATAGACACTGGACTGAAAAATCAAGCAACTGTTAAAAGTATACTATCAGACATACTTGTTGCCCAGCAAATTTCTTCAAGTAACCCACTTTTTAAAAATTCATGCATTTGATCAGCTGCAAAGTAGAAGACATATTTAGCACAGAGGCTGGTATTGAAGAAACCTAGGAGGTCCAGAAAATGGAATAGGTACAGATTTAGAATCTAGCTTTTGTGTCACGACAGAGACGCACTGTGAGCAGAAATATTAGCAGTGCTCCCCTTTGGCATCGCTGCTGATGTCTGATTTTGGGCCTTTTTGCATCTATTATTTTAGCAGCTGTTCATTTACTTTTATTGGTACATCTGACTCTTCCACACACAAATCCAAATCTAGATCTTATCTCACTTTTTATCTACTCTGTTTATTTTTCCTTTCATGCTTGAGCTGGGCCATGTATAATGAAACTGATGTAAAGACACTATTCAGCTTCAGTTACTACTGAATTACACTCCAGAAACTTGACCTTTGATACGAAAGAGAATAACAGAACAGGTTGGAAGCTGCCTTCAGAGACTGTCTTGTCTGCTCCTGCTCTGCTCAAAGCAAAGTCGACTAAAGCACATGACTTAGGGCTGTGTATCCAAGAATGGAGACTCAGCAACCTGTTGAGGCAACCTGTGCCAGTGTTTGACCACCATCGCAGTAAGAAGTTTTCTTTTTCTGTTAAAATGGATTTTCCTGTATTTCTATTCATGCACATTGTTTCTTCTCTGATCATATGGTACCACTGAGAAGAGTGTGTTCCTATTGTCTTTACACCCTCTCGTGGGGTATTTCTACACACTGGTAAGATTCTCTTGAACCTTCTCTTCTCTAGGCTAAGCAATCCCAGCTTTTCCTCACATCAGATGCTCTGATCCCTTAATCATCTAGGTGGTCCTTTGCTGTGAGAACTACTGCATCTGTTGCTGCTAATCACTGTCTGTACTTGGACTTAAAATTACTATAAAATCATTTGAATTATAATCAAACCTAACATTATATCAGTACCTTGTATAAATGGATCTAAGTGCAACTTGAAGGAGCAACAACAGGGATTTTTTTCCTCCATTCACTTCTCTATTAAGCTATCCTAGACTGGCTCAGACTGTGCTAATTTGGAAACTGAAGAATTTTACAAGTTGTCAACTGGCCCAGTTATTAAAAACTAGCAATTATCACCACACACAGGATTTCAAGCACCCAGCTTGTCTACAGCAACAAACTGCTTATCTGTTTGGCACAACAGTGGTCCTGAAGAGCTGATATGCCCTGAAACAAAATGTACTGTAAGAGAAGTAAGCGGTGCATTAAACTGCACTCCAATTCCTTTCTCCCTGGCACAGATAAAAGTTGTACTAGGCATTATTAATTCCCACACACTTCTAAAATACTCCCCCCCCATCACCCGAAGGACAGTGAAGATCTACAGTCCATAAGAGCTATTTACTGTCATCAAGCCCCCAGTCCCATGAAAATCCACTCTAGGACTCTGCTCTCACTCCTCAGGCGGTACTTAGTGTATCTCGTTGACATGAGACACCAGTAAGTACTTTTTACTTCCAGTAAGAAACTCACTGCTTGGTTCAGAGAAGTACTGTCAGAATCCACCTAAACTTACTTGGAGAACCTGGATAAACTTATTAATGTAAGAACAGCTCATGCAGGACTTTTTCAGCATAAACAGAGATATGGTGCCTTGCTCGTACTCTTGCAAACCTCAAACTATCATCACTTAGCTAAATGCCTGTGAAGTAGATGCTTATGTAGAAAATGGAGAAGAAAGGCAGGTTTTAGTGATTAACTGAGTAACCATGGCATGAACTAAGCACTGCATTCTGTAAAGTTGCTCCTGAGACAGAGCAAGTAAGAGCTGGCTGGAAAATATGGATAAAAAAATTATCTGCATTTTCTGATTTATCACTGCAGTGCTATTTCACAAAATAGCGTAATTTCAACAAACTTTTGGCTTCCACTTTTTCCCCAGTAGGGAACAAGGTCTTTGGGATGCAGAGCACGGCAGGAATGCACGAAAACCTTGCAGGTACTGTTTGATACGGATGTTTTTAAGGGGTGCCATTGCTGCTTGTGTCTGTCAGGGAAATAATTTATTCCAAAAGCATCAGTGTTCCACCTTTCAAAAAATCATCAGGGCATGGTTTAAGCCAGTCATTCTGCCTAGTTTTGGGGGAGCTGTGTTCAGCTTGCTTTCTACTGAATCAGCATAAAAAATGATTTCTCGAAAATGAAACAACTCTTGCAGAAGTACAAGTATACTTAGAGTCCAGCATTCCAAAGTAGAATATGGATTATTGGGACTCTCTATAGGTAAGCACGCAGCAAAGGAGGTGAAATGGGTATAGCTGGCTCTTTTCTCTCTGTATTTTTTTTTTAAATAGTTTGTGAAAGCTCTAGCATGCTTACTCTTGACTTTGAGATTGTTTTACTTCTCTTCAGTGTCTCCTCATCTTTAAATCCTTCCCAAACAAAAATCTACTCTTTCAAAATCTATCCTATTGCGTATTCTCAAAAATGCAACAGCACACAGCTCTGTACTGCTCGGATAAGAGCAACCACTAACTACTGGCCGCAGGTCCAAAGCATGATATTTTATCATTTTGTACAGTATAGACCAGGCTTTTCACCTACAGAAATGCTACAATCAGTTTGGGCCTGCATGTCATGGGTTGTTAAAGGGAGAAAAATGTATATAATGTAACTTTTCAGGTGAAGAATTCACCTCCTTTGAAGTCTCCTGTTGCTTTCCTCTGGCCTCCTGCTGTCCCGAATCCTCCTGATTTCATGATGCAACCAAGGTCTTTTATCTGTAAGGACTCTTTTTGAAGAACTGCATTATCAAACTACTGGATTAAAAATAAAATTCACTACTCCTCTATTCCAGACAATTTCAGTGAAGTTATGCAGCTCCACATCTCAGCTGGAACTGAATGATGTACTTCAGATTTCTACAGGTATTTACCTCCACCCTCCTGCCCATGGATGGTGTCACTGTGAAGAGGGCCAACTAACTTCTGTTTTATTTTGAATGCTACAGACTGAAAATACCTGGTTGGAGTTTATTCTAGTGTATTGGTGGTTACTGGACCTTAACTCTTCAGGAACAGCAGATTGTATTACTGACCTCAACATTAATTAGGTGTTCTGTCCACTGACAGACTATGAAAGGCAAAGAAGGTTTGCAGCTATAATCTTATGTTTCACTGGAGGTTGAAGGCAACCAGAATATAAAGGCCAGAGCTGACAGTTAATTTCAATCCTAACACCAATTTAATGTCATGCTTTTCCTACCTATATTGAAACAAAAACAATTTTTAGTGGAGTAAGAGCAATTGTAACTACAATTAAAACTGTAACTACAACAGCACAAAATATTTTTTGGAATTCATCGTATGGCAGTTTTTGCTACTCATTTTTAATGAGAAGCAAAAACTTACCCCATTATGTTTTGTTATTTTTCCCAGTGGTGAAATAATCTTTATTAATTAGATTGATTAGCTAATCAATACTCATTATATTCCTATTAGGAATAAAAGTCTTATATCCACAGGAGAAAATGAGTTGAAGTGACTTAGAACCTAGTAGATAAAGAAACATCACTGCCCTTTGTGCTTGAGTCAAAGTGAGAGGTCCTGCTGCCAGCCTCATGCTCAGACTGCTAGGCCATGCATGACTATACCTCTATGGAACAGGTTATATCAGGAAACATATTTTTTTTTATCCTTCTACATATCTCTTATTGACCAATCCCATCTTGGATTTCTAGAACTTCATCTAATTGCTACATTTAATTACTTTTCTTTTATCCACTTAACTTCATATTATTTCCCCCTTGCAAATTAGGAATAGAAATCCCTAGACACATACACACACAAAATAGAATGTGTAAAGTTTTAAACTGTAATATATGTTCTAAATCTGAACAATAAGTTAAAAATAATTTTAAAAATAAGCTAACTTACAATAAATGATAAAAATGTTTTCTACAGAATTGGAAAGAATGGACTGTATAAATTATTTGTATGAAAACAGCGGCATTTCCAAATGTGAGGCTTAGAGCCCTGTGAAAGAATTCTAAAAATTAAACAAAGGAAGCCATTTTTTAAAAGAGATAGGGCTCAGTGGGATTTATTAATGCACATCTTTCAGAGATATTCTTACTTGTACAATGCAAGCAGTAGGTTAGCATGGACTTCCAAATTATATTTAATTGGACAATTATTCAAAGTGAAAAACCCAACACAGTAAACTAAGGAGGTCTTTAATAAACACCTTGTCTCTTCAAGAAAAAACAGGGAAGTCATTTACTGACCCAAGAGGCACAATTTTGTCTTGGGTAAATTTATTTTAAAGTAATTGCCAACTCCAGGAGTAACAATTTTTTAAAGAGGAACATGGTGCTCTCAGGCAGAATAATAAATTGATCTGTGCCCTGTATGATGGCCTAATCACATTAGAAAGATGTACATGTAGTTGTCTGAGGCAAATAGAGGATGTACATCACCTGGTCTATGAACCCACTAAAACTCGTTTAATGACATATAGCTTTCTCCTCTCTCCACATCAGGACTGAATTATAGGGAAAAGACAAATGATAACTTACACACAGGCTTTATAGCTCTGCCTTTCTGTCCCTACATTCCTGTCCAACAGAAGCATTCCCCTACAGAAGTCCTCTGCAGTCACAGGAAGGTTTTCAATAATCTGCCTTCTACCAGCCAGCGCTCCAACACCAGGAACAAGGTCCATGTTACCAGCACCACCTTTGAAAACCCAGGGCCTCCTCATGAAACCCAAATGCTCTGGAACCCACTGTGATTAACAATGAATTAAAAGTACAAATCAGTATTTAAAATGCTGATGTTCCTTCACCTCAGCTGGAGAACAGCTCTACTGGAACTACTAGGCTGTATTCCCTTAGGCAGGATATGCCTTTCAGATACAATGGTCTTTGACAGCAAGGCTTCAAGGCTGGGTCATAAACAGGTTAAGGGCAGACCACACCTCTGAGAGCTGTTTGCATGCCTTCAATACTGGCACAGAAATAGCCTCGATGAAAGAGCTCCAAGAATAATCCCCGAACTCCAGGAACGAGAGTAATACTTCCTCTTTTACGTGCATTATTCTGCCAGAAAATTTCCAACTCCAAAGTCTTTTCTCCTTGTCAAGGTCATTCCAGGCATTGGAAAGCAATGTTAAATAGTGTGCCTTGGTGAATCCCCCCCAATTTCTGACTAAAAAGCTGGGACTCCTGCAGTGCAGATCATGATAAAAGATTTATTTGTGGGGAGTGGAAGATGGTGTCTTTAGTGAAGTTAATAAGTTGTTTTCATTTCAGATGCTTTCATTACAAACACTGATAAATCTTAAGGCTAAGAGAGTATGTAAGAGTAATGAGTTGAAGGGCGCCTCAGCTCTTTGGTGATTATCTCTCTCTCTTAGAGCATTACCATGGGACATCTGGCTTCCAAATTTGTGCCTCTCCTTCACAGATCTGAGGACCAGCCTACCAATTATACATTCGCATAGGTTGCAATAAATCAACAGCAGCCAAACTCTGACAAGGTGATGGCTGTTGACAGATAAAAACGATACACATTGTCGTGCTGTTCTCCAAAAACAAACACATGCTTTTATCAGATTTTTTTCTTTTAATCAAAAAATTGCCTCTTTCAACATAGAGTCACCTAATTTCACAGAGGACTTGCACTACACAAGGTTCCCCTGTCTAAACCTGAGCTGCATGTAAAGCCAGGTTTTCAAACAGGCTCTGAATTCACCTCCCACTGCAGTCAAGGAAAAAACTGCTGCTCTGATCCTGGGTCAGCCCAGGCCCAAAGATCATTAACCTTTTACTCTGAGAAGCAGAGTTCTGTGCAGAATAAAGGACTGAGACAAAAAAAAATCTATGGATATATAAGACTTGGATTTATTCATAAGCCAAGTAGAGTCTGGATAGTGTATTTTCTTCAGTAAAGGACATATATATTAAGGATATATCCAGCAAGTGTGGTGCATGCTCCCCAGTCCTCATCCCTTGGGTCTCTGTGGACTTGGCTGGCAGCGATAAACTCTTCTAGCCTGACTCCAGCTTTCTAAAAGTTTGATGTCTAATCTAACCTAATTTTCTGAAGAGCACCAAAGGTAATCCTTCTTAATAGCAGTACTTTTATAGGCAATGAGTTTGGCTTTCAAAATATCTTGGGCTCTGCAGTGATGACAAGGCACCTCAAGCAGTTTGCTTCCACAAACTCCCCAAATTCAGCTGGAACAATTCCGCTGCTATTTGTAAAACTAATCATCCTCTTCACAAATCCAGAACAAAGTACTATTTGGACATGAAAATGCTATCAGATGATATCACAGAATGTGATTTAAGTGACAAATATTTTACGGTAGGTCTTTTTGAATGCTGTAAACTACATGAACTGACAAAAAGATTTCATCACCCAAAAAAATGTGGGAAGTGCGGGTCTGCAATAATCCTTCTGGAATTTCTGTTAGCAATTTTTATTTGGGGAATAAGGTTTTATCACAAAGCTTCTTAGCATGTGGTGACAATTTATCCACTGTCATATCCTCCCTTAAAGAGACCAGGACTATTTTCACAGCAAATGATGTGAAATACCTTAAACTCCACAAAAGTCAAAGACTGAGAGACCATCAAATTCTACCAATCCCCTTGTTAATGAGAAGAATTCAGCATAATCTAGCTAACCAAAAGCATCTTAATTCCTTCAGAATTTCTTGCACATCATGGAAAACAGCATCACTCAGATGTCCCTACAGAGATTTGAATCAAATATAGTTTTTCTAGTGAACTTACTGGACAGAGAGGTAGGATGTTACCCTCCAGCTCAGTTTTATTCTTTGACAATGTTATCTACTAGAAAGAACTCATCAGACATATGTTTTGAACCCTTTCTTACTGATTTAATCTCTTTCTTTCACCTTTCTATCTTCCTTTTCCATTCCATTCCCACTAGTTAGGATGCTGCTTTGACCCTGGAACTAGCAAGTCACACAGCAATAAAACAGGGATATGCAAACTTACAAGTTAGGCATCTGTTCTCTTTCTGTTAAGAGAATATGATTCCCTTGGCATGCACACCTCTTATTCTCATCCATAACATTCGAGAACCATTAATTGGGGACAAACCTGAGAGAAATTTAATTTGCCTTATCATAAATGCCATTCACCCTTATTTGACCAATTCACAGAATCAGGTACTGAAACTTCATAACGTCCTTTGTCACAACTTTTTTGTCCCTTCTCATTTAAAGTTCAGAACTAAGGAAATTACAGCTGATCTGTGATCTGTAGCTGTTGTGTGAGGCAGGCACCTTCTTAACATTCAGTCTTACTTTTAAAAAAATTATACAACCTAATCCAGGTATGAGTTTTATTTATAAATGACTCTCTAAATAAATATTCTTGTAATTAATATGGTTCCAGAAGCTTGTTTATTGCAGATTTCTAGCTATGAAAACACATGTAATAGTATGAATATTATTAGAATAACAACCTGAGATTTTCAAACAAGTCTGAGGAGATTATCCATCCAACTCACATTGTAATTGTGCAAGAATTAGGTAACCAATTCCCTCAGGTATTGTCAAATTTTAAAAAATGTAAACTAAAAAACAAATAGCAACTGAATTCAGCTAGATGGGATACAAGGGTCCCTGTGGGGAACTCTGCTGTCTGTACTAAGTACTCAGGCTGCCTTCATTGACTCAAGGACAAAATTTAATACTCCTGATGTGAAAACTAGAGCAGAATATGAGACAACACTGAAAGGCTCATTCAGCTACTGCTGGTAAATTGGGGAACCTTGGACAGGAGAAGTTAGCTTGCAAACTCCTAAATTGGCATTAAAATTCAAGATGATTATTCAGTCCACAAAAAAAGACACAAGAAAATAAAAGTGCTGAAATACGGATTCCTTAAATTAGGCTAAAATTGTTTATGGCACGAGAATGCAGAAATGAATGGCTTCTCCTGGGACACTGAGTTTAGGTTCCAGTAGCAGCAGCAAACACATTTAACTATTTGCAAGTTTCCTGTTTGCTACTACCATCTTCCCAGAGAAAATCTATGGGTAAGATATTCGAGAAATGTGCTCCTCTAATGGCTAAGTGGTCTTCTCATTTTGGTCCACATTTACTCACAGCCACTGCTATTACCAGTTATTTTTCTGCTTCCCTGATTTTAGTCACTAAAATCTGTATGGGTTTTATTTTGCTAAGCTAAGCAAATCAGATTCCATTATTTCCTGCACTAAGAAAGCTTTTCCATTCTCCTGAAGAAAATCAGGTTCCTTTTTGTATCTCTACTTTCTGTTTTCAACACAAATGCTCAGAATCATACACCCAACTTGCACAATTACACTCACACTTTCTTATCATCAATAAAAATATTTCAATTGAAATATCTAAAGATCAATTTGCTTTTTACATTACCATTTTACAAGGGTGTGTGTGGCAGTTTGGACCTGGCTCCCTGCCAAATGTCCAAAGCACAGTATCAGCTCCCCCTTCCCCCTCCCTTTTCTCTTTAGG
>JAYRBT010000177.1:11267815-11313849 GCA_036023395.1 Myiotriccus ornatus | reverse complement strand
TATGGAATACTGGGTACTTGGCCACTTCCTTGGTTACAAACTGGTCACCAGGAAGGCCTAGACTAAAACCATCACAGTGTGTCCTGTGAAATATTTATGCATTTCTTTTTTTCTTTGGCAGTGCCATTTAATAAACCTATAGAAAAAAAAATTACTTTTGACATTGTGTACTTCATACAAATTGACTCCTGTTTCCAGCTCTCCGTTTCTAAAGATGGTCCATCCCTTCCTGTGTGATGTCCCAGTACTTCTGTGTGTGAATGATTCTTCTCAAACGTGTGGCCTTGGCACAGTTAATTTTGGTTTCACACACAAACCCTCTGTGCCTGTCAAACATACCCCAATGCCCAGGCAAGCCTCCTTAACTCTCAGCCTAAAACACTTACTCCCTCAAGAACTTGTACTGAAGGAAAGGAAGATTCAACACCACTCTCTAGGATAAGGTCTGATCACAAATTATGGCATCCTCCTCTTTAGTAGCTCACATAAGAGCATTCCATTTCCTGCAACTGGAGATGTATAGGAACATCCACGAGATACATCTCACCCTCCTGGTGAACCTGGCAGTGAGCAGCCATGGAGTGTTCACTTGGCTCTGCTCAGTGGCATGTGGCATCAAAAGCTCATGAATACACTTAGACATTACTAAGACTCAGGCACTATTTTTAGAAGTGGGGTGTGAACCCCACCATCCTGTCTTCCTGCTGGGGCAAATGCAGTTCCCACTGGCCACTACTTTCATTGTGCTCCTAGTGAGTTATCTGTGTCCCTCATTCTTGTGCTAGACCACTCTGTAAAATTCTTTTAGAGCATTCAGGATGTAAGGCCCTATGTAAGTATGTAACAGTCACTGATTTATTAGCAATTAATTGATATCAACAGAAAGGATGACACTAGGCTAAGCAGCCCATGTCCTAGTCTGTGGAATTCAGAGAATGCTCTGGCAATGTTATCTGCTCATTGCAAGGAAAAACGCCAAGCTATCCATGACAGTCACTGTGAGTTCTTTGCCATTGTCTTTGAACATTCTATCATTTCTCTAAAAAAAAAAAAAAAATCTACAAAACCCCACTTGTACCAAAAAAATCTTAAAAAACCCCTAGGAAATATATAACACATTCAGCAATATTTTTAGCCCATGGATTAAAAGAAAGATCAAGGATCACGACAGTTGTAAAAGGTAAATGTCAAGAATCCAAGTGTATAGTAAAGATTTGCAACTACCTAAGGAATCTGCAGCCTCACCTACAGAGCAATTTAAGAACTGTAGCCATGTGTATGTGGTGCTAGGCAGAGCTGCAAAGGGACACTTATTTGGAGCTATCTTGGATATCCATACACAGGAGAGATATCAGCCCAGAAACCACACAGAAGGACAGCTACTGTAAACAGCTACTATTCAGGGTCACAGGTGTGGACCTGGACCTGTGACCAAGAAAACTCTGCTGATTGATTCTAGATGAGTAAACAGGTTTAGAAAAAACCTGCAGGACCTCAGATGTTAAGCTTCCCACTTGATGAAATAAGTGAATAACATAAACAGTGTCTGTTCCTCATTTTGAGAAGATTCAGAAAATGATGTTTTAAAAATGAACAGAAGAACATAGTGGGGAGGGCTCTGAGAGGAGATAAAACAAATTCATGACACCTGTTACAAGGAAAAAGTCAGTATTGCCAGGGCTGGTAAGGGAAGGAAAAAGGAAAAAGTAAGAGTCTCAAGGATTAAGGATTGAAGAATTGGAAGAAATAAGGTGAGAAAGCTAAAAATTGGAAATGGGAGGAGCTGAAAAAAACCTGAGAGATCAAAGACTATAGATCCAGATATTCAACATGTGCTCAGTCATTCAGAGAGATTCACAAGACTGAGGAGATTGTACTACGGTTTCAGGACAGTGATTAATTGCTTAAGCTGGAATATAACAGTTCAGAAGAACTCCAAAGAAAAGAAAAGGAAAATATGGATAACTGTGCCATTAGGGCATTGTGATTGGCTCTTCTAAAAACTTGATCAACTCCTTGCTCTGTCACAGATCCTTTGCCTGACCTTCTTTGGTATTTTACTTATCCTTACCTCTTTGTCACATTCATTTTCCATTTGGAAAATGAAAGCAACATTTGCCTCTCTTTCTCTTCTTTTAAGGGCAAAAGCTTGTCAGAGGAAGACTCTGTCCCTAATTATGTGTGTGTACAGCTCCCAAAACAATGGGGTGCTCATCTCAGAAACAGGCAATGAAGTTAACTTGCCAGACCAACGAAATATTGCGGTAAAAAATATTTCCTTAGGGAGAGTAGCTATTTAGATAGCATGTTATATATGACTGAGTCAGTGGCATAATGATGGTGGTCAAAGTAAGTAGCAACATATTCTCTGTCAAGCATAACCTGTTAAAAAGTCATGCACAAGAGGGGAAAGTCAATGAGATGAGTCATCCCTCACCTTGCCTACTACATTATCAAAGGTTATGTTACACACAGTATGAAGGGCCCAGGAATTCCTTCGATCCACAGTCAAATGGAACAGCTCTGGCTCCTGCTGTGAGCTCCAAGGTCTCCTCTGTAGGTGTCACTCTAGCTGCTGATGGCCATAGATAATAACAAGTTAGGGTACGGACTAACCAGGAAATGATACCACCTGCTACCCAACATAAATTGCCAACCCCCCTGAGTATAATTACTCTTGTCAACATGTCACATGGCTATTATATTCACTCTTATGCAGCAATGCAGAGCAGCAGCAGATTCAGCAGAAAGAATGGGGTTTGTGGTGTTTCCATGTATTCACTGGGGACAAAAAACCCCAACCAAACAAACAAAAATGACACCAGAAAATCCAACCAAAAAAAACCCCAATTAATTTGTTCCTGGGATGGAAAAAATAGAAAAAAATCCTGTAACACAGACAGCAGAATTAGTCCCTCTGCTAGCAATCTTAGCTACTGCACAGAAAAGGAAAGCAGAGTGAAACAAAGGGCAGCCTCCAGCAGGTTTCTTTCCCAGCTCCCCCAAATCATGGGTCTCTTCTCATTTTCACAGACAACAGGCCCCCAAGTTGCAATTCCCAAGAGAGAAAACGTGCACATTATTATTTGACATTGCACCATTACATGAAAAGTCAGTAGACTTTTGCTCAGTCTGCAGGTGACTTTCACAGCAGTTTTAGACACCTGTTTGTGAAACAAGCAGCTGTATCAGAAAGAGCTGAAGCATGAAAGTTCAGTGTTATTGCTGAAACAGCTCAGGTGTCTCTGAACTGCCCCATGTTGTCTGTAGACTAACACTACACTTCTTGAGCAAAATTGCATGCTATGCTGTCAGCAATTCAGGCCCTGCCATTCTACTGTAAGTACTTTAAGACAGCGTCTGACCCTTAAGACGCTCAGAAAGACTCAAACGGTGAAGAAACCGAGCAAGCCTTTTCACGTGCTTCTGCTTAACTGGCTATGGCCAAGCAACTGAGCACTGGTTCCAGTGCCCTTCTGGGCACGCTGACTGAGAAACAGTCAGATTTTCCCCAAGTCCTAAGACTCTGTGTAAGGCTGACACAGCTGTTTGCTCTAGTGAGAAAAGTTTGATTTCTTCAGTTGCTCTTGAGCAGAGGCCGCATCAGAACCATAAGGCCATTTACCCAACAGACCTGTATCCATAACTAGCACAGCCCATGATTTTTTTGCAAACTCACATATATACAATTGAGATAATTTGCCTCTAAGTTTTAATTCACATTATTTCTGTGCAGAGCAACACACAAGGTGTAGAAACCATACCCGAACCAGCAAAAGACTATTTACTGAACGATATGAACAGTACAATATGCCAGCACCTGCCAAGGGTCTTTCTCTATGATTGCTTATGATTATAAAGGTAAATTATTTGCTTGTGTAAAATAATAATTAGAAAAAGTAAAGGTCATTCATCCAGCTATAAACCTGGCTGCAAAAAATCATCAGCATACAGAGTTAGCAGGCATATTCATTGCTTTATAAACAGCAGGCCAGGATAACATTATATAGTTTGCAATCTGTATTTGTTCTATGTGAGTCATAGCTTTGCATAATTTTATCACATTCCTGCCAGGCAAAAGCAAACATTAAAAGAAATATTAGAAGCCAGCCAGTTAAATATTCTAGAAGAAGAGAAAACCCTGCAACTACCTCCACATTGTAATGACCAGTGAGTGTTATTTTATCAGTTTGATTTGGCAGCTTGTTCATATTTTTTTTGGCCATATCACTTTAAAATAATTTCTAATACGTGATTGGTTTATTTTGAGTAGTCTAATATTGTTACATTGTGCTAAAGACTGATACAACTGCTTGGACTTTTTATATATGACATGATTGATTAGGTGCAGATAAGAAAGAAAATATTACTTCAAGAGACCTGACCTTCAGTGAATCATCTGAGATGAAGAGAATTTAAATACTTTATGACTTGCACTCAGCACCAGCAAATGTTACAGAAAAAAAAAAGAAAAGAAAAAAAACATGTACTGAAAATTCCTGCTATGATTAAGAACATTTTCCAGTGAGATTCTTCCTCTCCATTTTCCCTGTTGAAAACATTCCTCCTGAATTCCTAAACTCTTCTGAAAGACCAAACATGTGCTACAAAAGCCATACAACACTCAACCAGACCTGCAGAGATCTTCTAGGTGTTTACATCTCTCCTATGACACATGCTGGCTCTTTCCTCTAGGAAGCCCTAGGACTTGCATCTATTGAAAGGGATCTTTCCTCCTCCCCCAGCCTGGCAGTCAGTGTTCAGTACGGGCAGAGCACACGCTGCTTCAGCCTTTGGCACCTGCCTCAGGTCAGTGCTGGCTCCACTCTAGTCTTGCCCCTCTCTCTGGTGCAGTGACCACACAGAGCAGTGATGCAGCAGGGGAGACCTTCTTACCACCTGGCACAGCAGTGTAAGAGAAACTGCTGTGACTTGGGACCGTGTCTTTTAATCTGGGATGATGAAAAGTGTGCTTAACCTGTTCATTCTCCTCTAGGACCCCATACCCTGCCTTATCTATTGTGGCTCCCCAGTAAAATCCCTCCTCACAAATGATGAGGCACACATTGCTAGTGCCTCTCTCACACCCCCTCCCAGCCTGTACTGTAACCTGACTGATCTCTGCTGCTTCCTGGTGCTCTGTCCCAGCTGGAGCCTAGAGAGCTCAGCCCCTCAGGTGCCTCAGCCACTGGGGAGCTCCTTGGCCAAAGGAAACTCCTACAAGGTCCCACTACAGCTGAGTGCAGCCATTTATTCCTTGTCGTACAGTCCAGAAGACTCATCTCTCCCATCTCACTACCCAAAGGACAGCACAAGAGAAGAAGTTAGAGATGCAATCATGTGGCTTACTCAGCTCCACAGGTTTTTTTGCCACTAGCTGTCTCCCACGTACTGAAAAATCCCAAACTCCCACTCGAGCCTCTATAATATCCACGAGAGAGAAACTGGGCATGGAGATGGGAGCAAGGAGCTTAGACATATTTCCTCACACCCACTTCTTTGCTCTAAATATACAGGAATTTAAGCCTGTTCCCAGTAAAAAAAAATTCATTCTAGGAAATGGCTCCTCAGCTCTCCCTCAATTTAATCCCTGTTATGTTTTCTTTTTAAAAAAAAAAGAGGGGGGGGGAAGTCCTATACAGAGCTAACCATTTGGCAAAAGTAGTTTGCTACTGTAAAGACTTTTCCTCTGAACTGTTTATCTTAAAGCACCTCAGAGCAGGCATCAAAGGCAGCCGTGGCATTGGCAGAGTGCTCACTGTGCACACTGTCACTTACTGTGATTGAAAGGATGGTATGTTTTCAAACAACTGCACTCGTGTGAAGTGTCATCAGATCTGACTGCTTAATCCCGATTAAAAAAAAAAAAAAGGGTAAAAAGGGCTGTTCCGTTCAGACGTGAGACTACACTGATGGCATTGTCCAGGAGTAATTTTGGAGAGACAGTGGATAATCGCAGCAGCCACGAGTGACTAGATCAGTGACAGGGTGCATCTTGGAGTCATCACCATATTGAACGCACAGTGTGAGATGCAGGGTAAAGAGAGGATGAAAACTGAGGAGAGATGGTTTAGAAGTTCCATCTAGCAACAAGCAAGATTCACCAGGAGAATTTGTACTTTGCAGATTGCTTTCCCTTTCTCACGGGATGCTACAAAAATTCAGGAGTTGGCACTGTCGGAGGAACCAGAATCAAAAAGGAAACGAAGTTCTACAAAGAAGCTTCAAAAATTGCCTTTGTCCTTCAGAGGAATCATGCTAAATTCCAGTAAAAAAACCCAAACTCCAAAGAAAAAAGCATAAAGTCATGCAAGCTCTTGCTTAGGAAATTTAAAGTGATACAGAGAAAAGACTATATACAGCAAGGAGTAATTTCAGGGTTGGCACACGGGTGAACTAAAATATTAGATGACCTATTTTTCTGTTTATGATTTAAATCTAAGGCACTAACTACTTCTACTAATTAGGACCGAAGTACTGATCACTGCGCAAAGTCACTTAAAAGTAACGTTAGACTCCCAATAACACCATGAAAACAGCGTTCTGCCTATGTGTGATAAGAAAGCATTTAAATTTGCTCATTTACAAAAGTTCATCTGTTTGGGACCTAACCGGGAAACGTACAGCATCTTGATAATTCATCACGTTAAGGAGAGTGTGACTCCAGCAGACTTTGTTCTATTCCTCTGCGTGTTATCTCCCCGCACATTCCCAGGGCTACGCTATAAAAGATTGCAAGGTGACAGAATATGTTCATACAGCCTCTCAGTGCTACTTTGCAGGATGCATTGTACTCTGTTACCCTGAGGCACTAAAGTGTTTAATGATGTTGCTGTATGTCATTAGTTAGTATTCTCTGAGTGGATCTTACAGGAAAGCATTCTAAATTATAAATTGAGAAGTTAACTTAATATTAGTGAAGAGAAAACATTAAGAGATAGGGTTTGCTTTTGTGGTTATCTACGCAGGAGGGCACAGTTTCAAAGTCTGCCAGAATGCCTCATGCCTGCAATCAAGCCTGTAATCCCTAAAATGATCTAACCCTGCCCCTGCCCAATCCAGATCAGCAAGACTGAAAGAGTATCTTGTTTGTTGGTGTTTGCCTTCTGCTCTTACTCGTAGAAACATAGAAATGGACAAAAGAAAGCTCAGCAATTTTTTTTTACTCATTTGCTTTCCAGGGCTTCATATAAATGAGATATCACACATCATAACTACTCAGTTAACCAGCATTTTTATTAAGTAACTATTAATTTCTATCAATACCATGTTCTGTAATGGTCACAGTAATTTCCTTGCTTCCAGCTATTATTTATCATGCTCTTCTCTGCATGCATGCGTGTGTGTGTTGCAGAGTCAGAGAGAGAGAGAGAGAGAGAGATGGGCAAAACAGAGAGGAGGAAAAAGCCTGGAAAGTGGGGGTCACTGAATAAAAGTGGAAATGGAGCTGTAGAATTATAGGCACAGCTCACAGTGACACCTAGAGTCAATCCTAATACTTCCCCAGTGTAAATCCTTGTGCTCAGGCTCTCTCTCCCTCCCCATTCTCTAAAAACTTTGTTTATAGCTGCAACTGATATTTCTGTGCTCCAGCTCTACCTCTGGCTTAATTAAATAAAACACAACAACAAACAACTTGAACACACTAAACCAAAGATATCCTACTCCAGCAAAAATGTCACAGCTGTTTTCAATAAAGCTTGAAAAATCAGAGAGATTGCCAGCACAAACCACTTCTTAAAAACAAAATGGAGCCCTTTAAAGGTTTGGAGAAGCATCACAGGAATTGAGCGCAGAGATAACCCTGAATCAGACATTTATTAATTTCCTCATTAGAGAATCCTCTTAATTTAGCCATATGTGAAGTTTCTTAAAAGTGCCATCTGTGTGTGCTAAATAGGAGTCCTTAAGAGTCTGACTGCTCCAGCCTGATGGCCTCCACGTGCTCTGCGTGAGCTCGGGCACCCACGGGCCTGAGCTCTGAACAATATGCAGCAGGTGCAGCGCACATCTCTGAGCCCAGAGGACACCCCGTGTCCTCAACCCCTGACCTTCTCACTGGTGGTTCCTATCAGAGGTACCTATGAAAGCTGGCTATGTGAATCGTCTTGATTCTTGCTATTACCCATCTTTGAAGTTTAGACTGCAAACTAACCGTTACTTAAATATTCATGTGTAGACGTCCGTGATGCCAAATCCTTGCATGGCAGCAAGAAGCCTCAAAATACAGCTGTTGGGAATCATAGAATCAAAGAATGGTTTGGGTTGGAAGGGACCTTAAAGATCATCTAATTCTAACTCCCCTGCCCTGGACTGGGATACCTTCCACCAGACCAGGTTGCCCAAAGCCCCATTCAACCTGGCCTTGAACACTTCTAGGGATGGGCATCCACAGCTTCTCTGGGAAACCTGTTCCAGTGCCTCACCACCCTCACAGTAAAGAATTTCTTCTGTATATCTAACCTAAATTTCCCTTCTTTCAATTTGAAGTCGTTACTCCCTGTCCTATCACTACAATTCCTGATGAAGAATATTTGCAATTGTAACTGATAAAAAAATTGAAAGTTATTTTCAATTTATTCTCCAGAAAAAAGAACACAATCAAATACAAACATAAGTGACAGCAAGCAATTTGATCAACTCCTCTGACCACTGAGCTATTCAGGCTTCACTGACTAAAAAAAAAGGCAGTGTCTTTTGTCCCTTTGACTTTGGACGTCTGATTAAGTGAAAGAAATTCATCTAATTAAGATATCCAGAGGATCATATTCAGCTTTTTGTGATTTATTGCAGAATTTTAAAAGTTAACTTTGTTTTAGTGTGACTTTTATATATTAAAATTCAGGACCATCTGCACAGACTTTATCCATGCATATTTCAAACTCTGGAAGAGCTCAAGTTTGAATTAGTGCTGATGTGTGGACATTGCTCATCATTAACACACTATACGTGTGCCCAGAAGAAAGGTCAAGGGATCCTGAAGTATAAAAAACTCCCAACTGACACCTGCTACAGTATAACAATATTGGGCCACGCCAGCTTTATATACCTGTTTGTGAAATGGGCAGCTGGCAGAAAGAGAGTGGGGGATGATGGCGCACGACAGGACAACAATGCACTTTCCACCACGTAGTTGGTTAGATTTTTTGAAAGCTATACCAAACAGCACAGTTATAACTTGAAAATGACCAAGTGAAATGACCAAGTGTGTTGGGTATAAACCTGAAAAAAACCAAACAACAAAAGAATATCCAGCATCTGTTCCAGTGTAACACCTCGGATTTTGTATGAATAGTCTGAATGAGGAGTAAAGGAGAAGGGATTGAAAATCTGAGTAGAAAATTAGTGTTTTTCAGATCAGCATGGTTTTCCTATAAATGAGTTTTATTTAAAAGAACACCATTTCTACTTGAATGAAATCTTGGAAAGCTCACATGTTAAGCTTATTTTCCTAAGAAACTCTTATGATGTGCCTTGTTTCAGCCTTGCAAACCATAAGTTAGTCTTTCTAGACCTATCTGTCTTTAATTATGTGCTCTTCCTCTTAATTCAGTCAAATTGTATTTAAGGCCTTAATAGTTGAAGTTATGAAGAGAAATTCATGCTAACAGACATTGTTCATCACAAACTTGCCTTTTTAAATGAAATTCATAAAAGCTCTGACTCCCTGAATGTCAGAGACAAGAAAAGCATATCCTGCTCAGCACTTCCAGACCTCCGAAAGAGCTCTGTACTTCTGCTCCTCTGGGCCATACATACAACTGCCCTCCACTTCTCTATGGGCAGAGAAGTGTTCTCTTCCTTTCCATGTCTCAGGCACAGCTGCAAACAGCACATGCTTCACCTCTGCATCTCTGATCTACTTCAGCAAACAGAACCAACACTCCAGAGACTGGCTCGCCCTATCCAGTCTGCCTTGGGTGGCCAATTCCTGTGACACATACTCTAAAAAAATGTATGTTACTTTTAATATGAGCAATGATTAACAGTATGAAGTATTTCTATTTTCTACGATGATACTAATTTTCTCATTATCAAGATGTATCTTTTTTTTTTTTTCCAAAAAGAAAAGCAAATGGTTCCTATGTAAACACAAGTGATTTTAGAAACAGGCATTTATGTATGAACATTGTTACCCAAACCAGCCCACATCAGTCCCCTGATGGAAACACACAGTTTAAAAGTTCTTGCACCTTATCAGCTCAGTCAAGTTGAAAGGTATTGAACTATCAATCTCTGATCAGATGAACAGTGATAATGTTCTTATTAATTGCATATGACACTGAGGTCACCAAAGAACACAACTATCTGTTGGGACACAGCCCCAAACACTGAATTTGGTTCAAGAAAAAATATAAAAATGTAAAAACGAGTACAGATTTTGGGTCCTCCTATCAATTCAATTTATATAACCATTATGCACTTTTCCCATAGCAATACAGCATCTCCCTTTCTATGAGCCACACGCTCTGTGTGTGTTGACACAAATATTGCATGAGCTGAAATGAAGATGGGCCAATGCAATCACACACACGTAAGTCCGACACCTTGGCCCCAGACAGTACAGCCTCCAATACGATGTCACCACTGCCAAAAATCTCCTGCTGCATTCCCTCTCAGTAGACAGGACCAGTAAAGGCAGTAGGACACTGGGACGAAGCTCAGCGTTCCCCCAACCCTCAGCATGGCTCAAGGTTTGCCTTCTGCTCGGTTTAGATCAGGCTGTGGCCTCCCTTGCCCAAGGGCGTAGGTATGGAAAAAGAGGAGAGCGCCTAGGAAAGAGTTTGGAACCCCCATCCTCAGTTATACCAACTTCACTTGGCCCAGGGATCGATGAATAGGATATACCCACAAGATGCTGATGTTTTAGAACATGTGACTTAAACTGTCCAAAATAAGGAGGTACAAAACAAACATTAATTTTCCATTTAAATTCAAAACCGGTCTGGTTTTGGTCTTCTTTCAAGCACTTCCTACCTTCTGCCTCTGAGCATTTCCCTCAACAATTTCCATATAATCAAGACAACCAGAGGAAGTACTCAGAGACCACTGCCCACAGATGTGTGTGTAACAAGGAATACCATCAGTCATCCTAGACTGATCATTAAAAAGACAATATAGAGTCATGTAGACCCTGCCATTGGAGTCTGAAATATTTTTATGTTTACCATATTGTATTCCATGACAAAGTCTTACCAGACACACTGAAACCATTCCCAATGGCTGAATGAGGATCTGAGTACTCGGGTTGATATTACTGACTGTGAAAAGGTGTAAATTAGCATATTATTTTCACTTCTTATAATACAGCTTCTAGTATGCACACAAATAGAGCTCTAAAACTGCCTCTATTCCATACAAACTTCATGTTCATAAGCTTCGAACATTTGGGGTTAACGTTTCTAGCCTGCGAAGTTCATTGAAACATCTTTCCCATTTTTGTGCAACAGTGAAATGTCAAGAAAGGTGGAGCATCAAACGTTGCCCCCAATCTCTGACCCTGTTGTAAGGTCCAGTTCAACTGGACACCCTTTGATTTTTGACCAATTAAATTGTAAACCTGCAGGAATTCAAAATGTGTGCAACTGCCAGACGTGGGATCCAGGGAGAGCATGCTGCTCAGGTGAACACTCTGACCACAGGTTTACTTCTTTCCCTTTGAAGTAGGCTGTCATCCATTTGGAGAGAAAATGAAGTGTGAAATATAGAGGCTTTACAACATGTAATGACTGCGACAATTTACTTAAAGCTGATTTTCAGAAGCCAAGAGCTGAGTTTCAAATTAAATTCCTTATCAGTGGCCACCATGAAGGAGTGTATATTTAGGAAATTATTTATTCCAACACGATATAATTAATTGTAATATTAAATGTTCTTTAAGTTCGGTGTGGCATTCAATGCACTGACCAAATAACAGTTGAAACTCAAACCCTATGGAAGCCTATTATTCCTGTATGTTGTTCTGGATGTTACCGAAGAGAGAAAACCAGATAGACTTGATGAAATATTTTGAATTTTCTAAATTTTGGTTAAAAATAATTTATTGCTCTTTGACCAGTTTAGAGAATGACAGAATTATCTTTTTCTAAGTCTGTTTCCTCCCAGAATAAAACTGTATTATTGTAATGCCTTACAAATTCTGCTCCTTAGTTCTGGTGCATCATGTTGGCTTTTTGACAACCTTGCTAAAGCTCCATGGTCTTGCTCAAAAAACAATGAATAGTGCATGCCTATCTACACAGACACATTAATATTGGCTTCTGCTACTTGCCCAGAGAGAGTGAGAATTTACAAGAATTTACATGAAAAGGAAAATGTCTTTAGCTCAGCTTATCAAGTATTGCATCTTTAAAGCTGAAAGACAGGGCTGGGAAGACCCAATTCCACATGAAATAACCAGCAGGTGATTGCTCATCTGAGTTTCAAAGAGAAACCAGAATTTCTGTGACAACTGTGTCCTGACTGATGGCACCAGCCTGAGATGTACCTGCTCTCCTGCCTCACTACAGCTGTGAGAAGCTGAGGAAGGACCAGAATCCTTCAGCACAAGCACCGGGTCCCCTTGTTTGGTTAGACTGAACGAAGGTTGACTCTCAAGTCTGCTGCAGATCATGATGGCAGGGTAACTGCCAGCTGAATGACAGTTTCCCCAGCTCCATGTTCATCCACAATTACAGTTAATCTTGAGAATTATGAGATATAACCTGAAGCTTTCTGGCAATGCTCAATTTGAGCTAAGGTTGAGAACCTACTTGCAGCAAGGGGAGAGCTTCTGCACAGTAGCATCATGCCTCTCTTCCACAATGTTTTACATTCCTCAAAGAATTCCACAGGACTTTGCTCATGAGAGAGAACTGTAAAAAAATGTTTCTATTGTAGCCTGGCTGAAAACTTATCCATTCTTGTGCAGAGTACTCAATCCAGCTGAAATTGCCAAGTACAAGTCACCTGTGTCAGGATATTACAGAGACACCCAAGCTCAGTGTCTAAAAAGCAGTTATATAAATATAAAGATTAAGCATGGTGGAGAAGCTTCTTTCTCTCTAACCACCCATCTAAAAGATTAATCAGATCAATCATGGCACATTTCTTTACAGAATTCAATGACTTAAGTGCTACAGACATTAGCAACATTTCAATCTCCTGTCTCTGATCCTGAAAACATCATCTGTTAGGCTTTTGGCAATGCTATAGGAAAGTTGAGCTGCTTAAAAAAACCCAGGAAACATTTTAGGAGATACCAGTGTCAATCTTTCACTTGCTCTCCCTACCTCTCTGCAAAAATTTACATAGAGTGAAAAATATGGAAAACTGGCATGGTCGGTGGCATTTTATAAAACCTCCTTCAGTACTAAAAAGCAAGCAGGAAAAGAAGGCTACTGAGCACTATACTGATAAACTTATCTCCTGTTTTCAGTAAAGATACATGAAGAAGCTACATGTTAAACCACTGCTGTACTACCATGGAATATGCATATAGAAATAAAGGGGAGAAGAAAAGCCACAATTTTATTAAAAAGTGCAAAGACAGCAGCCTCACCCTACTTTGAGCACTAGTGGTTCTGAAAAAACCCTCTTTAAATTCAGATTATTTCTCATTTGCATTTGCCATTACTGGGATTTTTTCCTACAAGGTCCAATTAAGAAAAATATTTCTTTTCTACAAGGCAAATTTATCAAAAATTCAAATAAACTCTTTGATGCATTTTCTGCATAAACTAATCATGAATAAACATAATTCTGTTGCTCTAAGAACAGATGCCATCCTGTAACTCCCTACCCCCAACAGCTCTGCTCTCCAATCATAAAGGAGAAGGAAATTGTTTGGCCAAGTTTACAGAATGAACCATAAATCATAGGCATCTTTGCCAAAGCAAACTCATGTTTCTTTTATGAAACAATTTCTCCTAAAAGAATTTATATTCATTTTTTTATATATGCATTTTTTATAAAATACATAAGGAAAGTAGAACATAGTGTTCTGTTTCTCCTTTAGAAATGCTTGGTGTTTTTCAGTTCTGGTTGAGAAAGCAAACATTTGCATTTTCACGTGGCTTTCTGAAGCAAGTTGCATGGACCTAGCTGCAGTACTTTGATGGATATAGAGAATATTAAAATTGCTTTGGAATATTTGAGGCACCACTATTCATGAAAGTACAATTTTTAACTAGGAAACTTTAGGGACTTTTGTTGAAGTCAGATACTGGAAATATGATGGAAGACTTGTGCATCTTCATAATCGGGGGAAATTTCAAGGCTAGATCCTTTCTCATGAGTTAAAAAAAAACAAAAAACAAAAAAACAAAAAACAAAACAAACAAACAAACAATAAAAAATCCCGACTCTATGAAGAACATTAAGATAGCCTAGCCATTTCAGGTGCAGCAGTTCCATTCTGACAGGCTGGAGCATCTCCCTCTCTTCCCAGACAGCATTCCAGCTCTCAGAGAAAAATCTGACCTGGAAGGGTCTTCACAAGCCAGAACCGCTCACAGAAAGGTGCAGAGAGCACAGCAGAGCACGGGAAGCTCTGCTGAGCATGGAGGGTCATGGAGAAGGCTCCATGCCTGTCTGCACGGCTCCATCTCACCTCCCACTTACCCAGAAGGGCACACTGCTGCTCAGGCTGCTTTGAGCAGCGGCTCTGGAGAAAACTCTGCACTCTCCTCAGGCTTTGAATAGAGGGAAAAGAATATATATCTGAGGAGGCAGCACATCATCACTGCTATATGTGACAGTCAGTCACTTCGGTGAAGCTTTCCAGCCTTCTAGATGAGCACAAGAGCTCAGCAATGCTCTGACTACATTATTCACATCTAGAACACACTATTCTGTCTGTCTCAGTTTATAGAAGACTGAATGCCTAGTTATATCCATGGCTCTTGAGTGTGATTGGCCCTCAAGGGTCCACCAGAGGTGGACTTTTCTAGGGTACACTGAAAGGTCCAGGCCTGTGATAATGCTTAATTTCCTTGGGACATGCCTTCTTTGACACAACGCCTCTGCTTTGACCCTGAAAGGACTTCTTGTCATCCTGTCTGATCTGATCTGTGGCTCTAGTTGCTGGGATGGACACTGAGATGTAGTAAGTGGGACAAAACCCTGCTGCATCATTTCCACCACTCTCATGTCAAAAGACAGGGTCTTTTGTAGAAGAATCATGGAATCTTAGAAATCCTGATTTGGATGGAGCCAAGGATTGCTGAAGTTCAACTCCATGTTGCCTGAGAGGGTTGTCCAAATGCTCCTTCAACTCTGTCAGGCTTGATGCTGTCACCACTTCCTTGGGGAGCTTGTTTCAGTGCCCTGTGAAAAACCTTTTCTCAGTGTACAACTTAAACCTCCCCTTCATGCTGTTCCCTCTGGTCCTGTCACTGGACAGCAGAGAGAAGAGATCAGTGCCTGCCTCTCCGCTTGCCCTCATGAGGAAACTGTGACTGCAATGAGGTCAGCACTCCATCTCCTCTCTCGAGCAGAGTCAGTGATGATCTTAGCTTTCCATTCCCCACTTTCTGTCCCACACAGTTTTGAAGATTAAGGCTTTCCAACAACCACAAGAAGTTCAAAATTCTTCTTTACATCTCTTTTCAGAGATTTGCTTTGTTTCCCTCATCTGCACCTCTGCTCTGTTCCCCTCTAAACAGTTCCTTTATTTTCCTGCCTCATCCTATTTGTCACTTGCTTTCTTCCTTTTCTATTCCTCTCATTTTCACATCACCAACACATCCCAATCCAAAATAGGAGCTCCAGTGTGCTGAATGCTGCGCCGATACCACAAAAAAGACATGTCTGTTGTGAACAGTACAATGTTTTTTCCTTGGCTATCCTTACCCTTTATATCCTATGCGGCAACACAATGTTACAGTTATTTGCCACCTCCCATTCAGTAGGATTAAAACCTCTATAGCAAGAACACACTTCAGTTTCAGCAGGTATTAAAACTGAGTGCCTTGTAGGCTGTGTCCTTTCTGCAAAGCAACAAAATTCAAGACAATGACAGCACAAGAGCCTAACAACAGAGACTTGAGACATCTCTATTTCGCCTTGCACATATTTAATACACCCCAAATGAGAGTCACTATTTAATACACATTTTTTTCTGAATTGATGTCTTCAGATGAGTCAACAGCCACTGGAAACGATAACTTTTGACTGGAAAAAGTCATATTATTTTCTGATAACACAGCATATAATGTGTGTCATTCAAAGGATGAACAATTTCTTCCAGAGTTTTCATCTGCTTGCTTGTACAAAGCATATGCATTACCCGATTAAATAACTCATGGCACCATAAATCGTTAACCATGTGTACAGTACATAATTCAGTGATCATCAAACTGTGTTACAATACATTATTTCAAAGCTTTTCTCAAGTTTAAAAAAAAAAAAAACAACAACCAACCCACAAAAAACCTGCAAAGCTTTGTTCACCAAACACTCAGCCGGTGACCTTTCTCTCTAGTTTCCATTGCATGTTTGTTCAGTTAACCGCTGAAAACATTTTAATGCTGTATTCAACCCCTGCAAAGTCAAACCGACGCATGACAATCCATCAAAATCAGGCAGATAACAGAAAGCACATTCCGATTCCAGAATTATTGTTGTCTGATTTTAAATGACAGGGTATGAAACAAAAAGAGCACAGAGCTTGATTTTCCACAGCAAAATTAAGCCCACAGAATGATAAGAAAAAATCCTTTAGACTGAGATCCTAGAGAAATGATATGAAATTGAAGAGGATGAGAATGCATGCAACAAGACAATTGCACTGCCACACATACAAACTTTGGTCAAATAAAAAGGTTTCTAAATGTGTGTATAACCCAAAACCCATTAAAACAGAAATTATGAAACTATTTTCTGACAATTAAAGCAATTAAAGTGTTTATGCCATTAGGTCTAGATGTAAACTCTTTCCCCAGGGTCCATCTCAAATTTAAGGATTAAGTATGTAGTGATGAAATATTTCAACTATCTTCATTCATAACACTTATTAATTGTTAAAATGTGCCATTCAGAAAAAAAAAAAAACAACAAACCATTGTAAGATAACTTGCTTTAGGTAAAAACCATTCTTAGTCAGCAAAGGAATTACTAAAAATGTAACCTAAAACAGGTACTGATGAATTAAAAAGAAGAAACCCTCCAAGTTCTTTGAAATTTGTGAAATAGAACTATTGCCATTTAGGAACATCAGTGTCACAGTGTTTTGCTAACTCAAGTAGGTAAAAACATTGACAACACACTCTATGTCTCTGTGTTCCTTTCACCAACAAGGACCAGACTGGCACTTTGCTGAGCCATCTCTTGGGCGGGACAATGACAGCCCAACCACATGTTCTGAAGTTCTCACCAGGCTCCTATGAAGCTTTTGCCTGCAAGAGTCATGAGGCTCCCAAACAGATTCCTGTCTCCTTGCGACAGTGGAGAACGAAAGATCACACTCACACAGGAAGCCACGGTCCCAAAGTAGCAAACCCATGTCCACTGAAAGGTTTAAAAGTCTTGACAGAGACTTTGAACCGTATTCTCTCTCCAACAATGCGTGAGTCAACAGTGAGTAACGCAGTAGGAAGTGTCTCAGCTGCTAAACACCTAAGACCCTTTAAATAAACCTGGTATCCTGGTCAGGAGGCTTCCTTTCTCAGAGAAACCCACAACAGCACAGCCCATGGGCAAATGTGACCAAGTTTTTGACTCAGCAGGACTGGGCACAGTCTCTTTGACAAGCACAGATTAAAACAAGTAGTTTCTCGCACTGTGATCCTTTGAGTACCTGGACTCAGAAGGCATGAAATCAACTCTGAGAAGGAATGTTTTTGGGGAGTCAGGCGAAGCGTTCTCTTGTGATACAAAGATAAGGTAGTATTCACAAAAATCTGTTGAAAAAGCAATAAGATATGGTAGAAAATGTTCTTTAAAAAAAGATGTAAGCACAGTGAGCATTTGTGATTTCAGCAGTTGTGTCTTCATGGGTGAATGTTTCAAGACTAAAGACTTTGAAAAATACTTGATTCTGAACAATTGTGCCACAATCCTCATGAGGACTTGACACATATGAAAATGTTCCACAGTTCATGTTAGGTTGGAAATAGAACAGTACAAGGACCTATTCTCTGATTTCTTTTGTGATTAAGGCTGGAAAAGGAGTTTTCCAAACCATTTCTCCGTAACTTTTGAAAATATATTAAAAAAAAAAATGGTTCCATCCACTCTCAGTGATCACGACACTGACTCAGCTGCTCACTTGTCACTTCAGACATGTCAGCTCCCTGCCACCCAGACACATTCATTCCTTTTTGGCTTTTCCATTACCTGTACAGCAAAGTTCAAGCAGCTCATCTTCAGCATCATAGATATTTTAAACACCTCCTGTTTGTCTGACCGCTATCTTACAGCAGTCTTACTACCTGTGGCATTTTCTCTCTTCCAACACTAGCAATGTTAAAGTCCCTCTATTTTTCTCATCCCCTCTCTCTCCTTCTCCACAATCTCTCCAGGATTTTGTTCTGCACAAGAGCTGTAAGGAGTTATCCAGTTACTGCTGGATAGATATGCTGGGGAACGGGGAATGGTGAGACTCATATCTAGGCAAAGATGGGAACTAAGGTGTTATTCTCAAGGCTCATCGGGTCAGAGGGCCTTATCCTGACAAACAACGTGCAGAGCAACAGAACAAATGCTGCTCATGCATAAACACCTTCTAACGCACCCAAGTGACAACAGCACGAGCAAGCAACTAAAGTGTGTAAAAGGAACTAACATTAACTTGTGCAACACTGTCTAAGTGCACAGGTAACATCACCCAGCAGTTACGAAATACAAGCAAATAATATAATTGACAAAGTCAACCAGAATTTGGAAGCAGCACTCCTCCATAAGGGCCTGTTCTAATGTCTAGATCCCAATGTACTCCTGCACTGCAGTAAATTTCCTAGGGGCAATGTTCTCTTGCCTGCTGAGATAGACATCAGCTCGCTCCTGAAAAGGGCTAAAGCAGCAGTCCTTCTGGCAATGGAATTAACTAATGCCCAAGGCAGGCACTGGCACCCTCAGAGCTTTTATTCAGTATGGAAATGCTGCTGTGCTTTTACCCATAGGAAAATCTGTCCTGTGCAAAAACTTTAACTTATTTTGACTACAGGAGTCAGCATCTAAATCCAGAGCATATCCTATAAAGGAAAATTGATATGAAATGCCCGATTCTCACATTTGTTCCTAAGGCTAAACAATAAATTTCATTTTCAAAAATCTTTACCCTCTCCTTACTTTACAGTTATCAGTCTTATCCAAAGTATTAAAGCAAAAAACATCATGATAAAAAGTCTGCAAACTGCTCCTTCAGACAGATCTTATTTCACTGCATATTTTTTAAGCCTTACACTTTTTGAAAATTATATAAATTAAAGGCTCTATTTTTAAATTAAATTAGAAACCAGTCAACCAATATCATACATATACACCACATATTTAAATCATCAAGGAAAATTATCACAGTACCTGTACACATTTTACATAATGTACCTCTGATCTAAATCACCACAGAAACTGCTCCATGCCCCTCCTAGCTATTGAAACAGCTATAGAAGGACCCTGAAAAGGGTAGCCAGGATACCGATTGCCAAGTGAAATTCCTGTGCCTGCCGTTAGTGGAAGCCTTGAACAAAGAGGTGCATTTAACGCTGCTTCCTAAACTTTGCCAGATTCAGGCTCAGACAGATTTCTGGCAGCAGCGAGATCCCGAGCCAGGAGCCTGTCGCTGAGAATGACCTGCCCCCTCGTTCCCACGAGCTCCTCCCTTGGGACAGATGCAAGGGACGTGAAAACCCAGTCATTAATGGGGAAACAGAGCGTGGGGTGAGAGCAACCCTCACAGTCAGGGTGAACAACAACTGGACTCTTTGCACTGAACAACAAACTTCATGGAAAATCCTACAGGATTTAAAGAGCGACACTACAAATTGGCTGCACAATACAATCAGCTTCTACAAAATGATTTCCAAGATCTATGTAATTTAGTACAGAAGGATGACCTTTCTCTAGGAATTTTTTACCCTGTCTTGTGGAGCTCTAACAGATATGCAGTTCTGGTTTGCATTTTAAGGAAGATTTCAAAACCTTATACAAAACTATTATTGTTTTTCTGAACTATATGTGACTTTGCCAGGGAAATCGAGTTTAATTTTATGTAGTCAATACAAAAAAAAATGCTGCCTGTTCACAGAAAGGATAAGGTAGAGCACCTTAAAGCAGGTGGCATTGGTGCAGTACCAGCTGGAACACTGATGGGTCATATGTGATACTTTACAACTGCAGCGTCAGCTTACAAGTGCTGAACTTTAAAAAAAAATTAAAAAAACCCCGAAAAAACCAACAAAAACAAAACAGAAAATGCATGCTTTCCCTCTCTTCTTATCAACTTCTTAGTACCTTATTCCAGTGCTATTTCTAACTCTGAGACTGCATGTCCTGCTCCACTTGTATAACCTTCTGTGCACTACTTACATAGAAAAACAGGAAAATCAAGTTTTATCCTGATTTCTGAACAACATGTGAATTCCTGAAATTTCAGCCACAAACTCAAATAAAATCACCGCAAAAGAAAACCTTAAACAGACTGGAAAAACACAGTTGCTGCTTGATCCATTGGCAGGATGTAACAGATGACACCATGAGGCAGAGTACATTGTACACAACTTGTGTGGAGCTATTTCATCTTTGCAGGGACTTAAATAGAAATGCATGATGCAATCTTAAATTATATTGAATGTGCATGGTTCAAACATTAGTCATACTGATATTCCAGAACTTGTAGCTAATACTTCCACCACCATTAAAACACCAAACATTCCGGAGGACACTTTAGAACGATAAATGTCTTAAAAGACCTTTAAGAAAACGACCAATACTTTAAAATTCAAATTTTAATTTTTGATAAATATGCAAAATCTTTAGATATAACCTTTTTAGTTCTAATTCCTGAATAAAATTTTAAAATATCAGTGCTATACCTTGGGAATTCAATACCAACGATTATAATGTATGCAATTTCTGATAACATATTTTGCAGTGGGTTTTTTTCTCTCTTTAAAAAAAAAAAATCTGAATAGATGGGGGGTGTGTGTGTGGGGAAAATCACTGTAGTATTCTGTAAACTTCTTGAAATAGAAATGTCTCTTCTGTAAACTAAACCAGAACTGACATGTAATACAACAGATTTATATAGGAGGATATTCCTACCTGGCATTTTGACTCTATTTACAGAGGAACAAAACCAGGGAAATTTGAGTAAAATCTTCTGATCCACAGGATGACACGAATACGATGTGTTGCAACTGAAATTTTACTACAGGGTAAGTAATGATACTCTGGCATGTCTATGATCATCCTAATAGGTGACTGCCATCCATTATGAATGTGAAGTGTCTGTGGTGTGCTGTGACTACAGATGGACTATTATCTGTTGTGATTCTGATGTGACTGCAGCGGCACCGCAAAGCTCCCGGTCTTTGATGTGACTTTATTGCCGTAGCTGTGGCATTGCTACGATGTCACACGCAGTCTCCTGCATTATTTTGACATTTATATGTCCATGCACAGTGGGAAGGCAGAGTTTCGGAGTTTAAGCAGTCCTGACAAATTCTAGAGGACTGCTAACCCTATAAAACTATTACACCCCTTTTAATTCGGTAAATATTTTGCGAAGCATTTTCAAAGACAGTGTATGAAATTAATATGGCTAAAAGGGCTGGGTTTTTTCACTCAGACTTTCATGGATATTTACACGACCAAAAAAGCTAACACAGGGGGTTATCTTTTAAAATATAAAGAATTCTTTAATTTATCAGCAGTACAAACTATAGTTAGTATAATACATTTACTCTACAATTTAGAGTGTGTTCTCTTAGAATGCAGATTATCACAGTCTGGACTAGGATTTCAGAAGGAGGTATGATGTATGTTAAAACAATATTTTTAAAAATATAACATTTAGCATTTGGAGGGGAGGGATGAAACTGAGCAAAACTTAAAGCATCTAAAACATTACTAAAAAAACTAGAGGCTCCCTAATTCTGCATAACTGTCATCTTTTGATATTAAAATTTATTCTTGTGATTTCTTCTATAGGATTTTCAAGTTCTGTAAGGTTTTCCATTTTTTACTGGCAAAATCCCACAAAACTAGAGGTCAGAAGTGACTTTACTGAATATAAACATGTCTGGGATTAATCTTCAGGAAACAATTATTCACTTTCACAAAAATGGAAGACAGACTTTGTAGAAAAGAAAAAAGCTTCTGCCAATGAAAAATCTCCAACTGGCATAGCAGAAAACGTGACAAGAGATAAGCTAAGCTAGCTGTTTTGTAACATCTAGATAAACAGAATTCTACAGAAATTTATCTTGTAGGATCTGTGATTCTCAATTGTAGTGCAGAACAAGAAACATCCTGGTAATTGTCAACTTGAGAAGCTTCAGTACATTACATATAAACACTCTGAGGTCACATTTACAGCTAATGTAAACTTGCACAAATGTAAAACCACAATATACTGAACTCAATACGTACATAAAACATGAAATAAAATAAATCATGCCAATGTACAATGCCTGGAATCTGTTCCTTGAACTTCATGCATATTTCATAAAATACTGATTACATCCAATTATTTTTTTTTTTTATTTCATTGTACTTTAGACCTCAAAAAGCAATTCAGAGAAAACAGTCTTGGATCTCTTACAGCCTTCTGGACTCTATTCAAAACAGGTCTGAAGGACACTGTCATCATGAAGTGCCAAACCTGAGCTGGCTGCCACCAGCCCAGCTTTCAGCTCTTTACATGTGCTTCATTCCACACAGCCCCTAACCAAAATATGTCATGCTCTCTTTCAATACTGAACTAATATCCTATTTTTAAAAAAAATCTTGCATGCCTGTTATAAATGCCATTCTACCAAAAAAAACCCCAACCAAACAAAAAAACCCACTACAACAAATCTCCTTTCAAAAGAATTAACTGTGAAAACTGTTCTGCCTAATTTTGCAGAGAAATCCCAGTTCAAACCATAGTAAACATCTCCATTCAGAGGTATGGAGCTGTGAAAACACTGCCTCACTATACACAAAACCTCTGTTTACAGCTGTTACAATGAGGTGTTTGGAAACCTCTGTCCTAAATAGTAAGAGCCAGTCTGGTAGCAGAATTGGGAACTTAAGGAATATGCAGAACTTGTCAAACATAGCTCATGCACTAGAAACATGTAGAAAATTTCTTATTTACTGCAAGGAAAGATAATATTTGTAGGATGTTAATAAGAAAACTCAGAGAGCTGTCTTTAAGGAGACCCACTGGCAATTCTTCATTGCTTTTCCCGAAAATATCTATTTGTTAAAACTTACAATGAAATATTTAACCTCAATTCCTTTGCCTGAAACAAAAGGAATAGTCTTGATGCCTTCTCAGTTCCTCCTGTTGGCATTATCCTACTGCACAGACACAATTAAACACTCACTGCAGAAGTGCACAGGGTACCTCAGGTTCCCACACACACACACTGCACTCCCCAGTGGGTTGCAGTCACCCATCTCATGCACTGACTTCCCCGTTGCTGCCATCTAAAACAAGAATTTGGCAGTGGATGGCCTTGTCCGGAACAGCCAGCGCAGCAAGATGGTGATGACAGTATTTGCCTTGCAGGTGGGTCTCCCAGAGGTGAGGACCCTGCTCCAAACCACCTCAGGGAGTGGTTTGGGAGCCTCCTCTAAGGCAGAGGGTTCCTCCCCTAAGGCAAACTCCCAAGCCAGCGGGTTTTGGCTGCACTAGCACAGGCATCGCCACTGTACAGACTGGAGGCATACACTGGGACACTTCGGTTTTGTCATGAGGGAAAAGGCCCGAGTTCCTGGAAATGGCAGGCTTGGAAATGGTTTCCCCCAGAAGCCACACAACTAAATTCAAAGCTGCTGCTCACTATACAGAAGGGAAAGGCAAGCTTGCATTGCCCTTTCTTTTGGTATTATTATCCCACATCAAAGAAAATATTTTGGCATATCCATTTTACATGTTTACTTTCCTGAAACAAAACATCTGCTCAGCACACTATTCAAACTCTATTGGGGACAAATTCTACTTTCACAGATACCCACACAACTGTGGAGAACTTAGTGATTAGAAATGTTAGAAAAATTGGACACACTTCCCAGGCTTATTTTTCTGAGCTGGTTCTCTTCTGTTTTCTCACTCTCTCATATGTGCTTTCCTCTCTACCCCTCCCCTTCTATAACTCTGTGTCCCAATTTAAAATTCCATTTGCTGCTTTTATCGAGACAGTTATTACTTTTGATAAGAGGTATCGCCTGGCTTTGCTTAGAGATTTAGTGGTCTTTACGAAAGCCTGGTCACTAGCCTTTCTTTCCAAGACTGTCTGGATTTCGGATGCAGCATGCAGAAGTTTGGTTGGATTCACAGGAAGTGAATCTGCTCTACTCACAGTTCTGCTCCTATGACTTCGTATAATGGTACTTTACCTTACCTGGGATAACAACTCTACTAAATGTGTTTCATTTTTTATCAAACTTGGGCTTTTTTAATATGACATATAAAACATTGATATTCCTATTACATCCCACAAGGGAAAAGAAACACCATTTGCTATAATCAGGGGAAATGTTTTATTGCCAAAGACATGCATTTATCTCCCTCACAAACAGAAGTCATAAAAAGAACATACAACTGGTTAAATGTTACTTGATGTACCTTAGGTCCCAGCTGGTTTGCTTTAAGTCCTGCAGTGTCTTGTGGAATTAAATCCAGGCATGAACACAGGTTAATGCTTTTTCTTTCCTTTTAGCAGAACTCTGTCAGTCTGGCCCACACCCCAAGAGCTTTCACTTCAGACTAACCTGCAAGCAGCACTGTGGGTCTCTCCTTTACTTCTCCTTCCCAATGCTCCACCGATTCACCACTGACTAATTAATTATAAACCTCTGTTCTTAAAGCTCTTATATAAATCTCTGTCCTTGTTGCCATCCTGCAGATCTATTCAGTGATCACACTCTTACTTAAATCATGTAAGAAAGACTGGTCTGTCCCTTTTATCTGAAAGGCTGTTAAGGAGGCCCAAATTCTAAAGCTTTTTGTAATGAACTGTTCTTCCTTGAAGACAGTTTACCATCAAGCATCCTTCCAGGTCTCATGAAGGGCTACACTGCACAAACTGAGATGACAGTTGTCAGAAGGGAAGGCCAGTCCCTTCCTGAATAGAAAGAATAGATCTGTCTTTTCACTTCTATCCTTTCTCCATTGTATTTTCAAGGCACAACTGGTGCTCCTACAGCAACAGGTATTTTTCTTTCCTAAGATTCATTGTTGGATGCTCACTGGTATTCTGAGTTCCTAATTCTAAACCCACTTCTCTCTTTTATAAATCTGCACATTATTTATATCCAAAGGGAATTCTTTGTAAAGGCTGCAGTTTTCAGAAACTTGATTTCACTGTCTTCCAGGGCCTTCTGTCTTCTTCTCCTCCTCCTCTTTGCCACAATTTTTTTTCCTCCTCTTTGCTCTCTTAAAGAAATCTCGTATGTGTGCTGCTATTCAAAAATAAAATCAAGCATTTGATCTTTTCTGTCCAGACCTCTTTCTCATTCTCCGTTTCCCTATATTCTGTCACGTGTTGCACTGTTAGCTGAACAGCCACTGTTTAACAGCATATATTGAAAATACCAGAACAAACAAATGTATTCAACATTTTGTTTCACCGTGATATTTAACATAGAATCATAAGCAATTGGAGAAAGAGAATATTTTTAAGCTTTTCAAGTCCAAGTTGGAATTCCATGCTGAAAAAGATGGACTGCAATCTGAATGACAAATTTTCTAAAAAGCTCTGAATCTAAAATAAATAAAAAGGTCTTTTACTGTAGCCATTTTGTATCTGTCAGAAATTGTAGGGTTCCCTACAATAGAGCTCCCAATAATTTTGTCCTCTGTGCCACAGACTGCTTTTTGGAGATTTAGCCATAGGTATCGATGCTTGTCTCTTTGAAGCTAAGAGTTCCTCTCCCCCTTAGCTCAAAAACATGCTGGCAGAGTTTTTCATGATCAAGTCTATGAGTCAAACTCTACTACAGCTCATCTAATATCCAAGACTGAACTGTATAAGCCATAGCTCATCAAGAGTTGTTCCAGTAAGTGTGACTGATGGACAACATAAGAATTTTCATCTTTATCTTAAAATCCAAGAAAGCAAATGTCCATGTAAATATATATTTTCATATATTGTTTGGAATATATGATGTAATTAATTGATTTTGTCTTAGCTGAGGAAAAAAAAAAAAAAGATTTGTACATCAATAGTTTTTAAATGACCTTTCAAAGATAGGGTGCTTTTAATTTTTGTTTTGGGAGAATTTTTTTACATGAGAACTTTACCTGAAATTTTTAAGTGTACCAGCTTCTGCTCAGATGCAGCTAAGTGTTCTGGATTTCCAAGTGCAAACCCGTTCAACAGATTTATGAATTCCCTAATGCACTTTCATCATTACTATATCCTTAGGCCTGTGACATTTTGCATGAATGGGAATGCCAATTCTACAAAAATTCACACAAAAAATAACAGTTGACATTTTCAGTGGTATGTGATCAGGTTTAACTATGACTTAAGGTTGAAATTCAGCAAATCATCACACTTCATTACTTTGTCTCTTTCTTGATGTGAGGCTATTTATGGTGTGACATTTCTCCTTTGTTGTGGGCTTTTTTTTAATTATAAATCTGTATTTAAATTTTAACTGAAGAATATCAAGTTACATCTTTGGGTATCTGTACCTAAGGTTATTCCAACATAAGCTTTACAAGGGCTGCAAAAATCTTGTGCACAATTTTTGGATCACATTCCTACTTCTCCAATTCTGGAGAGAATTCATGAATGAAATCCTAATGTGGTAAAGAGACAAGTTATCCAGTATAAAGAAACAGTTTAGAAAAGGAAGTGGTTTTTTTTCTTTTAATTTTTAAGTATCACTCATTCCTCTTTGACTGTGTAAGACATCGGCCTGCAGAGATCTGCTGAAGGATGTCCCCTACAAAGCACCTCTTGCCAGTCACTCTCTTAGGACTTTTTAAAATCTATTCATCTGCTACTATTTCACCAAGGTTTCTGTTATGGGAGAGTACTGGCAACATTTAAGTCTCCTACTAGAATTCTCACACTTCATCAACATTTAACAGGTCATTTGAACAACACCAAAATGTATTTGTACTAACATACTGAGAGTTTAAGGCAGTGGAAAAGTTGAAAAGATACCAAGTTACTTCCCACCTCTGCCTTTGAAAATTCTATTTCTAGGAAGGACACTTAGAAAAAATAGCTATAGCTTCTATCCCCTGCCCTCCCAATTAGGAGTATGAGCAAGATTTCACGGCTCTATAGCATGCTGTCTGAGCTTTCTGTGCACCAGATCCATTAGCTGTTTGCTGGGGGAAGTAAAATTAGAAATGTTTTATTATGATTTCCAAATTACTGTGTAACAAATGCTTCAATAATCCTTACAGCACAAAAAAAAGTCTGTTTTGCCCAACAAGCAACTGACAGCTTTCTAATGCAGTTACATTAAAGCTCTTTCCTGAGTGTGTGAGGCACTTTTTAACTAGCTCCTCAGGGCATTGTTAGATATCATTGCTTACAGCCACCGCGAGCCACTGTGCCATAATAGTGCTTCCCACTTCCTCTGATCAGTCAAATACAAGAGGTGACTTTCAACACAAGAAAAAGTCTCAACCAGCCAAGACACCAGATGTAAGACTGTCTCTTTAAGTACAGCAGCAGCCCAGAATGAAAGCACAGCCTTCTGGAGAAAGATGCCTCTCAGGCTACTGGAAGGAAATATGGAACAGCTTCTGTGGGTGTCTTTTCTTAGGTTAGTAAACTGCAGGTACTTGGAGTAATTTTAAAATGGGAAAATAATAGTTCCTTATTTTATGCTTTAAGCATACAGCAATCTACTAAATGAGTAAACTTGAAGTAAATCTCAAAGTCATCTTCTCTAAAGAAGTGGATTCATTTAATGTAAACATGAAAAATTAGGAATTAGAGAGGCAACAGAATGCATATTTCTGGAGTAGAGATTACTAAAAATACTTGATTAGGTATTTAGTTAAGAAGATAACTGTCATGGATTTTACGTTTCTTCCAAGTCCAAATTTGTGGAGATCAGATTCACAAGGTATTAATTTACCTTCTGCAGTCAAAGGCACAAAACACTTCCTGCTGAATTAATCCTTGATAGCTATCAAAAACTGCATCTGAACTTCAGATGCTTATTTGCAACAAATCATCTTGGGGCTGTCAGTTCTTATTGCCCAAGTATACTGGCAGACTGCTAATAAAGCAAACGTGAAATCTCGGCCCGTGTGGGACTGTCCTCAGGACAGATGAGAGACACACAGCTTTCCAGACCCCAATAAAGCATAAAATCAAATAACCAAAACCATTCCAGAGCTATGGGACTATCAATGCATCATTTCAGGAATGGAGTGAGGGGGTAAGTCATCCTTTTCCTCTTGAACAGTGCCTGAAGTTTCTCATCCTGTGTGTTCCCTTCTGCTGGGGAGGGAACAAGCCAAGAAACCCTGGGCAGCCTCTCAGAAAGTGCTGTTCCATACCTAAGTCTGAAGGCCACTTTCTGCTACAGTGACATGAGGTTTTAATGCTGTTGATCCTAGTTTTGTCCACTATATTTTCGTTTTTCAGTTTTTTAATTCCTCAAAGTCACAAGAATTAATTTACTATAAGGCAAAATTATAAATATGAATATGAACTCTTCCCCAACACTCAGCCCTTATAAGAATACAGGACAAGAGAAGATACTGCAGATACCAACCAGAGCTAGAAGAGCATGTGGTAGCAGAAAAGCAAAATATCAGGCAGCTTTGGAGAATGAGACTGATATGGTTACAATGTGATTGAGTTCTCCACAATGGAGATAGATGACCATTTACTTTCTTCAGTTATCTACTCACATCTGCATTTACATTTCAAGAAGCTGAAACTCTTGCATCATCCTATTTATCTAAGGGACTCGAGGCAGCACACAATCCACATGGAAAAAAAATAAAATGGCCCTGGGATATATGTTGAGCAGTTTTTCAGTAAATCTTATTTATTTCCTCAGAGTCCTCAATATCTAAAGCTTTTATGTATTCATTATCAGCAACATGTCGAGTAATGTGATAACTTGACAAGGTTCTATTGAAGCAGCTTAGTGGGACATACAGTACTTATGCTGCCTGATAAGAAAACATTCAGAAAGGTCATATCCTCTCTTGTATTCCCTATCTCTCTGGGCAGCAGCAGTTTGGGTTTTTCTGAAAACTAAAGTTTGAAAATATTCCTGGTAAAAGTGAGTGAAAAGCTGTCTGGTTGCACGAGCACAGTGACGATCGGTTGCCATTAATATTCATGTTACTTTTCAAAACTTGATATTAAAATGAAAATCCTTGCCAAAAAGTTAACCATACTGACTAGGCGTGACTATGACACGAGCAGCTGGTCAGCTCAGCATAACTGTTAGACCTGGGACATAATGGCAAAATCCCACTGACTGACTCCTGGCACAGCAGCACAGATCTGACCTTTCCCGCTCACCTTGCTCCTCCACATCAGCTGTTAAGTGGTGTAGAAAGTCAAATCAGATTTAGAATGCAACAGACCAAAACATGCACCATGACCGTGCCTGACTTGCTCTTTTTTAAGTAGCAAGAAATGACTCTATTTTGAGTCTTGTGATGTTGGAGACCTACGGAGCTTTTTCTGTGGGGCTTATTGGCAGAACAAGGGTGGAAATCAGGAGAAGGATGTGGTCTGATTTTCCCAAGATCCAGAACACATCCACTGCCTGAAGAGATAGTGCTTGGGGCCATCTCAGGACAAAATAGACAAGCAGCAAAGCTCAAGCCTTTGATATGCCTCACAACTGGAGGTTTACAAAAAGCTACTGTGGAGCCAGACTTGTCACACATTCTCCTGAGTTTCTGTGACTCCAAGGCAAGCCTGGTCAGAACAAAGAAATTCTTGCTATTCAGGTAAATGAACACAAAATGACAGCCTAGCAACCTCTCTTATAATAATACCACTAGTTACAATAAGCTGTTTCAGACCCATTACTCTCTTTTGGGCCCATTCTGCCTATATGATATAACACCTGATATTTGGCACACGGGAACACATTCAGTTTGATGTGTAACAATACATATTTGCTTTGTCCCAATATCTTTATATATAGGCCCACTACAAGTATTAAAAAGCACTTTGAAAGTGCTTTTTTCTCTAAGCAGTAGTTTATGGTAGTTAAAAGTCTTCTTTGTTTTCCAACATGTTATACTGCTTATTTCATTGAACAAATCCAGGTCATTTTTATCGCTATGTTTCTCAGTCACTTATTTTGCCTTGTGCATGCCGTGGGATTTCAGGCAAGTTTTACATACAGAAAAATACAAATGCCATTATTGGACTTGGTTAGACACAATGCTACCTTTTGGTGAACCTTAGTAAAAAAGATGCCTGACTGTAAATCTGGATCACAGCTGCATGTCACAAGCAAAATCGTGAAATGAGTAACAGGAGGAAGGAAAAAAAGCCCAACACTATTAGACAAATTAAAGAATAATCATTTACATAAATATCTGCTTACCCTAAAATCCTTTGAAAGACAATAATTATCAATCCTAGTAGATAGTGCAGCTCAGTTTGTCAAGGGTCAAATACACTTGGTTTTTTTCCCTTCACTCAGAATGCTGTTGGGATCAGAATCAGCAGATTAAAGAGTTGCTGTCAGCTGTTCTGCCTGAGGGTGGGTTTTCCTTATGATGAGATGAGTCGTTGCACTTGAAAACAGGAGAGGAGTGGAGGGCTGAACAGCCATAATAATCATTTCTCTAATTCTGATTGAAAAATCATCCTGATCATCAGTTCTTGATGTAATTTTATTAAGTCTCACTTGATGACAGAAGCCTAATTATTCTTCCTATTGACAACTCCTGGATGCAGTCAGCAAATGGTAGCAGATTCAAGATAGAAAGTGAAACCTTGTCCTTAATTTGTGATGTCAAGCCCTTTATGGCCACAACTACGAGACAGTTAATCAGAGGTATCATCTCAGATAACATGGCAGCTTCTGCTTGCAATCAAAGCTGCTTTCACACCAAGGTACAACTCCACATGAGCTGTAGCTGAAGACAGAGTGCCTCTGTGCACAGCAGGGGTGGGGGAGCAGGTAGGAGAATTGTCCCATATTTTATTGGCAAATAATGATTTTATCAGATCAGAGGACAAATTTTAGCTCAAGGTGAAGTTGATACCATGCTACTTTTGAAGATGAAAGGAAATTAATCTGATTCTGGCTTTGTGCCTGGCCCTCTTTACAGCATCTCACCAGGATTCCTGGGACTATAAGAATATGTAGTTCATCATTGATCTTCAGACTTAAACTATCTGACTTTTTAGTAACTTCATCTATGATACAGTTGTGATAGTTATCTACTTCTTTTTTTTTTTAATAAGAGATTCACAATAGACAATTTAAATCCTTGCAACAAACGTCCTATAAACATAGACACAGTTCTTATTCAATTAATAGTTTCTGTATGTTCCAGTGTACACACCAGGAGGGGAATAAACAACCAGAGCAAACTACCCTTCCATTGATAACACATAATTTTACTATTTGCTGGATCTTTGCATGCAGTAAGAGACAAATTTCAACCCTTGGGGCCCGAGCAGATATTCTGCAAGACACGGTTGTTCATCCTTTATTTCCTCCTGCTTAGCAAGATGTGGACTCCCTTGAAACCTTTCCTAAAATGAAAAGGAGGGGTCAGAGACCAATGTCCAAATTTATAATGGTTAGATGTTAATTTGGAATTGAAACTGTTAATAAACCATATCAAAGGCAGTTTTAATCACATGAGGAAATCTAATTAAATTAAAAGCTTTTCACTGGGAGTGTCTTTGACCTGTTTGTTCAAATTTAAGAACTGGTGATTTAAGTCTCACTGTAGGGATTCCAGGATTTGAAAGCTTTGGGGTTCCCCTCTGGTCACCTTTGATTCTTTCTAGATTCCCTACCTCATGCAAAAACATCACCGAGGGAGTTCTCCAAAATCCAGAACTGAGCACAGGTTTACTGTGAAGCTGCTCTGCTGTGGTGCCCACTTAGAAAAAGCAACATGAAGCAGAGGGCCAGGGTACAGTGGCAGGCCTGTTCCAGCCACGGACAAACCTCTAAGGACCAACTCCCAAGCACCAGCTCTTCCCTGCCAAGGATCCTTTCTGACTCTTGCTTGTGCTGGGACTCGCTTGATGTGGAGCAGAAAGCTCCCAGTCTTTTGCCTTCAAGCACAGTAACTTATAGCAGCTTTTGCTTCATACACTGCACTCCCTCAGAGCATCTCCCATTCAGGGTAATAATCCTTAATATCCGTCCCAGAGCACAGATCCTCTGTAACTAGAGAATGGCAAGGAGAGGAGGGAGAGGCACCTGTCCTGAGCACTACTCAGGCTGGATACAGTTCTGAGATGCAACAGTAGGGCACTGAAAACTAGTCTGGAATGGAGATTCTGTGAAGAGAAAGGTAGATGACTGTGACATTAAATCTGCTGTACATACTAATTTCTTGAAGCAGAAATACGTACTTGGCTCCATTTCCCGAAAGGTTGTCAGAAAACCCAGTATTTGCTTATTCTATAAGTTTATCTTCCCCCTTATCCTCACCCCATGCCTCATAAGGTTTTAAACATATGGCAGGCTGCAGCTATGCAGAAGGATCTTTTTGAATTTGTACAGCTCAAGAAAAAGATAGGTTGATGGAAATGCATTTAGTTTCCCTTCAAGAAATTCACAGTGTAAATCACCTACAAGATCCTGAAGATTTTTGTTGCTTTAAACAACTAAATCTAAGTTTGAGAGTCTCAAATCCTCAGCAGGTGTAAATCAGCCCGGCTTCACCAATCTCAGCAAATGCACTGAAACTTGACATTAAGGGACAGAAACCCTAAAGCACAGCCAGCCATCTTCTTAGGAGTTACAGCTCCTTCTCTGGAGAGAAACTGTCATAACACGTTTGTTCAGCAGCTCATGTGCCCAGGCTGTGACCCTGACTAGGATTCTTACACCATTAGAAATAAAAATTATGTCAGGAGGCTTTGGAAATAACGCCCTTCTACTTAACCTCCCAAGAAATGCATTCAGATATGCAGTTTTTAAACAGCAGAGAGGGAAGAAGTCAGGCACAACACTCACACAAGCACTGTAAAACATGCTGTAGGTAAAACCTGTCTCCTGAGTTCCAGCAGGAGAAATACAAGAGTCTCGAGACAGAGCTAAGCTGGGAGCACAGTGCCTACACAAGAAAGTTGGAGTTGTAAAGCACACCTCAATCAATCACATTCTCGGTGATAAGCTCATACAGATGGGGTGCGAGCAGGGGGCCTTTAATGTGCATTTCTGTGTCTATCTGAGGTTTTGTAGGGTGTATCTCAAGGAATACAAAACAAGAAGTTTTCTGAACATGTGAATTAAGAACCTCAGGGAGCAGAAGAAATATCGATTCGACACAGTATGCTGTTCAGTACAGAAAAGTACAGGAGATAATCATCAATGGCAGCTGCTTTCAAACCTGCATGCAACCCCAGGGTAGGACTTTCAGCACTTATTGGCAAAGCTTGTTGTGCTCAGACAATTGTCTCATTCATTTTAAAATAACTTTACAATAATTAATTATGACAAATGTAGAAAGGGTCAAACACCTCCATCTTGATCAAGTGCAAGACAGGTCCTGCAAGATGCTGCTTGATAGAATCAGGTTGATCCTCAGTTTATAAAAACAGTAAAAGACCTACAGGATTTCTTTTCTGTTTCGAAAGGAATGAGCGATGTTTGGTTTGTGGTATGGAGGAAAGCTTTCTCTTATTATTTGTTTGTAAAACAATAACTAAATTAGAAAGAAAAATCTTTACCAGAGTTTTAAAATATGAGTCCAGCTCCGCCTTATCTGATCTATGTTATTAATCAGTTTGGTTTTTATCTCCAGAAACTCTAAGGAGATGATTTCTGAGGACTAGGCTCAAGTCTGACAGATTTTTAATAGCATATGACTGTCAGGCCACTTCACGTTTTTGTAATTCCACGTATGTTTCTTGGAGAGGAAAAGAGAAATAAGAGTGTGATGGAAACCTGAAGAAAAGGAGGAGAGTTTGAGGATGGGCTGAACAGAGGAAGTAAAGCAAACTACTAAATTTTTATCTTTAAATTATTTGTCAACAGTATCAAAACTAATTTTTTAGTTTTTTCATTTTTAGGAAATAAGGAGACATGAAAACTGGTTTGGAATCATATATAGAAAGCCTCATTTTAAAACAGTTCATAAGAAGTTACAAGCATGTGAAAACAGAAGCTTGGCAGACTAGCACAGAAAGCCTCAAGTACTGTGATCATTTACCAGAAAAGCTAAAATAAACTTAATTCCATGCAGTCCATATAAACCACACAAAAATCTGGATCTCTTTGAAAGAATAATCATCATAAACATGAAAGTTGGTTGGTTGTTTGTTTTTAAAAAAGGGTTCACCCTCCTCTCACTGATTACTCTAAAAGTTGGTGTAAAACTAGGATTTCTAAATTCATTTTAAGAGGTTCAGAGAAAGAAAACATGAGGGCAAAACAGCAACATAGCCACAGGACTCTTCAAGATCCACACCAACAGGAAATCATTGTCAAATTTCAAGAAGAATCCTATAAGGATTTCTAACAATTACTAAAAGAGCTCTGAGTGCCCAATCTACTTTCAAAGTTTGAATTAGATATGCCAAAAGCTGTGAGAAAAATTTCAGGCCTCCATATCTCCTCACTTATGGATCAGTAGAGCATTCATGAATCCAACCCTGTGCAATGGCAAGGATCTGAGCATTCAACATTATTACTGTACTGCAGTTCATTTAATGCTGCAACTATAGTTCATTTAATGCTGTGCTGGCTTCTCTTGCATTTTCCTCATATAAAAGTTAAGTATCCACTACAAAAATGAATCATCTAAACTCCAGGTAAAAGCTATCACAGTATGAAAGTAGAGATCATGCTGAGAAAATGATATCAAATGTTATATAAAAAGAGCTATCCTATTGAAAGTGTTTGTGGTTTGTAGTTTACCTCCTGTTAGCAGCTCTCTCTGTATTGATTTCAAAAACCTGTTCAGAAAGCTAAATTCGGAATTTTTATAGAAGTATTTGAAGAGTCCAGCCTGTTAACATCTTTTCATAAGTGAAGAAACAATATATATTAAACACACGTACATACAAACTACATTAGAAGAACATTAGGGCCACAAAGCAAAGCACTCAGAAGTTTTCAGATGCCATAATTGAGATCTTCTGCACAATCTTAATTCAGCCCCCACCCCACACATGCCCACAGTGACACAGTGTCTGACTGCACAATAACCTCTTCCCCAGATGAACCCGAAACCATCCAACCCAACCCAACACTGAATTTGCCCTCATCAGTAAAGGACACTCCTGCATACACCACCTTCAGTTGCCCATGGCAGGGACCAGGAGAGCAGAGAGATACAGGGCAAGGGACTAAGCCAGGGAATGAATGGTCACATGGTTAACCCTCTGCAGGTCTGCCCGTGCAGATTACAGCTGGTCTTCCCCACTGAAGGCACGCTCACCTTCTCACAGCACTCATGATCTGTAGTATCTTCATTTTCTGTGTCCTGACAAAGAGGTCCATATCACAGAAGACTCTACACCCCCCAGCTGTAAACTGGAGTCAGTGGGCAGCCTGGTTAGAACACAGAGCATGATCTACATTGTGGAGAGCCAGGAAAACATCAGGCCCCTTCTATGTCAGACTCAACCACCCTCTATCCCCTTTTTCCACATGTCTTACCACTCAGAGCAAGTGTTATCTCAAAAATAAATGTTATTGTTTGCAAAACAGATAGCAATGAAAAATGCACAAGAAAATTAGTAATTCTGTGTTGGTCTTGAGCAGTATGAAGTAAGGCAAGCCTGGAACTACCCGTGCAACAGAGAGAATAAAACAACTTAAAGCTGCACTCATTCAGCAATCACCTTCTACTTAGAGCACAGAACGATGCAGGGGTCCATGGGAAAAGCAGTGTGTGACCATGTAATTAGAGACAGTATCAAAATGTATACACACAAGGGGGCCCAATTAAGGCTTCATGGACATCATTATTCTTTTTTCTTTTTCCTTTTTTTTTTTTTTTTTAGTGCTTGGTTTTATTGCAATGTTCATGGTTTTGTACCCTTTTATCTATAATTTCATAGGTTGTTAAAAAAAATACAGAAAGGGAGAGAAAAGAAAGCCTGAAAAAATCTATTGTATGGAATGGCAGTGATACTGAAATACAGGGCTGGCACTTCTTGGCCCGTAGCAGAGGCTTGGCCACGTGAGTGGTAATAGAAATGGTAGCTTGCACACGGGGCAGGGTGAAGGGAGGGCTGGGAGCCACATAGGTTTCCCAGGGACACACTGCAGCACAGGGACACAGGCACCATGTATATTCTCCTTCCCTCTCAGATGTACCTTTGGTAGCCATCTACTACTTTTCCTTGCAAACGCTTTCCTCTCAAGTTCTTCTCCATTCCCAGTCCCTGCCTTGTGCCAATATTTTTCCAAAATCAACCCCTAAACTCCTCCACTCCTAGTTTCCCATTCTAATCTTCTATTTCATACTGTACTCTATGACTTGTCAGACTCACTATGGTAGTATTTATTCCTCTTCTTCCTCCTATTTGTTAGTCCTGGTCTCTCCTACACATTACCCTCAGGTTCCAAGTCTTACATCTTTTCTTTCTGCCTCCTGCCACAACCCATATCCATGCTCCTCCAGTTTTTCTGTCATCTCTTAAGTCAGCGGCAGCATTTCCCACCCCTACTTCCACGTGAGTTCTTTCTTGTTCCTTTTTAGGTCCCAGTCCTAGCCAAGCGCTTTTACACAGCTCCTCAGCTCCGCAGCTAAGGAGATTTCCCTCCTCCTCGGTCTGAGCAACTATAAAAAGAGAACCTGAAAAGCCCAAGGGCATATTCTCACTTTCAGTCTTGCTGGCCTGCACTGTGCTCAGGGCAGGGACCTGCCTTCCTCACCTCAGCATCCCCAGCAGCACATGCAGCACTGCTCTGGGTAGGCATAACTTCCAGCACTCAATGCCACAGTAGCCTAAAAAATTGTGAAAACTAACCCCAGACAACATCTACAGCATCATGCTTGGCGTGTGCTGTCCAGACAGTGATGTCAGGGAATTCAGTTGCTACCAAATCTCTACTGATCAAGTGAAAACACAGATTTTTCAGTGTTTTCCCTAATGGATTTTCACTGGAACAGCAAAAGATAATGATTTCACAAAACTTTTAGATTGAAGCTGAGGAACACTATGATGGAGCTTATCAAACATATACAAGAGTACACACAATTTACTTCATCTTCTATTTTTCTGAAAAGAATATGATTTTTTTCCCATTTCAATCAGACAGAAGTGGGCTGATGCAGGTATCCAAAATAGAAAATTTCAGCACAGATAGTGCTGAAATAAGTAACTCTAAATAATGTTTTAAAATAGGTCATTTATGACAACGTTAACTGTTATGCCATTAGCTTCTTTTATTGTACATATAAAGGGGGAGAGAAGAGCTTGTATACACATTATAGACTTACATAAGAAAAAAAATGAGTACCTAAGCAAGAACTTATATTTGACATGATTTAGACCTGGCCTGAGATCCATGCGGTTCATCACACCAGTCCAATATGCAGGTCAATGCTCAGTATACCAACTTAAAGGAAGCTGATGCATCACCTTTGGCTTGCAGTGTGAAAAACATTACTGGAATTCTTAGTAAAGATCACTGGATATGGATACTTGGGAACTCATTACAAACATGAGCAAATTGCAGTTACTAAAAATGGAGGGAACCAAGAAAGCAAGTTGCTTCTGTAGATACAAAGACCCATAATATGCAAGTGCTTATTCTGCAGCCAGTGAGTAGTGGTATTTAGGCAATATAAATGCTCAAAATACCCACTAGAGAGACCTCACATTGCCCCACTTCTGAGTACAAAAGTCACTGTAGTGGCAGACAAATGCATACAGCAAATATAAGCTATTCAGTCTCTGAGCAAGGCCACAGAGGCAGCATCTTCCTGGGCCAAGAGAAGCTGTGGGACATCAGCTGCTCAGAGGAGTGCCAGAGTAGCTGCAGATTTTGGGGCAGTGCTGAGCAGAGGAAAGAGGAAAACCTGCAGAAAACAAGATGCCAATTTCCAAGAGTATTCAGGCCACTGTCATGGTGAAAGAGCTGTGCTAAATCAAGACGCCTTTTGCACATCTGCTGGAGTATGCTCTAGTGATAGGACAGCAAAATTAACAATGCTCATTCCAGTGAGGACCTAAACCAAATGAAACAGTGGAGCTTCCACAGGGAAACAGACCTTGTGCATTTAGAAAAGCAGCTAAGCCCACTTGATGTGGTCTTCACCAAATAAGAAAGACAAAAAAGCTAAATACAGGACAATTTCTCTATGTCAAATTCATGCTTTAGAAACAGGCACCTCTTTGCTCCACGGTCTACCTACAGGAATGGCATGGGCCTTTTCCCAGTTTATCAAGTTTTCTACTTCTCTCTTACCCAGCAAGGTCCCAAAGCTACCCAGAGAATCTATCACCAGTGAGCCCTCGGCTCCTCTGAGACACTGTGATCCAAACAGCATCTAGCATGATTACAAATTGGACCTGGAAGTCACTACTCCTACCTACCTCACTGCTTCAGCACACCAAAAGAAAGACAAGTGCTTAAATACAAAGGAGAAACTTATTAATTTTCATTACAGTGACTTAAAGAGCCTACCTAGTGCCCAGATATTTTATACGTTACACAGCCATATGTAATATATTCTGAATGCTCTCTGTGTTAGACAGCAAGATAAATATGCAGTTAACTTAGAGCACTGGCAGAATACACACACAAATATCAAATGTACAACTACAACACTTACTTCATTCTCCAAAACAACCACTTTTTTAAGGAAAGCTACTAGGATTTCGCCTGGTTGGAGAAATTAGACATTACACCCCTGAAAGGCCAGTATTTATTCACGTTCACATATATGCATCTGACAATCGCTTCTCTGCTCCTTTCACATGATGGAAACACCAAAATTCCTCTGCTGCTTCAATTATTTCTACTTTATTTCAGGCTTTTGTATGAAGATGAACAAATTGGCATATCACCTTACTGAAGCCAGATTTCTCTGCTCCTCTGGAGAATTTGTCCCTCCCGCACTCCCCAGTAAATGCAGTACACAGGGAGACAAATTTATCCCCAGAAGCCAGAAATCAAATGAAGCACAATGAGGATTCAAACAGCAGGAAGCCTGTAGAGGAGGCCAGACTCAATCCAAGCAGAAAGAGCGTTGTCCACGAAGGTGGAAAGGCTCCATGCTGAGCTACTATGATTCAGTGCTCCATATGACCAATGAATTTCCAAAGAAAACTAGAACTACACTAGAACTTGATAGAGAAACATTCACAGACACAAGGTTTGCCATGAGGATAGCTGAGTTGAGAACCAGCAGGGATTTTTTCCCACTCTGCAATTAGTGCACTGGTCCGCCTTTGACACCACCGCAGTATTCCACAGCCCGTGTACCTGCAGCAGACAGCAGGGTGGAGGGAAGGAGAATGTGACCAGGTAACACAGACGCTGAGGGATATGTGTTATCCCGTTAGCCAGTAAGTGGAGCTACTAAGTAAGAACGGTAAAGAGAACTTTTTTTTGATTCTTAAAGGACCTTTGATGCTACAGGAAATGCTGTTTAAATCCCCTCTCAAAAAGAAAAATATTTGAAGAGTCAAAGTAATAGCCCTAATTGTCCTGGTCACACATTTCTATACTGGATTACTCACAGTTTCTTGATGTACTTAATAAATTGCTGAATTATTTTTCTCTTACAAGGAATCATTTCATTCCAGTTTCCCAATTCTGTGTCCAGTAATTGCGTTGCACCCCACTGTATGTCCATACAAGTGCTATCACTGTTGTGAGAGCTTTACTACAGCTAAAGTTCTTGAAAAGAAGCCTCTGGAAAGCAGTTGGCATTGCTGACTGGAAGGTCATGAGATGAAGTGTTAACTCAAACTGTGGAGTCACTGCTCAGCCATTGAGATGTTGAAAACACCACAGTGCTTTCTGACCAGAACTTTGCTACATCTAGGGGATGGGCTGAGTTTTTTCCTGTCTATCACTGTGAAAAAATTGAATGGGGCTTCCAAGGAATTAATTTTGTTCATCCGTCTTTCAAACCAATAAGAGGAGAGCCAATATCAATGTATTACATATGGTGATACCACACAGCCTTCTCTCTCATCCCAATGTCAAAAACATTGTTATCCAAGCCCAGTGTCAAGGAGAGAGCTCTACCATGGCTAAACCTAAATCCACGTGCTGTGAGAGTAAGCTCTCCAGCAGCAGCATGGAGATTCCTTCACCTTGCTTCTTACACAGCCGGTGGACTGCAATCATTTACATCATACACAGTGCTCATGATACATTCACAGAGATGTTTTCGCAATGTCGTCTACATGGGGCTGCATTTTAGGGCTATCTTGAAAACTCCACTTCTGCTGAAAATATTATCTATCAAGTGCCATTTCTCAACTCATCATGCTTCGGTAACCTATGATCTACTGCAGTGATTCCAGACATCCACAAGATGCTTGATGATTTTGCCAACAGATTAAAGAATTGGGAAACTTGGAGCTGTTGTCTCCATTGCCCACATCAATCATGATGTCATGATAGTCGAAACTTTCTTACCACAACCATGAAGTGTGTGGGCAGTGCATTCTTGATAAGTAACCCTCAGTGCCATAGCAGACCCTATCTCTTGTCTAGAATAGGCAAATGCCACTGATCATCATGGAAAGCTCCATCTCTTGTACAGAGGAAAAAGTGGGTCTTCAGGGAAATTGTATTTATCTAGTGTGGGGGATGCAGTACTTAGGGAGAGGCTGAAATTCTTGTATTATCAGGACATTTAGAAACACCTCATTCAGATACATTGAAAGCAAGGAGTAATAAACAGAGTCACACATGGACCTGATTTAAAGCACAATAATGTCAGTGCTCCAAACTCATTGCGCAGTGAAGATAATCTCAGGGATTGTGGTCATTACCTCTTCTCAGGAATGAGCTGAAAGAATGTCTCCTCCTACCGCAGGAAGAAGATGAGTCTGACTCAGCATTAAGGATCAAATTAAGGTAGACTATTGCATCAGAAACCCAGTTCTTTTTGCACAGAATATTTAGGGATGTGAATCTAGCTGTTTATTGCGGGATCTTTGCTTAGTCATGCAATAACATCGATGATTTCCATATATACTAGCCCATGACAAAGTACTCAAGTCACTTGGCCAAAGAACATCTGCAGTGCATGTCAGTGGACAGAAATGCAAAATACATGCCCTCTCATTATGCCCAGTTAAGGTGGGAAAATGAAGAGAGTTCATGAAAAACTTTGCTGAACACATTTCCAAATTTTGGGATTGGACTTGGCTATAATGTGCAAATGAGTATGTTTTCCTGTAATCATGCAATGCTCCAATAGTACCACAATATTTGTAAAAGCTCTAACTGAAATTACTAGATAGTTCATTGAAACTATTGTCTCTTCAAAGTTACTGTAGTACAATCTTCCACTGATTAATTGCACAGAGCAAGACTTTTGACTTTTAAGATCTTCCCTGAACACTCCCCTGCAGTACCGCCATCAGTTCCAGGAGATGCTAGCAATTTGGTTCATGAAAGATGGTGAAGTTAAAAGCTTCTTTCATCAAGATAGTTCTGTTAAAATTAAGTCATGTGGTTCACAAGCATTAAAAAAAAAAAAAGAATATTTCTCAATAGAGCTTTGCAATCTTTTCAAATGCTAGAAGGTCACTTATGTTTTCAAGGCCGTTTAGCAAGGTCAGGTTGTAATGAGCTGCAACTACTTTATTTGTGATTTGTGGCTCTGAGGGATTAATTGTCCCCACTCTGTCTCATCCACAATCTAAGGCCGAATTGTCAAAATGATCCATGGCTTTCGTCCCCAGGCCCATGGTTTCATTATTAAGGTGCGTTCTAATCGATAGTAGCATTTTTAACATTTTGCCCCTTACGTTTTATCAATCCTTATTATCTAATGACCAATACTGAACTGGCACAAGGTTTTTCAGAAACACACTGACAGATTACAACAGGCAGTCACATGCATTTGTAATTAGACTTCATTACCATTATAAGTGCTGAATGGGAGCAGAATAGAAAGGCACAAGGAATGCACCCAGTTCACAGAGCTCGTCCCATTTCTTAGAGCCCCTGCACGAATGTGCCTTAATTTAATGATAAATAAAAAAATAACCTCAACAACAAATAACAAAAATTTGGGATCTTTTTCAGGTTAATATGTTCAATTTATTCCACTCCACTGGCTCAAGTGATATCAGAAGTTTTGAGAACTAGCCAGTCATCCAGAAATTATGAAGTTTTGTTTTGACAGGGAAAACACCCACTGCAAAACAAAGCAAGTCTGTTACATTTCACGTTCTTAAATTTGATTATTTTAATTACTCTGATTCTTTGTCACAGTTTAATCTGTTCTCACAATGAAGCAAATATGAACATTAATTTTCTTCTTCCCCTCTGCTGGAAACTGGAACTAAGACAGATAATACTGTATCTTCTTATCTAAAATCACTACTGGTTTAAGAAGAAAGCTGAGGGGACAGATCCTCAGATGGCATAAGCTGGCCTAGTTCCACTGAAGTCAATGGAAATACAGTCATTTACATGTGCTGAACATCTGGCCCAATAGTGGTCATTAACAGAATATTGCCCAAGAGTAACGTTTTCCAGGCTACAGAAAAGCTGAAATAGTTATTTCAAATTCCATAGCATTCATTCTCCCTCCTTTTCAGTAAGAGAGTCCTGGGTTGTCTAATGAAATGGCATGCTCTGGCCTCCTGGCTTTCTTATTCAGGCAATGTGGCCTCCTTTCCAACCTGACCTTGTCAAAACAAGCAGCTTCCTTCTCTGGACAGAATGTAAAACTGCAGGCTGCACACAGACACATGTAAGAGTTTCATTAGGAACTAAATGTGACACTTAGCATTTCTCTGACAAACCCAGAGCATGCAGTGATTCGGAACTGCAGCTAAATATGGTAATATTTAAGAAAAAAAAATTAGATCCAAAATGAGTTTTCAAACTCAAGTCTGAATGGCATACTAGTTTGTCAATTCTGAAAATAAAAAATTATTGCTGACTTCAGTAAGCCTAGAATATTATTTCTGAAGTCTTCAATTTTGGTATTTTTGTGAGAGTCTGGTTTGTTTGCTTTCTAATCCCTATGCTTTCCAATCCTTATGATAATTTTAGAGCCTATTATTGTATTTCCCTGTTCCAAAGAACTTTTAGAGCCAATTGGAAAGAAAATCTCCTAAACAAACTTAGCCCACACATACCCAAAATAGAGGAGTGCCTGTCATGACTCCCTGATCTCAGCAGAGACTGAGTCACAATTTCTGATACTGGTGTCTTAAAAGCCAGTGTAGTCATTGCTGATCAATGTAGGCAAGAAAGAATTGCTACAAAAACTTGAATGACGTAGTTTGGTTGGCATCTCATTTCCTATCACAGATCAGCACTACGTAAAAGAATATCACCATCACTATTTTTCAGCTATGCTAACACGTTAGTGGATAAATAACTGCTTGAGACAGATTATTTCCAAAGCCCAGCAGTGTTTTCTTTAAGATGATGGACCACAAAGTCATCACCTAAAGTAAAGTGACACATTTCTGCCTATGGCAGTTCCAGCTTTAAAACGATACTGCAATTTTATGAAGTTTTGCTCTTGACATCTGTCCTGTTTGCATTATATGTGACTATGGGGTCATTTTCTAGATCCAAGGGGAAATGTTATATATACACAGAATGATACACATGACCAGATGAATACATACATAAACCTTTTGAAACACACAGTGAGTTCCTACAAGAAGTTCCTGTGTTAAAGGCCTGATTGCTTGAGCTTATACTGAACCATGCATGGTGAAGACAACTCCAGTAGAAAGCACCTAATTTCACAGTCATAGAACAGCTTTGACTGCAAGAGTACTTAAAGATCATTGAGTTCCATCCCCTCTGACACAGGCAGGATGACACCCACTAGATCAAGCTGTCCTGCACACCATCCAACCTGGCCTTGAACACTTCCTTGGATTTCTCACCCTTTGACTTTGCTGGACAAGAAAAAGAGACCGACCATGCTCCTGGAGAACACAGTGATCCTGCTCACTTCTCACCATTATTATCAGAAAAGTCTGACAAATTGGAAATATTCTTATTTATGCAATGTAAGCAAACTTCTCTTCTTTGCAGAGAAGATCATAGGCACATTCCAGTGCTAAGATTCTCTACACACCCCCACCTCAGTTAGGTGCTGAGGTGCCAGGGCTTCTCCAATGTCACCGACACGTTTCACAACTCACACTGTACCTATGGATGAGGGAATTGATCCTCCCTTATTACAAACAGCAAAGGTGATCAAGAGCTCTAAACCCAGCACTAGATTATATTTGTCAGTTAAATAGTAGACAGAGGTCATTAAATGTCTGAAACTTCTATTTTGAAAGGATTTACAGCTCTTCCCAATCAAAAACTTGTTTCTGTTCAGTATCGCCAGAGTTTGCGCATTTCCATTTCTCTAATTATAGGCAGTGCTATTACAGTTCAGCTACTTGAGTTCTTCATTTAAGATCATGCCAATGTACAGCAAAATTTTGCAGTACCTGCAGCAGCAACCTTACACAGAAATTACACAATGATGTTGAAGAAAAATGTTGCAACAACTCAACTTTGCATCCAAAGTTTTTCCCATAATATGCTGTTGGTTGTTGTTTTTGGTTTTTTTATTTCCAAAGTTCACTTGGAAATAAACTGTAGAGACCTGCTAATGAAAGACTAATCAAATAAGATGGGGAGAAGGATATAAAGAAAGTAAAAAAAGGTGAGTCAAGTTTGAAGTAAAACAAAACATGTTTGGTAAGTTAGTAACACTAGAAACCAACGTCACACTGCTTCCCTTCATAAGGCACAAACGGGAATGCTGTAGAGTGAAACATCAATCCACTGCAGCTGGAAATGTGAGTTTTGAAGACCATTATGGGTAAAGATAACCAAATGTACTGACAAAAATGTCTGTCTTTCGAAGAGGTTATTTGCTAAGCACAGAGAGAATGATCTATGACAGTTTGTACCCATGCAGTAAGGTGACTTGGATGATTAATCCTTATAAATTCACCTCAGCCTCCCAGGCTTTGTACCCACGTGGACATGCTGGGCCTCCACTTCCAGGGCTTCCTTACTTCTACCAAGGCAGGGCAAGGGAAAGCAAACACACTTTTCACCTGAAGTAAAACACTGATGTAAATGTACTCCTAAAGAAAACCATGAAAATAAGACTGCCATCATTCTAATACTGCCTTCACTGGAACAACTAGCATAAGCAGCTGTATGTCCTTCCATTTCACTTCTTGTCTTGTTTCTTCAAGAAAATTTCCATTGTGTTTACTCGAGTCACTGTTTGTTACTAACAACAGAATTTGAGCTCAACAAGAACAAGGTAGTTAGGCCAGCAGACATGTCATATCCAGTTTTTCCAGGGTAACCTTGTCAAATCTGAGCATTTAATTTCTACACTCAGAATACTCTTGCTTCTGAGTATCAGGCATTATGTTTTGCTATAACTGATAGAGATAAATGCACTTAAATAAGGAAAGAGTTTCTGTGGAGGAGCCCAGCTGGCCCTGGGCTCTCTGTAAGCTAGGATATTGAAGACGGAACTTTACACCTGGCAGAGGGTTAACCACGGACAGTAAGGACTGTGGCACAGGGTGGACTTCCTGCTA
>JAYRBT010000177.1:11231037-11261580 GCA_036023395.1 Myiotriccus ornatus | reverse complement strand
TTTTATAGATGAGTTTAGGTTTGATTCCCCTTCATACTTTCAATACAATAGCAGCTAATGGTCTACACATTTCAATTTAAAAAAAAAAAAGAAAAAGCAGAAATGCACTGTGTTTGCATTATACACAGGCAAAAAAAAAAAAATGTTTCTATTCTAGAGGATGGGGCCAAGATGATTGTTTTTCAAATGTAGTGAGAATAGCAATAATTCTGCCATTATGCTGAGACCTTTCACAGCAGGACAAGTTTTTATTGCCAATACATAAAGTCCCAAGAAAATAGATTTATAGGGGGCAGAGTGACACTAATCAGAAATCCTTATGAGTGTCCATAGAGCACAACTTACAGGCATTGAACATGTTCATAAAATTAATCACGGGCCCTTGGAAATATTTACTTACCTGGTACTGGTTTTGTTAAAGCTAGTCAAATTTTAGGAGCAGATTCTTAATATATCCCTGTAAAGCTCTTTGTTTTGTGTTACCAAGGAGAGAAAAAAGGAGACAGTATCTGCCCAGGTATACATGTCCTATAATCACAACACTTAGAACATTGTGTCTCATAATAAAATGCAATGCTGTGATATGAAATTAATGGTGACTCAGAAAAAACACATTTTCTGATTGGGTATTGGGAGGTACTGGCACAAATGAACCAATGGTCTGTTAAATTTTTTAAAGAAAAATGTCGAAAGCAATTCATTCCCAGTCCTCACCTCCTCTCCCAGTCTAAATTGCTTTCAAATTTGGTAATACCTCAATATAAGAAAATTTGGCCCCACTGAGATCAATAAGAAAGTTGCCACTGAATTTACTAGAGACAGGATTTCACTTGTGGATAGCAGAATATCCTCTTAAATGCAGGTTTGGTCCAACTTGCTCAAGTCTGAGATCAAGCATGTTTATAAAGTGATGACTGCAGGATTCCTGGAACCGACATGTTCCATGCTAAGATTTTCCTGTGCATGCTCAGGAAAGTAAGGTGTCTGGTTTAGACATTTTGCAATCTAAAACCAAGATCTGCAAAAATTTATGATCAAATTTCCCTATTAAAGAAAAAGGCACCTCTCACTGGAATAAATATTGCACTTGGAGGGAGGAAGCTATTCCCAAATGAAGAAGAGAAGACCAGCTATATTGCTCTGCTGTGTAGAGTTCATAAGAACCCTCCAGTATAAAACATTTGTATGTGCTTTACTGAATAATTTCCAGCCCTGAAATGTTATTAAAGTAAGAATTTCACTTAATACAATATATGTAAAATACATAATTTTTTTCATGCAAATTATATTCACTTACATTGCTTAAGAGAATGACAAGATATTATTCTCAGCTATCAATTCTCGAATGCTTCTCCACAGAGTACACAAAACACTTTACAGCAGAGAAACAAACCCCCATACACTTCATACATCACTAGTGTTAATTATGCAATGTTGCAAAAGAAGGTTAAAAAAAAAAATCTGTCCCTTAAGCTTTCAATTTGCTTTCTTAAGCATTAAGTATTTTGCCCTATTTTTTAGCACCCAGAACTAGAAATAATTTTGCAGTATTCTCATGTATGTTCAATAAAAATGCAAATATATAAAATCCCTATATCTGAACAATAACTCAGGTTGATGTTTACTAAATAATACTTGTAATGGACTGCAAATAGGAAATATATGAAGCACACATTTTTTAAACTATTCCAATAAAATACTATGCTCTGTAGCTTTGAAGGGAAGTAGGCAGGAGACTGACAGTTTTTCCTATAGATATGCAATTCTAACATCTAGACAGAAGATGAGGTAGCTGCTTCCCTCATTCTTAATAAGAAGACCTGGCAACTTCAGGACTTGACCAAAGAGGCATCAATGACGATCAGCAGTTGAAAGAAATCACCACAGTCTTTCACAAAGATCTGCTGTTAACCAGCTTCAATTACTTTCCAGGCAGCCTACCTGTTTTGTTTGCAGCTTTAATACACTGGTGGCTACTTATGCAAAAAAGGCAAAAACTAATTAAATTTGTTTATGTATGTTATCGTGTGGAGCACTCATTTCCAGACATCAAGCTATGAATCATTAAATAACTGCTAAATTGGTCTCCTGGGATAGATCATGGCTCAGAGTTGGGCAGGCCCCCATCCCACCAAAGCCAGGTGTGCTCTGCAGTGAGCAGGCATTAAAACCGCTTTAAAGGCCATGATTTGGGTACGCAGCCAGGTCTCACACTGTGAGGTGAGTGGTAGGAAATCATGAAAACAGTGACAGCCCTCCTGTCAGAGTTACTCCTCTGTTTGATTAATGAGGGCATTTGAAAGACAATTAGCCAGAGCAGGTTTGGCTGCAACTAGCTTATCAATCAGGCACCCTCTATTCAAAGCACTACTGCCTTCTTTGTTTTTGGTTGCAGAAGAATTGTATCAGCGATACACAAACAACAAGGGACCTTTACAAGTTATTTAAAAGGATGAGAGCAAAATGTACCAAATTACAACTGAAACAGGAAGAAAGCTTTTTCAAGCCACAAGCCACTGGATACTGGGAAATCATCTCTGCAACTTCCACAATGCTGAATTTTTAGTTTGTGGATGTTGAATTCAAGGCTGTACAACTACATCAAGTACTTCCAAATTTCACAGGTTTAAGCTGAGTTTTCAACTACTACGAAACCCAACCACCAATGATCACATCTGTAAAAAAAACCCCACTTTATTAGAAAACCTACTGTGAACCTACTTGGAGCTTCAACATGTTTCAAATATGAATTGTTTTAATTTTTAAAAAATCAATTTATTTCAATAATTCATCAGTTTGATTTATCCATTATTAACACAATTTCTTTGCTTTCCAACTACTAGCATAGGTAGAATTTAATGTATTACTGACTGTTCTTAGACACCTCCTCTCCCAGGAACATGTTTCTTACCTTAGTTTAACTGAGAGCTTTACTTCAAGTTGGGTAATTTTTAGCTATATATAAGTGATCAAAAATATGAAATGGACCATTTAAACCATGTAAGAACTTTTCATGAAGATTTGCATTCCATCAGAACAGTTTTGATCAAAGTGAGAAAATGATGATTTTTGACTGTGAATGAGTAAAAAATAAATTACTGACTAATATACTTTTATTACTCTAGATCTGAATAGATCCAAGACTGAAAGGGCCTGATTGAGACTGAAGTGGATGTGCCACTTTTCCTTTCAGTTTACAGTTAATTTTCCCTGGTAATACCAGATCAGAAGTACTTTTAATGCATGACTAGAGTAGTACTAAGTGGTTATGGGTGCAATGCTAGGAGGATAATTTCTTTCAACCTTGCTAGAATCTATTTCAGAAGTAAGCTCACATAATAGCTGCATTGTATTTGTTTGAATAGGGAGCTAATAAAGCAAGCAGCAAATTAATCTCTGATTAGGTTAGAGTACAAAGACATAGGAAGCTTCAGCATAGGCCCAAAAATCCTCTCTCAAGCTTCCCTGTGTTGGAAGTATGTGATAGTCCAGCATACTTGGATAGAGACTATCACTGTTTTTAAAAATTGGGAACAGTTCCCACTGAGAACACAGAGCTTGTCACGGGGTTAATCTGCAAAATCGCTTCTGTTAAAGTGTTCAGCCACCTCAGTAAGCCCCAGCAGTGGCACCCACAAAGGGAACACTGTTGAAAATTTGCCACTAGCAGTTTATACCCCCTGGCCCTAATCCAGGAGCCACTACAAAAAGCCAAAGGCTCTTTCAATGGATTTTAAATTGGTCCCTGCACTCCTCTAAGTTACAAAGGTGGTAATGAAGTACTGGGAGATGTAATAGAAAAATAAAAGAAAGAGGGATCTAAATAGGTGGTGGATAACTAGTGATTCCCCATATTCTAACTGAGAAAGAGTGTGAACAGTTTCTCATTTTTCTATGGCTGTAACTGTAAACAAAGAGATAAAGCCCTAAGTGGTGTGGCATGGCTCCCATCTGTGGGCGAAATTCTTCCCACCCTGCCACGGGAGCAGCCCTCATTCATCCTGCTTATTAGAAACAGCCTCAGGCCTAGGTAAAGCCCTGACCCACACCTGGGCATCATCGAGGAGAGGGTGAGCCTCGGTGGCGTAGACAAAAACCATGGCATGACTGTGGCAGCAGCGAAGCCCTGTGAATATATATAAGCCCATGCCTGGTCTTGCTTAGTCTACTAAAACACACATAGCTGCTCTGTTCTGCTTTAATGGGTGCAGGACACAATAACTGGCTCCTTCAAGAGGGTGGTAAATGCTATGACTGTGCTTCAGCAAGAAAGTGGGAGTAGCGGGATAAATGCAGGCTATAACCTGCACTTCTACCTTGTGATCATTTCAGGGTAGGAGAGATCAAGCAGACAGACACAGGTTCACTATTTTTATACAGATTAATGCAGACTGCCATCTTCTCCCAAATAACAAAAGGTTAAAAGTACCCTGGGCAAATGACAGAGACTTTGGGTTTTGTCATCACCTCTAGGAGAACAATTGCCTCCTCCTCCTGTTATTCCTCAGAGTCAGAAAACATCCAGACACATTGCTTTCTCAGCAGTTTGAGGAAACAATGGCATGAACAAGAGCAAATATCCTGCAAGATATCCCAGGTATTTAAAATTTGAGGTTGATAGATGGTAAAAGAAAAAAAAAAATTAGTGCACTTCATAAAAGATAGATTCTTCTGTTTCTCATTAGTGACCCACAGTCTAGCCACTGCCACTTGCTTAGCTGGAAAGAACAGCCAGAAATGCCTTTTGTAGAAAACAAGCAGAAATGTTTATTAAGCAGAGATGATTAGAATACTCTTTGGACCATTAAATGAATTTAGAGGTGTTATCTGCTTTTCTATGGTTCCCATGCAGGAATTTTGCAATGCAGGCTGTCTCAAAGGCTGAAACTTAAGGAAGACTTTAAAGAAAATATTAACTGTTACAGTAAACATGTCTTTATCTTCCAAAGGTATCAGGTTGCTTTCCAGACACAATTGTGGATCTTTTCTTTCCCCTATAAGCCCCTGCATGTTTCACCTTTTGGCTTTTTCTTCTGAAGCACACTTAAGGAGACTTACACTTCAAATCCAGAGATACTGAAATCTTTGGTAAAGAGCGTCTCGTTTTAAAGTGTACTCTGCTATCTGGGTCAAAGAACCTGGGCAATCAGAAGCAGCAAAGACATTCTGCCCCACCAAAAATCCTGAAGATGCAAGTTCCAATTGAATACATAGGCACTTCCGGAGGGAAAAAAGTGAAGGTTTCTTGTAACCATGATTAAAGACATTTATTCTTTCACTGTCTATTTCTTTGAAACTATGGCTAAGGCCTAGTAGCTTAATTGACTTTCATAAAGTCACTCTTGATTACAAAGTGTATAAAAATGACCTTGTATCCTTATTCCTTGTGAAAAGTTGGAAGAATGCTATCTATCTAGGACAGATGGTTCTCACCTGGGCGAAAATGACAGAATATGCATCTTTGTTGACATTCCATTAACTACAATTTAGAAATTCTTACTTAGCCTTACGCATTTTTTAATGCAAGTAAAGTTTACCTTGCTAATTGGTTCACTAAGTAACACATCATTGTTATTAAAAGAAGAAATGAAAACTTGCTGACCTAACATCCACAGCTCTGATTATTCTTGTCAATTACTTTATATTTGGAAAGGCAAACAAATGTTGTATATAAAAACTAAATACTGTATTTGGCATAACTTCAAATTAGCTGTCTCACCGTGCTTATAGTATGCAAATTAAATGTCCTGAATAAGCATTAATCATCATAACAGGCTAATTATTGTCAGTTAGTTGTTGAAAAACTGAGCTACTACACTTTGCAAATAATTTTGAAAAAAATGTTAATAAGATTCTGGCTACCTAAAAGCATGAAAAGCATTAGAATTTTTACAAATAAACAATTTTTAAAACAAAAACATAATTTATTTTGAACAGTTTGAGCATTATTCTGGTCTTCCCATATATGTAGGCTTACTTGTCTTCCACTAACTTGTCTTCCACTAAGTTATACTTAGTCCAAAACCATTTCTGTATGAAGATGTCTTTGTATCTATGTCACTTCAAATGACTTGCCGAATTTTAAAGCATTAATTAACGTGTTAATAAACAGCTAGTCTTTGTCTTCTCTGGCCACGCACACGGCTACAACAGACAGCTAGGAACTTAAATGTTTTACGGAGAAGTAAATGTTTTAGAAGTGATAAAGTATACATGAATGTAAAAGAGCTACTTGAATACAGTGTATTAGAACCTTGGAGTACATGTTTAATAAAGAAGTGATACATTCTTGAATGTAAATGGATATTCAATGCTTAAATGGAACTGGAGCACTTCTACAAATGCACAAATGCCAACACATTGAAAATTAAGTCTTAAGCATCTAAAAATATTTTTAAAACAAACTTGGAGTCAAGTTCCAGGTAGACTGGCTGATATTTGTCCTCAGCATTTGTGAGGAAGACATTCCTCTTAGGAGAGTCATTTTTATCCCTCTGCATAAGGCATTTTTCTCATTTACTCAGAAGCTCTCCCCAAGGGGCCCACTGCTGCAGTGTCCTTGCACTGTCATTAATGTGTTCACCTTCAGATTGCCTCCAGGACTGGGAAGAGGCATTGGCTCTACTTTACAGATGGGAAACCAGTGATCAGAGTATGAGTTCTACAATGTCCCAGAGGAAATCCACCTCAAGAGTAACGAACAGAACCTTCTCTCTCACCACCCCTGCAGGTGGTGTCAAAACCAGCTCCAAGTCATAGAGAAAAGCTGCACGAAACCAGTAACAGCTCCAGGACACAAAAGTCTTCCTTTACTGCCTTGACCACAGACCATTTCATGTGAATAAGTTCTGTACTTTGGGGCTTTTTTTCCAAGAAATTTCTTGTGTACCTTAGTTCTTCTGCTTCATAGCATTCTGGCTATAACCCTGAGCTAAAGAAGCATAAAACAACAATGACAAAGACAAGACGCATCCCCAGATAATACAAAGGGTCTGTAAGAGAACAGTTAACAAAGTATTGATTGGAAAACACTTAGTTACTCATTTGTAGGAGATAAAAATCACTTTCCAGCCCACTACTGCCACATCCAGGGATCCCACTGGCCTTTCTAAGCACACTTCCCTAGGAGCTCCAGTTCAGCACTCTTGCCACAGTGACCTCAAAAACTTTTAAAAGTTTTTTTAAAAGTCAGTAACTGTTTCGCAGGATGCAGTTGCCCTTTCTGTTGACACTTGTTTCCTCTGTACAACCTTGTACCTGAGTGTGTCAAAATGCATTTTATTCCAAGAAGGTAGACTTCACGTGACATGAAGTCACATAAAAACCAGAGGATGCCCTCTCTCATAATTTTCCGCCAATCTTTGTCCAAAAATATTCTTGGCCAGGTTGTTCTGCTGTGGCGTCCAGACACTGAAGATGACACCAAACACTGCCGGAATCAGTCCTAGCAGGATGCTATGGGAAGCATCCCAAACAGTAAACACTCCTCAGTGAAAACTACTCTTTGACATCTGCCAGTGAGGCCATTTTCCATTTGTTAGATACCACAGGAACAGTGTGAAGTGCTACTGTTCCTCTTAATTTCAACAGGGCATCAACAGTTTTCTGAAGTCTAAATACTCTGTGTCTACACAGTACATTCATTAGACTTACAACCACACGAGAAACTGAAAGCTTGTTTTACCAGGTCTTTTCATCACAAAACTATGTGACAGCCATTACCTAGGATTCCATTCTCTAATTCTTTATTGAATTAACAATCAACTTTTCCATTAATTTGCTTGCAATCAACAGCAAGCTGACAAATCTATATGAATCAAGACCATTCTGTTTGCAATTCTAAACACTAGCACAATTTTATGACTTATGTTTTAAAATATGCACAAAATCACATGCTTTAATAAAAATAAACAGGTTGTCTAGAAATCATCTTGGCGAAGTCCTTTAGGACTCTTGCACTGTAGTCACCTAAGCCTGCTTGAATTAAAACCAAAATGTTTGTTTTTAAAAGACCCTCTTTAATTAAGCTACTAAGGGATTTTAAAGCTGCTCATTGCACAGATACAGTATATTGAAAAAATTCCACATTTCTTTCCAAATTCAACATAAGTGTGGGGGTTTTTTTGGGGTTTTTTTGGGTTTTTTTGGGGGGGGCGGGGGGAGGGTGTTTCTGCAGTATGAAGAATTTGGAAGTTTCCATCTAGTAAATGACCTATACAATTCTTCAGGTTTTTGGATGGTTCAGGGACTTTTTTTTCCCCCTAAACATGCTGTAAAACCCATTGTCCTTGATTTTGTCAGGGGGATCCCTCATGTCTTTGCTTCCCTTTTCAATTTTCAGATTTCATTAATTCTAGTTTGTAAGAACTTTAAGATATGTCAATTGATATATAAGTGTATATATAGCATAACAGCCATTTATTACAAATGTGGCTTCTATTTCTCTCTTATAGAGTACAGAAGTTCTGGCTTTTTAAGTCTCTGATACTCTTAAAATAGCTCTCAATTTTTGTTTCCACTTTTTCCATCTGCATTTTTCAATGTCCATTGAATCTCAATGTAGAGTCACTATTCTCCTCAGATTAAGGTGTTCCAGTTCAGGGTATTCTGACAAGGAAGTCTAAGACAAATCTGGTTGGTCCCTTTATGGGAAGGCAAGGTTTCAACTTGTGGTTCTGCTGTGCACTAACAGAGATGTTGCCCAACTGACTAGCACATGCTTTGGTGCTAACTATGAGATTTAGGACACCTCTGAGACATCCCTTTTCTTTTCTGACCTCAGTTACATTCCGAGCTTCAGGCAGGATGAGGTGTGGAGAACAGCAACACTTGAACATCAAGCCCCACTGAACCGTGGCTCCTAAATACTCATACTGATACGACCCAGGATGTATTCCTCCATAAAAATTTAACCCTTTCTTTTCTTGTAATTTGCCACTAATAAGAAGAGATTGCCTAGTGCTAATGGACTAAAGAGGAAAGCGATGCTGCTGAGAAGAGGAAAATTTGTGTTTATGAAGAAAAGAAAAGCAATTCAATCACTTGGGGGCCTTAGATTATAAACTCCTATGTGACAACACTATTTTTGCTTGTTATTATAACCATATCTGAGTGTAAATTATTCTCTTTTGAACAAGTTAATGTCAAAAACACTCAAGCACCACACAGCTGAGGGCCAACCTTTCTCCTTCACTCACATACGCACACACAATTTTTGACAATAAACTATTTTTAGTTCATTTTAGATCAAAAGTCAGTCATTGCTGAATGTCTGTGCTGAAATACATATTGCAAAAGCCCTGTAGGAAATGGGTAGGTTTACAGTGTCATTGCTGCCAAAATGAATGTGTAATTGAATGCAGGCTGAAGTTCCATGGAGTTTCTGTAGAGAAAAGAAATAGGACCAAGAAGATTGTGGAACATTTTTCCATAAAGAACTTGTCCCTTTGTCCTGTGAAGAACTGTGTACTCATAAAATCCACTAGAAACAGGAGAAACCAGTAATTGAAAAGATCAAGTAATTTGACTTGAAGCCAGGTCTTTCCTGCTGAAATACAGAGAACACACTAGACAGACAACAACAGCTGAAAGGACCCTAAGTCCATCCTGCTCACACAATTCTGCATGATCTTATTTATCTTCTCACAAGAAAGAAGTAAGGTCATGTCATCATATAAAGTAAGTCATCTATTTTGATAATTTTTTCCACAAACTGTCATAAGAAAGATCCATTCTAAACGCACAGAACTGGTTTGTTAAGGGCTAAGGCCTATTTTTCAAGAGATGTTAAAAAAATCACAACAGAGGAATAATCTTCTTGCTGTTCCAGTATAATTTGACATCAGCAGGGGGAATTATATTGTTGGAAAAGTACGAAAATCAGCACCAACAGCACATGAATGAAGTAAAATTTCCAGAATAATTTTTCATCATTTTGAACATGAGAAATCTCAATAGTTGTTTCTTCACTTGTTAAGCTGTTTGGCAAGAATCATATAAGACCTGACTGCTCTTCTGAAATATCAGTATAACCACATTATGGGCAGTACTTAAATAGAACTACAACAACTAGCCATTTAGTAAGAACTTTCTTTTAAAAAACATCCCAGTCTATTATGCAATGCACACTAGAAGAATTGCTACATACTTGGGCAGTACTTTGATAAGATGGACATATCCACTGATTGACAATTTGTCGACTATTATATGTGTTCAAGTAGTGAAATAGACTCCAGCTGTGCTTAGTACCTCCTGGGTGATATAAAATAGTAAGTATTCATTATGACCTTTAGTCAGCTGCTTAATGGTAATACTAATGGAACTGCAATAAAATTTAGCTGACATACTGCTTAAGAATATTCTTAAGCTATTTTGTGGCATTAAGTTGGCATATGTAACTACATTTAAACTCTAGATTAAATAACAAATTTCCACTTATGAATAAATCTTACAGTTAAAGGCATTTTGGTAGGTTTTGATGTGACAAAAATACCTGGTCACAAGGAATGCTTTCTAGCTGAATGCTAGCATTTGAGTGCTAGCATTTGAATGCTAGCATTTAAATGCTAGCGAGCATTGGCAGACACTGAAGCTTAATGTGAATATTACTGTTCATGCAAATGGCAGCCCACAAAAAAGCTTGGTTTGCAGTCACAGTCTGGTATAAAGAACAACATGAATACACTAAGCATCCATACAGAGGCAGGGTGGTCAGGCTGCTGTGATCACTCTTACCAGATAACCCTCCAGAAAAAACAAACCTTTAGTAATGGAGAGATCTCTGTACTGCAACTGCCCATAGCTAAGCTGCAAATAAGCAGAGACTTTGTTATTCACAGACCAGGAAGTCTTGTCCTGATCCATTCACATCTATACTGGAATTCTACCAGTCAAGTGACTCGGGGTCTTCCCCAAATACCTCATTCATACTTCACAGACTGATAGAAAAACTCACTAAAACTCAAAAACTAATAACTCACTAAACTGCAAAAAGAATATTACAGGCCTGGCCTCCGTTAGTTGCTACCCTTCAATATGTCCATTTGATCTTCAAAAATTTTAGATTTTTTTGTTATTTATGCCCATCTCTTGCTCTCTCTTTCAAATATGTTATGTTACATATTCTTGGGTTTGGATCACCTCCAGCTTTGTCTCCTTAGTTAACCACACAGTTAAATAAAATCAAATCTCACAGAAACAATCTTTAAAAGATATTTAATTCTATGACCAGCTCCTGGGTAGTGTATGAAAGAGCTTCCCTTCTGTTATGTCAAACTTCAGCATCTTCCCATTCCAAGATGGATATTTCTGTAAAATGACAGGAGGGGACTGATCTGGTACAAACTCACTACCCACATAAAGACCAGAGTTAGAGAGATTTTCTTACAGCTTGAGGATAGCTTTCTGCAGAGAAACTGAATAAATTATTGAAATTGTAGTCTCTACATAACCATAGATATGCAAGCAATAATAACAACTTACTTTTAGAAGGTTGAGTGGAAAAAACACATTTTCTTTCAACTCCCTATTTTACCATAGGTTTTTAAGTGTATTAATATGGCACAAAACCCTATTAATTCTTTCCAGATTTTCACACAGACCCTTCAGCCCATATTTTATCTACATAACAGTAGCTAAAGGACAAAAGTCTCTTTCAGGGTAACACTGTGTGTCTGTTATCCTAGCTGCATCATCCATTCTCCATTTCAATATCCCACAGCTTACATCTGGCCCTATGTTAAATCTAAACAAACACAGGATCCCAGCAAATGTTATTTTGCTTCATTTTTAAACTATATGATACAAATATATATTTTTCTCCCTAAAAAAAAAAAAAAAAAAAAAAAATTAAGAAGTGGTTGGAAAGACCTGAAGAAGCTAATTTGTCTACTACTTACAATTTTACACTCCTGCATTAGCCCTTCTGAGCATTCAGCAGAACACCTGTTTTCTGTGGTTCTGGTTTCCCTTCTACATCGATTTGTACCAATAAAATGTGACTTTTAAAGAGCTTATATTCACATAACTCCTGATAAAGGCGCTGGCACAGGTTTTATCCTTTAAATTTCTAATCATACTGTTTGTTCATGTACAAGACAAATGTAATTGGGGGCATTAATCCATCTTATTTGCACATATTCAAATGCTAAAGCAGAACTTATCAGAGATGATTTTAAGAAAAGGGGAGTCACATATGTTGATTTTGGGTCTGCAGAGAACAATGATGGCAGTCAATCTTTTTGCTACAGCTTTGTCTTCAAAGTCAGGAGAAGTAAATACGTACAACTGATGAAAATAATGGAATATTTTACAGGAAGGTTTTTGAAGTGCCAAAACCAGGTCCAACTTTGTTTCCACACAAGTCTTGCCATAGATGTCAATAGCAGTAAAACTAGAACTTAAAAATTCTATCTTGTGTATCTCCTCTTTAACCACGAAAACCAAAGCAGAATCTATGGGGTTTTGAGGTATTGCCTCAAAACTACTGCGATATGCAGTTGAATATTACTTACCTTGGAGACTGATAGACATTGTAGAAGTAGGCAACTTACAGAGGAACTCCAGGTGAGCCAGGAGACAGATTGAATACAACTACAGTACCAAATCTCCTCCTTATTTACCTATGTGCTGTTTTATTTTCCCTGAGACAAAAGAGACCAAAGCAGTCCCATAACAGTCACCCACTTAATCATAGAGAATTAGGCTCTTACTACCAATAAGTTTCCTCTTTGTGAACACAAGGCAAGCTACACAGGCAGCAACAGTTGAGAAATAATAACCTTATCCCATTCATTACTATAACATTATCTATTTTTTGCCACGTGACAGACACAGTGTTAATACCAACACTGACTCCATAGGTGTCACAGGGAGTCATGACTGTAGTTCCGAAATCACAGATTAAGAAATAAGGACTGGATCTATTCCGTAATTCTCAGAAACTGAGAAAAATTTCAAAATACAGAAATACCCAAGCCAGTTGTAGAAGAAGTAAGTTCATCTCAGCAGCATGAAAGTCAACCAGCTTTGGTGGGATATGACTGCACTCCATGCCTATCCAAACAGCAGAAAGTCTGTGTGAAGTGTATGTGTGTGGGTTTCTATTAACACAGATTCATCCAAGATGCACACAATGGTAGTCATGCTAGGAAGAGACACATGCAAAATTCATTGATTCTAAAAAAGCTTCACCTCCAGGTAGCGTCTCACAGGCTGTATCTCATAAGCACCACAATATTTGAGATTACACCCACACTGCTGTTCAATAATCAGCTACAGATTGTCATTCTTTATTTCTTCCCCAAATGGCATATTTCAGAATGCACATTGTTTTTGCAGGTGACTGGTTAGGCAGAACACTGCAAAAACGCCAGAGCACAAACCTTACTGTAACCTTGCTCCTCCGTGCAACCCTCTCAACTCAAGCCAGATGGGCCTCGCCTTCCTAAGTGGTATGCAAAGCTGGGAAGCAAACCATAAATATCTATGTCTCTGATAAGCACCTGGAATAATACAGATGCATTCCAGTGAAAACAAGGCTACATGCAGGGTCTCTGTCAAACACAACAGTGCCTACTGTCTCTGCTAAGAGCAAACCACTCAGATCACACACTTCCCACCACAGTCTCTTTTGACAAACACCCACGTACAGTATTGCTTTGAATTGTTTTCTCCTTTTCCAGATCAGCAGCTAGAAACTCACCCATTTTCCATGCTTTCAAAGTTTTCTTCATCTGCAAAGAGAAGGCATTACCACCTATTCTTTAAACTAATTAACTATCCCTTTTAGCTATAATTTCTCTTCATATAAAACATTTGTAAAAGGTCTGTTTTTCCCCATGCCCTTTTTTCTCTCTTCTGGCTCTTCATTATGACCATGCTTAATTGTGATGAGCTGTCCACCATTTACTCCACAGGATTGTATAGAGCTTTGTAATGGGCCTGCCACTGATGTATTTACAATTGGAAGCAGTTAACTCTTTAGTCCTGCTTCCTTGTTCAAAACAATGAACTGCATGACGAACTAGCGCTTAGCCCCAATTAAAGATTTTTGAAAGTCTCCATTTTAAGCCTGAGTACTCCAAATTGAGCATTTGTCAAAGGCCCAGTCACAGCTTCAAATGGAGAGAGGGAAATCCTACTGAGGAGAAGAATAGGACTGTCCCATCAGTTAGGGTGAAAGTTCTTCTCAATCAGCATCTTAAAAGTGTAATCAGTATGGGACCTATTAGGTCTGCCTTGTCCATAAAAAACTGCTGATCTCTATCAGTGTTGCTATCAAACGATGAATCTGCTGATATTCATAATTTCAACATATTTTTCCTCAAAAGAATCCATCTAACTCTTAACTGTTGAAATGGAAGAGGAGGATTTCTTTTCCTCTTGGGGGGCAAGGATAGGAATATGAAAGCAGCTCTTCTTCCTGGATTAAGAATTCCAGCGTTTTTGCATCATAAAAGTTTCACAGAGCTGCCTTTAATGTAAAACTATTAAAATACATTAAAATATCAGTAGAAATCTCTCTCTCTCTTCTATTTCCTTTTCTAGCAAAGAAATCACACTCAAGAATCATTTGCAGTTTCTGCAGTTCCAAGATTATTTTCCTCAGCATGTAGCAACTCTAAACCAGCTTGTTCACATAGCAATTTCAGGGTAAAATCCCTCAAATGACATGATGGTGGTTCCAAAGACTCTTGTATTCAACTACTTGAATATTTGTATTATTTTCATACCAACTACAGGTATCTTCAGAGTTGACATCCACAGACAGATATGAATTAATGGTTACGCCTTTTGATCAGCTTTGCACTGGACAGTGATTGTGAATGATTGTTTTTCCAACAGAAAACAGAGCATAGCAGTTGACAAATGTGCATGGACAGCTACCTTTCTGTGCAAAAATATTCACATTTTGGGATCTTGATATTGACCATCTGTTTAAACTGGATATACTTAAAACTTTAGTGCAGCACTGATAGAACTTTGCATGCCTTTCTGCCTTACACATTTGTGCTAAGGATCTCTGTACATGTTGAAAGAGCATAGTTTCAGAATACACTTACTAAATGGACAACTAATACCTACATTAAAAAATGCAGAAAGAAGAAGACAGTTTACACTTGTAAAGAAAAGAGATTGTAATGAGTTCTGATGCATCGAACTGCCAAAAAACTAGAACTCTAGTTCTCATCTGAGTCATAACAGCTAAGCTGACACAGCAGGGCCACACACCTCTGCCAGAAATCATATTTAAAAAAAAAAAATAAAGCTAAGTGCAAAATGTTTGCCCTATATAATTTTTAAAAGTAAAATATTTTAAAAAAATTTGATAAGAGTACTTATTGTTAAAATTAGATTGCATATATTTTTATGCAAAAAAACCAACCCTGCTTGCTTTCAATTGGGTTCTTGGACTCTGGGCTTTATGAGATTTTGGATTTTTTTTTTTTTAAAGTCTAAATCAACGCAATGTGATTAAACTGGTGATACTAAGTACTCTTGGTCTGCTGCATGTCCAAGACCAGACTTGCAAGTGGGCAAGAGCAACGGCCAGAAGAACAGAGCAGCACATGAAATGAGCCTCAAAGTACACTATTCCTACTCTCCCAAAGGATCCAGGAGAGAATAATAGCACAGCTTACCTGAAGTGTAAGTGCTTTTCAAAGTTACAAAAGGATTGTTTTAACAGAAGATACTGTGTGGGGCTCTTTTCTCTCGCCATCTTCTGTTCACATTTTCTCCCTCACCTATTTGTTTATTCTGTCCTTACCACTGACAGAAATATTAGGATCTAAGGTGACAGAATTACTCCTGCATGTCAGCTTAACCTGCTCTCCTGGGAAATAAGAGAAAACCAAAAAGCAACAATTAAAAGAAAAAGCTCTTCTGTCAGTACTACATTTTGTTACTGTAGCTGCTCTCACAAATGGTTGGGAGACCACAGAGGGCAGAATGACTTCCTAATGGAACGACTCAGCTAAACACGTTCATTGCACTCAGACCTCTGTTTATTCATGTGGGGCAAGTCCACACAAACTGAAACCTTGTCTACAACCACAGAATGCAGTGGCTTCTCTTTAGCAATGCCTTTCCTCTGCAGTGGATATAGCATGCAACAAGTTCAATATCAAACACAAGCAGGGTATTTGTTCAAGTTTCAAAACTAATAGTAAAGCTTTATCTCAGACCAATCATCTGAGCAGATATATCTTTCTTTCCTCTTAAATTTATTTCTGCAGTCTACCATTTGCTTGCTTAGCATACTTAGCTCTCAGTTATCACAGACTACATTTTCTCATGTCCTTTTACCACTATTCAGTTGATGTATTCAAGCCCATCTCCCCACAAGCAGTGAGCAGGGTCCCATGGCTACATAATCTGTTCTTGTATACTTGTATATTATTCTTGTAAACTAAAGTTTTCATTAACATTTAACATGTGAGTAAATCGTCTGAAAAACAACCCATTGCTTTCTTAAAAGGTATATAAATCTGTTAAAAGTCATTAGCTTCCTCCTTATCAGAGAGGCAACCACACAACTTACCATCCCTTCCTAAAAAAAAAATTAAGAAAATTCAATACATATCTTCACAAAAGATTTCTAATATACAGCAGATGTACCATACAATTGTTCACCCTACCCTGACTGCATCCTTGTCCAAGGCCAGCAAACCTTTTGCAGCAGACAACAAACGTCTCCTTTCCTTCCTACCTGGTCACCTCAAATACAGCCCAAAAGAAAATCAACTTTTTGTCCAGTGAACAGGCAGAATGTGCCCCTTGTGCTCAATTACAAACAAGCTCGGTAAGGTCTCTCTGCAGCAATAACTAGAGTAGCACATCAGCTGTTTTCCATTTTCCAAGGGAGAGAGAGCTGTATACATTCTATATTCTTTTCTTGTCTGGTAGGAGAGCACCATTTCCTAATTTGAATCCTTCAAACTTCTGCATCCTCCCTTTCCTTAGGAATTTTGGTCTGTTCCTTATTCCACCTAGGAGGAAGGGATCCTGGAAATTGTTTTAGCCTGAACTGTGTCCTGGGAGAAACCACACAACCCAGCCATGCTATTTATACACTTTTACAAGCGAGAAACCAAACCCATGATTTTCAGCCATTGAAACAGATTTTCTTCTAGTCTACAAGAAAGCAACACATTTTCAGTAGGTTTTCGAGACAGTCTGCTGCACTGAACAAACGTGGGGGATTTTATTTTGTTTTGAAAATAGCCATTGTTCTTCATTTGTGTAAAAGTATCCACTTCTTGAGCTTCATGAGCATTCTGAGGTATAGGACACGGTGCAATACTCCCTGGCAAAGCAGCACTTAGAAAATAACAGAATGCACATTGATAGGAAATCTTCTGCATCAAATCCATTTCACAATAAACTTTCTTATTATTACCTTTATAACCCTCAGTTTCCAATACTCTCCACAGCTGTGACAGCCCAAGAAGACTGAACTTTTCTACACAATTCTCTCTAATATGGCCCACTACTTGGTCTTATTGTTATTAGAATAATTTGCTCCCAAGTTCTGAAATGAACTCTGTGCCCAAGTAATTAAAGCTCTTAAAGTTTCTAGTCCTTTGTTTAAAGAATTCGTCCTTGTGCTCTCTATGCCCCATCAGCTACCTAATTAGCAGAGCCTTTGCGTGATTAAAAATTCTCACAGAGATTCTGCTGGATATTTGCCTCTCTTAATGAGTGTTTGTGGACAGCTGGGAGCGGGAGCTGGTTCCCTCCTCCCAGGACCTCCAATGAATTCTGCAGACCTCTGTCAGGGCCCAGGAGTGAAAGCTGTCATTTTAGTAATGTGGATGAAAATTGGTCAAAAGCACTGTGGTCCTTGAGGAATGAAAGGCCTTGAAATATAAATGAAGATGAATATTCATATTTGGTTCAATAAGTGCCAACTATTAATATACATGTCTGTCAGTAAGAAAAGTCAGAACTTATTCAATTGTGCCTGGCATAATTTGGCTCCTAATTCACAATTATCCTCCTATTCTTTGCATTACACTCCTTAGTTAATTTTTTAAGTTAAAAACTTGTTAAAAATTGAAAGCATTGTTATTGCCACCAAAACGGCAACCCTTTCACTAATTTACTGCCTATTAAGAATCACCTGTGGCTTTTACACACAGGATTCTTACTATCCTGCTCTGACTTTCCATATCTCATTGTCTCTGCCAATGTCAGCTTTTAAAACAGCCCATTGTAAGCCTCTGGAAGTATACTCAATTTCTTCATGGAAATTCTCATTCGATTCCCTACCCTCTTCAGTGTGACCCTCCACTTGATTTCCAACCAAACTCTAATTTCATATCTGGTGTGATTTTTAAAGGATCTTTCAATTTTTAAGGCCATAGCACTAGGCTGAAATATCGCATGGGGTGGTTTTCTGGGGAGTTTGGGATTTTTGGGGTTTTGAGGGTTTCAGGGGGCGGGAGGGAAGGGCAAGAGCTTGTCTGATTTTGTTTGTTTGTTAAGTACTGCACATGTTTGGATTTGAGAAGGAAGTCTGAAGATGCTGAAGAGATTCTACCCTGCTCTGTTATGAGCAATGACTAATAATTTCTGAAAGAGTAGTCTGGACTTAAAGAGGAATCCTGAAAGTATTCAAACTAGACAATCCTGCCTCATATGAGAGTGATCTCTTATTCAGTGACATTTGAGAAATTAGAGCTAAGTGAGTTTCCTGATCAATATATTCCCATTTATCACTTTGTTCCAAACACCTGTGCACTGGGACCAATATGCATACTAGACACTTAGTTCTTAGCAGAATAAAATACATTGAATAAAACAGTGCAAAGGGAGATTAATACTTGATTTACAAAGTTAAGATGGTCAGAGAAAACTGAAACATTGCATAGTTGAGGAGCAATTACATCATATGCAAAAGAACTAAAATGTATTCTGGATTTCTGGACTAGAATTCAGGAAGAAGCAGGGAGAAAAAGATTTGTTTATCTCCTTTAATTACAATATTACAGATCATATTAGAAACAAAAGCTAGAGATATAACTCTTCCAAAACCTGCTGCATCACCAGAAGGTTACACAGAGGCCACACAGTGATTTAATTCAGCTTTGCTGAGGAAATCTAGCAGGACCCGACCCTGCAGAAATATGCCTTGCTAAAAGACAGAGAAGCATTTATTGTTTCAAATTCTACTTGGTCAGGTGCCTGCTCACTGACAATATGAGCTTGTCCAAGTAAGACACAGGTAGGAATCAGAGAGGCTGTGGCTTAATGGGCTAGTGTGAGAGAAGGATGTGAAGTACTGGAATCATTGTGGAATGAAACCAACACCCAAGGGAAAAGAGGTCCTGGGTATTCTGACACAAGTGACCAGATTCTTCTCTCATTTATACTGGTCCCGGTCCATTAGCTTCAAGGTGGTACATCTGTGAAGCCTGTAAGTTAAACAGCCTTCTGGTCAAAGCTTTTAGAATAAAACATTTATTTTTTCCCCAAACTACTTCTAGCTACATTTCATATGGTATCTTTTTGTGTGTGTGGGAGTAGGACACTGTTTTTCACTCTGCCCACTAGATTTGTTTCAGCAGAGAATGGTGATCAGCTGCTTTTGCTGGCAGTTTGAAAAATGGAAGAAGTAAGTTAGGACAGGTGTGGGTGCACATTAGTGAGGCAATTAGGTTTGCAAATATTAATTTATCACTTTTAATAAGGTCATGGATTATAGATCTATATCCATGATGCGCCTATTATCTCAGAGGTTCCAGCTCAAAGGATCCAAAACAAACTGGGGGGCAGGGATATCTTTTTTTTTTTTCTTGAAATATTGTTTTGGTTTACATGTTTTCACACCACCTGCCAAAAGCTAACTCCTCTTGGACTGTAATAGAAAAAGAGTGACTCCACCTTTACCCCATATTAAGCCAAACAGAACCCACAGGACAGACACTAGTCAAAAATTCAAAAAGAGTGGACTGAAATACTGTTAGCATTTTACCACAATTCCGCAGAAGTCCATATTTATGTGTGCTTGCTTGTTTATGCTTGCACAGTGGTCATAAGTCACAAAGTCCCATGCAACAACTTGTCATTTTACAGAGCTCCTATGAGTTTATTGGGCTCCTGGGGGTTTAATATCCATCCCGTCTCTGTTAGGACAAAGTGCCACTTGCATCAGTATTATTGGCCAATTTCCCCCTCCAAAATGTAATAAACATTTAAAAAAGAGGACAAGTCAGTTTAGAAACTACAGAATAAAAATATCTGTGAGGGTTTTTTCCCCCGCCTCATTTTCTGTGATTTCATGTAGCACATTACCAGAAAGTACCTTGAACATAGAAATTGCCATACCAGAGCAGACCAAAGGTCAGCTAATTCTGTCTGATTTGCAGAGATTAGCAGCATACAGGTGCTTTAGAAGACTGTTCAGTACAGTCATAGGTGCAACTACCACACAATACATTCCTTTAGTTTCACAACTTATTGTTGCACCCATGTCCACAAAAAGGGGGACAGCCTGTATTATTTTTTAAAAACAAAGTTTTTTTAAAAAAATCCATCTGTGATAATATGGAAGTCAATTGAGTAGGGAGAGAAGAAATTAATCAACTAAACAAAAGATAAGAAAGGAAAGCAATATTTTAATGTAATGTTTGGCCAAGACTGAGCTGCACAAAAATAAACCCTGGCTTTAAGAAGCTGAACAGAAGAAACTCCCAGGTCAGGAACCTCCCACAAGGGACAGACTTCCTCCTGCTCCTCATAATGTAGACACTGGCTGCGAAAGCACCCCAGCCAGCTCCATTCTCAGCCCCCACGCAGGACAGGAAAGGTCAAGAAGGCTGCAAGAGTCAGCAAAGTGCAAAGGTTTATGGAGGCATTCACTTTCCCTGGAGTTCTATATGCACTTGGATGTGGAGGGAACTACAAGCTTTTAACAGAGATGCTCATATTTAAATTCTTCTTGAACTAATTAACATTTATTCTGCATATTTAGAAGTCGATCTGTTCATTTACCTTGCTTTTTAAATTAGCTTTGTTGTTACAGAAGCATGGTGAAAAAAGACAAGCAAAAGAAAAAAAAAGTGTTTGATTTTTTTCTTAATGATTTTTTCAAAACTGTTCTGAGCACAGAAGTATTAGGTTCAGAAATTGTGTCATCGATGACACGTGCTACAATAGATGAAAGTGCTGTCTCAAATCAGTATGGATATCTTGGGGGAATCGTTATAGGAAATCTGCAAAAAAGTCATCTCTTAAGGAGGGATTTGAATTGAGACAGGAAGATCGTTTGACATACAAAGCATTGGGGGAACTTGGGAGACTGTGAGGATGAGAGCAAGGGAAGGATAAACAGTAGGTAGGCTTCTTTCACATAATAAAACCATCACACGTAGGAAAGAGACTATCTGTGACTAGATACTGTCACAAAAATGCAGTGAAATTGGCCATAACTGCAAAGTCAATAAAATGCCCTTAATCTTTCAATAAACAATTTATTTTTAAAAGTTATTTTGGAGCTATTGAAGCTCCTGGGGTGGGGAAGTAAATGCATTTTAAATGTGCTGTATGGTATGCAGTATCACAGGTTTAAGTTTCCTTTTATCAGATATACGGTTTAGTCATTTGAACTCTGGATTAGAAGCCAAAATTCCTCCACTCTAACACTGACTGCTTCTCTGGCTTTCAGCAAATCATTTAAGGTCAGACTCAAATAGCTCTCCTCATGAAGCAGGGCAGGTACTATTGCAGTACAAGACAGGAAAGCAAAATTTGCCCTTCAAATCAGTTGGCTGCTGTGAAACTAGTGCAAAATATTCACCCGTTTTCTTGCAAAGTCATTGCCAAAATGAATTACTGTGGTCAGTATTTGGAAAGAATGAAGAATATTGAATAGAGCTGGACAAAGGTTTTGGTTTAAAAAAAAAGCTTTTGGAAACCAAAATAAGTCTGCAAACATCTTACTTCTGTAATTTGTCCTATTGTTTTCTTCATTTTCTCCATTCAGAAAAAAACACACTGACCAATGAACAAAGAGGGTAAGAATAATGGCAAAGCTATGCGTATTTATGGGTGAAAAAGCCCCCTAAACAGTCATGGCATTCAAATGCAGTTTTTCATTACTCATCTGCTTTCAAAACTATTGTAAAATATTCTGGGCTTGAAACAGTTGCTCTGACTGAAAATCATGCAGAGAGGACAGCAATACACTTTCCCATTTGCTAGCTTGATCCCATCTCTGTCACTTTAATGTCTCAGTAACTGCTAGGAAGGTGTGGGGAGGTCATTCGAGCAATTGACTGTTTCATCAATTATTACTTACCCATTTAAAAGTTGCTAGGACACTTGCACATATTTTCATTACACAGTGGACCTAAAACAAATCTCACTGCACAACTTTAAGGTAGCAGGTAGAAATCTATTCTCAAGATTCAAGATCACTCTCTTGCTTTGGAGGTGACTTCAGCCTAATCTAATACAGGCTACACATTTCTTTAAGAAATTTTACTTCCTCATCATTGCATTCTGTAGTAACTCCTTTCACAGGCTTAGCACAGGACTTTTTAAGGTATACATAACCAAAAATACGTTTATCTCGGCAAGAAGTGTTAATAAGAGATACATTACCAGGATTGCCACTTCCATGAGAGAAGTCACAGAATTACAGAATATGCTGAGTTGGAAGGAATCCATAAGGATTCAGCTCCTGTGCAGTCCAGCTCGTGGCTCTGCACAGGACCATCCCCAACAGTCAACCATGTGCCTGAGAGTATCATCCAAATACTTCTTGAACTCTGTTAGGCTGTGACCACTTCCCTGGGAAGCCTCTTCCAGTGCCCAACCACCCTCTGGGGCAAAAACCTCTTTCTAAAATCCGACCTAAAGCTCCCTATACAAAACTTCAGGCCATTCCCTCAGGTCCTGTCACTGGTCACCACAGAGCAGAGATCAGTGCCTGCCCCTCCTCTTCGTTGAGCTCTCCCCTCAGTCTCCTCCTCTCCAGCTGAACACACCAAGTGCCCTCAGCTGCTTCCCCTCAAGGCCCTTCACCACCTTCACAGCCCTCCTGTGAACATTCTCTAGTAGTTTAATATATTTCTTGTATTGCAGTACCCAAAACTGCTACAGTATTCAAGGTGAGGCCACACCAGTGCAGAGCAGAGCGAGACAATCCCCCTCCCTCTATCGGCTGACAATGCTGTGCCTGAACTAACCTAGAACTGTATTCACTTGCAATAGCCACTCCTACTGACACATCTTCTGCAACTATTTGACTGAAAGCTGTGAAGATATCTGAGATCTGAGGAGGTGCCAAGAAACACCAAGCTGTTAGGAAGTCCCTTCACCAGGGGAAAGAAGGATCACCATTGTACACAGAAAAGAGAAAGAAAAAAAGTAAGAAAAAAAGGGAGAAAAACAGTTTTGCAGTTTATAGGGTCAAAAAGGCAGATGCACAGTTGCTATCAAGAACCAAGAACACAGCTACTGTTCCAGCCCAAAACCAGGTAAGAGCAGGAGCCAAAGGATATGTGAGTCCAGAGGAGGGCCACAAAGATGATTAGAGGGCTGGAGCACCTCTCATGTGAGGAAAGGCTGAGAGAAATGGGTTTGCTCAGCCTAGAAAAGAGAAGGCTTTAGGGTGACCTATTTGCAGCTTACAGTACCTGAAAAAAATTCTAATTGAAAGAAGTTGATCTCAAATCCAAGATGTGTAGTGTGACCAAACATTTCAATGAGCATGGGAAGATGAAGTAAAGAGAAGCAGTTAGGGAAAGCATAAAAAATGATCACATTTTTGTCCCTTACATGCCAAAAGCTCCTATCTTTCCAGCTTCCATAAAGAGGCAAGCAGCTCCCCAAAACCACGTTTCCAATGTCAGACACTAAAATGATTTGTGTTTAAATATATCAAACCTATTTCTGTGCATCTTTCTATAAATACTTTTACAATAAAAATCAGATTAAACATCCTGTCCTCCTTAAAAACATGCTGTGAAACAAGAAGTGTAAAGGGTTAGAAGGAAACTGGCTCCTGGTATTTTTTTATTTTTTTTATTTTTTTAGAACAAGGTCACATCTCAGCAACTGAAAAGTAGCAGAGCTCCTTTCATCAAGTTTTTAACTAGAAAAATAGTATGCCCATTTCTTTGTAATACACCTCTGGGCTTTTTTATTATGACTTCATTTCCCCTTGTAATATTGGAACGTCTCTATAATTGTAAAAGTGTAATAGAATCTAATAGAATTTCATTTGGAACTCTGAATGGTCTATGCCATCTCTGCTCATTTTGAGTAAAATAATGATTTTTAATGTCCACACATGGCTTCCCATGACCTTATTCAATCTTTGGGTTGATCAGGAAATATATTGATTCAATTACATACTGATGACAAATGAACTAAAAGAAAGAGGGAAAAAAAGGTCAGCATATATTTGAAAATGTAAATCTTAGCAATGTCTTTTGGGTTTGCCCAAAAAAAAAAAAAAAAAGTCATTTCAAAATGCCATTTGTGGCTAATAGTGTGGAGTTCCAGTTCCTATCTATGAGCAGCAAAGAAATCATTAAAGTGAAAGAGGCATACTCTCCCCCCTCCTTTTATCGTTCCAAAATCCTCTTTCCTTTAGAGGTTTGCATGGAATGACCTCTCCTTTGGCTAAAAGATCCTTTTACCCCTCACTTTACTTGTAGAAGGCTGTGGTTCGTAAATACACCCCCTGACAGAGTAATTTTCCTTTTCTTCCCTCCCCCCTTTTCATTTTGTTTTCTTCATAAAACAATTACCAGTACAAACATTTCATCACCACCACTTCCTTTTCATTATTATCACACCTTTATCCCCTCATCTTCAATCTTAGCCATATAAAATGCCAGATGGGATGGTGTGCATCAGTGGAGTTGTTTCCTGCTTAATAAGCTCTAAGTGTCCATTTGTACTGGTGCAGTACCTGATGGCACCTCGCAGTAAAACCCTTCTTAATCTAGGCTGAAACTTCATCTCCGCTCTGAGAAGCTGAGCTCTGAGCCTTAAAAACAAAACATTTAATTGCTAAGAAGCAGTAAGACATGAACAGAGATAAAGAGCAGTCCATAGCTAAAGCAGTCACTGTGTCATTAGATTACTTGATAATGTGGATTTCACAAGGCACTGACACATCCCCGGGTCTGGATTAACTGTTCGGCTGGTTTCATTACCTTGCTTGATCTTTTCTTTTAAGAATGAACTATGGGTCTGTGAAAAAGCATCCAGCTGACCAATCCAGCTTCTGGATATGCACCACAGCTGGCACACCTGACAGGCCTGTTTTTCCCCAAACAGGGGGATGCAATCAAGCCCACGAGCCAAGTCTATGGGTCCCCTCCACATCTGGCAATACTTTGCAGGGATTTGAGAGTTTTGCTATGAAAAAAATGTATTCATTTGGCACAGAAATTGGGCCATCCCCTATCTCTGTGCATTTCACTGAAGAGCTTTTTGGGGAGAACATGAGGAACTTTCAAACTCTCAGAAGACTAACACAAGGCTAAGCCCCTCACGTCTTTTGTGAGTCCCTTTGGATCAGCCCCAAGCCTTCAATGAAGGGAATGGCAGAATTGGGAACTGACCCGTCATCTCAACCATGAAGGCATTAGCCACAACTGCCTCTTTCTGCAGACGGGTCTTGGTTTTTTAAATATTTGGGCCTATCATCAGGACACATCTGAATTCTTTCAGACACAAAAGCATGTAACTGAACATCTGAAAAACAGGATACTCCGCTAAAATCACAATGTCAGATATAAGTTTTTGTCCAAAGCACTATATTTTGTTAATGCAAATTTTGTAGAAAACTGTGTGTACTAGAAAAGATCTGTCAGGTATTGACTTTGCAGAACAAAACACATACATGGGGAAAGTGGCTGATTTCTAGAGATAGATGAGGCAAAATAAATTCAAATGTATTATAACAAGATTTCTCAGCAATTTTTTTTCCAGACTTAGTCCGAGATAAAAACATATAGAGCTTTCAGGATCTAATCAGCTTGAGAACAGATCAGCATCACATAATACAAATTTCCCTTTAGAAGTTTAAACCAGAAATATTAATTTTTTTCCCAACAGCTTTTGTTTGCATACTCAAAGGGAGAAAGGTTAAAACAGAAAATTACTTGGTTTCTAATCTTTGCTCATTTAGGGCAAAATTACCATGGGAAACATTTAGATGAGTAGGCTGTTTTGCTGTTACTGTTCAGTGGAAAATACGGTTCATTCACAATAATCTTTTGAAAACACAGGCATGCAATAACACCTCCAATCTGCAGCATTTTTTTACTGAATGAAACATTGTTGGAGGATTAGTTTGTCTGCAGTGGAGTGCTGCTTTATGTTACTAGCTTTCGGAGTGCTGACTTCGGAGTATTAAAGTCCCTACAGGCTTTTAGGACAAAATTGTCAATCTCCTGGGAAATGAACATTAATTATGTATCTTATATTCTGCAAGCAACAAGAATGGCTCCATAAAAAAAAAAAAAAAAAAAAAGTCTTTGTTTCAGTGTCACATAGTGACACAGCAGATAGTTCCATGAAAGCACTGAAGATGTGCAGTTAAGGATCTAACCCCAGATCTCTAAGTTGAATTCATAAAATTCATAATAAGCCCATCCTTCTGAGCGAGTTATGGCAGTAAAATAGAGTGAAATTCCTTCAGCTACTCTGTGAAACTATGAAAAGCAAATGCAGCACGGTTATTTATGCTTTTCTTTTCGTCTACAAATTCTTCTGGTTTCCAAAACAATTTAAATACTACTACTAATCTAACCAGAATATTCTGCAAAATATTTAAGCATTCAACCCACCACAAAGAAAAGCCAGATTTAAACCTTTTGTACATAACTGTAGCATTTAACATGAGGCAGCAAATACCCATTTACAGTGAGGTCCGGCAGAATAATGCAGATTCTTATTAAACTAACCAGACTTCTTCACAAGTCAGCCACCATAAAGAATTGTGCCCTGCCCTACTTTTCAGCAAACATTTAATGGCAAAGTGTGGTAGCGAGGTCTCATATTACCACAACCTCATTAATTTCATAATACATACTGCAGAATATTTGCTAGCATACTCTGAAGTATTATTCTACATTATTTAAGCTAAACTACACTTGTCAAGCAAATGAGTAAATTACATTTTGTGATGCAGAATCTTAGATTTTTCACGCTGGTACTGTTTCTCAGCTTCCTAATTGCCCAAACTAAAAATTAGCCTGGATCTTTTTTTGTGTACCTATTACAGTGAGAGCAGTACAATCCTGAAATGATGCTTGGCACCTTTGTATATACATACAATGTCCAGGTAAAAATTGCACTGAAGCATGGCTTGTTCAGCCTAACTAATGCCTGCCCAGTCTGACCACGGAGAAGTTCAGCTTTCCGTGGGTGAGGAGGCCATACGAGCTCTCAGGAGCAAGCTCTGGGGTCAGCACTGAGAGAACAAGCAGCTCCTTGTCCTACAGTACCAATGCAGTTAATAGAAACATTAATATTTACAGGACATATCTTGGTTTCGTCAGTGAACCTCCAGAGCTGCGCCTCACCAGCTCTTCAAGATCTTTCTGCTGTGACACTGAAGGAAAGGCTGTGCTGTCCCATCTTTACAAGGTGATGGAGGCCTGCAGTAAAAGCTGCTTCCCCACAGCACCCCCATGCTGGGTAAAGCCTGCTCCACAACATTTTGCTACTCAAGCTCTAAAACATAACCACAACTGCCAAGCAAGGTAACTGGACCTGCCAGCGTCACAGCTTCTTGAATATCACCACTGCCAAAGCGTTCACCACTGCCACATTCTTAACCTGCTGTATTAAGTCATAACAAAAATATTTACAGAAAGCTTTGCTGGTCTTGAACTAGCTTTAATAACTTGATCGTTCAGTTGAGGCACAAAGGAACCACACCTATACTATAAATATAATAATAATAATAATAATAATTATTATGTCTTCATAATGAAAGGGGAATGAAAGAATTTGTCTGCTGTGTCACTCGGGGTGCAGATTGAAAATGTCTTAAATTACCTCATTTAGAAGAATTGGGGCTATAGGTTATTAAATATCAGCTTTGTGCCAGCAAAATTAAATACACTAATTTATTTTATAACACTTTGAAGTATTATATGGCACTTTATTTCTTGATAACCTTTCAATGTCTAACCCCATTTAATTTACATACATAGTTAGCAGCTCATTAACAGCTCATTAGAAACACCAGGAAAAACATGCGACAATAACAAATTCAGTGCAGCAGAGGGGACCAAAATTCTATTTGGGAAATTATACAGAAATTTCTGCTTCCAAATGACAAATCTATGGTATTTTGCCAGCACTAGGCCTGCAGGGCTTACAGTTATTACATGAAAATAGTAAAAATAACTCAATTTCTATAGCTGACTCGTCCTGTATTTATTTAGACAATACTAGAGGGCAATGTGCAGAGAGAAGATCACGTGGCACAAGGCAGGGAAGATGCAGCATAATGTAAATATTGCCACAGGTAAGGGCTGCAGTAAACACTGCGACCTAGCAGTGTATTTAGGATGATATACAGTTCTGTGAAATCAAGCTTTTCTGAATTTTTATTCTCTTTTAATTTTTAAATCAAAGCAAATGTGCATAATCTGAAGCCACAGATGTCACAAAAACAGATGTGCCAGGCCAGATCACAGCCTGCACAGCCCAGTAAGCTGCAAAGAGTAAAGAGGAGCAGACTTTTCCGAGAGTGTAGATAGTAGTATGGACATCTTTCCTTGGGTGTACCTTCTGGCAAACACCAAGTCAGAAGTTTCCCAGGCAGGATCACTGTACATGCAGGCAGTCACGCTCAATAGTGACTAAATGGACCTGTCTTTCATGTCTCCCTTTAATCCTGGGCACAGAGTCTCTGTTTATGCACTGAGAATAAGGATGCTGACGGCTATCATAAAGCACCGTTAGATCCACGGAGGGAAGCTTATGAAATATTGTCATCACCTTCTCACAGGACTTTGAAGGGATCATAGAAACGAGTTTTGCCAAGGAACACAGTGCACACTGGAACTGGAATATGGCAGCATAGCACAAATCTCACCAATAAATCTCAGATACAGTATCAAACAGTGACACCCAAAGAGTTGATTTGAGGGAAACTGAAGGTAAATGGGTCACAGAGCCCAAAGTTACCATGTTAGAAAATAAAACGCACATATTTCCAACAAATAACTCAATTTCCAAATGCCAAACTTTGTCAGGTTCTCTGAACTCTCATCAATTCACCTGTTAATGTACTGATAAGGATGCAATAAGCTTTAAATTTGAGGGTGGCTTTCTCCAGTTCTTTCTGCCCCTCTTCCAGTTCTTCTGAAAGAGATCTTAGCTGTCTCTTGGCCCTTTCTCATTCTCAGCATAATCATTCAACTCTTTTCCATATAATCTTGCTTTCTATTATACCAAAATTTTTACGATTCCATAAAATTTTGTTCCTTCCTCCCAGCCCTTTTCATCCCACTGCTCCAGAGTTTTGGGATGAAAAATATGTTTTTCTCACCTATTTTGTCATTTCTGAATCTTTTCTTCTGCATTATTTTAGATTTGAACACTCATTTCCTGAAATCTAGGTTGTCTAAAATGCTGTTAATAAAGTACTTAAATATAGTTTCACTCACATACCTTTCCCAGCATCATTCCTCCATTTTCCACTTGAACATAACCAAACTCTAAAAAAACTTCTTGCTATCACTGCCTTCTCTGGAAGGGCAGCTAATCATAGTGACCGCTTCACACTTGGCCAGATAAATACATCTCTTCTTTCTTTCCTCTCCTTCTCAATATCTCTGTAACCTTTCTACCCTACCAGTTTGGCACATTCCTCTATTCTCAAACACATTTCCAAGTTAAATAAAACTTTTTCTAAAAATCAAATCCAACAGACCCACCTACAGAAAAACGAATGCATATCTACTCTACAGAAAAGTCGTGGCACCGGGATATTTAGATAACTAAGGTGAGGTACCACAATCATACGCAAGTGTAAATGTGTACTGTAAACATGTTTATCCATAACTGATGGGCAACTTCCATCCTCCCATGCTCCGGTCAATTTGCCATCTCCCACAGAGACGCCTCTTAGGTGATTTTCCTCTTTCAGTCACCTACTAGCGAAGCAGCATCTTCAGCTATCAGCAGCACCTGAATAAAACTGTCTGACTCGGACATTTCTAAGCTGCTCAGGCATCGACACGTTTTCTTCGCCTTCCCTTCCTGCGCCACGGACTTCCCACACGACCAAGAACCACTCCGACCACCCTCAGCAGCGGCATTTTCTTTTAGCCGAGCTGAAACTTGACGTCGGGGCCCGTGCCCGGTTCGATGTTTCCAGCGGCGCCGGGCCCGCAGCCCCCGGGGCAGTTGCGGGGCATCCCGGCGCGGCCCCGCATCCCCGGTGCGGTGCTGCCACCTGGTGCCGCGCCGCCCGTCCCGCACGGGCACAGCTCCCCCCGCAGCTGCAGCCCCGCAGCAGTGTCGGGGGCCGGGGGACCGTGCCCCGCCTGCTCG
>JAYRBT010000177.1:11145827-11230937 GCA_036023395.1 Myiotriccus ornatus | reverse complement strand
CGTAGAACAACGGTGGGAATAAGAGAGTTACTAAATCTGCGGTGAGTGAGCTCGCCAACGGGAAAGTGTTGGCTTAAAAGCCGTGGAAGTAAGTTTCAAAGGAAAATACAGTTAAACCTAGTGGATATAGGGTTGGTAACTCTATAACCTATGGATTAATTCTTCTTTCAGAGTGCCCATTAGGCATCCCCGGACAGTAAAATCACGTATATTAAGTGCAGCTGTTCATCCGCTGATGACTCCTAATTTCAAATTAATCTAAAAGTCTACTCATGCATTTAAAGCTGTTGTAGTTCCAAACTTAAATCTGCAATGAAACTTCGCCAGAAAGCAGGAGGTGTTTTTAATTTTAAGTCTCTTGTTTTTAGGCAATAGACAACAGATTAAAGTAGAGGATAGCCACTTCTCTGTGGATTCTCTTGTTACATTAGCAATTAAGGAGACTTTTCTTACAAATTTGTGTAATTAAGCGGCTTCTTAACCAAGCTGCAAATGCTGAAAACTAAAGTTACAATAGAAACTATGCTTTGTTATTTAACCGACTGCTATACCACTTCTTAGTGTTTATCACTCTAAATCCTCCTCTTCTACATGTTAAGATGCTTCTCATCTTAAAAACCTAATAGCATCTAAGTATAACTGCTTTTTAATGAGCTCCCAGTGGATCACACACAAGGCCTTTATGACATCTCTTCTGGTTTGCTCTAGTCTGTCAAAATGGTAATTTTTTTTAAATCTGATAAACAATTTTAAGTTTTCTGCTTCGATCTTATGTTAATGGAATTTCTGTTTTACAGCAATTAAAAAAAAAAAAAAGTGGCTCCCATGGACAATATATAACAGAAGAATTTCTGGTTCTAGAAAACAGAATAAATCTGTGCTGTAGCAGAGGAAGACAACTGGTTGTGATAAAAGGAAAGAAACTGAATTAACTGAACTTCAAGCACATACTATAATATAATGAAGCAGATCGATTACTACGGTCACCTTGCCATTCCTGCACAGTAGAAATCATGTGTGTGGAAGGTTCCAAGATACCTGTGTGTCACACTTTGCTGTGGTATGCTCACATACAGCACTTTATGCATCTCCATGAAGAAACAAACAATACTGTGGGCAAAAATGTAACTCCTGGAATGAAGTCTTCTCCGTGGTTTTGCTTAGCTAACCTCATCTATTCACTTAAATATACTTGTATCCATGAAAGTCCCTAGGTGTCACAATTTCAGCCAGGAATTCAGAGGCTTTTATCCATTTATTCCACCAACTTATGTTTTCCTCCAATTTCAGCACCTATGATTTGAGTGTTTAAATCAGGTATTTCAGTGAAGCATCCTCTCAGCTAGCAAGGAAGACACTTCTGACTCCTAGAAATATTACATCAGGGAGAAGCTGGCCACAGCTCTTTCCCTGGATCAGAATGGCCCCAAACTATTACTGAGGAGCTTTTCTAGACTTGCACAGACTTAAATCACACCTGAACTCAAAACAGACTGGAAGAAAAGTTATTGACAGTGAGTTACATCTCCAAAATTATAACATACCCACTGTTCTCCAAGTAAATTTGGGATAATTTCTACAGCATGTCACCTTAAAGTACAATGAAGGGGTGCGGGAGAAGCACAACCATGATTTCAGGCATAATACAGAGGGAAATCATTTAAATTGGGCTGGGTATAGATTCACACTCACTATATGCCTGTCAGGAGTGACACTGGATGACTGCAATCCCATTACAAAATACACACAGAGACCATTGCTCACTGGTATGCAGCAAAATGTGGCTAAAAACGTGCCATACCACTGGAGAAAAATACAGCACAGAAGTGGCTAGGATAAGACGTCAAGAATCCTGAAGAATAGAGAGATTTAGCACAACACAGATAAGAAGGGACTAAACTAATCATCTAGGCATATGAGGTCATCATAATTTTAATCTTCTGCACAAAAGCACTTGAAAAAAATGAAGTATGCAGATGTCAGTGCTCAGAAAATAAGAGCCTCCCTTTTAAAACTATTGATCTGAAGAACACACAGAAATAAGATATACAGTGGGGATCAGATACGTACTGAATTTGGTCCTTGCTCCCTGTTGCATATTTGATCAGAGATTTCCTTTTTATTACTTTTTAATTCGTTATTGTAAGTGTAATCTCAGTCAAGTCAAATCACTTCATTAATTAAAAGGAATTGAAAAGGTCCTTAGCTACCGGATTCCACAAAGGCCCAAAAGCTCAGGCCCGTTTACAGGAGGTCGTATTTCATTTGCTGCCTGTGTCAAACTAGTACCCGTCGGGCCTCTGCTGGGCCCCAGAGACGAGCCAATCAATGTCTGCTCACTAAAGCCCCTCGTACGAATCCATTTAAGCGATGTGGATGCTTCCTGTCGAAAAAAGAAATGGTCTCTTGGTATCTCTGATAGAAATTAGCCATGAATTAAGAGAAGCACAGTTGTTTTGGAAGGAAGCCAGAACCAGAATTAATAGGCCATCTGAGCCTCTTGAGTGTTGAATCCCATTTGTTAGCAATTCTTTATGAAAGATTTCCCCTCCCTACACCAGTTCTGACCAAACCCTGCACGCTGTCTCCTGAAACTAGTTAAATTTTAACCAGCTGGGAAAATATGAAAGGATACTGTCCTTTGTCAAACATAATTTTAGAAACTTGCTTCATGTTTGTACTACAATAACCCATTTGCCCTCCGTTTCCTTGAAAATACACTTTTCCTCATGACTCATCATCTCTCCGTGCTCAGTTGTAGCAGGATCACTGACACAGATGGAGTTGCACTAGTCACGAGTTTGGCTCAATGTCATTTCAGTAATTTTGGCAGAATCTTGTAAAGGCTTTCACTGTACATTTAATTACTATTATACTGTGCGAATGGAATAATCCATCTTGCTGCCAATCCTCCTAGCCTCAAAAGCTTTGCATATAAGTTTAGTGGCAATGAAATTAAAGAGCTTTTAGGAATCTCATTTTAAAATGCTCTAGACTCCCATTTTTACAATAGACAATTCAGTTCATGCCTGGTTTTCGAAAGTTAGTTGAATTTTCTCCAGTTTTTGGTGTCCAGGCATAAGAATTCCAGGTGGGGGAGAGTGCAGAGAAAAATGGAGGGAGGGCTCATTTGTTTGTTTTCTTTCCAAAACATAACATAAATTCTGGTCTAATTACTAAAACCTCTAGGTTTTACAGAAAACTGAGTGTCTTTCTTTTCTCAGAAAAGCTTGTGAGGACTTCTTGAGTGGGACATCCCAAAAATTCACTACTGACAGCTAGGCTGCCCAGTCCCTAAGCACAGCTGTGTGACCTGGAAGCAGGCAATGATGTACCAGGTAAACCTCAGCCTCACTACCCAATCACACAGAAAAACAAAACAAACCAGCAAAACCCCCCAGACCAAACATAACAACATATCTATGTTCTCTTCAGCCTCCTTATTTCTTTCAGAGTTTTGCTATACTTCCCTGGGGTATAAAGTTTCTCTTTTTAGACTGTAATTTTTACTTTGGCCTGCCTTTTTCATTCTAATCTACCATCCCTGGAACAATGAGACACTGATCCAGGTTGATGCTTTGAATGCTCATGCTATGCAAATCAATAGTTTGATAATAATATTTATAAGCATAGAATTTGGAATGTGGTTAGTTTTAGAATCATCAGCTAGCTCAAAGGATCTCACTCAGTGTAGTGAACACTTAGAGCAGTAAATGGACTTTTTAATCATTTGTTCAGAACATGTTGATTTTGGTTATAGGGAAGGTTAAACCTGACCTTTATTGACTTCTCTCCTGCAGACAAGTAGGCAGTTTTACAGTTATTTCTCTCTTTCAGAAGCATACACCCTGTGAACTTGCTGGTCAGAGAACATAATTTGTGCAATTTAATTTTTAATTTTGACTGGGAAAAATTTCCCAGTTTCACTAAACTGAAGCAGCCAAGTGATTATTTGGTACTTCCTGACTTCTCATTTGTTCTCATTATTTTCAAAGCCCTTCTTTTAACTGATTATGTTTTGAAGAAGAAATAGCAGAATTTTAACAAATGCCTCTGCCAGTCTTAATTCTAATTGCAGTATCATTTCATCATTTAGTAAGTCTTGGCAAAAATACCCCACACATTAGAGCACACAGAAGAATCTTGTAAACAACTAGCCTGCCAGGCATCAGCTATAATTCATTTTCACTTGATTTGCATTGTCTGATTTCATTATCAATCAGAGGATACCCATTTCTAAAACAGTCCAGCATATTAATGTTCTTTTTCTCTGAAGGAGACCTTAGCATTTAATCATCTATGATCTGTTCATACATTTGGCACTAAAAGAAAAGTGTGCGACAATTTACTAACCACTTAAGGAGGAAGAAAAAAAATATATTGTCTGTCGTTATTGGGTTTTTTTAGGCTGTTTCAAGACTGATTGTGACTGTAGAAGAAGGCAATGGACACAATCACATGGAAAGCTTTGAGTATAAATCATCATGAAGTGCCATGAAGACAACTGTCCCACACACCTTTAGCTAATGAAACAGACCAACGTGTCTTCATGACATGGCCAAAGTGACAAACATTTAGAAAGTCCTAAATTTTAGCATAACTGCCTGATCTCATACTACATGAGGTGTAAGCAAACTGCAACATTCTTAAAAATCTCTTCTTCAGATCACTGAAACCTCTTCAAAGATGCACTGTCTACTCTTGCTTTGAGCACGGCTCTGAGATGTTTTTAAACATCAGGTTGACAGAGGACAAGGCAACAAATGTGTAGAAGCAAGAGGAGAACCATGTGCAGCAGCAGGACTTCCAACAAGTATTGCACAAGCCTGTTCTCATTCTCACTCAGAAAAAAATAGAAGAGAGGAAAAATACACTCTCTTCAGCTGCACCAGTTTTGGCAAACAGGTACAACCAGGAGTTCTTGGAGATAAATTGAGACAGAGGCTTACAGTAGGATAAAAGTGGTTTAATCACAATTATTTCCCAGAGCCCACCTAAAGACAAATAAAAGAACCTACAGCAGAACAAAGAGAACCATGAAGGTTTCACAGCCGTAATTGCAATTTAAGGTCAAGGAACTAAAAAAGCAGAAACAGCTCTTAGGATTCCCAAATGCTATTTCTCCTGCATGTTTGACTCCGCTGCAATGCCAGGTGGTTCCTCTCAGCTTTGCAGCTCAGTGAAACAATGGTTCACAGACCATACACATGCACAATCTCCACAAAACACCTTGTTCTGGCAACTGCTTTGATTTGCTTCTATGAACCCTGTGCCAGGTCACAAGAAACCATCTATTCTGTCTGCTAAATGTACACTCGCAATCCCAGTTTCTGCCCCATAAGCACCATGCTCCAGCTCTCTAGAGGCTGCAAAATCCTGTATTTTTCCACTTGCCCAGTACAGTTTGTCAGGTTTCTCTTTTATCTTGTGGTCTCAAGCCAACTCTTTTCAAAGGCCTATTTTTTAGTTACTGTTCTTCCCCTCTTTCTTACCTCCCCCCAAGAGAATTCTAAGGGATTAATTGATTTGAAAAGGTGTTGATGCCATTATTGTGGCTATTATTTCTAGTGTGGCTCTGATGACAGCACAGATAATTGTTGCAGAAATAAATGTGAGCCCTATTTTAAAGACATCGAAAGTGCCAAAACGGCTTAGAAGCCCCACTCCCAGTCCTGCCTTCAGAATTGTTTACAGAATACTTACTACATTCTTCTAACATTAAAGGTAAAGCAGGAGACATGCCAGAAAAAAAAAGTCACTTGTCAATAGTCAAAAGTGTTACACAAATTAAAGATATTTCATGAACACAACACAGCAGAAACACCAGCCTGCCTTCTTATGGCTATAATCCTTTGGAAGGTAAGTAACACACACCATGCACACAGCAAGTTACTGAGATGCAGTATTTAAAGTATTTTGATTTTAAGACACTTTTTTTTTTCTTTTTAGCAAATACAAAGAAAGTCTGTAAGCGAATAAGAGGCTAAGCCAGTAAATGGACTGAAGAATACTCCTGAAGCCTACAGGGACTCCCTAGATTTCAGTTTTATGCCTTTTACAGGTACAAAGGGTATATATATTTTATCTTTTTCAGAAATAGAATTCAGGTAGATACAGAGCAGTCTCCACTTCCTTAGTCATATCAAAGGCATCCCCAGAAAAGGTTTTTTAGCTTTTTGTACTTTCCTTTTCAACAAAGCTGAATCATTAGAGCCTTCAGTTGGATCCCATCTTTCCTGATAATTTATGCTGTGCTGAGGACAAAGCAGAAGAGCCCCTTGAGAAACTGAATTTCTGCATACACGCTTTAGAGACTGTAAATCTTGCTATGAGTCAGATCCTTCTTATACCATAAATACAGGCAGAAGTTTTGAACTTGTATTACCATCACTGAAGGCCACAGTGTGATAGCAAACATCATAACTATAGGTCTGAAAGGCTTTTATAATATGGGGAAGACAGAAAGTTAATTTATTCTACCTGCAATAAGCAGCACAACACTTTCACTATCTGCAGACAAGCAGTTCTGGAAACAGGAGGTCAAATAAAGCTCCCAAACATTTGAATATTGCACACCTAGTAGATCACGTACCAAACAAACTTCTCCTGTGGCTCATAAGGACTCTCCACTACGTGACAAGGATTGCATAGCAGACTACTCTGGGTGTATGGTAGGGCACTAGCAATGCTTGTTTTCATGAAATATCTAACAACTTAATATTTTGAGACCACTGTGCCTCTAATGATTTAATTCAAAATTTTTTTGTGGAAGACAAGGTGCAAGAGAATAAATGCATAGAAAAAAACCCATATCTACACAGAGGAAAAAAAAAAATCACAGGGATTGCTTCCCTAGGAAAAAGAGTGGCTGCCACCCATGTCCTGCTAAGTGACTTCATGAACTTTCAGCTTTAGATCTTCAAAAGGTGTGACACACACCTTGGCATCCTTCTGATGTTTCAAGTTCAACACACTGACTTCAACAGAATCTTTCAGTAAGCCCCACCAAAACACTGAGAGCATTTTGAGCTGCAAATGAGAGGGGAGATCTTCAGAGGAAGAGTTGCTATCTGCTATTCTAAGTGACACAGTGAAAGCAACTATCAGATGAAGGTAGACCCAAGCAGGAGTCTTCTCAAAATTCTTTTGAATGTCTCTCTCAAGTAACTGCACTGTATGCTGTCCTGTTCTAAAAAACCCAAAAAAAACAAACCAAACAAACAAAAAAAAAACCACATCACAAAAACATTAAACTACAGAAACAAGATTATATATTGTTTGATTGTCATATAAGACAAAGTCTTGTACCCTGTGGCATTTACAGCCACTTCAAGGTCCCTCTATGCTTCCAGAGTAATTAACCAGACAAAGTATGAGTCCTTCACTAATAAGGGACTGTGCTCTGTGGCATTCCAAGTCAAAGACCCACAGTTTTTTGGGGACACTTACCACTGGGGTCAGACTAAGGTCCCAGTTCAGCAAGAGAGTGGGAAAGCACAGAAACTCCATGCTATCACTGTTCAGCAAAACACTTGGACTAGCTCTTTCCAGAGTGCCCAAACTGGAAATGTGTCCTACTCAGGCGCCAAAAATGCTAGCTTCTCCCATTATCACCTAAGATGCTGTTCAGGTTCACTGGGAAATCAAAATAGTTCCAATGAACAGCTAAAAAGCAATTTTTCTTCTCATTAGCTTCCTTTCCCCCCCTTCTCCTTATGTTTCTTTGTTTCTTTCTCCTTCATGCTATAGCAAACTTTGGCAGCACTGCAGAATGCTGATGAGACAAATGCTTACTGTGTGAAATCCCAACAGCTATTTTTGGCCAATACCTGGTATGAACTGCTCCTCTTTGAGGACTAAGGGAGTTTGCTTATCAGGCTCTCTTCAAGAGTTTAATGCTTCATTATGACTCGTCAAAAGGCTTGCAAGTTTTACAAAACTAACATCAAATTAGTAACAAACTCCAGCAAACCTTTAAGCACTCCTAGCAGTAAGGTGACTCTTCCTTTGAGAATACAAAACCCATAACAAAAAGCATTTTTATCCCATTTCTAAAACAAAGATCCACACTGTACATGTGAAATGCTTGTTCATTTACTCTGTCACTGTTTTCTTCTTGGGAAAGTGTTGGTCAAGAGTAGGTTTATCATGAAAGACAATTATATAGTCTTCACAAAGTATTTCCAAGATCTGTCAGTCCTGACTTGTCACAGTCCTGAGACTGTCCCAGGAAAGGCCTGTCACTGACAGCCTCCAGTACCCTGTGAGAAGATACCCATCACCACCCAAACTGAAGACCTGAAATACGTTTCATAGGATCATCTAGATGGGAAAAGGCCCTTAAGATGATCGAGTCCAACCACAAAAGCATGCTGATCTTATTGCAAAGCACTAATTCCGTGACATTTGCAGCCTTCTTATGTCTGAAGATTTACAAACCAGTATTTCAAAAGCCCACTGCTTCTACTTCTGAACACCAAGAATCAAAAAAAAGATTATTTTTTTTTCATTCCATAATATACCTAGATAGATGATACAGGAAGTATTTGACTTGAGCTGAGCAGTGATTGCATTTTTGTGTTTCCAAATCACCAATTCATATTCAGAAAAGGAAAAATTTGGAACTGCTGGTAAATAAGGTATGTTAAAGATACCACTTACCACAGAAAGTTGCAGGTTGGAGAGTGGGAACACTGGCAGCTCCTATCTAGCCTTGGCTGATCAGTAACCTACCCATTCTAAATACAGCTTCAGAAAGAAAAAGAACTGAGGAACAATTTGAAGGTGATTTCTAGAGACAGAGGAAGAAGTCAGACCCCTTTCACTCATCTAAAAAGAGCCTTCTAACCCTTTCCTCCAGGACTTGAAAGCTTCTTGATAACCCATTTACTTCTTTGACATCTGAACCAACTCCCCCAGGCCACTCCTACCAAGGGAAGCGGTTTCATTGCTGCGGGCTCAGATCATGAAGGTTTCTCTGTTTTGCTTTGTTCATGTGATGAAACAGAGGGTTTAACTGAGGGAACTGTCAGCAGGGGAATGTGCTTCATCCTCCAGTCACCTCATTTCATGAAGTTTAGTCAGCAGCTGTATCAGAGCCATTTTAATTAAATAGGTCACTAAAGGATCTTCTTTTTACCTTGAAAAAGATGTGGTCAGGACTTTACCTGAGCTGAAAGGTTTGAATTTCATTAGGACTTTAAAGTGGGTTGGGTTTTTTTCCACCATCCAAATACAATGAGCACCAATTTTTCAACACATCAATACAGCTATTTGCATAAAATATTGATTAGAAGTCATTATAATCACAAAATGTTAATTACACCAATTAATTCCCAATCTGTTTGTACCTTAAGCTTGTTTGTGTTCAGCACAGAAGGTTAAAGCAACAGTCAATCAGTCTTGACTTTCTTTCTGGGAACAATTTTTATACATTGAGGACTTCTCTCCTGTAAATTCCAAATTTTCTGTATGAACAGGCTTTTTCCCCAGTGTTGTTTTATAATTTTCCATGCTATTTCAAACCCTTGGTCTACTCATCACCAAACAGGTTCCTTACAGTCATAATTAATCTGTGGATTTGTGAAAAATAGTGAACAGGAAAGCATTCGAACGTGCCCCAACTACCAGATGGAGGACAAGATTTCTGGGGGACTGATGTAAACTCAGGGTACTGAGCAGCTCTGAAAAGTCAGATCCTGCAGTGTTATTGATCCAGCTCCATTCCCCACCTTCCATTCTGCAGAACATTTTATGTAATCAATTTGTGGAGACACCTTGATTCCTGCAACATCCTAGCTTCTGCTTCCAAGGATGGCTGTATCACGTTCACTCTAAATACTCAAACCAAATCCCATCCTGTCATTTTCTGAGGGTTTTAGCAGCCCTCTTCCTCCTGTTTTACAAGAGAAACAAAATTACTGTCATGTCATATTTTCACCTATGCCTTCTCATCTTCTTCTGACTGTCCAAGCAATTTGGTTTCTCCCTTAAGCATTTAAAAACCTCTAAAACCAAACAAAACAAATAGAAAAAGACATTTTTCTCTGCTCACTGGTATAAATGCTTCATTAAAACTGCCTTTGGCTTGAGAACTCTTAAGGGAAAGACAGTCTGGGTTGTATACAACTTAGCCATGGCTTGCAGTTGACTATACTGAGAAGGATAACTGGGAAGAAGGAATTTTGCATTTTCTTTGCACTGTTAGGTACAAAGAATTTCGCATTAATTTCATAATGTCATGTCCACAAAGTACATGCAATGAAGGAAATTATATATAAAAACCTATTCAACCCCTAGAAAAAAAATTACTTTGCACTATACAGACATATCCAGCAGCAACATGCAAAGAATGTGCATTCACTGAAGGCAGATATTAAGTTACAATAGGACTTCTTATGACATGGAAGTTGGTGCCACATAGGCACAGTGAGTCCACTTTCCCACCCCTTTTCTTAAACCAGCAGTAAAGAATCATCATATTTTTAAAAAATATTTCTTGGATGAAATACTTGGTGTGCAGTATTTAAAGAAGTATGATAAAGCTCTGCTATTGCCTCAAATTAAAACAATAGACTGACTGTTGAATCATTCAGTCCTGATTGTTGCAGTGCATGGTTTGAAAGAGCGATACATCCAGGTGTTTAAAGACTTTGCCGCTACCTGAATCATCACTTCAACATAATGTGACAGCCACTGTAAGCCCTGTTATGAAATGCACCCAGAGATCAGCTTAGGCAAGGTAGCTTTGCTTTATCAAGATTGCAGAATTCAGAATACAAAACTTTGTATTTTCACTGAACACACAATTTCTCCACCAAACAGTAAGATACTATTTGTCAGTTCCATGCAGCATATCCACCATTTTAGCAAGACTCAATTACTGACCCTCAAGCCTTTTTTCACATTTATCACAGACATTAGATGTCTCTACAGATAAGTCTCCTCTTTTGGCCGCATAAGAAACTTCAAAGTTCAGAGAAAACCACTGAAATGAAAGGCAGCTACTGAAGATTTCCAAGCTACACAGAGACCTTACCTAAACTCAGACTGAGTACCCCTGATTTCCCATGTATTGGTCAAATCAAGAAAATGTCAACGTGGGAAACAGTTCTGGAGCTTAATATATCCTTCTGAGATTATCAGAGCACTGTAATATTAACTCTTCTGAGGAATAATTTGGACACTGTGCTTGCATGACCCAAAGAAGTCACAGATAAAATATCTGATGAAGTTGTGTAATAACAGAACGTGTAAAAAGTTCATGCAACTAAGAAAGATTTAGAATGAAATAGCTACGACATCAGCAGAACATCCTCCTGTCAATACAGCTGAAACTAAAGGAAAAATCACTTTCTGTAAGTTTCAAGTTCAAAGAGCCTTTGGGGCTTGTTTTTAAAGCCAGAAACAGATTAGCAATGTCTTTTGTCTGAAATCACAGTGTCATCTCCTAAACTTTGGAAAGCTGGCTCCACTAAGCTAACCAGCATTTCCAAGTAAAATTATCTACTGTAAGCTTTGCATGGTAAAGGCCAGTAGAAAACAGGGCACGGAAACTGCATAATACTGAACTCAGAACTTCCTGACAGTTTTAGCTTTTGTAGAACTCTGTTGAATTTTAACAGAGAGAAAGGTAGAGGTATAACTTTAGGGGTTTGCCTTTTTAATTTGAAAGGTAAAAATAAATCTCTTTGGAGATAATTGTTTTTTAATAGATATAAAACAAATATAAAACAATAATCTTTGATATTAAAAGACATTTAAAAAACCCACCACACCCATCTGTCCCTCCCTCCCTCCCTTCAAAAGGAATTTTGTGGCTCACAGAAACCATCTGGCTAGAAGTAATTGAGTGCATAATCCTTTACACTTGCATCCATGCCCTTCCAGCACCATTTCTTTAAAGATGAAAGTCTGGGGATCTGGCTCTAGGCCCAGTCAAAAGGGAAAAGCAAATGAATAGAGCTGACAACCACACAGCCTAAGCCCAAGGCTGCATTAACTACTCTATATCTTCTTTTATATGGTCTTGAAGGCCAGTGGCAACAGCTGATGAGAACCTCAGAGCCACAACTCTGATGGCATGGAGAAGAACAGAAAGAACTCAGGCTTGAAAGACACATCTCCGGCCTCCCACACACCCCCAGAGGCTGAAAGATTTGGGCAGGAATCAAACGAATTCACTGAAAAGTTTTGTTTTATTGCACTCCCTTGTTTCTGTGGGAAGAGATTATCTGCATGAGAAGTACCCAAAACACCAGACTATAAATATCTTCTCATCATTGGAAATCATGACCATCCATCAGAGGATTATCAAAGGCTGGTTTATGAATGAGTCAGACTACAGACCTAATATCATTTTTGAGTTGGGCAGACATGGATATTTCATGCAGGTCAGACAAAAAGAGCATACGATTTTCTGTCATGATCATTTATGAGGTCTTGACCTAAATGTAACCTCTCTTCACAGAGCCTAAGACTTGTTTTCTTTCTTAATTCCTGTGAATTAGCTTTTTTACTTAGCTGTCTAAACTAATTTTTATCACATGTAAAAGCCTTTCCATGAAGCAATAGAAAAGGTTTGCTTCTTACCTTTAAAAATCTCTCCTTTTTTTTTCCCTGTATATTGATACAATTTCATAGTGAGGACAATTTTACATAAACTATTTTCCACTCCACTGAATGTTATGTCGCTCTACATGAATATATTTCTTGGTGGATGCCAAGGCAAAATATTGCTATAAATGCTGTATTTTCATAAATGCTATTCTTTGACTTTTTAATAGATTCATTCCATGCATACTATCAATACCAAGTCTTACTGATGGATCTGTATTAAACTGCCAGCATAATTTCCTCTGTTGTCCCCAGAGCCTTCACCTATGAATCAAAGGGAAAAAAGATCACTGGCTCTTCTGTATTTCAAGGCAATGAAGTGATCAAGATGGAGGAGAAGCTCTAGAGATTTGAAAAACTCCAGTCAGTAACACAGAAACAGAGAAAGGGTGTTTAAGACTTAAAATTGGTAAGTGGGAAACAGGACTTTTTTTTCCCTTTTCATCCATTTTTTAAAAAAACAGCCATTGAAATAACAACAAGACAGAATGGTCAAATTCAGAGCCAGCTGTTGACATGGGTAAGTTAAATAGCAGTAAATTAATGCCAGGTCCAGCTAAAAGTTTCCAATAGCATATGAGAAAGCCCTATAACAGTAATGCTAATAATGCAGGAGATGAAAGACAGCATGACTTTACCAAATGTGACTACTTTTAAGTATCATTTGGCTCAAATTGGACACACATTTTGTTCTCTTCTACATTAGTTTAAATTTAAATTTTGAGTAATTGACTCCAGGGTTATATTCCTCTAAAGGAGACTAAAGATCAGTGCTGCCTAGACTTGTTTCTGGAAAAGGCCCAAGAGTACTAGCAATAGCTACATATTTTATTCTAACTTTCCAATATGTTGGGAGCGTTAAACATAGCGCATTAAATCGAAATGCAGTAACTTTGATTCTACATTAACATATATCTAAACCAAATTTTTCCTTGGATTTTTAGAATATGTGACTATCAATATGATCTCATTTGACTTTGTCCATTTTGTAACTGCCTCGTTATATTCATTTTGAATGTACCCTTTATGCCTTATCGGTCTCCCAGGCCTTTTCAGGTTTTCTGAAACATCATAAAAACTTCTTCCTATTTTTAAAAAGGTATCCATTATTACAGAGATTGAACTTCTGAGATGAAAGTTTTGTCACTTTCTGGGAATAACAAACCCATAAAACTGTATTTTCAAGCTATGCTGTGTTTGTTCTGAGCTACTGCCAAATATGAAATAGCAAATAACACATACTGCCTTTGACCATCTACCTTGTGTGATGATTACAGAACAGCGCAAACTGAGGGTAGGTTCAGAGACAGTTCCATCCAACTTTCTACTTACTCATGAAAATTGTCACATTTTTAAAAGCGGTACCAAAATGGTTCTGCTAATACAGCCTCATATCAGGAACAAAGACTGAAAAAAGATTTTGGCCAATTCCTGTTCTATCTTATACCTCCTGACATAATTCAGGACAAGAAGGGTGTAAGATCTCCTTGCTTGCAGGAGAGTTCTGCAACAAGTCTTCATATTCAGAGACTACAAAGGCAATAAATTTGAGTTTTTATTTGAGTTTACTCTTTGTAAAGTCAAATCTCACAAAAGCCACCAGCTAAATATCAGGAGTTCAGATCTCCAGCTGCTTTTAGTCCATGCTGCTCAATGGTTATACAGACCAGTGAACACACAGCCCATTGTGGGGCTGTAAGCCTATCCTGGACAGGCAGGGAGGACACAAGATGAAGTTGCCACAAAGCAGTCCGAATACATTTGATCACACCTATTCCCTAATCTGCAGTCTTCTATAGTTTATTTGTGCAGTTCATCACCGCAGAAAACACATGACCTTTCGAGAAAGTCTTTAGCCTCCATCTTTAAAGACTTTTAAGGCCTGTGATACAGGAGACAAGTTACAGAAGTAAGAAAGGGAGACATATCCTAAGAGCCAGTAAGTATCTTACTGAAGCTTCCCATGCACATTAAGTTTGGAACGCAGTTATTTATCACCCTGACTTTGTTTTTCAAGCTGAGACCCCACCTCACAAAAAAAAACAAGGAAGGGAAATGCATTCACAAGAAGCAACTGTTTCAGCCTTGGAAGATCAACCAGAAAATCATTAGGAGTGCACGCAGCTTATGTCAATTGGCATACCATTACCTATAATACATTTTATTTTATTTCTTAAGCAGCCTTTGATTCCTTCATTTATGAAAGAAATGGAAGCTCAGAGGTGTTTGCTGATGGGATGTTTGAAAGTTCTCTCACGGTGTTGTGAGGCGCCAGCTGAAATGGAGAAGGGTAGTCATTAGCAGTAGCTGCACGTACTAATTAGGTAGTCACTGGCACAGAGGCAATGTATCATCACTTTGACTCGGTGCACAGGAAATTTCAGCTTTTACAGTTTAAGGTCTCCGTCATCTCACTTCATATTATCTAGTGATGAGATCTTTATCCCTAATTAATACTGGAGCTGCAGGGAAATCTGAACAACCCGCTGTCCAGAGAGCGTATTTTTATGTCCCTATTAAAGCTATTAATCTGGGAACAATGTGCACATGTGTGGGCTGTGGGGCACAAGTTGTGACTAGAGCTTTAGAATCATTGTCATATTCAGCCAGTATGGATCCTAAACAATTCTACAGCCAAAGGGCTAATCCCGACCTAAAATGCTCGAGAAGAGCAAACAACAAGATGGAATCAAGAAGTTTTATTTCCCTTAGTTGGGCAGTGAAGTAATTAGTATTGAAATATAGACTTTAGTCTTAATATCCACAGTCCAGAAATGCTATTAATAAATTAGAGATTAATCTTATTTGAGAACTAATTTTCATGTTAATAATATTGCTAATAACCAGACACTGGACCTGGCAGGCATCTTTGTGGATTTCTTTGTCATTAACCGTTTTAAAAAATCTCTTCTAATAGTTTTCCTGTACAGTAGGATTCTAGTTTAGTTCTAAACCATACCTTACATACAAACATATTTGTATCTTTCTCTTGTCCTATTCATGTAATGCCTGCTGGGATCCATTTGCCTTAGTTTTACTGCAGCCATATAGCAGTCTGATGTCTTCAAGGCTTTTTTTTTTTTTAAAAAGTGATCTTACATCCTTCTCTAGACAGGACTGCTGAAAAACTGCTCTACCACATGTTCTCAGCTTTTGGATTATCACTCAAACATTTTGCTCTGGGTTGTTTTTAACACATTTAACATGTCTACTCAGGTAAACATGTTTACTTTGAATTTTATTTTGCACTGAGTAGTCCCTTACTGAGAAGTGACCAAGCCCAACATTTTCCTCTTTCTCCCTCACATCACTATTTTATAGTTTTTTCAACACTGGTACTTTCAGCAAAACTGAGATGCTTTGGCAAAATAATTTTCCATGCACTTTAACTGGCTACTATACTATTATATATCACAAATAGAAAATTACTTCAGAATAAGATAGAGGTGGTTTTCAAAAATTGGTTTTCATTTCTTTGCACACTCAATTATTTTCTGGCACAATCTATCTAAACAGCTGACTGCACCTCACTATAATTTACAGTGACCCTTTAGAGGCTAGTCTGAAATTGTAGTCCTAAAGCTCTAACCTGATCCTCAAAAAAACAGGATATTTAGAATTAGTACACTTATTTTGGCATATTACAGCTAAGGAATATGAGAAACAATATGCAATATTATCAGAATTCCTCATTCTCAAGCCCACAAAAGGATGAATTACTGATACATCAGTCTCTACTGTAGAGCCCTCTTTGTCAAGATTTCCTCATTTTCCCTATTTGATGCTTTTGACAATTAAAAAGCCTTATACAGTGAGAGTATTCAGTTAATCAGAGAAGATCAGGATAAATATGTTCACAAGTTTGCTCCTTCACACAACCCCTACCCCCAACTTTGGTGATGGTGAGAAACACCATTTTTTGTTGTCTTTGCCTCCAGTTTGCTTCCTGGTAATTTTATTTGATTCATCTTAATTTTTGCACTGAGAGAGACAGATGGGGAAGACTTATAAAGAAGGTCTTTACAATCCAGTCATGGTTATTAGCTTCTCTCACCCTCTCCCCTTTTAATTATTATCAAAAACATCAGGGTCAAACTATAACATCTTGTAATTAAGTAAGCACAATATACTTCCAACATTCCCTAGGTATAAGAAAGACTGTCTTTAGGAGCAAAAGGTTGCTCCTATGGCCCAGGTTTGTTTCTTGGCATTTCTACACTCAAAAAATACAACTTAAATATTACGAACACATGCAAAACACTATCCTTGTCACATCTGCCCTAAGCAGTATTATCTACAGTATTTATCTGCTTTATAAAGATGTTTGCAATGTAAGTAATCATAAAGCAAGTTGGAAACATGACCTCCATCAATCTACAGTACATGCAAATGCTTAATTTAATTTTTCCACCAATTTCCAAATGAATGAGGCTCATTGTATTGAAAAATAAAAACAACTTGGCCTTTGACTTCATTTGAGATTACTTTTCCACATTAATGTCCTCAACGGCAGAGTTGCAGGCTTTGGAAGAATTAGATGAAAAATGTTCAGACGATCCTTGTTTCATCTACACTTTTCCACCCACACTTAAGGTCAACAATGCAGAGATGCATTTAGAGTAAGCACGTATTCAAACATCAGCACAGTATGCCTCAAGGAGATCTGAAAGCATCGGTGGTAAAAACTTACTGACATGTATTGTCAAACAAAAAGAAGAATATGCACAAAGATCAGAACCTCACTTCCAGTGTGCACAGCCTACATAACACATTGGTGGCCTCATCTCTTCTGCTAACAAGTTTTTCATATTTAGTGTTCCCAAAGAGAACCATTTAATTAGGCACAGAGATTGAGAGAGGCTGTTCACTGTGATTTGAATTTCATTTTGTTTTGCATCCATTGTCAATGAACATAAATTGTAGAGCTATTAAAGATAGAACTCAGTCAAAGTTTTACACTGCTTAAGTAAAGCAAAAGGGAATTTAACTACACACATATTGACATTGCAATCAGCCAGGATATATGACTGTAGTGTACAGTCATATGTGCTAGGCTTAATCAAGCTAATTTAATCAACAGAAGGGAAGACACAGTAGAACAGGCTTAATGCAAGCTTAGGGTAAGCAGCAAGCCTACAGAACCTACGCTGCTCTCATCCATGCCTCCCATGTGTATTGGTTGTCAGAGAGATGGCTCCAACTCCTCAGTCCTTAGGGAGGTTCTGTGTCCTACACAGACAGTGGGGAGGGGGCAGGCAGGCAGCAAGGGGGCTAATTGATATCAGCTGGCAAGATGCACTTGCTGGTCAGGTTGGGAAGACCATGTCTCATGCTCACCTGCCAACATATGCCTTCCATCAGAGCAAATAAGAGGTGATGCAAGAGTCAGGTGTTGGGCTCAGTGCTAGAGCTGCTCACATTGGAAAATTCCACCTAGCCAGGTGACAGATTTAATTCCTTTGTGTTCATCAGATTGTGCGAAGCATGTCATTACATTCAGTTTTTGTTCTGTGCAGACAAAGTCCACCACATTTACTCAAGAGACACAGGAGAAAAAAGCCCTCATGTTAAAGGACTGATAAATTAAATAGATGTGTCTATGAAAGTGCCAGCATCTGGAGGAATTACTATTTTAATATTTACTTTGTCTGAAATGTTTTATTTAAAAAATGTTTTACTTCCTCACTTCTATTAAAAAAAAGAAAAGAAAAGTAATGTAGTAAAGCATTTTTACAGCTTCACTGTTAATCATGTATTTCAGAATAGTAAATGACATTCAGATATGAGCCTGGCCCCAGTGGTGGTCAACAGCAGATGGGAGGGTAACAGATTCTACCCACAATGTCACATGAGAAAATGGGAAAGTGAAGACATGTGAAAAACTTGACGGTAGCATTGATGTCAGTGAGGAAAGGCTCTGGATGCCACATTGTGAAAGAAATGTTATTGGCTACAGATCTCCTGAAATTTTAGTTCCAAATTTAGTTCCAAATTTAAACAAAGTTTAAATTCCAAGAGTTTAGAGAGCCTAATTTAAATCTTTCCTCTCATGGGAAGTGAACCAGCACAAGGAAACAAAATAAAGTCAGCTTTACCAAATGAACACATCTTGCTCGGCCTGAGGAGTTTGGCAGGCAAAGCTTCAGGTATAGTCAATTTATGCCACCGTGGCTTTTGACTCATTAGCAGACTATTATTCTCCTTCATTGCCCATGATATCTTTCTTTTAATGTCAGAATAACTTACAGAAAGCATCAAACTGAGGACAACATCTATGGGAAACGTCTTTCTAGCCTTTCCAGGGCATATTATGTGTGGCAAGTTGTGACCACGGAGAATAAATATAAAAGGTAATCCACAAAGCCTTTCCATCAAAATGATTTTTTTAAAGGCATCAGCAGAGCTAGGAACTGCCTCAGATTTCATAAAGCAACACAGTTATTTTCAAATGTTTTTAAGGAACAACAACAACAAAAAAAGTAAATACTTTTTTTTTTTTTTTTTGGAACAAACCTTGAGTTTATTTGCCTGCCCAGCTCCAAGCAAAACCATCCCACTCTGTATATTCCTGGGTTTCTATAAAGCTTCGTACCTTCACCCATTTTTGCTACTCAGACTCTTTCCTTCACTAATTCCCCACTGTTCCCAGTAATATTCCATTTTCTGATGGGTGGTACAACCCTACCCAGCATCAATGCAGGATTATTATCTTTATAATATTGACATACTTATACTGGGAAATATCTTATTTGAAACTCAAACAGTACCAGGACAAAAGCAAAACTCCTTTCAATAACTCATTTGAATCAATTTAGGCCCTTCAAATAAAAAGCTTAAGAAGTCTCTTTAGCAAACCCTCTACCTTTCTGGTCTCTAGCTGTTCTGTATTCACACTAGTTTAGAAAGATGCCCAAGTGAACCTTCTTTAACTTGCTGGCTATGAAGTGGCTGCTTAGCCTGTTTATCTCTCAATGCTGCTCTCACTGCTTCCACCAAAAAATTTTCAGATCTGGAAAGTTCACCAGACCTTCCCAGTCTTCCACTCTCATTGTTTTCTTCTCCCTCCACAAAGAAGAGCATATTTCAGAAAAAGGATACCCCATGACTGAGAACTTGGAAAACATCATGCAGAAAGTTCAGTATCAGAAAATACACAGAAAAAACAGAAACAGCTTCCACTTCCACCAGCACAAGCCATTAATGACCTTCAGAGCAACCCAACATCAGAACAGAGAGCAGCTTTTGTTAGAAAATGGGATATCATATACTGGATCATCATATACTGTCAAAGGACCTCAGATACGAGCAATTCATTGCAGGAGAATGCTAATGAGTTTAACACACTTTGAAGACTACTATTCAAAAATCCAAACCAGGCTGATGTGGCCATTTTAAATGCTTGAGGTAGGCACTATCCAGTATCAATTCAGATACTTAGGTTAAAGATTGATGGCATATTTGTAATATATTTATGACTCAAGCACATTGTGGGTAGTAGAGACTGAGTAACTGATTCCAAAGGAGGTGGTTTGTTTCTTTTTTTTAATTCTGCAGATAAGAGAAAGGAAATATGATAACATTCTCTTTGCACTAGCAATAGGTATTACTAGGTATGGCAAGGAGAGAATTAAAGAGTACAGCATGCCTTTTGGTGCAGAAGTCTTCTCCATGACCTAACACCCCAGTGTTTTAGAATTCAGCACTGGAGAGAAGTGACAGCAGCAAATACAAATGCACAGAAAGGATACTGAGATATAATATTGGTTATTAAAATCATAAGATAATAACTAATGTCCGGATGACCAGCAAGAAACCTGACAGGCTTTGCAATGTGAAGGGGATTGATTGATCTCTAATTTTCACTATAGTGTTCCACTGGCAGTGACACAACACTAAATACATGATTGTAACAAGGAAAGTGGAGTTTAGTTACAACTTCTTTACCAAAAATATTCCATCTTTACTTAATGTAGCCTCTTATTACATTAAGATATCACCTACCCTTAATAACAATAACTGCATATTGTCTCAAGAACTTGTTTTTCGAGTTACTCCTGAATTTATGTGTGTAGAGTGATAAAACTACTTCATCATCCAGGCTCTTTTGTCTCCTCCAGGAATTAAAAATCCCTAAAACATGTTTCTGTTCCCAAGACACGGTGAATATCCTGCAACTTCCTCTCTCTCTCTTTTCAAAGCATCTCCCAAACAACTTCTAAGTACATTCTCTTTTCTGCACTGGCAGTAATCAGTCTTCTCATTTAGACAGTTTTGGAATGTAGTTAATTTAAAAAAAATCAGCAGAAAGGGCTGTAAAGGTGTTTTCCACCATTTTGCTAAAAATAGCAACCATTTTATTATTCACTGCAAAATTCTTCACTTAGGAATGTAAAATAGAATCATTAGAATCGAGGCTGGAAGAGACCTTTAATATCATCCAGTCAAACCACAAACCCAGCACTGCCAACGTAACCCCTGAACCACCAAACTACATCACCCAGCACTGGATCCAGACACCTCTTAAACACCTCCAGTGACAGTGACTCCACCACCTCCCTGGGCAACCTATTCCAGTGCCTGACTACCCTAACAATGAAAAAATTCTTACTGTTATCCAACCTGAATCTTCTTTGATTCAGCTTAAGGCCATTTCCAGGAAGTACTCAGCCCTGAATCAAATCAAACAAGTTTCAAATATTCTTTTTCCTAATATTTAACAAGACTGCATTCTTAACATCAGTTTACAAAATGCATTTCATTTTTTAATTAGGCAAACTCAAAACTCCTAGTTTGGAAGCATGCAGTAGTGTACCCCATCAATCTCAGCACTCTGCTTTTATTTACTGTCCTTTCTCCATACCTTTGTTTCGGTTAGGTAAACTCCAGAGGCTTTATACTGGGTTTTTCCCCCTCACTTTTTCACTCCCACTAAAGTGAAAGATGACAGGTAATAATATAATGTGTGGTAGAAGAAGAAATGCTGACAGACATTGTGTTACTTTGCTTCAATTAGGCTCTAATTACTTCTTCTCTTCAATTAGAAAATCACATGAACCAATTATGCCAGATAATATGTGCTTATCCTATTCAAACTGCACAATGGGTAAGGTCTATTCACATTGATTATCTTCAATTTATGCTTTTAGCCTTTTTTTCCCTTCTGTCTGCATGGCCCATTACAGTTTTAAAGTGGAAGCTCTTAAGCAGTTCACAGTATTATGATATCATTCATAACAATTGTTATGTTTTGATGGAAGAAAAATTTTGATGCCTTCAATGCAGAGTGGAAAATCTCTTGGATTGAATGTATTCCAATTTTGCTATTTTGGTTAACAATATTCCCATGTTTTTTTAAATAAATATGATACAATGCAGTCTACTGCTAATGGACAGAGCTGAGTGAAACAGTTGGTTCTATGGGAACAAAGGCAGATTTCAAAACCAAACACAGGGTATTGAACACAAGAACTGCTCACTCATTGTCAGCACAGAGGTATCAGTTCTAAAAGCCCTATCAGGCCTCATTTGTGAATGATCTGCAGAGTGGAAGGCAATCAGCAAAAGCAAAGTGACAAGCTAAAACCTAGAAGTGAAGCCATAATAATGTTTCCTTGAGAAATAAATGGAGGAGAAACATGATGTAAACCCTCACTAGTCATCAAACAGTTCAATAGGTCTAGGTGAGCAGAAAATGGTAAGAAACAACAATGAATACTAGAGGCAACTTACAGTCTTTCACCTCTTTTTTTGTTAGAATGTAAAGGATTATGCTGATACATGGTTTTATCCATCATTGTGCTTAACTGAGGAATAAACTCCTTTTTAATTCTTCAAGGATTAAATAAGAACACACCCCTTCCTGTCCAGCAATCTCCAGGGATGGCCAAACATCAGGTAAGCTTCAGCTGATTCCACATGACATCTATCTCAATCAAAGGGAATCTTTCATGCTTAGGACACACCAACTCCATTCACACAGGTTTGCCTAAATAGAATTTATATGCAAAGAGGAGAACTCTATTTCCTGTGAAACAAAGTTGATGCAAAAAGACAACAGCAACAATAAAACCCACTCAACCATCCAACAACAACAAAAAAACCCCCGCATCAAACAAAAAACACAGAAGTTCTCAAAATCGATATTCCCCTTTCTTTCACTGGGGTGGGGTAATGACCCTTGGATGCTCAGTCATCCCAGAAAAGACTTCCAGACACCGCTAAAAGCATGATGATTCCTCCACCATACAAGGCAAACAAATCCTTCTCCTGAAGGAAGAAAATAATTTCAGAGATTACTGTTTTAAGTGTGAAATGAATAATCTTCCCTTATGCACCTCATCTACTGTGCATTGTGTGCCTTTTCATTGTCCAGTCACCCAGTCTTACAAGGTCTTACTGCAGTTCCTGATAGTTAGCTCTTGTCCACGCTACTCTGAACAGCTTAGTTCATACATTACTTTTCTTAATGTTTGGAGGACATATCAGCTTAAGGCCTCTTTTAGTTTACCTCAGTACATTTTGAAATTCACCCTAATTTATAATGTCTTCTATTTTCTTAATTTGGACTCAATCTCAATTTTTAAAAAAACTATGCTTTTCCTACTACCAACATTTCTTGCCCTAATCTTTAGCTGCACCAGGCACTTTTTACTCCCTCGTCAAGTCTTTCCACGGAGATACTGTGTATCAGCCCAGTGTTTCCCATAACTCACTGTTATCAAGGGTCATCCAACCTACATGCAGGGATTTAATTCGTTTGGATGTCCCTTCTAGCTTCTTTTAGAAGAGACTAGTTCGGGTGGAAGGGGCCTACAACTAATATCTGGTCCAACTGCCTGACCAATTCAAGGCTGTTCAAATGCCTCTTAATCACTGACAGGCCTTGGGCACAGACCACCTCTCTAGGAAGCCTGTTCCAGGGCTTGGCCATGCTCTCAGTAAAGAAATGCTGTCTAAGGTACAGCCTAAGCCTCCCCTGGTACAGCTCTGAATCATTGCCACAAGTCCCACCACTGGATACAGGGGTGAAATGAGCACCTCCCTCTCCACTTGAAGTCCTCAGGAAGCTGTAGAGGGCAATGAAGTTGCCCCTCAGACTCCTTTTTTTCCTAACTAGACAAACCAAAGTCCTCAGCTGCTCCTCACAGGACAATCCTCACAGCCTTTCACCAGCTTTGTTGCCCTCCTCTGGATACCCAAGGACCTTCATATCTGTCTTAAACTATGGGGCCCAGAATCAGCTATCCCATTCTGTTCTATTCGTCCTCAGCATTCAGTGAGCACTGGAGAACAATGAGTAGGGTAAGGTTTCTAAGTGGGACAAATCCTGGAGCTTATTTTGATATTCACAGTGAGAGCTGGCAGAGTAGCTTAGCCTAGGCACTTAACTTCTTAAATGAAATTAAAGACCCAAGACTTAAATAAACAGACTTGGGATGACCAAGCCATTTTAGATTTTGTTCTAACTTCCAGTTAAGTATACTAGCAATGAAGGTTGTGATCACAGAATCATTTAGGTTGGAAAAGACCTTTAAGATTATCAAGTCTAATCATTAATCCCACCATTATAGACCTATACAATCTTATAAATTGGACCTAAACCAAAATTCTTATATGATAGAATTGTACCTATTCATGCTGCTTCTGAATACTTTAACAGAAACAGAAAGACTGGTCTGTGTATAACACATATATAAACACCTAAGGTAGGAAACTGAACTCTTTTTACTTGTGGCAGGCATGCAGACACATATTCCCAAAAAAGAAAACTGACCAGGAATAATGAAATCATACTGCTGTGAAATAAAACCAAGAAAAAAATTTAAGAGTTAAACAAAAGCAAGTTATTTTGTAGAACATTGTGAACATGAAATGTGTATTTGTCAAAATGTAATTACAAAGAACTCTTCATATTACATGATATAATGAATGTCGTAACGGAAGTTCAAACATCACAGGTAAATTAGTTACCTATGACAGGTGGAATCATTTTTCATTGAATTATAACTAAAAGATGTAAAACCTGAAACGTTTGTGAGACTCTACTATTCTAAAAACTTACTACAGAATTATATATATTTTAGGTAAGGCAAGCCTGTATTAAAAAAAAAAAAAAAGTTTGGCTAACAATATTTTCAGCAGTCAAAATGCTCTAGAAAGCTCAGCTTTGAAATAGCCTCCCTCTCCATCCTATGTTTTTGAAGTCCAAATCTAGGTCCCACTAAAATAAAGGTCTCACAATAACCTGCTTTCTCTGACAGCAGAAGGGAAAGCAGCCAAGTGAGATAGAGTTTTCTCACAAAATTTTTACAGTGGCAGAAATTAAAAAAAAAAATAAAAAAATCATATGCCAAGAGACTTCTAGTCCATCTGCCAGATCAGAGACTGGAGCAAGTTTAAGTGACTACCAAAACTTTTGGAAGCTGATGTTAGCAGAAGTATTCCTCTTTAGAATCTTTGTTCTACCACTCAAAATTCAATAAAATTCACAGAGTTTTGCTGAAGTTCAAGAACCCTTGTCTAGCATTTTGGAGTTATGAAAGTGACAAAGAAACGGAAGTTAAATTTTTTAAGATGCTTTTTGCACTCAAAAACTTAAACAGATTTGTTTCGAAATGAGACTTCATTTCTCAATGGCTCACACTTCTTTTGATGGACATCAAACATGTCAACTTGATTGGAGTGACTACAAAGCCCTTAGAACTGTTTGCACAGAATCAGACTGAAACAATTTTCCCATCTTCTCTTAAAGACAAGAGTCAATTTCTGTGAATTATCTTAGAAAGAGTCAGCTGGACAAGCCAATTGCTTTTGTCTGAGCTTGGACATTTTGGCCAGAAGAAATGTAAGAAAGGTCATTGCTTGTTTTAAATATGAAGGCTGTTATACCACATAGAACTGATAAAGTTATTTCTCTCTCTCGCTTAAAGTAAACCACCAAAAAAGTTCTAACTTACACTTTCTGTCATTATACTGGCTTCTATCCAGCAGCAGAAACAGCAGAACCAACAGTTCTGCGAGTAGGTTACTTTATTGCTAAGGAAAAAGAAATCCTTCTCTCTAATCCAAAGGGCTGCATTAGTGGAGAGGTCATACAAAGAGGGCTTCTATCGAGTTCAGACATGCTCCTACCTTAATAGAACTGAAAGTTCTGTGTATGTCTCTTCAGAAGTATTATGTGCTCTCCAACTAGTAAGAATAAGGAGGAATAAAATTAGACCTTGTCCACAGTTGCAATTATTTTGGGGCAGGTACACTACAGCAATAAATACAAGACCAGAGACATGAGGCAGCAATTCAGCAAGGAAAAAGTTACCACGCACACACACACAAAATAAAAATTTTAAAAAAATATATAAAAAAAAAGGTTTTAAAATGCATGTATGCAAATTCGTGGTCTCTTGGGTATTCATAACAGTGTAAAGTGAAATGCAGTTTATGAACATGAAGTATTCTTGTGGTTGGTTTAAACTATTGTAAATTGCACTGCATTTACCCCTTATAAATACTACTTAAAAACAATTATGACCCATAAGTAAATCCTTTTACTTGAAATGTTGCTTATTACGGAAGGCACTATACCCTTATCATTCATCTATAAGTTTCAGAAATAGGTTACAAGAAAGGCAGAACTGAAATATTTTGCCCACGAAAAGAATTCAAGTATGTTAAATCTTTTCCTCGATATTAGATGTATGACATCAGAAGAATTTTTGCATAGCAAGGGAAGCAAACACTCACATGGAAGTCAAAAGGGATAAAGCAGCATGTCAGGGAAGCAGACCCAGAAGAAGCATAAGACAAGATCCAAGAATTTTATAACGTGTGTATTTCATAGCTTTAGGTATGTAAAAAAATTTGAAATATTTGGGCTTTAAATTTTCATCTTAAATGAAAACTTAGTTATGCTAAAAAGTCAGCTCTGAAACAGATTACTTGAAACTAGTTTTAGCACTAAAAGGAAAACAGGTTGATGTAATTCAGTGGAGAAAAATAGGATTTTTCTATGCAGACAAACTCTGCAGTGATCAATCAATTTAATAAAGTAGCAGATCTGGTATGGAGGACTTATGCTTAACAATTATAATTATGGAACAGTATCAGTGATGAATACTCTGTGTTGTGAATACAATAGTATTGTATTTTTAGACCACTGTATAATTTCTGGGCACACTTTGATGATTTTGCTGGCTACTCACCTATTTTATAAATCAGCAGGAGACTTGACAAGATGAGAAAAAAGTTTCCTCCTCCCTAGATTTATATATGTTCAGTCATATTCATTGTTATGCTGTTCTGAACAACTTACTCATTGATTTATGGTATGTGCTCTGTAAAACCTTTTTAATGGTTTTATGTGCCCTGCATGTATCTCCTACTTTAAAAAAAAACAGTAGAATTTCAAGAACAGTTTCAGAAATTCGATTCAGCACAAAAAAAGTTATATAAATTGCCTCTTTTTCATGAACTGATACAAATCTATTTATTCCTTATTCTTCATCCTCAGGGAAGTAAAGGAAGCACCAATGGGTTACATCATGTGTCAACACAAAAACAAGCAAAAAGAGTTTAAAAAGAGCAAGAAGTGACTCATGCCTTCAGCAGGACAAAAATTTTCAGTGTCTCCCATAGTTCTGCAGGTTTCCCCTCATTGTCTCTCACTGAAGACATCTCAGGTTGTCCATAATGTCTGCTCTCACAGGGAGAAATTATGAAAAAGGAACTGAACCTATCACTTCCAACAGGCTTAGGGTACTAAGCCAAATTAAATTTATATTCATATGTTCTCAAACTGTTTGGATCTCTGCCCTTCATTATCAGAAAGGTTAAGGGCTTCCCTCTCTTCTAGCACCTTTCTCAGAAAAGGGTACACTGGAAATGAGCCAGTATAATTCTCCCCCTCTCCCAGGGTTAGGTCAGAATTTTCCCTCTTCCTCTACAGGGAGGCAGAGGGAACAGATTCTAAGGACCCTATGGATGGTACCTTCCCTTTTACCATGCCCTTCTGAGCAACAGATGGGCTGCTCAGCTGGTTTACTGCCCTTTGTCTCTCAGTTATTTTCCTTTCTTACCCCTGAAAAGCAGCTGAAAATTAAGTATAGGGAAGAAGAAATGCACTGTTGGTAAATTTGAAAGGAAATAACGCTCACAAATTCTTTCATAATTGTAGCCACTCTAATGACTTAAAGTAGGTGCCACTGCAATACTCCACTCATTACCCTGTAAGGCTTCTATCTAAAGAATTATCAGTGCCTTTTTTAAAAAAAAAAAAAAAAAACAAAAAAAACAACCCACATTTAATTCCTTAAATAACTTTTTCTATTTCTGGGCATTTAGCCCAACCAGTCCTTAGAGCTATTGTAATGCAAGTAATAAATAATCATTCCCTCTCCACTGACTAAGAAAATAATTGTTCCTATTTCACAGTTGAAAAAAAAAAAAATTACTTCCCAGATTCCCCAGAAAGTCTCCTTGAGCCTGTCAAATACCACAGCCACAAGACTCCTTTGCTTCTTTTTAAGATATCAGGTGACTTCCCCAAATCCATCAGAAATATAGAGCATTCTACAGGAAAAAATAGACAAGTTTCTGGAAGAGTCTGTTCCTAGGTGCTCTCTGGCTGAACTAGCAGTAATGGGGAGCACTTGCAGGTTTGCACATCTGACACTTGGAGCAGAGATGCCTCATAGCAGAAGGTCGAAATCTGCTCCGTGACTGGGAATTTGAAAGGTGCTGGAGTAGGAGCATTGACGAACACTCCGTAACACACAAGTAACACTACATACCCGAGGCTGTTCTCTCTAATACAAAGGCAGGTTTGGGGCAACCCAAACCTTCTTCCCTGTGAAACTTCAATCTAAGTTAAGAGCTAACTCAAATTCAGAGTACTTTTTGGCATCATAGCAGCTGGGAGCCAGAACAAGGGAGAAGGAAAACCACAGCCAGAAGATAATGCCGAGAAGCAGCTGCTAGTATGGAAGAGGGTTAAAATAGCCCTAAATAAGACCTTTCAAAGGCACTCAGTATATAGAAACTCAAAGTGAGGTTGAAAAAAAAAAAATTAAATGGATCAGATTTAGCACATAATGAAGTGCATTTTCGGTTCACCTCATCAGTGGAAAATAAGAGACCAGCAATACTGCCAATCTGACATATCCCACAGAGACAGAACAGAACATGCTGGGAACAGCTTGTCTCAGCATATCATGTACATTAGACAAGGTAATGTCGTACATCCCAACCACAGCTTTGGCCACGTCCCCAGGAACTAGCACATTCCACAGGCTCTGCACTTCTGTTTGGCGTTCACCGTCCCTCACATGTTTCAACCTGATGCCTGCAATGCAAGCAGCAACACACTGTCTCATTCAAATTCCTCTGCCAGGCTTGTGATGGCAGAAAGCAACGGCACCCTCCCAGCCTGCTCCCACCCACCTGTGCCCACTGTGTTGTGTCCCAGGTCTTTACTATTCCCAGCAGGATCACCAGATGAGGCAACCAGAGCACGCTCCTACCACAACCCTTGCCCACATGCCCGCCGCCCTCACAAGCCAGAGCGGAGGAATACAAAATTGTAGACACAGAGTATTTTGAGAAACAGCTTAATGGAAGTTACCAAGGGATGTGAATCTGACTTTATAACAAAGAGACATGTACCAATTTGAGTTTGAGTCCAATTCCCAAAATGATATTATCTGTGTAGTGTTAATTCTTTATTATTCAAAAGATTGCTAACTGTTCATATCTGCACAAATGTGTTCATGCTTCATTCATTCCAAGTCAATAATAATGGATTCTTACTATTGATTATACATGAGCCTTTTTGTCCCATCATAATGAAATTTTAATGTTGATGGTCCCAAAACTATTATTTCAACCTAATAACAGCAAGGCTTGACAATTACCTCGCTCTGTGAATTGCAGATAGAACTAATAAGGTCATTCTTAATAACTTTTTGTTTACCTGACATTTGGTAATTTTATAGTTATTATGTATTATTTTAAAGTCAGAGGAGTGTTTTGCAAAGAAATGTTGTCTCCCCATGGAATAAAATACAATTCTGCCAGGGGAAAGCCTTTCTCCTGCCTGCTCCCTGACCTGAAGTGGGGCACTTGCTGCCATTTACCTGAGCCACTCAGCCCAGGGGAGAGGAGCACAGCTCCACAGCTGCACTTCAAAAACACAATTAAAAAAAAAGTGGGGGAGAGGGCAAGGAGGAGGAGGCAAGAATCTTAAAATCTTAGAAAAATCTGTAAGGGGAAACTTAATCTGAGAATCAGCAGGAACAGGTCAAACAGTGACACAGTATTAGCCAGATTCAGAGAACTGGAGGGCATTTCCATCTCACCATGTGCGCAGCATTGGTGTGGGACTGTCGTCAGGAGGTTTCTCCCCTTTCCCAGGATAACCAAGTGGTCCCCAACACCACCTGACCATACCCAAGGAGCAGGGAATTTTATTCCCAAACAGATCTCTTCCACTTACCTGGCACTGCTCACTGCCTTGCCTGTCACCTTGCTGCATTCCTACCATGTGAGCAGGCCACCCTGCTGCTGCCACCCACTGCCAGCAGATCCCACTCCTACAGCAGCACAAGGACCCCAAGACTAAACCCCCACTTCATCAAAGAGTACACTTTTCCCTCCAGTACTGGGCTGTTTCCAACACTTTTAATCCTTTGAAGCACTGTTAGCCCTGTGCTGTACCCAAGCTGCCCTCTCCAAGCCACTGACAGGCTGTGCCTCTCCACAGAACCTTCCAGGGCAGGGCAGACTCCCTGCAGGCAGCCAAGGAAACAGCTACCCAGCCCCAAAAACAGGGCTTTCAGCCCAAAAGGCAAACACTGATCTTAGGGATACATGTGGTAAGGGAAACTGGGAGAAACTAGCAAAAAAGAGACCACTGGAAGGTTTCAGCAGCAACTCCACATTGGGGAAATGTCCACCAGACTTTGGGGGAAAGAGCAGGAAGAGAAACAGAAGCTGCAGAAGGACTCCAAGTCCAGCCAGGCATGGAAGCACAGAGCAAGCAAACAAACGGGATTTGAACGGATGTTACTGGAGTAAATATGTGTGTAAATGCTCTCAGTGTTACCAGGTTAACAATGTGTATGAGCACAGTAACAACCTGAGCTGATGTCCTGTCCCAGGAATGGGGTTCCATAGCCCATCATCTGCTCAGGCACGTCTGCAAGGATTTTTCCACAGAAAACCCACACTCATGGATACAGACCTGCCTGTCAGACAAATTCCTTAAGGATATTTCAATTCAGGAAAGATTATATTATATAGAACAAACTTTCCTGCTTGTTCTGGTCTTCGTGCTGATGGTAGCTTGGCTAGATTGAGGAATGTGGCTCTAAAATAATTCTGGGAATGATGAAGCATTCTGGTGAGAAAGCTGGCAAGCCTTGCAAGGTACTTGTGTAAGATTCCTTAATTCCATGCATTTTCCAAGGAAATATCCACACTTTCTTGAAGGAGACAGTTGTGCCTGTTATCTTCACCACGGCACTGGCACTTGCCTGGCTTTACCCTAGTGCTCAAGACCAACAGGGCAGAAGGAGCACTAACAAACACTTTTAATAAATACCATTTCTGAAGCAGGAGACAGAAGAACAAGCAATAGTAATCATCAAAAAGAAATCCCAAGGCTAAGCCCCTTTTTGTTGTCCAGTCTCGCGCACGCCATTGCCTGGTTAACTAGCTTTTTTAGTACTGCGGAGATCCCGAATACGACAGGGATACAAATGTTGGAAGTAGCTATTTGCAATTGTTACAATCTGCTTCCAATTACTTCATTCCCCAGACATACTGAAATAGTCAGGGTTTGATTTAACATAACTTTCAGTCCAAGGCAGGTAATTTTACATGGTTAAAGAATGAATTTCAGAGGGGAAAAAAAAAATAAAGAAATGCATTGCGCCTGTACTTGGGCTTACTGAGCAGTAACACCCACGTCCAGTACTTCAGTATGTAGCAGTGGTTATGAAAATGACAAAACAGGATTTACTTTTCCCTAAATTCTGGTTTTTTTCATTGCTTTGTTTTCCAGCACCTCTTGAACACTTCTTTCATTACACTGTTTGAAACCTATACAGTAACAGTTGTGATGAAACTTTACCTATCACTATATTCTGAAATTCCTACTTAAGAGTTTTTTGGTTCCTCAGCTGAAAGTTTGCAGGAAGTACTTAAAACAGAGAAGAATATCCACTTATATTAATACATCTAGTGGAAATCTGCTAATTAAAGTGCCCCTGTCCTTGGGGGGGGAAAGAAAATCTTTCCCACTCTCCTGAGAACAAAAGAATGCATTCAGCTTTCCACAGAAGAACTGAATAAACAAAGAGAACCTCCACACTACCCAGCAAAAATGATAAATTTGTTATGAAGCATCAAGTCAATGTTTACCACACAGGAAATACTTCAGTTTTCATGAAAAAAAATTTCTTTCACATGTATAATGTGGTGAATGTTGGATTAAAAGGCTGGAACCAGGACATCCAAGTAGTGAACCTCCCAGTTAGAAACGTGCAGATGATTTTGCAGACTGTTTCAATTTTCTCAAGAAAAGTAAGTTTTGTTGAGCTCAAAAGAGGAAAAGTATCTGGATGGAGGTTTTTCAAAGTCTTCCTAAAATTAAAACTGAAGCTAATTTACAACATAGAGGCTTAAACTGAAACAAAATCAGTTAAAAAGTCAATAAGCAAGATTTTTTTTTTTGCATATTTTCCCTTATCTCAAAAATATAAACAAAATTAGCAAAACAAAATGAGCTTCCTATTCTCTACAATCACTACTCTCACTGCAATCTGTGGAAGTTGTAAGCACACAAATCATAGACAGCCCTCTACACATTTGCAATATCACACATAAAATCCCTATAGTTTTTTATTGGCATCCAGATTTCTGAACCCTTTTTCCTGAAGACTCTTAGAACATCTGTGCTGAACACTTTTTTTTTTTTTTTTTAAGCTACTTGGAATAAATTTTAGAGCTACCAGGAGCATCATTTCATGCAAAATTACATATACTGAGACTCCATTTATGATACTTGTGAGATCAATATGTAAATAAAAATGAAATCAGAGCTGGTTAATTATTACCATTGACATAGCAAGTGGAAAGGAAGAGGAAACACCACTATTCAAACAATACCAATTGCCACGTAAGACAGAAAATCACTTCCAACAGCAACTATTAAACCTCCAGTGGACAAAACACACATGCCTAATACACCACTTAAAAAAACAGCATCCGCCACACCAAATCTGCTCCAACAGTAGAGTGCCTCAGAAGCCATGTAATCAATAGCTCTGCTTTTCTACAAGCACACACTCTGCTAAAGCAGACTTCTCAGTAATAAATAGATGCTTAATGCATTGCATTAAGGGTAAATACCACCATCTTAATAAACACACTTAGTGCCTCTTTAAAGATAAAATGCAAGCACACACATCAAACCCAAGACAACAAGTTTCTTCCACAGCAGTTACACGAGGGGAAGTCTGCTGCTGCTCTTATTAGAGAGTCCCTAATTAAAGGCTCACACATTCCTATGTCAAGTTAGTAAGGTACATTTTGTTTCTGCTAAAAGCTGCCCAAAATTTTAGCTATGTGAAAAATTTTTGCTTTACTGATTAGATAGGCTTTGCAAAAGTTAGAAAATGATCTTGTACTTGGACAGGAGTCCAATCTGCCAGAGATGTACCCCACTCACTGCCTGCCCTGTGCCTGCTCACACTGCATCCTGACACAGCTTTGCAACTCTGCAATAATGAGCTTCAAACACTGGGAGAACATCATTTGCATTTAAACATACACATCCCCAGCTGCTGTAAAGAAACAAAATTAATGCCACCTCCTGCTTTTTTAGGGAAATGTACATGTTCCTGTTCCTCTTATGAACCAAATTAGTTGTATCTAGTTTTAAAATTCCCCTACAATATCTGGAGGTCCCAGTACCACTTGATAATGGTAAGCTTGAGAGAAGGATTTGGGTCCCTCTGAGAGTTTCTGGGCATTTCTTTGTACTGCTCCCCTCTCAGGACACCTCTCTCTCCATTGGTACATCAGTTTGAAGTCAGATCTAACAATTCTCCTGCACCCTTCCCAGTCTCTCTGTGCTGTGCTGTCACAGCCTCCTCTCACATCTCATCAACAGCTCCAGCACTGCTGGGATCCCTCAGGAAGAATAACCTCACAGCCACTATAAAATATATCAATATTGTGATATATAACAAATGGTGAGTTCCACAGAAGCACTATTTGTGCATAACAATTCCCTTTCCAACTGCACCTGAAAACACATCTCCTTGACCTTGAAATCAGCAGCACAACCACCTCACACTGGTCCTGCATGGATGTTTCTTGGACCAGCGCTTGCCTCACACAGCAGAACAAGTTTTTGATCTCCCCTGGCATATTCCCATGGTATGCTAGCAGCTACAGCAAAATAATTATTTTTTCCAGTAATTTGTTCTATTCTCTGCATTTTCCATTTTTAGCCAGATGGAAAAAAATAAAATAAAATACTGCATTTGTCCAATAGATGGTGTTGGTTTTTTTTAAACATAAAAAACAAAACCAAAGGAAAACTGCTGTTTTGGTTAATCCCTTTGTAAGGGATTATATTAAATTCAAAGTTCTATCTCCCCAGTCCTTAACCACTGGAGCTCAAAGCTGTGTTACAATTGCTTGTTATATTTCTTGATGCACCAGAGATCTTTTAGAACCCTCATATCATTTCACCACGTTCCTTCATTCTGGTTACTCTTGCTCTGAAAAAAGTAGCTCCAACTACACTGCACTGCCTTCTGAAGCATGACAAATGCAAAAAACTGTCATTAATTAAAATCCTTACTTCACCTGCTGGCCTACAGGAACTTACCAGCACCTGTAGGACCCCTATCCAAAGCTGCCTCCATGGTGGGCTTAGAGACAGATTATGTTCAGCCCTTGGCAAGAGCTAACCCAAGTAATTCCCAGCAAGTGCCTGTCAACAGTAACACACATGCTCATGACAACTGATGCAAGAGCTTTGAGATGGGACTTCATACACAGCTTAAAAGTAGCTTCCTCAAACAACTACTCCCTTAAATACCTGAAGTGATGGCTTCCCACTCAAACCTTCTTGAATTTGGTCCTCAGCATTCCTAGGATTCAGTTTCCTTTTCAGGAGCATGTTAGGGTTATTGAGTTGTAATTTGAGTAACTACTGCACCTGCTTTCTATCAGGTCTTATAATTATTCTCTGTGTTATGAAGCAAAACAAAAATTATTACTATTAGGGATTAACAACACAGAGAAATTCTGATAGTAGTAGTGCTAAGAGGAAACGGTGCTCAAATTTCAGCTGGCTTTCTGCAGCACAGTTCTTGAGGAGCCCAGGTTTTGGCCTCACAGCAAGATTGTCCATTAATTTACTTTACAGCTGGCCCGCTATACTATATTTTAGTTATTTTTATAGCACTTTAAGCAAAGTATTGGGAAAGGATAACAGAAGGACAGAGCAATAAAACAAAATATAACAATTAGCAATGACAAAAACGGTGAGCCAACAACTGGGGGCCCTGAGGGAAGAAGAAATATTAAGCTGACATGAAAACCCATCAAATCTATGGATGAAATGCTTTAAGAAGTTGGGATAAAAGAATTGTTAAAACAAAGCATTAAGGTGCAAAGAGCAACAGATTAATGGAAGAGAAAGATCCAAACTATTGGTTTAAAAAAAGAAAAAGTAGGGTAAGCAATTTATAAGTAGCAGTTAGAGGAACTTGAAAATATGAAAGAATAATAAGAGACCCCAGGGTGAAGAAAAAGAAGGAAGGGTTCATTCTGGGGATTTGGTTAGGTAACAAGTCAGAATTCATCGTTAAAATATAAAGGTTAAAATAAAATAATGTCTCAGGGCTCACACAGTGCGCTGGGATGTTCAATTTCAAGGCCTGCCACAGACCTGCATGACCATGGTCAAAGCACACTAACATTCAGCTCCCGTACTACAAAATGGTGTTGCTAATCCTTTCTTTGTAATTTATAGTTAAATCGTAAGACAGCTCTTGATGTACATCCATGTTCTACCACAGGAGTAACTCTTGCACAGCCCTCGTTTTAGGTGGGACGTTTTTTGGAGCAAACATAGCAACTATCTGAAGAGTGAAAAGAGATTTGAAACATGTCCAGATAGAAACAACACTAGACAAACAGATTAGTTTAAATAAGATTAATTTAGCAGGAAAAAAGACAAATCAGACAATGATCTTCCAAAAGCAAGAAACAGGCTCATGTAAGATTACAAAGAGAGTTGTTACACGCATTCCCTCCAAATGAGCTCCTACCAGAGTTTTATTTCCTTGGAAGCTACTTTTAGATGAGGCAAAGTTTGAAACTTGGCTGTGATGTTTTATTTATAGAGACATAACCTTAACATGAAGTGACAGGTTACAGAGATGCACATCCTCATCCCTTGACTTCCATCTGAGCATCAGCTCTACTAGCCTCCTGCAAAGTTTAAGAATCCTCCTTTCCCTCTCACAGGTATATCCCTCAATTCAGCAACAAGCAGGTTTGCCATTTTAATACATTTTCTGAACTTTAGCAAGCACATTCTTTAAATCTGGACAAATCCTCCTCCACTCAGCACACCATTACCGTAGCCCTGCTTGCTGTAAAGCCTTGCTAGCTATTAAAGAAGATACTAAGAAAAAGAAATCACTAAGGTGGCTCAGGAAGAACAGGTATCAAGCTGCTTGTATTACTCCCAAACTGGCTGACAGTGTTATTAGCCAGCACAAATTATCTCTGAGTAGTTCTGCACATCTGCAATTTTTAGTACCCACTTCTCCCCCCACCCCTTCATCCTTATTCCCATTAGGAATAGCCCAGATTCTTTAATTGACAAGAGACTGCCCACAGTTTGACATTTTTATGTTAAACTAACAGTCACATTACTTTTTCATTTTTAAAAGGTACTATTCTTGATCAGCGCCAACACACATATTATTGAGTGCCTTTCAAAGGTGGCATTTAAATATTGCTAATGGAATTTCTTTGTAATCAGTCCCAGAGAGTTTAACTCTATCACAAAGCAAAGCCTTCCTAGCATCTGCCATCAACTCAAATAACAGAAGATTCATAGCTAACTCTCACTTCAGTTTTTTGTAAACATGATAAAACAAGAAAGTGACTTCTCAAAAGGAAGCTTGTGAGTGGTGCACTGGTAAGTCTCATCTGGATACGAGCAGTGTTTGAGGAACCTCTGAAGCCTTTTCTGAACATGGTAATTAAAATAACAATTATGCAAGGAACTCAAACCCATTTGGATTTCCCTGTTGCCAGACTCTTTCCTTTGTTGACAGCGATGACTCTATTATTAACCTTGCAACAAATTCACACTGCAGCACTAACAAAAGTGGTTTTCAGGCTTATATTCTTTACCTCTTTTCAGAAGTAATCTTCTTATTACCCACTCTTGAAGTGAGCATGTTATTGAAATAAATTCTAGACAAGGACAGGTTGGTGGGTTTTATTGTAGAAAACAGCCAACCCGCTTCTCTTAATCTGTTTTTACTCAAGAAGTGGTGAATATTTTTTTAACACTTCAAGAATCTGTTGGCCTAGTTTGCATAAAGTAGGAAACCATTGGCTTCATTTGGGGTAACATTACTCTAGGGGTCCCAAAGCAATGTGGCAAAGTTGGCTGTACCTTCTGCAGGGCAGTGAATTCAATATTTCCCTGGTTATTTCTTTCATACATTTCTCAGCCTAGCACAGCTACCTTGAATGAATACTGATTAATTGGACTCTCTCCACCTGTGTAACAAGGAGTATGGTGCTTGCAAAACGCAAGCTTTAAATAGAGGGAAAATTTATACATTGATTTCATTTTTTTTTATATATAATTTTGTATGAGACTCAAACTGCCTTACAAAGAAGTTTCCATGCTGTAGTTACAAGAACTATCCCCTTGTAGTTGAAACCTGAAGTCACCCTGCACAGAGAATGTTCTGACAAACCAGAAGAGCTTTCCCTGTCCAAGGCCCACACCAAGTACACTAGGGAAAGGAGAAGAAACTCCTTTGTACCAATCAGGAAATTTTCTTACAATGCCTTACAAGCTGGCCTGACAACATCCAGTCATTGGGAAAATGTATTCCATGCAACCCAACTGTGGATTTATTTATTTTTTTATCCATACTGATGTCTTATCCTCTTTTTCCTTTTAAATATTATGGACTCAGTATGCTAAAGGGGTCTACAGGCCAAAACATCCTTTAAAAGTTTATTGTCTCCTGGTTTCATCAAAAATGATAATTAAAGAATGATTTACATCAAAAGGGACCTTCTAGTCCAAATCCCCCCACTTCCCAAATTTGATGTTCATTCAATAATCACTATAAATGTAAATAAGTGCCCCTAATTTTCTATACCCTTCTCATGACCCTTTAAGAAAATTAAGTAATTGTTTTCACTTTCATGTTATTAAAGTATTTATCATCTATGCTTTTTTCATGCCTCTAAGTACTTTCACTTTTTTATTTATCTGATACTTGAAGAAGGAACTGGTCACTAGGAATAATCCTTTCCTAGACACACATATGGCAGCCTGTGGTGTCTGATGAGCCAGAATGCCTCTGTGATGCTCTTACAGCTATCGTTTTTCTCCTTATCACTACAGACACATCTCACTGCTTTCAATATTGTCCTGCTTTGTTCTACAGGATCCTGCAGGTTATGCTTTACCAAGATAACATGAGCCACTGGCGACACTGCCTATAATTTCCTTGCAGGTGACAGCAGCACTTATCAAGTGACAATCCCAGATAGCCAAACAGGTCAGCCTTCTCAGGCAGGGAGGCAGGAAACCAAAAGATATATAACCCCTGATTTCACAAAGGCTGTTTTACCTCTGCATCACATGCACTTCGAAGTCACTGCAGTCCTGTTCTCACATACCGGTGACTCAAGACCCCTGATCATGCCTTCTAAAGATTTCAAAAGCACCAATTGAAGTCAGTTTCTCCCTTTAGCCAAAGGCTTTTAGCATTCCACGTTCCAAATAGGAAAAGTCTGCCCAGTCAATGGTTTATCTATCAGGTTATTCCACAGATGCAAATAAATTTGTTTTATGGATTTTCAAACGTTTGAATATTTTGGGTTAGCTAAAAAAGCCACAATATTTGGCTCTATGTGTCACCCCAGGGAGAACAAGGAATTAACATGCAACAAAAAATTGCATCTCAGATGCGCACAAATGAACCCCTTGCTAAATAGGGGTGTGGCATTTCTGTTGCCACATGGAATGCAGCAAAAGAACACAACCTCGATCGCAGAAGGACAAAAAGATTTTCCCAATAGCCAGAAGATAGTCAGAGTCTGACTGAAAACCCTCAGAACCATTAAGGACCTATAGCTAAACTGCTCCCTGGCTAACACTGTCATATTAGTTCCAGAAATACTACCAATATTGTATAATTTCCACAGGAAAACTAATGGAAAGCTATTCAAAAATGAGAATCCTTCCTGCAGGTGGGAAGGTATTTCTTCAATCTCAGGGTTAATTGCATCTCGGTGTGACCTGGAACACCCTTATTATTTAAGTCTACAGCCTCCCAGGAGCATAGAAATCATGCTAAGTTATGGTGCATTTACACTGCGGAAAATGACTGCTAGATGCTAACACTGAAACTATTGCGCTCTTATCTGTGACATAAAGAGCATTTGGAAACATGTTTCTCTCTTTTCAGAGCACAAAAAGCTCGCTCAGTGACTCACTTCAGCCTTTTTCCTTCGCTCATAATTTTCCCTGAGTTACATGGCATTTCAACTACTTCAAATAAGAAGTTTTACTGCTTTTAAGAGTATTTTAAAATAATAGCTGCTAGAGCCAAGAACCACATCCTACTCTCAGTTACATCCGGAGACCACAAATGTGCCAAGTCTCCTCAGGTGCTCTCGCAAAACTGAGTGCAGAATCTGTACTTGAAAGGACTAAGCCTGCTTAGTATAACAGGCCCTTCCCATTGCTTTAATTATTATGAATAATTCTTTATTGATTCTTTTGATATTTTCTTTGATATTAACTGTTGTTGAAGATATTGCATGAACAGAAAAGGGGAAAAGTAATGAAAATTGAATGTTAGCCTGTAACCAGGCAAAGAGGGACCTGTGATGACATACTTTGGAGACCATGAAAGTTTGTGACCAAAGACATGCAGTGTTGTCTTTCCACATACACAATACATAACTTTACAGGAAAAAAAAAAAACCAAGGTGATACTTTTGCCTCCTCTGCTTCTGTTGCAGCAATTATCCTCCAATTTTCATAGTTTACAATTCTGAATCAACAGCTTAAACTCAGATTATTCTTCACTTCTGTTCAGAGAGCTCACAGTATTCTTCAGTACTTTAATATTTAGTTTCAGAAATGTTTCTAGCCTATCTGATTACAAAGCTAACCTCACATCTTTAAATCAATACCCTTACTGTCTCACTGAGTGTGCTGGCAGAGGCCAGAAAAACAATCTCCCAGTCTCCCTGATGCAGGGTACGATGTCGGTGTCAAAACCTAATTGCAGCCACTTACAGCAGCCACCACTAAAAAACACGGAGTCTCCTGCAGGTAATGCCGAGTCAGCGGGTTCCTGCTGTGCCAAACATGCTCAAATGGACCTCCCCTGCTGTGCCCGGAGTACACAGGGCCTGCAGGAACGAGCCCCGTGCTCCACAATGATGTCTCCTCTATATGCTCATACTGTCAAAACAGCAGATTGGGAGAGAAAGTGTGGTTTGGGGTCTAACTCCAGCCACCCTCTAGAGAGGCAGCTTAAGCAAGAACAAAAAGACATTATACTGTAAACCCTGCTGGTTGCCAGCTTAGTGAACCAAAGCAAATCTATGTCATAGTAATTATATTTACACTGTAAATCTAGGCAATAGCTCTTCAGGTGGTATAAATTGGCATTAGCTCATTACAATCAAGGAAGGCCTTATTGATTTATGTGAGGTAAGGCTTTTATATGAATTTTCTATCAGTTACCAACCTAAACCTACCTCCAGATCCGAATCGACCCATGAACAGTGCACTCCTCAAATGTCTATAATTTCACGTTGTAATTTTTATTGCTAAGAGCTGAAAGTTTGGCCCATAGCATTTAATTTCTGATGACTAACATCTGTGCTAGGAAGAGGTGCCCAGAACTTCAGGTCTCTTCAAAACACCAGCCTGAATTGTAACAGTAAATTATGTGATTTCAGGCAAGGCTGCATCAATGTTTCTATTTTAAATGTTAAATTCTCAGGAATCTGAAATATACCCATAAGTTTTCCTTGACACTGGAGCTTTGTTTACAAGCCCAAAGCTGGCATTTTGCTTATTTGTGACAAAACAATGGTTTTCACATGCTTCCAACCAAGCAGGCAGTAATCCATCAGAAATTCTCTCCCTGCTCCTCTAAAAACTAGGAGCAGCTATTCCATATACCAAATCTGAACTACTGAGCTACTGGAACTGAAAACATGCCAACAGTATCTGAACACTAAGTCCTCTGAGGTCAAAACTTCACCAGGCTAACCTCATGAACCAGAGGTAGTTTTCCAATACTTTAAGTAGCATGTTAGATACGAAACTTTCCCGGGTAGCTCATTTACTCCATACACAGAACTTTTGCATGTACCAACAGATTATTTTCTCTCCTAAAAATACATCTTGAAATATTCACTTTAAACACGTACACTTCCAGACTGTGTACATGTACCCAGGGCAGAAGACATCTTTCCACTTTAGTGTACCCTGCTAATCGCATACCATCTGGTAATATATTATGTATTCAAAGATACACATAATATATCAAAACACATACTGTAGGCATATTATGGTGTGAGGAAAGAAGGAATATATCAGATGTATTCACACAAGTGTAAATAACTTCTCATCCAAGAGAGCAGAACTGCTTTAAAGTACAATGACATTTTGAAAGATTTGCATTATATCTAGAAATGAGAATTTTTTAAATGAGTCTGAGCACTCAGTGATGCATTAATTAAAGACTTCATCTGATACCCATAAAAGTAATTGGAAAGACCTGCTGACTTTACCCATCTCTGAATTGGGCCCAGTAGCGCATTAATTGAGGGTGAGTTTGCATCTGCAGCAAGCTGAAATTAGTTCTCAGAACAGTAAATCATGGTTTCGTGAATTAAATAGTGATGTGCAGTTAATTTTACTTCTGGAAAGACCCCAGTAAAAAAGCATATCAAAGCTACTCAATACTTAATGTTTTAACACTTGAAAACAGAAAAGCCTTATTATATCGATAGATTTCAACCACACAAGCAAGCAACCAGTGGTCTCTTGGCAGACAAATGTATGTGTTAAAATATTTCTGTCCATAGCTAAAAAATCAAAAGTAGTATCTGTTGCTTTATTTCTTTTAAAAATAAATCCAAATAACAAGATCTATGATTTTTTATATCTGTGGTACTTAAACTCTGTTCTATAGTAACTGCAGTTAAGTTCCATCTCCTTTGATTCTCACACAGGGATGGGACAGACACAAACATTTCTCTTCCACTGTTGTACCTTCTGCTGATCCCATCAGATCATCATTAAGATGCAAAAGACAGTATGTATTCAGCTGTGTAGAATTTTGTTTTCAATTGCATTTTCATTGCCACTTGTTTCATCTCTTATTCAAAGAGAAGAATGTTTCATGCTTACATATAAATACAGTATAACAACTTATCAAAGTCACATAGGGCTCCATAGGCACAAAGCAGAAAACAAGCAATTTGAAGGTCTTTTTAAGAGAAATAGAGCAACTCATGCTGGAATGAGCAACTCCATGGGCACTTGTGGGAGAAGAGGGAATAGGCAATTTCCAAACAAAATCTCAGCCTTTAGGTTTGTTTTTCCTCTGACACTGTAGATTGCTCTGGAGTTCATTGGCACAGATAACAACAAAACAAAATCCCTGAAGAAACCACATTTACTTTTGTAAGGGAGACAAATATTGGCAAGAATAGAAACAAACATCGGTATTGAAAAAGACATGTACAGCACAATGGAAAATTTTATTTCCCAGGCATTCGCTTTTAACTGTCTTGCTGGGAGACAGTTTTTTAGAACAAACCAGCCCACATTTGTAGATTACTGATACCTAGTCTAGTTTTTAAGTGAACTCCTTGGGATAGCATAAAGAAGGCTAATCTTTAGCAGTGTCTGAGCAGTCTTAAGATCTCAGTTTCATTTCAGGTTTCTCACTGTGAGCTTCAAGCATCTTAAATCACTATAACTTCAAACAGTGCATGTCTATTGCTTTTATTGCTTATAGCATAGTTAACCCATTTCATCTTCCCACCAACAATCCATGCATATACTGTTTGCAGTTCCAACATCAAGGGTTAGAAATCATCTGCTAAACCAGCACAATATTTTTGTAAGGGAGGTGGTGGAACAACAGAGGAGATAACCAGCACAACTATGCTGATTTATTAGAGTGACATAGTGGAAAGATCCAACTGCATCCATTTATACTTGAAATGTTCTTTTTCATGGGTTCAATTTTAAATAAAATTTGGGTTTAAGAGATGCAGTTTCATTAGCTGATGAACCTTTAAAGACTATAAATAATACGTATTAGTTCTTCAAGGAAGTTTTATGTCCCAGTGTTCATTTCCTTCTCCCCTTGCCCACCCCATTTGCCTTCTTACCTGTCCATCATCTGCAGATTCAGTAATTCAGAGATCAAATTTTGATTCCTATATATTACGGATTTCAGCAACTCTAACTACAAGCAAACATTCCTACACTCTGCAAGTTGCTGGTTTTCTTGGTAATTACTGTTCCATCGTTGTCCCTAAGGCGGAGAAAAAAAATATCTGCTGTTGCCCCATTACCAACTGTCTTCTGATATTACTGCAACTCCCATCTCCCTCGAGGTATTCTTGCTACTGTTGACCCTGTGTTTTCTGATATAATTTGTGATCTTTTTCATATCAAAAAGATCACAGACATGCATTTGTACACACAGCTTATTCATCTCTAACCCAGGTTTCTAACTTGTGTTCAAGCTGTCAGAGATTGAAGTCTGCATCTACTTTCCAGACTCCTTTGTATCCTGCATTTGCTCCATAAATCTTTGCCAAAATAAATTCTGCAACTTTAATCTTATTGTCACAGCTTAAAATCATGTAAGCAATGAGCTCAGAGCATGCAGCGTCCTCACTGGAGCACGAGTAAACTCAGATTCTCTTAATTCTGTTTCTTCCCTCATCTCTATTCCAGATCCTCCACCCTTGGGGAAAAATAAAATAAAACAGAAATTCCTACCTTTGATTTGAGGTAAGAAATATAATTAATTTCTTTTTCATTTAAAATGCTCTTTTCCTTACTTCCAGTTTTCTACTATCCCCATAGCTCATTCTTAGAAGATTGCCACAGTGCTAAGGATGGTGAAGTCTCAAACCTGAAAATGGGTCTGTCTTGGTAGCATGGCAAGGGAGCAGTCATGAGTGCAGGAATGCCAGTCACACAGTTTATTTACATAGGGGCTTCTTAGGGGCCTAGGGTTTTGTGTTTTCTACTTGTCAAACAGATCAGACACAGATATATTCAATAATCTAAATGAAATCTACCTTTAGCTAAGATCAGTCTTTCAACCTCATTTCTATTCTGAGAATCCACACAGGCATCAAGTCCAACTTAAACCTTCCGCACCAACGAACTTAAGGGGTGTGCAGGTCTTCAGCACAAAGGCAAGTTTTCATCATTAACAAAGTCAGAATACTGCACTAATTATTTCAAGACATCACTTTTCTTTGGGTTATTCTGATGCCTAAACTTCAGTGACCTGGGTTTGTGCTAATTATCTGTAGTCCTCTTCTCCTCTCACATGTTTATCTGGATACTATCCATCTATTTTCACAACTGCAAACATTCTTTCAAACTGTGCCTGTTGAGATACAGAGGTGAAGAAAAGGGGAAAGGAGTGAAACGAGGCTGACTTCATGAAGAATGTTTCACCACATGCTTCATCTCACCTTGTCACCTCTTCATGTTATAGGCACATTGTAGCATATTGCAGCATATACATATATTACAGTATCTATGTGTCTATATATATATATTCTTTCTCATATATGCTATGAGAAAGGTTCTTCTAATCATGATCCAGCAGGAGGTCTATTGACTGGCCAAAAGGCATTGTTTGTTTTTACTGTTACTTCTACTGATGTACACAAAATGCAAATCCTCAACTGATTTTACATTTAGGCCAATAGCCGTTATAAACCACTGTGTTATGAATTATTTTATTTACTACTACAAGGGGTTGGAAGTATAGCTAAAGAATGTAAGAGGGAAATCCAGCAGTTTCTCTTCTAACCAGTTTATCCTTTACTTGAAGAAATGTATTCTTTGTGATTATTTAAATTTCCAGATTCTGAAAATGAAGCATTTCTCTCAGTCACATGGTGTTCACAAGCACATGATTTGGTCACCTATGCTGTTCTGCACTGTTCTTGCACCTTTTTTGACAGAGTTGAAAATTTTAAGCAGACTATTACAAAATCATTTAAGACTAGGCTTTGAAATTATTTTGAAGGGACTAAAGAGCCAGTTATCAGCTGACTCCCGAACCAAAAGCAGTACCATTTTTCTTTTCCCTTTGGAAAGGAAAATGAACTAAGCACCATACAAAGTTGATAGACTAATATTCATGGAGCCCTTTGGTTTCCAAGCATTTTTTGAGCAGCTTTTCTCTGCTATTTATAACTAACACAAAGCTCCCAAATCTTGCTGGGAAACATAGTGTTTTTTTCATGAGTATATTCCAAAATACATTATTTTAAACTCACCCAGATCCTACAGCGATGAAAAATTGCGGCCCAACAGGCCAGCATTCAAAACTGCTCAAATCAAAGGTTTACACTAGGAGGTTGTTTCAAGACTGGAGGTAAATACACTGTAGGGATAAAGCTAAACAAGTGTTTCTAAAAACTGGAAAGAACCAAGCTGGTGAAGGTCCTGGGTGTGGAAGAGTCTGCAAATACCTCCACATATGAGAAAAGGATATTCACTCAAAGATAGCAGCACCGATGCCTGCTGGCCAGCACTGTAACATCAAGAAACTGGCTACGGGTCACCTTGCTCGGTGAAACCCTGATCTCGACCAACAGCCTCTAGATGTTGCTAAGGTACTGGCTAATATCACCAAAAGGTTTATATGCCTTATATAAATATACAATGCTTTATATAAAGCATTTGTGGGAAATACAGCTGCATAGTTTGGAATTAGGTGCTATGGGGTTTTGTACTGAAGAAATCCTGAGCCTGCTGCTAATCCTTTCTTTACTGTGGGGGATGGTGAGGTTACTGGAACAGGTTCCCAAGGGAATTTGTGAAAGCCCACTCCTGGTAGTGTTCACGGCCAGGTCGGATCAGGCTCTGAGCAACCTGGTCCACCCACTGGACTTGAAACAAGTTAATCTTTAAGGTCCCTTCCTACCCAGGTCATTCAACATTTCTATAAAAGTGCTCCAGGATTGTGCAGAGTGTCCAATGCCAGAAAGCAGGGAAGTGGTAACCATGGTGGTAAGAGGATCGTGCCAAATGCTGATGTAGTAAGATTCGTACATAAGTCTACCCAATTTTTTAGTGAAATACATAATCACTGCACATAAATTCTTCACTCAGTGCAGACAGTATGCATTTAGTCCACTTCTTTGAGAACTCAGACCCTTATCTGTATGCAGACTGCTTTTGTTCCAAGCCTTTCTTCATGTTCTCCCTCTCTTCTTAATTAACAGAAAACAGTTATGAATATTAAAGAAGAAATTAACAACAGTGTAAATAATTTCTGGGTGTTTGTAGATTCCAAATTTAGTTTTTAATTAACTCCCACTGGTTTCAAAAAGCTGTTTAAGAAAAAGATATAATTTCAAAATTTCCCTTGTGTTTAGAAAAAGAGATAAGGTAAGACCACAAAGCAGCAGTTTGGCATTGCAGACACCAACATCACATGAGGATGTTATTCTGAAATTATTTCTACTCAGATTAGGGCAGTTTAGGATCTGGTTTCAGCAGAACAATCCACATACTGCCTCCTTCACTTAACAAGCAAAATTCAGGGGATTTGGCCAAACACTTTCTGGCTGTGATAACACAAGTCTGTCTTCCGCATTCAGATTTGATGCCTGCTGGAGGAGATCAGAACATAGGAACTGGTCAACTGCAGAGGTCAGCTGAATCCCACAGTGTAATCACTGACCACAACTAATATCAGATGCTAAAAGCCCAGAGGTAGCCATTACAGAATTCACCTTTTTATGTCTACACCCATTTGTCACCATGTCCTATGGCTGTGGAGATTTTGTTTTGGTTTGTACAATTCTTCTCACAAGAAATCTATACGTCCTTGCAAGCCATTTAAACATCCAGTCTTTATAGCTGATCTGACCAATCTATCCTCCTTCAAATTCTGTCAGCAGTCAAGGTCAGAGTAGGCTTTAGGCTTTTCTGGATTGAAAGAAAGAAAATTCTTCACAAAATTTTAATAGGCTTATTTTTCCAGTGTTTGGGCATTTGTATAACCAAAAAATGCGTGCCTTGTGGTGAATCACTACCACAAACACAGGCAAGCATCTGTATATCATGCCAATAAGAGCAATTTACCTCGGTCTCTTTTACACTTCTTGAAAGGATACAACAAAGGCGACATCTCCTACCATCGATCTGTGTGCAGCAAGCCCTGTTGAGTCAGTGGGAATTCTGAATGTAAGACAACTCAAAGACAGACATTCCAAGAAATCTAATTTAAAGATGCCTCAGGAAAGCTTTAAATTGCACTTCCCAGAGCATGCAATGGGGTAGATCATCCTCTCCCTTGTGCATAACACCCATTAGCGTTAATTCAAGTTACCCGTGTTCACGGGGAGGGGAACACGGCCTGGTGTTGCTAAAGGAATTCCTTGGTTTCTCACCAACATCACTTATCCCCTCTGCTTCCTCACACAGCTCTTGTGCACTTACATACTAAAGAAATATTCCATGTTCAGCACTCAGTCTGAAAGCTGCACAACAGGGAGAAATTTTTAATACAGCAACCAAAGAGGTACCTTCAGACTGACTGGTGTTGGATCTTGTTGCCTCTGCAACAGCTGAGTGACAACTTAGTACCGTAAAGAGAACATATAGGAAAAGATATTGTATTTGAAATACTATTTCTGGGTACAAATGTTGAGGTCTTATCTGGGAAAAAAACATTCAAGGAAAAATCCCAATACAAGACAGCTGAGTCTACACAAGCACTTCCCCCATTAGGGGGAGTCAAACAACTGCATTCTTTGACCCACAATTAACACATTTAATGAAAAGGAGGAAAAGACCTTTGGTTTAGCTCCTCTCTGGTGTGTTGTTGTTTCTTTTTTTTCTTTTAAGCTTCCATTTTGTCTTAAGAGGTTATTTATATAACAATATTAAAACAGCATGCACTTTAATAAGAAGGTGGATTAGCTGCACAGCTGACAGTACAGAGACACACATCAACAGAACCCACCAGAAAACAATCAGGAACTGAGGAATTAGTGCCCTATGCACAGCTGAGCATACTGGAGTGGTTTTCCAGAGAAGGAACTGGAACAGATCAAGATTTCAGGAGCACATTTGGCAGAGAAATACTAAAAAGTCTAAATTCCTGTAAAGACAGCATCCAATGAGAAACACAAAGCTCCGGTGCAAGTGTCCCCAGAGAATTCCCACCCACACTAAGTCTGCCTTCCCACCTACACTGTCTACCTATTTCCTCAGACCCAAACTCGGCAGGGGCACAAGCAAACAGGTTGCCATGGGAATCTAACTCCATCCAGCATTTGGGGAGCACCAGAGGGACCCCAGCCACCTCATCACAACAGAGGGGAGATGCAGGAGCTGGGGCTAGACCTGGAAGAAGTCACCCTCTTAACTTCATCCACCCACCATTGCATTTACCACCCAGACAGGTACCCACTATCAATGCCATAACACACCTTCTCTCATACAAAAGCCTCAGCACAGCAAAGTGGATCACCTAAACAGAAGCACCACATTCCTAGTGGGTGTAACTCCTTGCCATTTTCATTGAGATTCACTGACTGATAACAGCTATAGGTCTAGTCCAGGGAAGCAGCAGAAGCTCTTTTGTGCCAGCACCAGCAGCTTGAGAAGAGAGATGAGGAAGGCAGTCAGTCATACATGCTGGTTTGGCCTCAAACACAAATCACATCACCAACAGCACAGCTCTACTCAGCCTTGGATCTGCCTGATCCAGTGAGAGATCTCATGCACCCTCAGGAGCTGGGCAGACAGCGGGAATTCCATGGCAGGTGCTCAGCATAACAAACCTAGCAGTAGCCAGATAAGAGATGCAAGTATTGTAAGTCACCTTCCCAGGCAAGTTGGTTTTCATGCTAGTTAGGCCATTAGCAATCTTCAATCCCTACACATTAGAAGCTAATCCTGCCTCAGGCAGCATTAACTTACACATTAGCTCTTTAATGTAAGAGCTCCAGTGCTGGAAAAGAGTCATCTGGTACAAATATTTTCCCACGTGACTCCGCTCACTTCCCCGATTACTACATTTCCTATTATCTTTTGAAGGGATCTTTATATGTAGCTCTACCTTGCGAGGCTGGAATTATCATGGCAATATCCCACCAAGGTGTGTTTAGCCCGTGCACAGTAACTTTGAGCCTGGTTTTGTGGTATCTCCAGCACTCACTCAGGGTGCACAGGGAGAGGGCCATGTGGCATATAGCCAAGGCTTCTACCCATCAAACAGCAAAAACTTGGAATATTCCTACAAAAAGCCCTGCATGCGCTTTGTTATTAGCAGCGGGGTTATCACAAAGGTGCTATATATTTGCAAAAACATGCAGAGATCAAGATATCCTGAATTTCAAGACAAGTAATGGTTTATTAAAAAATGCATACTAAATGCCTAATTTATAAACTATTTATAGCCCAGTAAGGGAGCAGAAGCTTTACTGTTTTACTTGCAGACTCTTCACGCAAAAACTGCAAAACAAGTACTTTGAGAGTAAGATAGATTGATTTCAACTTGTGTAAACTGAGCCAGCTTCAATGGCTCTAGTTTTATATGCACAAATTCTTTTGTTTATGAATAATAAATACTTCCCCCCGATAATCAGAAAGACATTACATATCTTTTGCTGTTCTAAAAGAAAAAAAAAAACTATTTCATAAAGATACTACCTTAAAATAGTTAAACCAACAGCCCCTTAAATTACACATTTAGATAACACTTACAGAAATACCACAGGATGAAAAGGCATTTATACAAATTAATGCTAGAGAGTTACTAGACTAAGAAAAACAAAACTGTTGTAAATAGGTTCTTGAAACTGTTTCACAGGAAATTCACTAATGAAATCCTTGGAGAGGCCAGGCAATCTTTGGTTTAACAATTCGACTTGAGGTTCTTTTATTTCTGTTCACATTTTCAGATGTTTCCCAAGGTGCCTATGCTCTGAAAATACCTTTATGGTAAGACAAGTTCAAACACAACTTTAAAAAAAAAAAAAAAAAAAAAAAACTATTTTGTGTCATTTTGATAGGGTGAGGTTGTCACCTTATTGTTCAGCAACATCCCTGGCAGATCGATTCTAAAGATCCAAGTGGGCGTTAAGCTGAAACAAAGCTATCTAAATCAAGGTGATAAAACCTCTTTTTGGTTAAAGCACTGGTTCCTTCTTTCTCAGTAAATGTTTCCTGACTTGGCCCTCAAGTTGTTGGAGGTCTGTAAAATCTTTTTTCCATGCAGCCTAATCCCCACCTAAACAAGCTACCCCTATCCACAGGTGATTCCTTTAAAAAAACTCGGGTTCTCTCCCTCAAGGCCATTGCACTGCTCCCTTACCTCAAGGCATATAAAAGCCAAACTGCAGATACCAGAGGAGAATATGGACACTGAAGCACAGCACAAGACCAGTATTTACCCCCCAGTTCTGATTGCTCCATCAACGTGAGTCTAAGTTACTTCATCAGCAAAACTCTACCACTCCCCTCAGCAGATCACTACACATCCTGACCAACCCAAAGGACATGATTTACCCGTGGGCTCTGTAATTATTTTTTTTAAAACTGTCTCATTATGAGGGGAGAGGTTGATATTTCAGCAGAGAATAACAGAATGAAGCACCTAGCATAACTCTTTACTGTGATATATGCACTGCTGAAAGGTAACAGTCCACAACAGCATGACAAGAACAGTCCATCCATCCCACAAAGTGCTCATGGCCCCCATTATCACTGGGACGATCTACGGCGCTTTTAGTTTAAGAGTAATGTCGTGTGTTGATGCCTTGCAATTTGATGGGATTTCCGTTCATTAGTAGCAATAAAAGAAGTGCTTTTTATTCATTAAATTATTCTAAGTGACAGAAAAAAACCCTTTTTAAAGACAAGCATATGCACAGCTCTATTCTTTCTCATGCAGTTGGGATCACCCCTCTCAGCACATTAATATTGTATTAGAGAGTATAGATCACTTTTTCATTCTTAATTGGTACTTAAAAATTCTCTCTAGTGAAAATACTGATTGATTTGGTGTTTAAATGAACTTGCTCATTGCAACTGCAGATATCCTGAATACGAAGCAGTTTAAAATAACTTGTCATAATAGAAAGATAGATTGACCGTACCTAGAAAAAAGAGTGCTTTTAAAATTAAAATTTCAACTTCATAGCTATTGGTAGGATCACTAAACAAATAACTTCATGAAGGAAATCTGGAATAAGCCTGCCATAGCTGCACTCCATTTTGGTGCACTGCCAGCTTAAAGAAGTAAAAAACTGCTAGAGAAAGTGATCAGGCTATTAATGATAATAAAATCATTCTCATTACATTTATTTCTCCTTTCTGAGTCTTCTCAGTTTCCTTATTTGCAGTATTTTCTCTACATCCGCAAGACCTACTAGTTTGGGCTTGTTTGGTCTTCGGTTTTTTTGGAAAAAATAAAGTGGATGGTATGGGTGATAAGTGAAGAGCTGATTGCATAAACCTTCAGAGAAACTGGAAAACCCCCATATTCAGCATCAAGTTTGAATGCAGTAAGGTGAGCATTGGTAGGAACATTCAAAAATTACCTAGGGTGAGCTCCCCTGGCCAGCAGGACACCGGGCACTCTGCAGATGCTGGGGACGACAGGTAGGCAGAGACCGAGTTAAAGCTGCCCAGGTAAGTGCAAGCACTTGCAGGGCTGCAGCCTGGGCTCCTGCCATGCTCCAGCCCCTCTGCTGGGCTCTTCTTCTCTCCTTCGTACAGCCCTTCTTAGCCCTCAGCCAGGGAGGCCTGAGGACAAAGGCTTGATTGCCCAAAGAGGATGAGACCTTGCTAACACCTGTTTATGGGCTGGACAAGGAGCCCAGGCCATTCAGGGTGGCTCCCAGCACCTGCCAACAACAACCACCTGGCTAGGGTGAAAATTGGTTTCTGCTGGCTCCTGCACTCAGGTGTGCTCCTTAGCTTTTCGCATCGTTGTGCTATGGAGATGCAGCTGGGGTAATACGTCCTCATTTAAATATTAGGTACTAGCATAAGAGACAAAGCTTGTGAATTAATGGAGGTTTTCCAAAGACCAGAGTGAAAAAGTAAAAAAGTGACCTCAGTAATGTACTATAATCTTATGGTCCTTATTAATTTTGTTCAGTGTAACCTAATGCAGTTTGTCTTTTAAATACAGATTTATTAAATAACTTATTTGCCCAGTAGAAGAACATATGGTCCTTCTTTAACAGTCCTTGAGCCAGTTTTGGTTTGTTGGTTTTGTTGTGGTTTTTTTTTAATTTTGTGTGCTTTATTCAAAGGCTACTAAGTCATAAACAAGCATGTGTAACAGATAATGCTATATACTTGTTATACTCAATTTTATATTCTTGGTGTAAAGTGCCCTTAAAAAGTCTCTGACTTTCAGGCCAATACTGAGCCTGAAAACACAGCTTTTTAAGTACACTTAAAACTGAAGATTATACCTTTAAATGCATGGGTTGTACGTCAGTACTCCATTTTTGTCTTTCTTTTGCGGAAATGAATTTATTCTTGATGTGGCTTGATGTTTTGCTGTATTTTTTCATTCCCTATTCTGCTCAGCAGCATTGTTGATTGTTTCGCTCAGAGTGGTCACAACTCAGGAGAAGAGGGTTTAGGCGAGTCAATTAACATTGCTGTAGAGCAGAGCCCAGGAGAGGAGTGGACATATGGCATGCAGTAATGTGCAATTTGCTATTTTTTAATTTCTTAGTAAATAGAGTGAGCTAGAGGACATTCTTGGTCACATTAAGATGAAAGACCAACTACAGAGCTTTACTAATCTGCCCTCACTTAAAATTCATAGATGTTTTACATGTCAAGTAACTTAACCTCTTAAAAATATACAGGAATGAGATTCTAAAAAAGGGATTCTTTTGCTATACCAAATATTTGCTTTCATTATACATTCATTAGACTGGGAGAAGTGCTGGAGGGCAGAATTTGGGCTAAGTGTTTAATGTTTTAAAAAAAATCCTTTGTTAGACACAAAAATGTCCTAATAGGTCATCAAATTCATATCATTGCACCACTACAGCCTGACCCTGTTTATTTCCTCGTATGCAACTAATCAATTTTTATAGCTGCTCTAGAGTAGTCAATTAAGAGTTCTATTAATAGTAATGAATCCACAGCTCCAGCAGGCAGGAAATATCTGCCAGGATTTCCTTGTTGAATTTTTTTTTTTTCACCCTGAAGAAGGCAACTGCACTCACAAACACGGGCTTTACAGGGCACTGGCACAGGTCAGCATCCCACTCTGCAAACCAGCATTCTGCCCTTCTGGCCATGTTCTGTAACAGGTCTCCCACTGCTCCATTTTGCCTTAAGGAGACAAAGTGAGGTCATTTACCAACTTCCCTGTAAGTCCTGAGTAGAGAAAACAGGATAAACTGTAGGAGTGGTCAACCTCCACTTTAGCACCCTTTTGTTTTATTTTGGTTACCAATAAAATGAGCATCCAAGAAAGGAATGAGTACAAACAAAACCAAACCCATGCAGGTTCAGCTCAGAGCAGTCTGAGGACCTCCCATCTTTTAACAAGCCACAGTGCAAAGGTTTCCACAGCTTCCTTACCAGATGCACCAGCGGATGAAGTACAGCCCACAGCAAGCAGGGCCTAGCCCCAGTAGGTGTACTGCAGGTACCTGTAGCTATAAAGCAATGCCTATGGCAGTCTGGAATATTTCATTACCATTTTTCCCCTAACTTGGATTGCAATAATTCCATGCAGTGCCTTTTTAAATCCATATAGGTCGTATTGAGCTTTTTCTTCAGTATGAGGGTGGTGAGGCACTGGAACAGATTGCCCAGAGAAGCTTAGTGCTCAAGAGCAGGTTGGATGGGGCTTTGAAGAGCCTGGTGTAGTGGAAAGTGTCCCTGCCCATGGCAGGGGGGGTAGAACTAGATAATCTTTAAGGTCCTTCCCAACCCAAACCATTCTATGATTCTTTCAGTGAAGCTTTTTTAACCAGCCAGCCAATCTCACGGTTTACATATGCACTCTCTTCTTCACAATTCTAAGACAGAAAAAAAAAATCCAGGTTTTGACCTTTTTGGCTTTGTTCTTATGAAATTTCTCCTTCTTAGGAGTTAGCAAGGAATGCCACCCATTGGTCAACAAGCCACAACAGCGAGATAGGACATGACAGTAGTTCTGGCAGCTGGAATGAAAAATGAATCTGTCTCTAGCTGGCCAATTCAAAACCAGGTTAACAGTACCTGAAATTCATCACTATCTAATGTCTTTGTGAGATGAGACTGATGTCAGTTTAATTTAATAGACCAGGCTGAAAAATGCGACAGTTCAATAATTGATTCATGAGTGGATTAGACATCACTGCCTCAGGGGTGGCACCATCCACCAGAGGGTGGAGACGATGGCTGGGGCACTAACAGCATTAGCTGCCTCTTTTCAGTCCAACCTCCAAGTCTGCCAGACACCCGAGCCTGTAGCCACACTGCTGCAGAGGTGGGCAGAGAGGCCCATGACAGAACACACCTTGGAAATAAAAGCATACCCTACATTACCCGTTAGGAGAGCAAACGGGGAACTGGCGCTGTAGATGTCTGTACTGCACACCCCGCCGGGAATAAGCCAAGGACTATGAGGTACAGAGCTGTCAACCAGGTGCTTTCTGCAAGGACTGAAGTTCGCTGAATAAATAAAGGGAGAAAAGGGAGATGAGAGTCCTTTTATCTCTTTCAAAGATATTCTTGCTGACTTTCCTCATTCCAGACAGGCGCAGTCTTCTTTTCTCATCGGATACCTAGAAGAGCAGTCACCCTTGTGCTGCTGTTTTCACTTCCTGCTCTTTCACCCCACAGTCTCCTTTCCTGTGCTAGTATCCAGTAATGTGTCATCTTTTCGAAAATGTTGCCTAGTTAATGCTAAGAAGCCTCCAACAACTCCATAATGCATTCTTCAACAGTCACACCTAGGCTATGGCTGCCCTATCCTTGTATCTTTATAGATAATTAGCAAACCACTTACTTATGAAAATGGAGTAAAATGGGGTTTTCTTGAGAACCACCTTTTATTTGCAGGCTTTGAATTTGAATATAGTAATGTTTGCACAATAATTTTTCATTTTTTATGGAAATTGTAAGCATAGACAGGAAAAACTAAGCTGCACTACTTCTAAATGTCAACATGAAAGATAAATTCACTTTTTCACATATTTTAGTTAAACCTTAATTAAAAATTTTCCAGAAAACAGTAGTTACTTGAATAAACACTGTGTCATTTATAGTGCTCCTTAATATGTTTAATTGGGGAAAGTAAAGTAACTCCAAAAGCTAAAAATCCTCACTGGACATAGGAGAGTGGCACAAGCTAAGTGTTGTAGAGCTCTTCATAATCTTGGAGTTACCACAACAAACTTCTTCCTTTGGAAAACAGATATTTTAGATGGAAAAATGGGTAGAAGCTTCAGGAATCTTGCAGTTCTGTTTCTAAAAAGTACCTATTACAGACTCACCAATTCTTTTAGATTGGAAAAATCTCAGATCATCAAGTCCAACCACTCACCGGCTTGACAAGTAGACCACTGCACTAAGTGTCACATCCTATCATTTCTTGAACACCTCCAGGGGCGGTGACTCCACCACTTCCCCAGGCAGCCCATTCCAACGCTTAACAACCCTTTCTGTGAAGAAACTGCACCTAATATCCAACCTGAGCCTCCTCTGGCACAGCTTGAGGCTATGTCCTCTCATCCTGTCGTTAGCTGCCTGGGAGAAGAGGCCAACCCCCACCTTACTACAGCTTCTTTCAGGTATTTGTATAGAGCAATGAGGGCTCCCCTGAGCCTTCTTTTCTCCAGGCTAAACAGCCCCAGCTCCCTCAGTTGCTCCTCAAAAGACTTGTGCTCCAGCCCCTTCACCAGCTCAGTTGCCCTTCTCTGGATTCTCTCCAACACCTAAACTAAACCAAACTGTGTACAAACAAAGGAAGAGGATGCTACCTTGAAGTTACTTCCAGCAAAGCCATACTCTCATGCAACCTCTGGTCATCCTTCCAAGAAAGTCCTTCCTGTCATAATGGCTACTCCAGCACTCCTTACCTAACAACAGCTGCTGTCACAGGTTTGGTCACAAGCAGCTGCCCTGTCCAGGGAACCACAGAGCATCCTGTTTGATGTCAAGGATGCCACCTTAACATAACATTGCTATTGCCATCAAAAGGAGTAAAATGGCTTTTTTTTTTAGTCCAATACAGAGGATATAAATGTTTCTTGTATGAATATGAACCTAAAACAAGTGGATGAGAGACAGAGTAGAAGTGGAAGATATTCATGGAGCATATTGTGCTTTTTATTAAAGAGAAAAAAAGTAATCAGACTTCGACAATCCTGAAGCATATAGTTCCAATGTATTCAAGATAACCTAAGTATAAAAATGATCCATAACCATTATAAAAACCCTATCCTCTTTTAAAATATGCCTGGACATTATCTCAGTTGCTTTCTTCCTGGAAACAAAGCTGGCATTAAACTCAAATATGGATTAAGCTTTAACATCAGACAACGTATAAACAATAGTCATTCATTAAGCCCTGCAGCTGTAATGAACCAGAGCATACCAGGTATTGATTACTAAACAGAAATGTCTAAATATACAAACCCAGAACACATGTTGGAAACAGCACAGAAACCACACAGTAGGTATAGGTGCAAAAAATTATCTAGTTTGCTTCATAAAGCAGGAGTTGAAGTGTTGCCCTTTTAATTTCCATCATACTTTATTACAGACAATTATGACACACCTGCATACCCTTAAATGAAGAGTCACTATATCTAGACTTGTATTAATGTCCTAATTGAGCCATAGCATTTTAAAGCCATTGCTGGCCACCACAACCGTTACTATTTTACTGACCTCAGTGCTTACATTACATCAGTGCCTAAGGCTCAGACCAGCTCAGGTTGCAACAAGTGCTCTGTAAACCTTTAGAAAATGACAATTCCTGCTCCCCAGAGCTCACGGTGCTAAGCCCAGCTAGGCAACACCATAAGGTTTTATGGCTCTTAGGTTCCACTGATCTACTGTTCCTTTTAAACTTGCTGATCAAGTGCCTTGATCCCTCACTCCTCACATCTTTGGAGCACTTTTTTACAAGACCATGTAAAGTTTTTCCTGCTGAAAAGATTGCCCAAAGGAAACTAGCCTGTTGCCGAAAAAGTGCAAAAGCAAACCCAGGAGCTCTGGGGTTGGTTTGAGAAGTGAAACCTGAAATTCATCTCATGTGGTAATCCACCCTCTCTTTAAATTGTAGCGGACAGATCCTCACCCCATGTAAACTGTCAGCGTATCCTTGGATTCCTTGGTGTAACTGTGAGCACATCAGAATGAGGCTTTGCCTCAAGTTATCTTGTATCTCAGATTAAAATACAGAATGAACCCAGCTCAATTAAGGTCATTTTATACCTGTAATAGTAAATAAAAATACTCACGTTTGACAGTGCTCTGTCAAGAGCAGTAAGAGATTAGTCTGTCCTCTTACATGTACACACTGGTTATCCTCTGAGCAAAAATCCAGCCATTGTTTGTGGTTACAATCTCCAGTTTAAATAGTGCCAGGTAGAAAGTGCAGACAAAGAGACTTTTCAGGGTACTTCTCTTTCTCCTTCATGAGTGCACATGTACCACTTGGTACTGCTCAGGACTAAGAAAATCGAACACTTGTAGAGACTTTTAAATTGCAACTTACCTGTGAGTCCAATTCTTTCTCATAACAACCAAGTACTTCATACATTGTACAACACACCTAGAGATCTACTCATGCAACAAGGACTTTTTTTGGTATATGTGATGTCACACATTTCACTTTCTCTCTTACGAATTTATACACTAAAATTAAGTTCAATTATACTTCTGTTGAAACTGAGAATACAGGAAATACACTTCAGACAAGAAGAGAACTAAAAAAGATAAGAAAAGGAAAAGCACTGCAGAAAAGTTAAATAAATGGAATCATTTACAATACCAGAGGAATAAAATATGATCAGAATAATCATACATCAATTCTGTAAAGGAAATATTTCCAGGTGACTTGGCCCCATGTCAGTGGCCCCATCTTGTGTCCCAGTTTTTTTTAAACCAGATTTTACACAGTAAATAAGAATGGAGGTGGGGAAGGGAAGGGGGGAAAAAACCCATTAGACTCCTCTTAGGAAAATAAGACTTAATTAAAAAGTCTGCCATTGCTCTGCACTTAATTAGGGCTAACACAGCTGTTAATAAGCTTCTGATTGATAGTAAACTTGATGTCTGCACAGAAAACTACTTACTTGGTTCAAAGATGCTCATAGTTTCATACAGAAAAAAGATTCTGTTTTGTAATTGTGCATAATGTTAATATTTGAAACACCCTTAAGGGTGATTGTACCTATTAAAATTTCATATGTGAAATGAGAAATAAATGAATTGGTGTTGCATTTTTAAAGGATCAGATTACTGTTGATTAAAGCTTTGTCTACACTTGGAATTTCCCAGTAGAACAGCTCTACTGGTGGTTGTAATAATAGAAGGACAAGCAGAGATAGGCTGCCAGCAACTGCTATTTAAATTACAATGTCATACAGACCTGATCTTAAATGGGTTATACAAGACTGTGGTTATAATGTGACTGTAACAGTTAATACTGCCAACCTAGCTACTGTTACTGAGGGTGTAATAGAAAAAAAAGGAACAAAAAGCCAGTATAGTTGCAGTTGTAACATCAGTGTTTGTCAGTAAAGCGGAGATACACACTGGAGTACTGATCCAGAATGCTCCCACAAATTCTTATCCTACCTGAGACATTAAATATCAAGCAACAATAAGTGAAGAAGTTGAAGAACTGAGCAAGAGAGCAGAGGATGAATAAAATAATTTAGAAGTAGAGGAAGGAAGTGTTTAAAGACGGTAAACTTCACAGAAACAGCAGGGAAGAGAAACAGACCTCTAGAGGAAAAAGAGAAATAAGAAATTCCTGTGCAATCTACTTTTAATTTTTCAGTAGTGCTCCTCCATGTAACAAATACAGTGAAGAGACTAAAATAAGCTATGAGGGTTGAAAGGGAAACACAGAGAAAAGCCACATCAAAAAGAGAAACAAGAAAGAGATTTGTGGAAGAAAAGAAGATATCTTTTGACAAATGAAAAAAAAATCAACTGAGAAAATGAAGGTATTGAAAAGAGGTGAAAAAAGGCATAAAGTGAAAAAAGAGGATAAGGAAGAAAAAGGAAAAATACATAGAGCTTACTGTAAGAGCTCTATTTTGTTTAACAAGAGGTTTAATGCTAGGAGACACTGACACAATGGAAGTTTCTCTCCAGGTCTTGAGAAGATGATGTTCTACTCTTCTTCAGTTCCTACACAAGCTCTACCATTCGGCACCTCCCAGCTGCTCCCATGCACAAACAGTCTGGCAACATCATCTCTGGGACACATCCAGCCTGTGTGCTAATTCCTGCCCTCCTGCTTTCCACGACACAGCTTTGGGCGGGAGACGGGTTGCAGCCATGGATCTGACAGGCTGCTGCCCTATCCCATGTGAGCCCCCCAGCGCTCCACTGCACATCATCAAAACGCACCGATGTGTCAAGGCAGCACTGGACACGTGACACATACACAGGGCAACATGGGGCATACATCTGGTCTGTGGCAAAAAGTGTGAGGAGATGTGGGAACACAAATGTACGGAGCCGAAACGGAGCAACACACAAAATAAATCCAGGAGGGCAGAGGAAAGGAGAAGTCCGAACAGGTGACATCAAAGTCATGTCTGTTGGGGAGCCAGACACAAAAGGCGTGCTCTGTGGGAAATGATTTAACACCTCAAGATAGGAGAATGCACCCACGACAAGTAAATAGCTCACTCTCTAAAGGTAAATTACACTTACTATGTTCTGTTAGTGCCTTAAAAATGACATAACCCTTTCATGTGAAGTAGTGCATTTTCAAGCTTCCTTGGTTTGAAAGAGCAGGGGTGGTACAAAATGTCGGCATGTGTGCTGGGTTTGTGAAAATTTCATCTCTGCTACAAGAGAAGTGGGTCTGATAACAGAATACCAGCACCCTCAATACTGTGCCCCAAGTTTACTGCTATGCAAGTGCGGTGATCAGGTGGGACTGCCAAGAAGTTGGCTAATGATGCAGCCACTGTTTTAATAGTGAGTCCAGACATACCCTTCGAGCAACTGTCTCACTAAATGAAAAGAATGAGCAGTGTCAGTTACCAGCCGAGGAGATAGTTATTCAGGCCACAGTCTGACCTACCATTTTGGTGTCATGAGAATCAGAAAGCAGTCGGGACTTTGTAAAAGGTTTGAACCACATCAAATACAAACAGTGTGACTATTAGAGCTGATATGTGAAGTAGACTTCGCTACCATGTGAGTGAACAATAAAAAGAGAAAGAAAGGACAACTTTCTGCTTAAAGTGAAAATCTTACTCAATTCTGTCAGAAAAAAAATAGAAATCTGTGGCTTTCTTACACTTACTGCACTTTGCAGAACACACCTTTTGTGCCCAGCTCCTCAACTGACTTGACTTTGATCTGAAAAACAGAAACTAGATCAATATTCCCAAAAATGTGCCTGATCATACAGATAGCTATGTTCTCCAGTGAGAATGAGAGCAATATATTACCCTTTCAATATTATATGATGTCAAAAATGTCTTTCTTCATTTACTGTAAATAAAATCTCTTCAAGTTTTCACGTGCGTGTTTTGGCCCTGTAATAAAACTACTTCACACCTAAATAAAATCAAGTAAGAGGAATTTCAGTATTATTTCAGAGATCAGAAGATCTTTAAAAAGGTGGTGTTTCCTTAGACTGAGATTCTCAGCAAAATGGCTTGAAGAAACCATAACACAGAAAGCACATATATTTATGAAATGTTTTCAACCAGGCAGGATTGTGTATATTTTGCTCACACCATGTGCCACAATGCCAGTCTACTGGTAAGACCTGTCCTCAAAGAATGGCTTTTTCTTTGGCACAGTAAATCACGTTGTAATTTACACATATGTATAATAAACCTAAGCCAAATGGTAGCTCATCCTTTTGAAAATGAAGATTAATTAACTTGTAAAGGCCATTATTCTAACACCTGTTTTATTTAAAGAGTTTAACCAACACACCAGGAATTCACTTGTGAGAACCATACCAATTTCAGTGTACTTTAAAATGCATTTGCTATTTGTCCAGCTTAAAATAAGTTCTGCTCAAAAATAAGCAATAGAAAGCAACCTAAAATAGAGTAAAAAATTCCATAGACTGAAGCACTTATGTTACAATGCCTCAAGCACATTTATAAGCAATTTCCTAGAATATTTTCAGAGAGTAAAGCATGCAGTTATCAAGAATGGCTGTTACAGATTCTGGCCTCATCACCACCCTCCCCCTATCCCCACCAAAAGTAAAGAAAGTAAATGCTAGTAAAACACAGCAAAATGGATTTTTGAAAGGAAACTGCCTACCTGGCATGATGCCTATTAGTATGGAACAAAGAAATTATATACATTTTAGACAATTCTATAATTTGTACTCTGACAAAAATACTATCAGTGGATGTCCTCTTACAGGTTAGGAGTTCACGCTGCTGTTAGATTTTCTTCAACCCTAAAGGAAAACTAAAGCTTTCTGATTAGAGGGTTCAGGGAAGTAAAGAGGCAAAACACTTCAGGATATATTTGTTGTCCATCTTTATATAGTTTGCTCATTTTGGCACAAGTAATAGTTGTTTACAAGTCGTTCGAAGTTGATGGATGTCCTATGATTTCTTTATGATTCTGAGTGAGACAGCAGACTTCAGTATCTTTTATTTCCCAGTTTCTAGGTGGAAGGCACCAAGAACTTGTCAAAATCTCACTTCTTTTTTTTTTTGGCAATACTGATTCTTCTTTGACTTTGATACAGGATACATTTTTCTCATATTAATTAATGATGTATCGTTACTAGGTAGTTTATATGGACTAGTAAACTGCGGCACAGGAAATCCAATTACTTTTTCTGGGGTCACACAGTGGATCCAACAGAGTAAAGAGGTCACAGATGAAACAGTTTTTAGAGCTGTTTCCCCATCTTATTAGACTAGCAATTCTCATTCCAAACTCCTATTTGTTTTCTTTAACATGAGGGCTGGCATTTAGAAAGTATTTCCTTTGTTTGAAATAGCAAAGTCACATGTTCACCAAATGATCAAGACATAAACACCCACAGCCATTAGTGAGGTAAGTCTGGATTGTGCAAAACAGCCTCATCTGCTGCAGATGCAGATTTACATCTGCAATTATGACAACTGTGGGCATAACTGATGACACACATTTTAACTACCTCTTTTGCATGAGCAATTATGTAGTTAAATGTGTAGAGTGCAGTGAATTGCACCCACAAAATCAGAGGCTGAGATTAGACCTTTTTAAAAGATCTAGGCCTTACAGAGTGCTGGATAATTGTATACCCCATAAAAGAGAGGAGGGGGGTTATTTCCTGGTAGTTTTTAAGAAAATGGGACCATTTAAGTTAATTGTCTGTGTTGGCTCATTTGAACACCTGTTGGGTTTAATTCAGTAGCACCTGGTGCCAATTGTGGGTAACAGGCATGGGGGTTACTAGCTGACAGATTATGTTGTTTCTGTTTCTTCTATTTCCCTTTCAACTTATTTTTTTTTCTACTCAATTTTTAGTAAGCAAACTTTAGAAGGATTTAAGACAAAAAAAATGCGGAGATAACAAACCACTATTAGAGAATGCAACAATTTTCTCCATGAATACATGTGACAAGCAAATTTTGAAGCCTGATGAACACCTATATTCTGGTAATCTCAGTGGTACACGCACCAGTTTAGAAACACCAAGGCTAAGGTCAGGTTGAAGTGATCATTTACAAGAGCTGTTAAATGCATTAGTCAGGAATATTTTAGATTGAGATTTTAGGGAACAATAATTTGGTTATTGTATTGGGGGGGTGGAATTTTTAGGTAACACCAAGAACAGGAAACAGAACTGTTAAATCCCTGATTCGGGCATTCAGAATCCAAGAAGCATTCCACTGAAACAATTAAAATGTTGTAGAGGTAAACAGAAGAACCTTAAAATTAGTTAAGATGCACAACAAATGGAAGAACAAGATGCCTGAAAATAGCAAAAATGCTTCTGTTACCATGGGAAAAGTTGACATAGCCAGAGAAAACTCTTGATACATACAGAAAGGTCATAGAGTTTAGAAACATACTCAGTGTAACTATGGACAAGGCAAAAAAGGAGCAACTTGAATAAAAATAAGTCTTGATTTATCTATACAGAAGAAAGCTAGAGACAATGCCTTCCATTTAGTTCAGGGAAAGCTTGAGTACAACCATCAATAAAAAAAGAAGACTGATCCACAGGAACATAAAATGCTCTGTATTTGTGCAGAGTGAAGTTATTTGTGTATGTGCTAAATGCACTTGTGTAGTAGATATATTCTAGCCCTTACCCTTGTCAAATGCCTGCTCTACAGAATCAGAGAAAGTGACCCTCTCTAAAGCCACCCAACCCAGATGTCATCATTTTGGTCAAGGGAAGTAAAAACAGTGGTGTGTTCTAACCTAGCACCAGCCTTTGCCTCTGGGCAAGTTTATACTGTGTGTTCAGTCTGGTTTCCTGCATCTTCAGTAACTAGTATGCCCATTGGGCCGCCACACAAAAAGGTTGTACCTCTGCCAGTTCCTACAAAAAAGATCCAAATCCAGATAGCTAAGAAAATTTAAGATGGGAAAGGGAGAGGTCACTATTAAAGTGAGAATCATCAGACGTCCTTAGGACATCCTACTCACTGAATTGAATTTTTCAAGTCCTCACATACTTTTGGAAATATGCTTAAATAATTTGCAGAACAGGAGTGCATACATAAGCTTTTCGCTGCACTGGAGTTGTAAGTCAGACACAAGAGGATCTGGGTTTTAGGCATTTCATTTCCTTGTAAAAGTCAACCTGAAAAGAAACAAGAAATCTCACATGCTGTACACATAAATTCTATATTTAGGGTCTTAATTTTTTCCTCTTCAGTCAAGAATACTCATATACCTGTAAATTTCACCAAAAATCACATCAATAACACAGAATTATAAACCAGAGCTCACCTTCAATGTGCTCAAAAGTTCTTCTGATAGAAACAACAATTAATACAGGAGAAGAAAAATACTAAACCACCCCACTACCTGAAAGGAAGCATCACCTCCTGTTAAACCAGATGTGAGAAAGTAACTAATTCTCATGGTAGAAAGTGAAAAAAATGAGTTAGACTATTTTTATAGTTACAATATATCTCAATCCATATGATATATAACATTAGGTAGAAAACAGACGGAATAGAGTATATTTTTAGAATGTAAAGTAATTGGAAATTATAGTATCAAAGCAAATATGTGTATTTATAAAAATCTTTATTGTAAAATTAGATTTACACTATGTTTGACAAATACTATACTCAGCATATAAATATACTCTGCAGACTAAGCAGAAACAATGTTTAGTGGTGATACAACCTTTGTGTTTCCTAGAAATTTAAAAATATTCTGCTATTATGTCATCCCTACATTTGAGTGGATGAAAAAACTTAAATGTGTCTGGAAAAGTTTTAACTGGTGTAAAGATGAGAATAATCAAAACTAGTAGCAGAATTGGCATTAATTAGTACTTCTGGTAAATAATTGATCATCAACCCTTTGCATAGCCCCCGGCCAAAACTATATATGGTCTCAAACTGACAACACATAAACCTCCAGAGGTATCCACTAACTTGAATTGAGCTTGAGGTCATTTGTTTAGCTGTAAGAACATGGTAACTTTTAAATTAAAATTTTTATTGTTAAAGGATTGTTCTGGAATATAAAATTGCTGCACCTATGTTTGAAATGCCAGTTTTAATCATACAGAATGACTTGTGACTTCATAAATTTTTGGTACAGATGGCAGGGATTTCCTGGTGGGAGACTGTGGTGCCAAATGCATTTATTCCTATGCAGAAACTCGTGTGTCACATGGCACCAAGGGGTTAAATTTTACACGCAGAATTCTCTACATGATAATGCACTTCCATGTTCCCCATCTGGCTATTGTAAAATCACAAAGACTGTGAAGGCACAAGCATGAAGTAGAAACTGGTGTCCTGATTTTCAGTGGTACTGAGTATCTGCAACTCCTGCTGAAGATGGGAGCCACAGGTGCTCCGTAATTCTGGAAACCAGGCCGTTATTGGAACAACTTCATGAGCACTCGTTAAAGAATTTGGAATAGTGTCACTTCTCACTTTAAGCCCCCATTTTTCTCTTGATAATCCTCTAAAAGCATAAGTTTTTTACTAGAAATGGAAAGCCACCTAACACTGCAATATGTAATACATGTGAAAACCATAAGCAAGAAAGGAGAATACAAATAAGGTAACTTATTTGGGGGCTTCAGATGGAACATGCAGATGGAATGCAGCAAGCACGGAACAACAAGGGACATTGTCCTTCACAGTCTGTCTACTGAAGCTGAGGAATTCTTTGCCATGAGTAAATTTTTATATGACTGACTGGGTGTGTGGTACTCAGCAGTTGGGGTTAAACCATGACAGTCCTTCTTGGTGCCCAATGTGAGGCACAAAGTGTTGAGCAATATAAAACACTGGCTGATCACACACAGGAAAGGTTGAAGCATGAAGGCAAGATCACTGTCTGAAGCATTGTGTCATCCAGAAAATTTTCCCTCAAGGAAACCAGCTTAAAACTGCTAGGAGTAGATCAGCTGGAGGTAACAAAAGGATTCAGTGTATTTCAAGTGCTCGTTTCTGACCAAAGGATGCCTCCAGGCCTCTGAGGGCATTTCCTGGCATGAGGGAATTCTGTCATCAGCCTACGAGGAACATTTCTCAACAATTAGAAATGACTCAAACTTGATGAAAAAATATAAAATGTAGTTCTGCATTGAAAGTAATGCTTCAAGTTGTTGCACATTCACCGTGGAAGTGCAAACAGAAGACAATTAGTATGGAGTTGCATTTGTAGGTATTTTATAGTTGAGGTAGCCAGTCTGCTACCTACTTCATAAATGAAGTATTGTAAATTAAAATCTACTCTTTCTGAAGTGTTGTATAGTATGGAGAGAAGGAATGGTTTACTATGAACTATAGGAAGGTTTTGTTAACTGCAACTCTGATCATACGGAATTTAGTCTCAGGTTTCCTGAATATACTTGGTGAAATCACAGAGATGGTAGTTTTCTATATCTTCAGTTTCATAAAGCAAGACAGGATGATACTTTTAAGTATGGCAGGGCTGGATGAAAACTGCCTCATTTTCCAGGTCATTGTAGACTTACACATTACTTGTGGCTATTCTCCCAGATACAAGAATGCCCTGAAACTTTGGGAGAAAAAAGCTTCCTTTTCAGCTCCACTCAATTAGCAGGAAGGTAGAAAGCTGCTAGTCCAGAATGGTTCTTTTGTAGATGAAGGTGTGAGGCAAAACCAGTGCTCCATTTTGAATAGAGAGAGCTATTTATCCTCCCACATACCATAATACTTTTGAATGGTTCACAGGCATTTCTCTTTCGACATGGCACTGAAGCCAGCTACGGTAGAAATTAGGGTTTGCTATCATCAGTGTTATCTTTAAGTAGCAGTTGTATCTATTCCCTTTATTTTAATTTCAACTACAAATTAGCACAACTGTTTCATCAGACAGCTCGAAGTTCAGTATTCTCATAGTGACAAGATCTGCAGTCCAGACAGCAAGCTTGGAGCTCCCAGGTTCCCTTCTCACTACATTTTACTTGCCTTCAGAATGGCCCTGTGGCTCAATCTTCTTTTCTTTTTTTTAATTTAAAAAAAAATTTATTATTAAATTAATCAAACCCAACCCAAACCCATACTTCCATATTATGCCAAAACATATGGGAAATTAGGTAAAGTTTGGGTAAGGAATAGAGTGTAAGTCTTCTCTTAGTTAACAGGCTTATCAGAAGCCCATGGGATACGAGCAAAACATGTTAATGGATTTGGGAGCTTTGGATAAGAGCCCTAACAAGTGTTCTGTTGCTTAGATTGCATTTTTTTTAATTTTCCACCCTACTGGGTTCCACTGAGGCAATACAGTAACTTTATGTACCATATAAGTAAGAGATGGAATACAAGGGAAAGAAATGGCATCCCTTCAAAACTCATTGCTATCTACTGGTTATCAAGTAGTTCATTAGCTGTGATTTGGTGAGCAGCATCAACTTTCAGAAGTACTTTCAGAACTTATTTTGCTGGAAGAAAACCCCACAACTTAATACCTCTCTTTTCTGCTAACCACAACTAGACACATTTTCAACTGAGTGCTTTAATTCAGCAGAGACTATTTTACCTACAGTGCTATGAAATTAGTCCACAATATCATTTATCTCAATTCATTTTTAACATCAGTTGGGCTTTTCAGAAAATGTGTACTACTTAAAAGCAATAAAAATATCAAAACTACTACATATATGGAACTCATTACAATAGAGTCAGCATTTATTCTGTGAGAGCATTGTGTACTTACCAGCCTCACTAACTGTTTCCCTGACAAAATTTTTAAAGCACAAGTCTTCCCTTCTCATTAGGTCAAAAGCTTTTTTTCTAAGCTTCCTATAAAAGGTATAAGAAAATCAGGGTCAGTGAAGGAATACCCACTACTTTTCACTGGTGAGGCAAAAACTATCTATTATGGGATGACTTTGAAAATGGAAAGTTGGCAGGACTGGGAAAACTTCAGAGAACTCTACAAAAGTCACTCAAGTTCTAAAAATGTGTCTGAGAGATTTAAAGGAATAAGGTTAAGAGGTTAAAAGGCAATTGAATCTTGGTCACTAGGTATCCACGTAAGTAAAAGATAATTGCTATTATATGGATTTTTTAAGTAACAGCCAAAGGTTTAACAAAATACAACTTGTATCTAGATACAACTTGTATCTAGCTTGATAAGCTAGAAAGAAATTAAACTGAACATATATAATATTTTACTATTCCACAACTAACCCATCCAAATCCCTTGGCTAACTGAAAGAGAACCTGCTGCCACCATTTGCAATATTTCTATCACAGAAATACTGCTTACAGCAAACACTTTATACTTGGAATTTCTTTTTATTTCATATCCAAGTAATATCTTCTGTTAAAAAATTCAACAATTCTGTCCTAGCCACCACTACATTTCAGTGATAAGAACCATTGTTAATTCATGGACCACTGTTTTTAGTCTCATGGACTCCCTGTTTTTAGTGATTTAATAACAGTCACAAAAACTGAAACAACAGCAACATGACAAAACAGACCACTCTCAATTTACACATTGAAGTCTCCATCATTTGTCTTTTTAAAAAATAGGTTTTGGTTCAAACACAGATCATAGACTCAGTATAAGAATGACTAAATACTTTTATTCTATGGCCCTTTTTCCATAAGTCAGTTTAGTTATACCTAGTAGTTGCTTGTGTCCCTAAAGTCAAGTGTACTGATATTCAAAACCCAATTCCAAATGCTTATAATCTATGAAATATGTTCAATTCTCAGTCTAAGGTGCTAATCTTCATTGAATAAAAGTAAATTAAAGCAACTGTGATTCATAGAAAATTATAGAAGTGTATAATATCTTATTGCTACAAAAGGAGTATTTTTTTCAGAATAAAAAATAAATCCAAAAATACTCACAGAAAACAAAATATCATATTTAATTCTTAATTCTTTGTTCTGTTGTCTAATTGTATCTCCTTTACCTGCATTGTGTGAATGTCGCCTTGTTTGGTCTCATCCAAACTTAGTTATCAGTAGAAACAGGATAATAAAAAAGATATAAAATATCAGAAAAATTTTAAGATTTACACATAAGGGTCCATATTAAGTGTATATATGTTCATAAATATATACCTTGGCTGCATTCTTTTCCAGTATGTATTTTTTGTCATTTTGAGTAAAATATTTGAATAAATGGGGTATTTGAATGTCTATACATGCAATTTAGTCACTCTGTATCATCTGCTTCCTTTACATAAGTTGTGTTCTTAATGATGTGGTAACAATACAAAAAAAAAAAAAGTTAAACTAAAAACAAATGCATTCCTTAAAAGAATTGGTTTTACTATCAGACGGTGTTTAAACTTGCTTGGTATTTGGTTTCTGTGACTATATACCAACAGAAGTATTAACCAGAAATATCACCTCTAAGTGTTTTTTACAGAATATTCTTTGAAAGTAAATATTGATCTGTATTTTACTAATCACACAGAGTGAAAAAACATATCATGTGGTCTGTGTTTTCCATCCAAACTTATAAAGACATTACATTTACAATAGATTTTACATCACACTTTTCATACACAAGTGACTTGCAAAAATTACTTAGTAAATAGTTTTGAGAAACTAATACACCTATTTGTGACCATTTGAAACCAAAAACAAGAAGCTAACTTCATCAAATAAATTATTTGCATTAAATAATGGTTTTAGTTCTAATCTCAAAACACAGAAGTAGCTACGGAAAAATATAATTGTCACATCCTATTGAAGGATGCCTGTCACTTTATATCAAAGTAAAATACTGTGGTATTTCAGTTACATGGCTTTAATTTTTAAGGTAAAACATAAAATTAATATTTTAGTGCATTTTCCCCAAAACTTTTAATCTCAAAAAGTCTTCAACAAAAGTTGTGGTTTTCTCTTATCCTCCAGTTCTCCTTCCCAAGCTCTCTCAGGACTTAAATCCACATGGAACTCAATTTAAAAAACAGAAAAGGGGCAGAATGCATTCATTTCAGAACATGATACCGTAAGTATCAGCTGGTGACAATGCCCTTTATTCTGCTACGCACAGATAGGACTAAATTCTCTCCAGACTAAGGCAGTGACAGACAACAGAGATAACTTCAGCTGAAGAAATCAAGTTGAGTAGGTGAAACAGATCACACGGCACCTCAAAAATCTGTGAAGAAATTTTCTCTGCCTTTAGAAAGGAGCAAGAATTACCACATTTTCTTAATAGGTTTCCTATTGCTGTAATGCAGGAAGTAATTTATTAGACATCCTGGGCTTCTTTGGTTGCACAAAGGTTTTCAAGAACTATTGCACGGCCCAGAGCCTCTGAACAGTCTTGGAAGAATGAGCAAGAAATCCAGTAGTGCAGATTGCACAGGAGAAAGAAGCTCCTGACCCCTTCCTATTAGAGAGCAGCACATGGGCTGTACTCTCGTCAGCAGGACTCTTGCTACTCTACTCTTTCAATGTGCTGACGTACTTCTGTATTTTAATGGATTTTCTTTTTGTTGGTTGCTATTGTGTTTGCTTCCATTAGTGTGTTTTAGAATAGGAATGAAACGGGAAGTGTAAAGTACACCTCAGTTTAAATTACCTATAAAAATCCATCACACTGGCATTGCCCCATTATGCAGAGGCAACCCTGTGCATTAACACTCATGGAAACAGAGCTATGAGTCACCTCGGGGCTTGTGCTCCTCACACAGGTAGAGGCTGAGCCTGTCGTGGCAATAATACCCTTGGTACCAAGATGGAGCATGCCATGTGCACTGCAAAGAGAGCCCTGGCAGCTGGGAAATTACCAGGGAGGCATTAGCAGGAGCCAGGAAGGGTCAGAGTTGTGATGGTAACAATAATGGCCCTAACAGTATCTTTAAGCCCATTAGAGGATCACCAGAAGCACAAGCTATTATTCAGGGGTGGGAAGAAAAGCAATTTGCAAAAACAAAATTAAAATCAGAAGATGATCTTATGGCTTTTGTATTGCTGTTTTCAAATTAAGCAATAAAAAGGAGTGTGAATTGCATTCTATTAATTCATACACGGTGTTTTCATTCTTGGGTAGTCAACACAACAAGGGGTGAATTAATGTTACTTTGTCCTGACACTGTTGTGATTACAAAATGCTAATTTTAAGAAATATTTATGTTGCTAATTAAGGAAGAAGGTCAGAAGTTCTAAGCTCTGGCTGCAATCAACACAGTTCACTGCTCTGAATTTTACAGGTTCTGAGCTGTGAATTTTGCTGATTGCAGGCACTGCTCTGGATTCTTATTAGCCAGTCAAACCATCCCAGTTCTGCCAAATATTTTATGATACATTCTATTGTATTATGTTACACAAATTCTACTACCATGATGTAAACATTAATATCATGAAGTACAACAATAAAACTCATTCTGTATCAGCATAAATAGTACACATGGATTTTAGAAATAAAAAAAATAAAATTAAAATAATGGCAAAGCTATGAACACTTCATAATGCTGACACAAGAAGAAAAGTGAGCTAATTTTATAGAAAAGGAACTGAGGAACCAAAACAAAGTGGAAAGAAAAAAACAAACAAAGACAGTCCAGAAAAGAGAAGGTTATGAAATTGTTTCTGTGTCCACACGCCCCCGTGCAGTCTTCAGTTATAAAAGAATGCAGCTGTGTGCAACAAAAGCAAGACAATCACAGAACAGAAATAATAATGAATGAAATGGTGGTGATAGTGTTCTATAACCTGGGCATTAAAGCATCATCTGGGGGCAACCGAGAGGAGAAATACACAAAGTGGAGACAAAAATCAGACAAATGCATTGTGAGAGAAAAACATCCCTGAATAAAATGTGACATTTTAGTTGCATCATATACACAGTAAGCTATGTACTTTGCAAGAGTTTATTTTTAATTACTGGTGTGCCTTTTGATATTATTTAGTTAGGATAGGCAGGTTAAGATTTTTCAGAAAGAAATTATTATTTCATGATTAAGACAAATGTTATACGTGATGAAGTGCTTGATTAAAAATATGCATGTACTCTTACGAATGTAAAATTTCATTTCTTCCTCCAATAACAGCAAACTAATAAACTTTCAGAGGCCTCGGGTAACCTGTACAGGGAGACCTGGCAGGCCTCAGACATCTCAGTTGCTGTTACCACAGGCAGGGGTGGAGAGGAAAAACCTTTGCCCTGATCACGCAGTTTGTGCAATCCATTTCAGGGTTTGACCAAAAATCTGCAAATCAATTACTTAGTTCTCATATACAGACCCATCCAGCAATGAAAAATGGAGGCCTAAACTCTCAGTTGGGTTTTATGGTGTTTCACTGCAGTATTCTGTAATATGCTGTTATTTCAGGATTATTAAATGGTCCATAAATCAAATACTCAATTTTCAATAATAAACTGTGCATTTTACCTTATTTTGCATAGAAATTTTTATTGTTTACGTACAAACAATTATAAAAGTTCAGTCTTTTGTGAAGATTTAGCACATGGGTTTAATTTTTATTTCAGTGCAAAATCGTAGGTGCTTGTATTATAAATGGGTCTGTACATTTTATATTACTTTTACAAGCTACTTACAGCATGTACATAATGACACCTATGCTCCAAATGTCACACTGTTGGCTGTAGTCAAAGGCACTGATAACTTCAGGGGCTGCCAACCAAGCAGAAAAAATAGTATTAATAATAGAAAAAAAAAAACTTTTAAATGCTTAGACACAAAGCATGAAGAATGTGCTGATGTGGTATAATTTATTCCCATATGCAAAGAGGAACCAACAGCAGATGTTTAAATGAATAATGTACAGACCTTAACAATTCATGCTGATGTGTCCTCACTTTCATCATTTAGCTGTTAAGGGGGTGGTGACACTGTGACATTAGCTGTATGATTAAACTTAGTACTCTTTTTCTCCACAGTAAGTTATTAAAGCAGTATTCATAACATACTGCCTTAAACTACTGAAAGACATCACACAAACCTGGTTTTCTCCCAGACATAAGGGTAATGCATAAGAACACAGAGGTTTTTGCAAAAAAAAAAAAAAAAAAAAGCCTCTGTTTGCTTGAACACATCATGTGATCAACAAAATCTACGCCAAAATAGTCTAAAATAAAAATTTTCAAACCTATTTATTTATATCCTAGATTAAAAATTCAAAAATTATAACCTATTCAACTAATCATTTTATATTACTTCGGTCATATGTCATAAAGATACTACTTTGGGACCATCTTAGTGATATTTTATCTACTGTATCATGGGAGATGTGGTTGTGAGTTCACAGCAAGGTCTAAGGTTTTACTTCCAGAATCAGTGGAGGTGACATACATAGTAAGGAACAAAAGATAAAAACCTTCACACAGTAGAAGGGGAGAAAAACAGTGAATATTTTATTTGGTGTTGTCCTACCAAGTCAAAAATCTTGTTTAACTGTGATCTCAGGTTTTTTATGTATTAGGTAGGCACAAGCTTCAAATATCTAGTTATTATGCCAAAGATATTGAAACAGTTTATGGCTTGATAATATCACAACTGGTAAAACAAGACTTTACAGAAGGTTCTTACTATTAATATTGTCAAACTGGTCAAACTTATCGTATGGTCTCATTTTTAATCAATCATTTTGATAACATATTAAACCAGCAGTAATTCATGCTATGAACATTCCAGGACAACTTACAAACTTATGTAAGTTGATATCCTTATATACACTTCCTGCACAAAATAAAATTATTGAATCAGAAAGCTGATATTACTTTTATGATTTTCCTTATTAATAAACCAGTCTGATTAAATTTTGTATTTCCATGAGTCTCACACAGAAGAAGGAAGGATACAAAAGATGGGAATAAGAACAAAAGGAAAACATAAACATAGAGGAGCAAAATCAGAAAGGAGCAACAAGCAAGGGATGTAACTAAAAATTAAATCATCATTTGAGTAGTAGGAGACAATGAATAAAGATGCTGGTACTGTACTCAACCAAGAATGCAATTGATAGATGATGTTTAGAAGGCAAATGTATTTAATGTCTTTTTACATCAATTTTAACCAAAATGTCAAGTGCAAGCAGTGGATAGCACAATCAATATCAATGACAAAGGGCCAAGACCTCAGTCTTTTACAGAGAAGCAAAAGGTTAGCAAGTACTTGAGTTGGAAATTTTTAAATCAGCCATAACCAATAAAATTCATTCTAGAGTACTTTAAAAGTGACAAGACTTTTCATAGCTATTAGTGGTTCAAGAACCATTAGTGGAAGGCAGATAAAATACTTGAAAACTGAAAAAGGCAATCATTATTGTATCTATCTGTAAGAGACTAGAAAGGCTGGCATCAAAGAACTATAGAAGTCTCCCATTATTTCTAATTCCCAGGAAAATACTGGAATTTAAAAGCACTAGAGAAAACAAAGAGGTAAGTATCAGGCATTATGAACCCATCGGGAGCCCATGCAGCACAGGTTGACAGGCTTCAGGGTTAGAGAAGGAACACAAAATATTACACATCTCTATTTTAGTAAGGCTTTTGGTGCTGTTTCACTACATGTTTTTGTAATCCAAAATACTGCTTTTAGTGTATTAATTTAATACATTAAGGTATCACAGGAGCAATGCCCACATGTTCATAAAAAATGCTTCTCAGAAAGTATTGTAACTTGTTTGTTGTCAAAGTGGAAGGCTGTGCCAAGGCAAGTTTTGTAGGTGTCTGTCCTAGGCATGATACCATTGTAATTGATGACCTGGATGATCCAAGAGAGAGCATATTTATTAAATCTGAAGGAAACATCAAGCCAGGAATGGCTGTAAGTATATTGAAAGCCAAGCTCAGAATGCTGCTGTTAGGCAGAAGCTCAAGGACTGAGCTAACAATGAGTTAACGGTTCCAGTGTTCCAGACAATGACTCTGAGAAGTAGGATCAGTTTAAAACCACCAGGCTGGTACAAAATGCCTTTGTGCACACCTGCCCCTTCTGAGGAGGCCAAGGCCAACACTCTTCCCCTTGCCTGGGTTAGAAACCTATTTAAATATGCCAGATGATAAAACAAGACAAGAGCCAACTCTTGTTCTTTTACATGGACTTCAGAATCCTTAAATAAATTACAAAAATGCAGCCATTATTTTTGTTTTATGTGCAAGCCTAGGGTTGCAACACATACACAGCAATCCATCCACTCAGCCCAGCACTGGTAAGGCTTCAGCTAGATACTGCACTCAGTTTTGGATACTCCCATTTTGACACTGTAAGTACTGAGTGGAGCATGGCGAGTCAATCACTAAAACTGGAAGTGAAGGACAGGACTGAGAAAATTCATCCTCCTTAGTCTAAGAGACCAAGGGAGAAGTGTAGTAACTAATTGCTGAAAATAGGAAGGTGCCTACCTGTTCTTCATATCCGTGATGGATGGGGAGAGCAATAATAGTCTGAAAATGCGAACCACAGTTCCACCCTTTTCCTTAGCCCCACGCACTGGCTCCCACCACCTCCCTTAGGTCAGCTCTGGCAATTATGTGGCTGCAGGTGAGTTAGCTGAAAATTTTAATGAAAAAAGTGATTAGATCATGGCCTGCAGGTATAGGTTTAAGCTGATTGTCAAACTGAAGGTTCGGGGCAGACAGGAAGAAAAATTTCTAGGAGGATAATGAAGCATCAGAATAGAGCGCCTGGGAAGATTACGGAGTCTCCTGTACTGGAGGTCTTTAAGTACACACAAATATTTATCAGCAATGACTTCAGTATAGCTACTTCTTTCTTTGGACAGCAAAATAAATCAAATGATTCAAGATCCCTCACAGTGATGAGGCTCTATGTTTCTGTCATGATTAGTAAATTGGGAAGTGATTTCATCCTATACAACCCCCTCACTTAAAGAGTATTTAATACTGCTAGTATTTAATCAATCAAACTAGTGGAAGGACTAATTATCTTCCTCCAAAAAGGATTTCTTTTTTGCTTCTGTTTTACAAGTGAAATGAATTGCTGGTGCAAGCCATTGAGGAAAAGACTTCAGAGAATTAAAAAAAAAGAATGCTGTATTGGACAATGGAGTTAAATATACTATAACATGCAGTATAAATCAGAAAGGGCTACATATTTTTATATTAGGGAATGCAAAGCATTCATTGCCTAATAGAAGGGGAAAAAAAAGTCCTTTGGACAGGCTACATCATAATTACTTGCATTTGTGGGGTCTTTTTCAACTTTCATTTCAACATCTGATATTAATAAAGCCTATACACTGAGATAGGTACATTTTTTGGATGGAAATTGTCTAAGAAAAATAGGGTTTATTATTTATTTCCCACTGTTAAGATGGAGATTCCTAAAATTTTCTGCAGAACATCAAAGTCACAAATTAGCTTTATGTAACCAGAGTGATTCAGATAGCACTGTTGGTTTTAAAAACACCCAGCAACAGAGAATAAGCAGACTTTGTAACAATAGAATATGTTACTTGTACTGAACTTGACAGCAGTAATATTAGGTAGACCAAGGTGGTTGAAGACAACATCAGGTAGAATGAAAATGCACAGTGAGTGTTTTCTGCCTGGAGAGCATGATGAAAGCTCATGAGAAAGTAAGAAAAAATTAGTTCTTCATATCATCTTAGAACTCATAATAAGTACCTGATAGATGAGGGAAGCAGAGAGGAAAGAAAAGAGCAGAAAGGAAGGGTCTGACAATGAATAGTAAAGCATCAGGGAATATCAGCAGACAAGAACCCAGACTTTGCTACAGAAACATCTAAGATCTGATTAATTTTTTCCCTAACTGCTACCTTCTTTTGGTATAGTAGAGAGGTGATTCCATGCAGCCTGTAAGGTATTGATTATAAAATGACCCCCTTGCATGACACAGTATGTCACTGTTTGCTCTCTGCAGATGTACAATCACCTGGGACAGCTGTTTGTCCTCACTGTGGGGACCTGCTTGCCTGTTTCCTCTAGGAATAGGACAGTGAATGGGGTGAGTTTATCCCCTAATCAGCTGATCCAAGCATGGGCTGGCAGCAGTTCTCAGCTTCTGGGCAGCAGTTGTACATCTGTTCCCATGACCATTTGAGAAGTATGGAATTGTTCTGTCTTTCTTGTGCAGAAGGGAGTTCGAAAATAACCTTCTATTAAAACCAGCTCTTTGAATCTCTGATTGCCTCTGACCAACAAGGGCATGTTCACAAAACTCACAAGCACTTGATTTCAGATTCTTTGGTCAATAATGTCTCGTGTCAGCTTTGTCTGAACCTTAAGTATAGACGAACCTTCCAAGGCATTCTTAAAAGCTGTTAAAACATTAAATACTATTCAAGTTCTAACCAATGAAGAACTTCAGAGGGTTTGAACTTCCAGAATAGCAACAAAAACAAGGAATGTGTATAGGCAAACATACCCCAGTGTTGATTTAAAATAAATCATTGCTTGTTTTCTTCAGAGCCTTATTTGTCTCTGATCCAATTTACTGAAATAGTAGAGGAAGGAAATAATGCCCATGACTGCTAAAAGAAGCCTTACCAAAAAGGCACTACTCCTCAATTGTCCCTAAAGAGGGACATTCCAAAGGGTATCGAGAAATACTGATTAATATTTTCTTTTTTTAATAGATAGGTTTTTATCCTGGTAGAAAAACCTTATTCAGCTGTAACACTTGTGTAGAGAAGCCAAATTCTTCAGTATACTTTTATACTTTCTATATCAAAGTCCGTGAGACAATACATATATCTGTAGTTGCCAGAACAGGAAAGAATGTCCTGATCCTGAGAGATGGCTTGAAACAGAAGGTCTATCTATAATTATTAACAAGATTTTGTCTAAACTCTTTGCCAGTATGCACTTGTGCCATGTACTACTGTACCATATGGAAAAAACTCTGTTCTTTCACCAGGAGCAAGATATGTCTGGATTTCTCCCATAATTCTGCCTGCGTATCCTGCCCAAAACCAGAAAATCATGAAGATCCAGGGAGATCACAGCCAAAAACAGGAGGATGCAATCCTTAGCCTGTGGTTTAACATCAGCTGCCTCAAGACTGAAAGCTCTGAAGCAGTTAAATGTCAGTTTTAGCTGCTTTTTCAGTCTCACACTCTGTGACAGACCTCTCCTTTCCTGCTTTCATTGCTTCCAGTCATACCAGCTTTTGGGTTTGGTTCTGTGTTTTCTACTTCCTCCATTAAAGTTATTCAGGGGTTATTCTCCTCTAAAATGAGGAGAAAAGGAAAGTGAGGAAAGATCTGTCCTCATTCACAGGATAGAAGTCAGGAAAAATGTTTGCACCTTTTAGGAGAGATGAGAGAGCATCCTAGCTGCTGTTCCAGATGGGTATATAAAGCAAGGCCATGCAACAAGAACAGCTGGCCACGATGGGTCTATTGATGGAAGTGGTGAGTTGACTACAAAGATGGAAAACCTTCTGGCAAGCCAGATTTATGCCTTACATACCTTTAGCATTTGCAAGAAGAAAGGTACAAACTGACCCAAACTGAAGGATACAAGAAAATCCAAAATTATGTTTCTTAAAATGAGCATGACATTATACAAAAATACATAGGTCTAAAAAACAGAAAACAGTTTTGCAGCCCAATTTCTCCCACCATAATTACTGAGTTGTCCACTCTTCAGTGTCTAAAACGCTTCTCAAACTGGAGTCTTCTACCCCAGATAGTAAATTCATGATGCAAAAATTCAGCCATACAAGGTTATTTTAGAAGATGTCAGTATTTTCACAGTAACTACTATTAAAACTGCAAATTAGTGATGGATAATTAGCACATGATTTATTAAGCATCAAAGGCTATTTTCTTCAACTAAAAAAAAATGTAAGCATATGGAACATTGTGTTTAGGTATTGAATATTTACTAATATCAAAAGAATCCTATAATATGCTAGTATTTCAATCAAGGCACAGTCTAAATAGGCTTTTTTCTAAATTACTAACTGATTTACATTAAAATGACAATATTCCTAATTTAAATATTAATTACATCTCACAGCATATGCTAGCTTACTGCAACTAATGGCCTGGGACTATGTTAATGTAGATCTGGATGCACAAGGTATGGTTACTTTAAGGAATTTTTTTTTTCTAATTGACCGAGAAATATACTTAACATTAAAAAAAAAGAAGACTCTTTTCAACAGTGGCACTCAGCTTCCAAATGATTTTTTTCCCCCCTAATAACACCATTTAGTAACTCATTTCAAAAGCTACTAATAGGTATCAAAGTCAAGTCTCCCAGTAATACTTGGATATTAAAACCTGTTCTTGAAGTAGAACTGCTACAATTGTCGTCTTACCTTTATGTTTAATTTCACTTCATTTACTTCATCGATGTCACTGCTTTTAACGAAAATGTTTCCCAGTTTTAGATCTCTGTGAACAATATCTGCCAAGAGAGAGTAAGAAATAAAATGTTATCAGTTGCATTGAATATATTCTGACAGAAATATTTTAAACTCTTTTGATTAATTCCTTTGTGCAGTTTCAGTGCATTGTACTCTAAACTAGTGGAAGCCTCACCAAAACCATTTCTCTCAGGGAGTCATATAAGAATTTGAAATATCATTTCTCACCACAATTCTGAAAGAAAGGATAAAGTTCGTACTGGTTCTGTCTTTAATATTATTATCTGACATCATCTAACAAAAAAGTAGAGTGTATATTTACCAAATTTGCTCATCCTTTCATACCTGAAGTTCATTTTTATATCCCAAACCAGTTGAGGTTTCTACCCTTTCGATGAATACACAGAAGAAATGAGGCTTTAAAAAAGGCACCATTCCATAATCCCATAAATCTGTACGGAAAAACAGGTAAATGAAGGGTTCCTAGAAGGAGTATGTTGTAACAAAGAGATTAATAATTTCTCAGCAAAAAATGTCCAGGATTATTCACAATCCTATGCTATCTACAAAATCTAAACTTTTGGCTGCTGTGGACTGTGCAGAATTGTAGTGCTTCTAGGTGGTGGACAAAAATGCTGATGTTTACTGAACCTTAAATGCAACATATACTGTTAGGAAGTATCAGGAACAACCCACTCCTGTATTTTTACCTCCTCTAATAGGCTAAACACTTAACACCTGAATTGAGTTAAAATTATAATGTAAAGCAGTTCCAAGCAAGGAAATAAAAACAGTTATTATCATAGCTGGTATAAAAAGAGAAATAAAAGAAAATGGTAGCAGTTGTTGTATCTATAAGAAAAAAAGTTCTAACAAAGCATTCATGTAGTGAATTTTACTTTTTCTTTACCGGGCTATTTTTATCCTATAAAATAAATAAGAGATAAAATGTCAATCAGTAACTGTTGTTAAATGTATGAACACTCAAAATCAATGAACATATGGGAGAAAGAGAGGAACATAATTACAGTTTTTGTGAAGATATGGTATTGCTGAAGCAAGGCTTTGAATGATGTGCCCCATCTCATTTTCTGTAAAATGTCCTTTACTACAAAGCATTTTTGCATGTTCTCCATCCTCACACAGCTCCATTATAAGATACATCTGCTAATATTAATAAAGAGATAATGTAATGATTTTGTTCTGAGTTTAGTTTCTTCTAATGTAATTACAACATACATTTAATATCAGTGTTCCAGCTGTAGTGATGACCTAGTACCCTAATGCACTTACTATTTCATGAACAGAAGGCAAAGGACAATTGATCTGCCAGAAATATTGCCAGTGTTTACTACAACAAACTCTGAAGTTTTCAAAACATCTACATTTTTAAAATTTATGCAAATACTGTGATTTCAAAACAAAGTATAGATTTAGCTTAAAGCCTCTTCCATTCAATGCACTATCAATGGCTTTTAGAAAGTCTAAGAAAGTACCAGCCCTTGAAAAAGAGTAAAATGCAACTTTTCAGCAAGCCACTGACTTCTGTGGTCAGCCTGGGATAATAAAGACTCGGCTCTCAGTGCAGATACTGAGACAATGATGGGTAGTCACTGTGTAAATGCTACTGTTAAACGAAACAAACAAACAGTTTTTAACTGCATAATTTTAAAGCCTTTGATATTAAAGAAGGGATTATGATACAGGATAAATATGTCTCCATCATTGTGTTAACCACTGCAAGAATGATAAGAGACTCTGTACATCAATGAGAATTAACTACAGAGAAATTAAAGACAATCAACTTCAAATCCAACTTCAGTCTCAATTTTTTCACCTGCTATCTTTAATATAGTATTACCATTTACAAAACTGTTCTACAGCTGAAGAGTTCCATATTTAAAGACATCAGGGTACCAGTGGATGGTAGGAAAATCAGAAAATTGCCCACCAGATGCAAATTCTGACTCCTAAAACAAAAGCTTTATTTTCAGAATATGATGAACAAGCAAATTTTATTAACTTCAAATGAATGCGTGCATTCCTAGCACTTCTATCAAGTTAGTTGTACTGTTCTGCAGACTGTAAGTATGTGACCTCAGGGTTTGAGTTGACAAATAATCCAAATTGAGAAAAGGCTGAAGATGTATTCACTGACCATGGGACAGATGAACTGAGTATCAACTGATTACTGCTGACATGGATTTAATAGACTTTTACTTACTGCTTTCACTTTACTGTTTTTCCTACACAGTTATCCAGACCTAAATTCTTAAACTAATTTATACCTTTAAAGCCTATAAAGATAATCTAACGTATGCTCGCTACTTGTAGGACTAATAAGTCCTTTAGAGCATGCATTTCTTCATCAGTTTAGACAGTGGTAAAAAAATATATCTACTGGGTGCACAAACAAACCTTCTGCATGAACTGGTTCAATCTTAAGAATTAAGGCTTGACATCATAGGTGAGTATCACTAGAAACCATGACGAGATTTCAAAACATTATGTAATTTGTTCAATTTATTACATTACCTTGAGCTGAAACAATGCTGTTCAATGTCTTCAACAATAAATGGTTTTTAAATGTTCACTATTTCAAGTTAATTTGTTCAATGTGTCTTCTAATGAATGGGTTCTTTTAAGCAGTGAAAAGTTTGTGCTGCAGAATTCCTGGCACGCATAATGGGTGGAATTAACATTCTATGTTTTCAGGAATCTCTTGGAAATTTCTTGCTTTACTTCAGAGAAATGAGCGCTAGTAACTGTAGAATATGAAGAAACTCCTACTCTTGAAAACACACCTCAAAAGTACATGGCAAAGAAAGATCGGTCCAATTCCAGTTTGCTTACCAGTTTGCTTATTAGATCCATGCTGGATCTTTCAAAAGGGGAAGTTATTTGTTATCCTCTCTGTCACTGGCTGCTTAGCTGGATGCTTCTGCTAATGCATCTCCAAAACAATTTGTGATCTTTGTTGTAATGGGGGCAAAAAAATACATCATTGCTTGGTTCAAATGAAGATAAGCTCGTGGTACATTTTTCACTCTTTCCTTCACTGCTTTCAGACACCTGTTCAGTTTTATACAGGCTCTGCCCAAATTAAATAAAAACACCGAGACTGGCAGGAATGTGTCCACTGCTTGAAGAAATGGAATAAAACCTGAAAGATGAGGGGGTGGGTGGAACACAAAAGCTTTGTGTTCTAACTACAGCTGTCTATCAAGCTAACAATGGACGAGATTGGCATAACACAGCATGCTGGTTTGGACAGCAGAACTGCAAAAACAAAAAAACATAGTCAAAAATGATACTTCAGCTTGTCTAGCTACAGAATGCTTGTTGAATTCAGAGATCAAAAAAAACCAAACATTTTTTCCACCAGACAGTACAAAACTATAATAGATTTTTCCTTCAAAGCAAATGGTATGCAACACATTTTTAGAGGATTTCAAAATACATCATTAAACCTGGGAAGTTGTTGATCTGGAGCATCCAATAAAAATGAACTTTTGCTTCTAACTGGCAACATATGAGGACATCCTTCAGCAGTGCTGCCAAGGCAGGGATAACAAAAGCAAGGATTTCTGGGCACTCTTGTAATTCCCTTGGAGAGCTGATTTGCACATGATTCCTCAAGTCTACTTTTCTCAAAAAAGAAGCTGCACAAAAAGGCTCAGAGGAACTTAAAATGCACTGAAGAAGCCAAGTTTAGCTCAACATTTTCAGGCAGGAAGGCTAGAGCTCTATTCCTCCACAGTGTGGAAACTGAGAAGAGGCAACACCTGAAAGCGTTAGGGGATTAAATAGCCTTTAACTCTTGGAAAACCACTGAATGGAACATGCCCCGCTTTATAAAAGGGTCTTGTTCTTGTATTGCAAGATGGTTGGGTGAGTGAGGCACTGAAAACTACCTTCAGCTGCTGATACTGGCTCAACTCCTGCAGGACAGGGATCAGAGTGCCTCAAACCTGGGATCATGCCTCACCACGTACCTACTCCCCACACTGAAGCAGCTGCTGCCCCTGTGCAGCTGTGAAAGGCAACATTCCTCACCTCAGGCAACCTGGGGCTTCAGTCTATGGGGACTACAAATGTGTTGGCATTTTAGAGACAGAGAGAAATAAATGAGCTAAAAGAAGAATCCAAATTTCAAGAAGACAGAAAACACTGGCTTAAGCTGGGAGCGTACAACCTGCGTTTCTGCAGAAAACAAGGACCAGATTTTCAGCAGGCATTCTGCAAAACCTCCTCTGCTCCATTACCTCTGATGCACCTCAGAGATAATCTCAGATGTCATTTGAACATCCTTAAGCCCTTTGGTTCCATCCTATCCCCTCACTTCCCAGATCTAGTATTTGAATGACAGATGATTTGTTAGAAAACAATAGTACAAAATACTTACATGCAGACGAAAACTACTTAAGAGAATGTTCTTTTCGTATATAGTGCTTTCATCATGAGATAACTTCTAATCTCACTCGTTAGCTGACATTCTGCAATTTACATGAAACGTGATTAATACCCTGTTTCCATATTTAAGTCTCTGACAATATTAATACTCTTAGTCCTACCATCTAAGAAATTTTTAACTGTAATATGATGAAGTTATTACAATTCTTGAGTTTCTGAAACCCACCAGGAAAAAAAAATTAATAACTAGCACAAAAAAGAGATAAGCTTAATGATACAAAGAAACACTTTTGTTCTCTTGAAGATGTTCTAAAAATATTAAAAAAGGCTAAAATCCTGACTCTCTTTTACATTTTGCTTCAGGATGAAATTTTTGCATTACAAAATTCTGACCTAAGTAAGGGACTTCTGTTGACAAATCAGTAAACTGAAGAATATGGGGTTTTCTTTTTAATATTATCAATACGAGTATTCAAGAAAAAGGAGAGATAACTTTTTCAGAAAACCTTTGTGATCCCTTCATTTAGGCACAAGGAAATACTACTAGTTCAAAATAAATAAATAAACAAAGCAGTAAATCAGGGAGGGACCTACAGCTGTTTTAAATCAAATTACTTCCAACAGAAAAAAAAAAAGAAAAATAAAAAAGAAAAATCCAATTTTTACGTTAGCTTTTGATTAAGAATTCTTATTCTGGATACTTTAATCACCTCATGAGAGTCATGTGGCCTTTCTTGGAACCTTGCAGATGTCAGTGCAAGGGCAAGACATCTGGCTACCGTGTCTCTGTGCGCCTAACAGATATTTTGCAAGGTTTTATTAATCACTTAAACAAGAAACTATAACAACAGATTTAATTAACCAATTAAAGAATGAACAAATAGTTTGGCAGACAGCCCCATGGATAGATAAAAATGAGAGTGGCTGAGAGGAATCCAGTGAACAGCAAGAAGAAAGAGTACTCTGGAATTCACGGTACAGCTGTTAGTTATCTTTCGGTAATAAACATCCAAAACCTCAGATGCTCCAACAGTAAATGATCTGACTTAACCTCTCTAGGTAACTATAATAAATGCACGTTGTATACAATTAAAAGCTGTACAGGAGGAGCAGATGAATACCTGCACGATTTTTAATAATCAGGGATAATATCATATGTGTGTGATCCAATCAGGGAAATAGAGGAGGAGGAACAGCTACATGACAGCTTTACGCCCCTGGAAGCATTTTCCTGTTGCATTTGAAGTTTGGTCTCTTTTCCATTGTGAATTGACAATGTGACCAAAGAGCATTTTGAAGGTATTTTTCTTTCCCAAGCCAAAAGTATTTTTAGGTGCTTTTGACCAAAGTTAAAATGGTGAGGGATCCA